>CM067380.1:76181178-76808678 GCA_034510155.1 Eucriotettix oculatus
CTCTACTGAAATGATTTACTTCTAAAAACTTTGATGCAATATCTTCCCAGGATTGTTGGTCTGCGTACGCTCCATTCATATCAGAGACTTCACAACTCTCTATAAATAAATTTTGCATCTTTAAAGTTTTTATTTCCTCCGGAAGAGTATTTTATATATTTATACCGGAATAGTGAATGCTTCTTTCAACACGGGGTTGAGAGCGATTTGACTTGCATATAGATTGATGTTTCCCCAAACAAATTTTAAAATTTCTATAACATATGTTCAAGGCAAGGTTAGAATTCCAAGTTTACGAAACAAGGGCTTGCAACTGGTATTCCACTATTCGTAAAGCCAATGACCTCAGTTTGCAATACCGTAACACATGACGGATGAAAATATGCATGGAACTTCATTTTTGGTGTAGCTATGTCGGTTTCCCGAGCTAACACTCGTAATGTAAAGCAAATTTTGATGAGTTTTCCCCGAGAGTTTATTTATGTGGCGATTCCATTTCAAATTATTGTCAATCAGCAGAACAAGAAAAGGCGCGTGCTCTGAAATATCCTCCAAATTAGGAGAAAAACTGTTTGTGTTTGCTGTGAAGTTAACGATTTTGGTTTTCTGTAGGTTAAGAGAAAAATTGTTTTCAGTGAACCAAAGATTCAGAAGGCACATCACAATATCAACTTTCTCGTACAGTCAGTGGCTGTCCGTGATTACCACATTTGTGTCGTCAGCATAGAGAACTGATTTTAAGGGATCTAAATAATTAGGTAAATCGTTAATGTATATGATGAAAAGTAAAGGTCCCAAAATTGAGCCCAGAAGGACCACCACCTTTTTCTCTTTATATTGCGTGAATTCTTCTGGGAATTAATTCTATGAGATGTTGGTAGGTGGTAAGACCATATCTGATGAACTGCACATTCCATTTCCATGACATTTGAAGGTACTGAATCCAGCTGCCTGATGGCCCGTTCTATCTTATCTCACAAATTCTCAATTGAATTGAGATATGTTGATTGTGCAGGCCAACGAAGCAAAGTAAAGTATCCGCCATGCTGTTCGAAGGATCTGAAGACAATGACAGCTTTATAACAATGAACTTTGTCCTGCTGGAAGTAGCCATACCTGGCAGAGCACACCATTAACATAATAGGATATCCTTGATCTCTGATGATACCTAAATACCATCGGGTATTGAGACGTTGTTTCACAGGAATCATGCAAAGAAAATATCTCCCAACACATGATATTGCCGCCACGAGCTTGAAGTGTTGTGGGAATGCAGATGGGGTCAATGCTTTCGTGCTGTTTTCTCCATATTGGAACCCTGACATCTGGATGGTGCAACTGAAATCTAGAATCCTTGTGCTCATTGAGAACTGTAGACGTCTGGTCTTGTTCAAGGCATACAGTATGTCATTAGTGTATACTGCAATCGCCATTTTATTTCGTCACTGGGTGAAGAATTCCTCATATTGGAGGCAGCAGTTCAAGGAAACACCAAGGCGCCAGAGAGGCGAGACATAGTTTCAGAACGTGACAGATTGACCGTTTGGAGGCTTAAAAATCTGGTACCTGAGCCCAGTTTCTTGACCCCGGGAATTTCGGAAGACCAGAAATTAGGGAGAGAAACCGCGAGCCAAGCTGAATTTTGATTGGAGGCTGACGGTCACGTGATCCGCCATGCATCTCATGGTGGGATGGAGGAGAGAAATTTGGGCAGTCGGGCATGGACATTTGAAGAAGGTAGAAGTTTGGAGGGTACGTGGTATTGGGTATGGAGAATGAATAAGTAGGATGTCAGAAGAGTTCATGATAGTTGAGCCACGATACCAGAGAAATTAGTCAGCTTTGAAGTAATCACGCGGAGAGAAAAATAGGAATCTTGCTGGAATAATAGAAGGAAGGATGTCCCTACAACGAGGCGAACCGCAAATAATTTCCCAGAACCCAGGAACGAGCTCCAGAGACGACCGGAATTCGTGGTAGACGGACCTCAAGATACGGGCGTGGGTAAAGAACGAAGCTGTTTACAACCCACTTTAATCTCAGGTGTGTTATCGAAAAGTGCAGGATGATGATTTTGTTCCTGCATGCTAAGCCCAAAAAAAATTACCGTGAAGTAGATAGAGTCTTACTAAATTCAATTGAGTTAGCCGTGGTAAATTTTTAATTTAGACCCTAAAGTTTAGTAATTATTGTTGTTTTCTTTTGTTTTTTGTAAATAAATTTAATTTGTTTTTATTTAATCCAACCCAATAATTTCTTTTGATTTAAATTAGAATCTAAATCCAACCCCAGTTCGTTATAAGGAGAGGTCCATTCGGTGTAATGTGCGGCGAACAGTTCAGTCACGTTCACAGTTAGTCCTTGATTAAGAACAACTGATGATTCACTTCTCCTGAATTCTCGCCCTCTAGCGGCAACACTGTGACGCTATCAGGTGGTCATTATAATTTGACCACTAAGCGTATAAATCGGTTAAAGTATGATCAGAATTTTTCTCGCAATTCAGTATTCATTGAATATTTCCCGTAAGAGCTGAAAAATTGTTATCAATTTCATTTTCAGATTTTTAATAATCAAATTTTTGCATGACGTATACGTCTAATAAATAAAAATGGATGTATATGTGAATGTAGAAACCGCAGGGGTTGGAGTGAATGTATGTGTCACTTAAAAACTGCAGATATTAGAGTCCAATAAACAGTTTTCAGAATCGTTCTGATTAATAATGCATCTGTGACGCATTTTAAGTCTTATTTTAGTCCCTAAGGACACGGAAGGTGAAGGAAAGAAGGTGACGTCATAAAAATGATGCTAAGCCTAAAACTGAGTTTGTTGTCGTATCAAAAGTTATGGGGGTAAATTAGTTGAATACGTTCGAGTCTGGACTTAAAGGCGGGCATTGGGTCTAATCCACAGTTTTCCATTTCGCAGAAATGAACATTCCCGGTACCAGTTAAGTTCAAGTACAGCTCATTTATAATGATAATAAGGTGAAAGGTTGTTATTTAAAAATTTTGACATTTACAAAGATTGGTAAGGATGAATATTTCCCCCTCAACGGAAGCAATGTAATTTTTCCAAAATTAATGCATTTTATAAAACAATTCATATTATTAAAAAGCTAACAACTTTCTTGTTTTTGTGATAAATTTGGTATATCATTATCAGACATAACTGAGCTATTAAGTATTTCAATCAATTTATATGCAGCGTGTAGTATCATCGTTGAAGATACAAAAATTAATTAAAAATGTACTGAACAGTACTATTATACTTATATTATTGCTACATGGGAACATTTTGGTACTTTATCCATTAAAAATATAAATCGTACAGTTATGAAATTTGTCACGCAGCCCAATACTGAACTTTACTGAACAATGGAAATTTGTATTTTTTGATAGCAATTGTTACATTGTTTTTGGAGTCGATTTTCATTATAATTATGTAACACTAATTATTGTTAAATAAATATTTATTGAAAGCTATTAATATATATTACTGTGTAATACAAAGTAAGCGATATAAAATAAAACACTGAATGATTTAGAGCTGGTTTAATTAATTATAATACTTATCAACTAAAAATTTATCAAAACTGCCTCCCTGACACACACAATGTCGGTTCGAAGGAAATGTTGCCATATTAATGTTCAATCAACAGTTTTATGAGTCATTAAGACCATCTCTGACGTTCCCGGTTTATTTCCGTGTTCAGTGCTATTCTCTTTTTTTTGGTTAACAGGCTACATGAGGGTGATCCTGAAACAGGCAACTCCCGTTTAATAGCATAGGGAGGGAATTGAAAATGGGTAGAGCAAGGTAGCCAAGGGTTGACTAGGGCCCACGGGCTATAGTTTAAGGATCCTACACGGTGTTTCACCTAAAGAGATGCAAGGAAAACCCTAGAAAACCTGCATCAGGGAGGCCTTGGGTACTATTCTCACGCTCTTCCAAATGATGGGAGACGAGTTTGCTGTGTGTCGCAGCATGCCCTTCTCCGTGTCTCCACCATAACTAGGAGGCATTTATCCGACTTATCCAGTGGGATCAGAGGACAACTCTTGCCTTATGCCCAAGGTCTTCGACCCCAGTACATAAACCTCCTAAATAGGTGAAGGTGTCTCGGCATGTGAGTACTTTGATAAAAAACCCAGAGAGAGTATGAGGCATTCCCAACATTATCAGGTGAACCCCGCAGTCACTCTGGGGTCCTAGTCTAATTATATTTATTTTTCAAATTGCGCAGTTACGAACCGCCTCTGAGAAAACTGTTATAATAGAAGAATGCTTGTATTGACCCGCTTTATTCGCACTTTTACGTTTTTGCACTTATTTCTGTTACACACTGTATATAAATACTCGGGCAATGCAAGGCACTTACCATGTTTCAAATAAACTTTTGCCATACTACATATGTTTCATAATAATTCTGAATTTGTTACTGTATATCCGCAGCAGTATGATGACGTTAAAAACACAGTTCGTCCAACACGCTCAACGCCGAAATTTCTCAATTATGTGCTGTATAGAATCGTACCTGTAGCTCAAGCGGTGAGACATCTGTCAAAGTTTTATAATTAAATGACTATTTTACGAAACATGTCTTTAACATTTCAAAAGAGATTTGATACCACGATGATATAATAAAGTAATTTCAAAATATAAATGTATGAGCATTAACAAGGTAAATAGGTATAGGGCGGGGAAAATTAGAGGAGGAGTTATATCTGAAAGAATAAATAAAAATTCAGTGAATATATGAATCTGAAAGTGGCGACAGAGAGAATGTTAAAAGGTGCAAGTGATTACTAACGATAGTGAAATACAACATTGAATGTCAAAAGGGATTTTATGTGTTTAACATATTTTCAAAGGAATTTATGAAAACTTGGATAGGTAAATTGAAAGAACACGAGTTGACTGAAATCAGGTTGGCTTTTAGTAAGAAAAATAAACAGTTATATGCACGATATGAAACAAATACTCCATTTTTTCAATTCCCTTCCTATGTTATTAAAGGGGAGTTGTCCTTTTCAGAATCACCCTCATGTAGCCTGTTAACCCCCTACCCAAAAAAAGTCATTAGGAAGGGCGTGAGGATACTACGCAATGCCCGACCTAACTGATGCAGGTTTTCTAGGGTTCTCCCTGCATCTCTTTAGGCGAAACACCGGGTAGGATCCTTAAACTACAGCCCCGTGGCCCTAGTAAACCCTTACCTGTTTTGCATTACATTTCACATCCTTAAACCCACGGAAGTTATTACTTTGATTCTTTTTCTATGAATAGATATTACAAGCGGTTTGTGGCTTGCAAAATATTAGATCACAACTATGAGCGGTTTCAGGGTAAAAAGATGTGGAGTTCTTGTGCTGTTTTGTTACTAATTTGATTTCTTTTCAATATTACTTTTATTAGCTTCTGTTTAATTACAAACAAATACGTGGTAAACTATAATTTAATAACAATTTGGAGTCTGAATGACATGCTATAGTTTGTGAGGCAGCATTAGCAATGCGTGACTTTCCTCTAATTTCACGGTTGTTGGTATTCTTTACAGCTTCCAAATTGATCGACGTGAACAATGTGAATATTACTTGCGCACTTCGTCCTCTTCTTTGACTACTCGAGTATAGTCTGTGTAGAAGAATAGATACGAGCAGTTTCTTGTCGTATAAACATGTCTTACGTACTCGATGTGTGAGATGTTTAGATTATCACTACGCAGAATAATGTATAAAAAGCAGATATTTTGTGCATTTCTGAATATAAGCTTTCCAGTTATACTAATAACTCATAGAGCGTCAAAATGTGGATTGGTGCTGTTTTCATTGCTTCATTAGTTTAAAAGTTATTGTCATAGGCAAAAAATATTATTTTAGTGGATGGATGACGGGGAATGTCATGAGAGTAAATGTTAAACAGGGAAGGGCTAATACGCTACCTTGTGGGACGCCAGAGGAGATGGGGAAGGTTTTGGAGAAATGATTGTTAATTTTGACGGAGTACGAGCGGTTAGTAAAATAAATTGAAAGGATTCTGAAGAGTGTGCCGTTAAGTTCATTTTTATTTTGGATAAGAGGGATGGATGATGAAGGCTTTCTCTGCGTCAAGAAAGACACCAATGCAGGAATTTCGATTTTCGAATGCATTATTGATTGTGGTGGTAGCAGAATATAGTTGGTGACTGCACGAATATTTAGGCCTGAAGCCATATTGAGCAGACGGGATGAATAAATGTTTTGTGAATTATTAGTGTTAAGTCTTCAATAATCACGTCTATGATTATTTTAGTTTAATAATATTTTATACTTACCTCTTACCTTCTCCATTTAATAGAAAGTTATCTTGGTTATGGCCACCAACACTGTTTCGTATGAAATTTTTGTTTCATACCTCTCTTAACTTCCCCTCGATTGGAAAGTTAGCAACAACAATATTCGTATTTCCATAATCCGAGTTTTGGTCTCTTTCTTCGACAAAGTTATGTAAAATCATGTATTCAAATGTATGGAATGTCTATTCAAACTAAAGATAGACTAAAAATGATCAAAACGTGATACATTGCGAAAAACACTTCAACTGTGTAAATTATGAGTGGTTATTTATATTGAACGGCATTACCTCAAGAATAACATTAATCAATTCGTTTCATTGGAAAGCAGAGATATCTTTCAGTTAATAGGTTTCAAAGATCATTTTAAAAAATACCTTTTGCTTCTCCCCTGCCGCCAAGTGAGACTACTTCCTTCCATTAATTCTACAGACGGATGCTGTGGCTGCGAAACACCTTCAACAATTTCCCGAGGGAAACGTTACCTACCTCCCTCACACTCGACGTGTCTCTTCTGCTCCTCTCCGGATCATCATATTTATGACCTATTTTTATTGTACACTTCAGTGAGATAATCAAATGGTAGATTACAGTTTTGAGCTTCCGTTGATTCGTATGTGTGTCCATTCAGCCCCGTCACGTAACGTTGTAGCTCGTCCGTCGGAGATTTGGTAATTTCTTGTAGGCTATCAGTTTGACAATTTCTTCAATTTGCTGAAATTAAAAATATAAGGAAAATTCTAACGTTTATTTCGTTTCCCAACTTCACTGTCTCAGAGACAATATTCAAAAACTTAGCCGCACAACTCACTAAACACGATGTTTTTATTCTCATTATATTTTCCTGTTATTAAAATTGACCATTCAACAGCTTTCAAGGAATACTCATTATATTACTTTATTGTAACGGGGTTACTTTTAGATAGTATTTTAATTTTCATTTCATTTCATTTCTTGTTGTTGTTGTGGTGGTATTCAATCCTAAGACTGGTCTGATGCAACCCTCCATTCAAACTTATCTTTCGCAAGCCTTTTCATTTCGGCCTAACTAGCACAACCCACATCCGCCCTAATCTGCTTCGCCTATTCCATCCTTTTCCTTCCTCTTCTGTTCTTACCCCAAACACTTCCCTCTAATGGTAATTTTACAAGACCCTCATGACTTAAAACGTCGCCTATTAATCTATCCCTTCGCTTGGAGAACGACCTCCATATTGTTCGCTCTTCCCCTATTCTATTTAGAACTTCCTCGTTAGTGATTCTATCCACTCATCTCATTCTCCTACAGCACCACATTTCAAAGGCTCCTATTCTTCTCATTTTCTCAGTTCCTATCGTCCACGTTTCGCACCCATATAACGCCACGCTCCATACCAACATATTTAGTAACGATTTCCTAATATTGTCACTTATTTTACCCGTAAGTAAATTCCTCTTATTCGCGAAAGCCTTCCTTGCCTGTGCTATCCTACTCTAGTTATTACACTTCCCAAGTAGCAGAATTCCTTAACTTCCGTCACATATCCCTTCCCAATCTAACAGCCTTTGCTATTCCACTGTTTCCCATACTACACTCCATTACCTTGGTTTTGCCTCTATAATCCTCATATTGAACTCTTTCTACAAGACCACGTTCATGTCATTTATTTCTTCTCCTTGCAGTATGATTTCTTTTCCACATTCACTGTTCCATATATAATTTAAACAGCATGTGCGACAGACTGCATCCTTGTCTTACTCCTTTCTTGATTTCTGCATTATTTTTTTGATCTTCTATTCTAATTACTGCTGCCTGTCTTCTGTAAAGGTTATGTATAAGCCTCCTTTCTCGACATTTTATTCCAGTGCTCTTTAAAATCCTTAATAGTGTGTTCCAGTTTACGTTATCAAACGCTTTTTGTAAATCTACAAATGCCACGAACGTAGGCCGTTTTTTTCTTATTTTGTCGTCTAAAATTAGCCACAAAGTCAACATTGCTTCCCTTGTCCCTACATTCTTCGTGAAACCAAATTAATTTCTTATATTGATATTAACATTTTACTATATTATATTTACTTTATTATACTTGGTTTGTGCGCCAGTCGAATTATTACAATTTTCAATTTAATTTAAGTTTACTTCCACAATAATAAAATAAGAAATGTAAGGAAATACGGATACATCAAAAGACTGAACATATTTATTACATGGAATAAATGTATTAAAAATACTTGCAGACAACTTAACATTGATTTAAGATTTACTTTCGCACGAGAGGGGAGTAAATGTCATCTATACTCCACAGGGGCGCCTTTCTGTTTCGTAAAAGCAGATGCAAATGGCTGACATAGTTACCCTACTTCTGTGGGACACAATTTCATGCACGAATTCGTTAGTTGTCGGTGCATGGCACGGAGTCTCCCACGAGGTGATTATCCTATAGGTGGGAACTCTGATTTGCGTCCCTGCTCCTTGACCTTTTGTGCTCGCCAAAGATTTAGCGATTTGCGTTGCAGCGTGGTTTGTCCTTGTCCTTGTCCTCTGGCAGGAATTTCTGCAATTGCTTCTTCTACAGCTCCTTTTCCCCGTGAAGTGAAGTGTTCTGCTAAGATTTCACGATTGTTTGTTGGCTGGACAGTGGATAATATGTCAGCTTGGCCTGCGTCGTATGATCTGATACTTGGTGGCTGTATTAGCTCTCTTGAATCCTTTCTAAGATAAGTACATTTCCTTCCAGCGTCTGCTTGGTCCTCTCTCACGCTGCAGGACCCAGAACGGCATCACTCTTCGGCTCCTTGTCCAAGAACTTCTTCTCCTGTCGGACGCTGGTTGTTAACCAAGCGTCGTGACTTCATCCAAAGTGGACGGCTTCTGTGATATAACTGGTCTAGATATATCAAAAACCTGACCAAATCCTGACAATTGCTATTTGCCTTTTTCCCAACGTTGGTTCAATCCATGCCACTTTCTGAGTTTACAGGTTTCTAAAAATAGAAATTTGTTCATTTGTCTACATCTTATGCAAATCCTAATCCACTTGGCGAAAGGTCTTTCCTTGTACGGAGCCGTGGTCGTAAGGATTATACTTTTCCGCTTTGCTGAGCATCGCCATTCGGGTTTTGCAAATTAATTACCATCATTAATAAATATAATTATATTGTTGCACTTGGTCTTCTGTGTAATTTTATTGATTTAATTTTAAACATCGACTTCACTTCATGCCCGGCCGTGCAACGTTACGCATCTAACTTTGCAACAAGTCGAGCACGCAGTTGTTTACTTCCTGCTATCGGTCGCAGACAGCTACCCAAGCCGTCAAAATCGTACGCGTTCGGACCCGCATCACATCGCCAAGAATCATATCTTCACCAGCAATAAATTATCAACTACAACAATCATCGAGACAGCCACACCACAATGGACGTCGCAGACGACGTCGCAAATCTACAACCCATCGCCTCTACTCATCGCAGCATCAACCACCGCCCTACAGTCACGAACGAAACAGCTCACCTAGAATACGTCCAGTACAACCAGCAAACGAGCAAGCTAAAAGCACTTACCCAATAAGTGGTCTATCAAACAATTCTACTTCCACTCCTACCTCTCCAATAATCAAAACCAGTGTCAAAAAGCGGAAAATTATAAACAATCAATCCAGGCCGTATTCATCAACACCAATTTCATCCACAATAACCACTACAAACTCTCCCTTCTCCACGACAAACAGATTCCAAATCCTACAAAATCTTGACGATGCACCTACAAAAAACCAAACCACTCCAGACTCCCCCAAAAAACCTCCTCCGATATATATCAGCAACACATTATGCTTCAACAATTGAAATCCATCTGCTCTTCACCCTTCTACTACACCATGCAAGATCAAAAGCTCAAGCTAAAAACCGTCTCCATACCAGATTTCAGAAACGTCATATCCTATCTTCAAAACAACAAAGCAGAATTCTATACTTTCCAAATAAAATCTGAGAGAAACCTCCGAGTAGTCCTGAGGGGCTTACATCCCAAATCTGACATAAATATAATCCTCACAGAACTGAAAGAGTTAGGCTATTCACCAGTTCAACTCCTCCCAGTACGGCACCCTATCACGAATATCGACCTTCCCTTATTCTTCCTCGATCTTCTCCCGGACCCCAAAAACTATACCATCTACGACCTCACCCACCTTTACCATTGCCAAATAAAAGTCGAAACCCCAAAACCAAAAAAATATATCCCTCAATGTATCCGCTGCCAAAACTATGGACATTCGAAAAACTACTGCTTCAATCCACCCCGTTGCGTTCGATGTGACATCCCACACCCGCCCATCCCCCTCCTACCTGTATGCACAAACTGCCATGGTAACCATACGGCAAATTACAAAGGCTGCCCAGTATTCAAATCCTTACAATCATCCTACTCTAAATCCATCTAATTCAAACCGGCACCACTCCAAAAACCTCAACAACCACAAATCCCACCCCCAACAACTCAAACCCTACAAAACAGCTCAAGCCCTACATCCTATGCGAACATTGTCAAACAAACCCATACCACTCCGCAAATCCCCCAACAATCCTACACTGATTCGTCAAACCAAAACAACCTTCTCAACTCCTTGTGCTGCAAAATAGACAACCTGATCTCCATCATCACCACACTAATTCACTTCCTAACTACAATAATCCCCAAGCTAATAGACTCGAAAAAATTATCTACACCCCTCCACAACATCTATCCATATGCACTTGGAACGCCCGCGGGGCTACCAACAAATATCACGAAATCAATCTATTCCTACAAAAGAACAACATCGACCTTCTGCTTTTAACTGAAACTAAACTTATTCCCAGCCAACCCTACAACTTCCCGAAATACAAAACCTATAGAGCCGATCATCCTAATTCCACTAGAAAAGGCGGCTCCGCCATCCTAATCAAAAGCTCAATAGATCACAATCAACTCCCCTCCATAACTCTCCCTGAACTCCAACTAACTCAAATAACTCTAAACACAAACACTCCCATAAACATTTCCTCGTTCTATTCTGCCCCAACAAACCATATCTCACCGGACACCTGGAGAAAGCTTATCTTATCCCGACCTTTCCCATACATAATGGGAGGTGACTACAACGCCAAACACCCTAATTTCGGATCCAGAACATCCAATTCTAGAGGCAACGACCTAAATCTTGTACTCTCCAAATCCCATATTAAGATTATTTACCCTACTGAACCAACACATAACCAACACATTACCCAGACAGCCTCAAATCACCAGATGTATTGGACTTTTTCATCTGTCACAAAACCTCACATTACCTCCACAGCCCAAAAGTTCTGCACGAACTCAGTTCCGATCATCTACCACTAATAGCACACCTTAATCTCACCCTCCCTCCCCACTCCACAAATCGCACCCCAAATGTAACTCTCATAAATTGGAACAACTTCTCCCAACTAATAGAAAAGCTAACAGTCCTCAACATCCCATTAAAATCACCCATAGATATAGACTCGGCCTTAAATCACCTACAATCCATCATCCTCACAGCTGCTGCCATAGCCTCCTACCAAAAACCAACTAAACTACATCCACCAAACGCTCACCAAAATCAAATAGATAACCTACTCCTCGAGAAAAAAATCTCTACGAAGACAATGGAATAATTCCAAAAATCCCGCAGACAAGCGCAAATACAACGACATCACTAGAAGACTTCAAAAATTACTAAAAGACTCCAGTGACTCCAGACACTTCAATTTTCTTCAGCAACTTAATTCAACTGACAAATCACTATGGCAAAAAACAAATCACTGACTAAGAAAAAATCCGATATCCCTCCACTTAAAAAATACAATAGTTGGTTTACCACTCCCTCCCAAAAAGCTAACATCTTCGCCCAACTACTGACCAAGCAAATCTCCCCCAACACCTGCTTCTACAACCAGGCCACAGCAGAAAAACTCCTACAACCCCTACAATTATCATCCCTCCCAAAACTCTTTACCCCTCCCCAAATATCAACCGCAATAAGTAACCTAAAAAACAAAGCCTCCCCTGGTCACGACCTCATCACAAACCGCCACCTAAAACATCTCCCAAAGAAAACAATAATCTTAATTACCTATATCTTCAACGCTATCCTCAGAACCACTTATTTTCCAACCAAATGGAAACACGCAACCATAATAATGATACCGAAACCAAACAAACCAAAAATACACCCTGAAAGTTATCGTCCAATAAGTCTTCTTCCCACATTATCCAAATTGTTCGAAAAACTACTCCTACCACAACTAATAAATCAACTATCCTCTCTGATTCCTGACACTCAATACGGTTTTCGCCCAAAACACTCCTGTCCCCATCAAATATAGCGCCTCTCCAACCTCATTAACAATTCCTTTGAACATCGCAAATCCCTCATCACCATTTCGGCATAAGTATCACACCCCATCTCCTCCCTAATCTGCTTAGCTTATTCCAATCCTTTCCTCCCTCTTCTGTTCTTATTCCACACATTTCCCTCTAATGGTAATTTTACAAGACCCTCGTTTCTTAAAACGTGGTCTATTAATCTATCCCCTCTATTGGCAACGGCCTCCACATTGTTCGCTCTTCCCCTATTCTGTTTAGAACTTCCTCGTTCGTGATTCTATCCAGTCATCAAATTCACCTATAGCACCACATTTTCTCAAGGACAACGTTCAACGTTAATGCCATTTATTATTATACCCCTAATACTACTACATCATGGGCAAAGCATAGGGTTTTTAGTTCTTCTCCTTGCAGTATGATTCCTCTTCCATATTCCTTTTCAACTTTCTTCATTGCCTGTTCTATATGTAAGTTAAACAGAATGTGTGACAGACTGCATCCTTGTCTTACTTCTTTCTTGAATACGGCTTCCTTTTCTTGATCTTCTATTCTAATTACTGCTGCCTGTCTTCTGTACAGGTTCTGTATAAGCCTTCTTTCTCGATATTTGATACCAGACCATACAATATATTTCCATTAAGGAGACTACTTTACGTGTTTGCAGTAGTAGCGGTGGAATCTGCTTCATGACTATATATATAAACGAGCAATCCTAGGAAGCAGTTAAATGGTTTGCTTTACGTATTACAACAAGAAAATATTTCCGTAATAACAAAAGCTTGTTTATGGTCAATAAAAATATTTTCCTGCCACTGGGACAATACGAAAATGAGGGTTGCAGCAGTACATAGAAAACGATACAGATATTAAAGAAGAAGCCGTAGCCTCAGACGCGTTGAATTCATGTTCTATCCTTTCCTTTAATGCCTATTTCGTTTTTAACTTTCACTTCCATCCCCTTGCACCACCGAGAACGAAGGATCACTAAATACAATTTTCGAATCAATGCCCTTTCTTTACCTAATTGTTTCAGAGTCTTGTGTCTATTACGGAAATAGAACGATAGATAATTCTAAGGACCTGGATGCAACAAAATCGTGTAATGTATAGTGGTTTATAATTTGAAGTTTTCTACATTTTGCACTCCTGTAATTTGTAGACTTCTCGCGCACTTAAAATTTATTAGTAGAAAACCTGAAAGGACACAGAAAAATGAAAATACGACGGTTCGTGGGAAAGTAAGGTCCGCTTCCTTAACAAAACCATCACAGAGGGTTTCAAAACACTTTTTTATTTAATTCCTTACATCTTTCCCTACTTCTCTTCGTAATTTACCATTTGTTTAAATATTTTTTAGAACGTTCAACAAGCGTTTGTATGCCGAAGCTATAGAGATCTACCGCCAGTGAGGAAAAATAATCTTCAACTGCTTCTTTCGCCTTAAAAGTGGTTCTACCCACATTCAGAAATTCCAATATTTGAGTTGAAATTGTGAATCGCCGGTCTTCACGGCACTGACCAGATCTTGCTGTGATCGCTGATGGTCGGATTGAAAACTCTCACCCACTTGCTTTTCTGTCACTCATCGCATTGGGGCCAGAAACGGCACTGTTCTGTAAATGAATTTCCGCTGCTGAAACGTTTCTTCACTGACCGCATTCCACAGTGGGCGGGCTGATCAATTGTTTTTAAATATTCTGAACTGACACTGTAAATAGTTAACTGCAACAATACCAATGAAATTGCCGTGTCGCGAGTCGGTGTGCATGCGAGTTTCAATGTTCTGATGCGATTTCGACCTTACTTTCCGAATAATTCTCATAATTTAGAAGTTTTGCTCTGCTTAGTCACTTGTTATTAATTTGTTACTTAAGTACAATTGCGAGCGACGATGTAGGACGAGCATTTAAATGCTTCAATTATTAATATGCAATTTGTAAAATTCTACTCTTGACCACCTTATATGACACCAAAAATGAAAAGTTACCGATTGAGAACTAACAATGAGCCAGTCGCAGGAGTGAATCACTGTTTTACTCTGTCCAGAAGTTTCTTCGTCATTCCGTTAGAATTAAATGCAGTAAAACTGTTCAATTAATGTCATTTATTATGACTCCCCTAATACTACAATATCATGGGCAAAGCGTAGGGTTTTTAGTTTTTCTTCTTGCAGTATGATTCCTCTTCCATATTCCGTTTCAACTTTCTTCATTGCCTGTTCTATATGTAAGTTAAACAGCATAGGCGAGAGACTGCATCCCTGTCTTACTCCTTTCTTGAATACGGCTTCCTTTTCTTTATCTTCTATTCTAATTGCTGCTGCCTGTCTTCTGTACAGATTCTGTGTAAGCCTCCTTTCTCGATATTTGATTCCAGACCTTACAATATATACAATAATTACAATACAACGCCTCAACTTTCAATTTCTGTTTAGTGCTCTTCTCTTTGTCTGTTTCACGTACGGCCTGGAGTTAGAGATTCCTGTCATTAGTTGTGCTTTTCTCTAGTGAGCCTTTGATAGGTTTACTGTCATGTATTGTGTAACTTCATATTTAGTGATATTAAATATTTAATTGTCTAAATAATTATTGTACCTAGTGCGTGTATAAATACTGTAATTATAGTATCATAAGTATAGTAACGTTAATGCAGTATTATTATATTGGAATTGTACATACGTTGGACAGGGAAATTTATGTGTCCCGATTTGTAGTGATGTACACCTAAGCTTATAATTGTTTAGGATTAAGAATTATTTCACAATTTTTGCGTAATGACGTATCATATTTCCTCACTCGAGGACTATTGGAATAAATAAATGAAAACAAATTGTAATTAATTAAACAAAAATGTTTGATAATAAAAACTATTACGTGACTGAGAGTATACATTAAAGAATGAAACTATTAATTTGTATTATGGAAAAATCCATGTGAGTAATGTATTCATAAGAAAACATTCTCGGGTTCCCATCTGCAGTAATAGCGCGACGTTTCGACGACGTTATGCACTGTCATCATCTTCCAGCGAACTGTCGGTGAGTCCAAATTCGGTAGTATATTACCCTACAAGGCATTGCGGATGGCCAATCAGATGGTAGGTGGATCAGGCCAATTGGAGCATGTGTACGGTCGGCTGATGTCGGTCGCGGTGGCTCCTGACGCCTACATCCCTAAGGCCGGACCTCAGACAGCATTCAGCTCATATCCCGTATCACGAGTTAAGAGATTTTTGTGAGTCGGAATCTCAATAGCTTATTGTAACACGCTATCCCAATAACCATTTACGTGTTTCAAAATCTGTTACTGAAAGGGAAATTCGGATACACCTACATACTCGTTGTAATAGACCACACCAGATCTATCCCCTTCCTGGTTTCCTAAACTAAAAGTTGCGCTCCGAGGATAGAGATTTTCACCAAATGAGGAGGCCATCACTTTCGTTAAACAATTATTTTGCAGAGAAAGACGCCGAGTGCTATCTGGACGGGTTGAAGAGATGGGAGCATTGGTGGACGACAGGTATGGGATATGTAATGAGTTTATATGGCATTCGCCACTTTATTTCGTCACTGGGTGAAGAATTCCCTATATTGGAGACAATCAGTACATGTAATCACCAAGGCGTCAGAGATGCGAGACATCGGAATAACGAACCTGCCAAAATCACCGTTTGGCGACTTAAAAATCTGGTATCCAGTTTATGGACCCCGGGAAGTTTGGATGTCGCGTCCCTTACAGAACAACAGCATCTTCTACATTTCCAAGTTAAACAATAATTTCAGGGATTTTTCCTCAAAACTCAACTATTACGTGTAATGTAGTAAAATTACGAGAGACCTGCGACGCATGTTTTTGTGTGAGTGTGGGGTCAGCACATACACCCTTTCCTCGAAATTCCTTCGGACAATGAAAATGAACCTTTTTCTGTACAATAAAATAAAATACCCTTTCACTAACAATAGAGTCATCCATTCCTAATTTGAGACAGATTTGATTCCGAAGACAGAAGTTCGCCGTAAAAAATTGGAATTGTTACTAGGTATTGAACTAATGGCACGTCTTTACGTCCTGCAACTAAAAATTTTCCTATTTTCTGTAATTGTTGAAATGCAAGTCAATGGGTTCTATTGAAAATTGCAGCCGATTACCTGCTGGAATTAATTAGGAGGACTTTGGATTGTGAGCAGATTTTCGGGCGAAGATCAGAGAAAAATGTTGAGCCGCCAAGAGATGATTTAAAAGAAGAAAATTTAGAGCTGCCGGCTAGAGAGCATAAAATTGAGAGCTATTCTTCAGACTTCTTAACAGGAGTCACCGTTATTTTGACCCAAGGGGTCCGCGAGACAGCGAGGATCGACATCAAGCGCCGCCAGAATGCATCTGCAGTTTTCACGGGTATCGTTAACTATGATTTGATAGAGTTCACTTTGCCAGACCTATTTGCTAGAAATTACATTGCTTCCTTTTTGTTCACCACACAGGTGACCCTGATTTTTAATAAATCTCAATGTAAATTTATTGTTGCTAATGTTTTTTTATTTGTATATCATTTAGTTCAATTCTCTTGTTTAAATTTTATTGTAATTAAACTTAAAATTATAAATCAAATATTTTCTTTTCTCTTTCCAACTTTTCATAAATTTATCCCTTCATGATTTATAATTTAAATTGTCACCCAACAGTGGAGCTAAATAATAATACTATAATAATAATTAATCGTAAATAGTAAACTCTACCACCCATCCCCACACATATTATTTACAACGTGGGGCGTACTATATTATAAATTAATAAACCCCACCCATCTCATGATCTCAACTTACTGTTGGGTTATTTTATTTCATTAATATTTTATTTAAACCGGGATCGAATGATGTAAAATGAGTGTTCTTACGATACTGTTTCAATTTGCAGTTTACTATTTTATTAAATACTGCTTATATAAATTTTAATATCAGTTTTTGTAGTGTTAATTTATTTCCTTTGTGATATTCTAATCACATGAATTGGTACAGTAATGGTAGAATCACTGAGCATAGTACATCGTTTTAAATATAAGATACAGCCCGATACAAAATCTATTTGATATTTGATTTAAGAGTAATAGAGTACTTACACCTGCCCTGGACAGAGGCTTGTCAGTTGGTTCTCCACACCTGGAAACAAAGTTTACATCAAGCATTTTTCTACGTAACTTAAAAAAATCACATATCAATATAATCTATGTTATTCAACGCCAGTAAAAATATTTTGAACGTCCACATACTAACCGTCACATATTTGAGACAGTTATATTATATATTGAAGACAAAAAACACGATCACATTGACTTCAAGTTGCCAAGCATCCAATTAAGAAATGATTAATGCCACACGCCACCGCGCCAGCCATGATTTATTCCAGGCGACGCCTAATTCTCATCTGTTGACGAAGTTGAACGCATCTTACAAGACAGTGGTTTTTGTTCGAGTCTGAATGCTATCCTTACAACTTCATTTTCTTAAAAAAAAGTACTGATGAACTGTTTTTGGAAATTGTTTATAAGTTACACGTCCAGTATGTCATAACATAATTATGACCGACGCATGCCAATTAAAATACAATGGGAATCTTTAAAGATACTATTGAAATTTAAAAAATTCAATAATTGATGGGTTAGCTGGGCAACCTATTGTGTAGCAGCGCAAGCCATCAAGAGTAACTTGGGTCCTAAAGAATTCAGATGTAAATACCCTCAGAGTGTTTGAACGACGTATATTAAGGAAGATATTCGGACCAGTTAAGACAGAGGAAGGATGGAGAACAAAGTATAACGCGGAGTTAGATGAGCTGATTCAAGGAAATGATGTGGTTAGATTTGTGAAGGCGCGGAGGATCGACTGGATGGGTCACGTGGAGAGAATGGCAGAAGAACGGATAACAAAGAGAATAGTGAAAGAAATGCATCATCATGCCAGGGCAAAGGGAAGGCCAAGATATAGGTGGATGGATGATGTCATTTCAGACTTGAGAAAGATGGGAATAAGAGGATGGAAGAGAAGAGCTCATCGTCGAAGAGATTGGAGGCTGATTGTAGAGGAGACCAATGCTCACAAAGGGCTGTAGTAACGAAGAGAGAGAGAGAGTAATAAATACTTCTCAGCCAAAATGTACATCAATTACCAATATATTACAGTTCCAGCACTTTTTTCATATTTAAAGATATTTTTCTAACCGATACACAATTTAATAACCATCTCCGACAACTGTATATATATTTAATTATATATTTTAGTATAATTTTAAAGGTAAGTAGAAAATAATTAATCAATACATACATAAATCATCAAGACCAGATTTTACAACAACATTAAGATGATTTTTAAGTCTGTTGGATCGTTTTCTCAAGTTGATATTGGCTCTATTATTTTAAAAAAACATACTTTCTGTATATTTTAAATATTTTGAGAGTTATTGTAACAGATTTCAAAAAATAAATAATATCTATATGTAATAGATTTTGTGACTTCTTATACTATTCCAGTTCTTTGTATAATATTGCGCTACCCAATAGTCAAATTATACATTCCATTTTATTATTCTACTTGCTGAGTTTTCTGCGTGTCCCGTATATTTGTTTACAATTGCTCAACACAGTTCTTAGTTGAACAATAATATATTGTTTAACGTTTCATTATATCGGCATCGAGAGGGTCACATTTTAAGGCGTTACCTTTTCACGCTTTATACCGTAACTTAATGACAGTACCTTAATCGGAACCTTAAATAAGCGAGGGTCATTCCTTGTCAACGCACTAAAGGTTTCCCACACAATACTAAATAAAGTAAACGTAGACTCCAATCATACTGTGCCTTGGTACAGAAGTTACAAGTCCATGTTGAATGGTCTGTCATCTGGTTAAAGGACCAACTTTGTTCTCATGTGAAATCAGTTCTAGCGGCCAGGTAATCCTGAAATCTGGCTCATCAGGACAATTTCTAGCACAGAATGCTGTAGCTGATCCTATTTTTTTTTAAATATTTGAAAACATAATGCATGTCAGATTACTTCATTTCTTGAATAAATATAAGATTTTATGAGCAGCATAGCATGGCTTCCCACAGATAGCGCAATGCACGACTTCATTCAAAATATCCATAATTCAATGTATTTTAGTATTTATTGTAGTCTACAATTGGGCGCAAGTCCGGTGGCAGATAAAAAATGAAATGACTTAAACATAAATACTCCTAATCTAAAAAATAATCATAGCCCTATAAAATTTCTGTACCCCTGAAAGAAAAAAGTGAAACACTACCAGAATTATATTTACTTAACACTTCACTTTGAATTTATCATTTGAATTCGAATATGCATTGATATTATTCAAAATAACCACTTCACACGTTTTTTGAGATTCGTCCTGAATTTATTTTCCTTAAGAGGATTTCCTCCAAACACTCCCACGGGTAAATTATTCCAGTCGCTGATGGATGAAGGACTGACGGTAGCTGGCATATTAGCTGATCTCTCTAAGGCTTTCAACACGGTAGATCACCAAATATTACTAAAAAATTTAGAATGTTATGGAATTCGGAGAAATACGTCACTTCTACTAAGATCGCATCTTACAAACCGTAAACAACAAGTAGTAGTTGACGGCCAACTTCACTTATCCGATTGGGACTTTATAACATGCGGAGTTCCTCAAGGATAAATTCTTGGGCCTTTACTTTTTATTCTACACATAAATGATCTTCCAGGCTACGTACATCCTCTAAAATAGATTCTCTACGCGGATCATACAAATATAGTTATTGCAGATAAAAACTTCGATAATCTGATTAAGAAAGTAGACAGCAGCACTCTGGGCGGTCTAAATGTTTGCTTTAACGTGAATAAATTATCGCTCAACGTAGATAAGACTAAGTTAATTGAGTTTAGTGCTGATGCTAGTAATAGTTCTGCCTCTGCTGCAGCCTTTCCTGGGCCTTCGGATTCATGAGAAATTAAAGTGTAATGAGCATATAGATCTGCTTGTTATTCTCTCACAACACTAATGCAACACCTTGACAAAACCTACGTCTAAATGGTTTACCTGGCATATTTTCGCTCAATGATGTGCTATGGCGTCTCTAACTGCTCCAGGAGCAGTCAAATATTTAAGTTGCAAAAGCGTGCCGTTATAATACTTTCTAGTACGAATTTTAGATTGAGTTGCAAATCTTTCTTAAACATTTGAAAACACTTATTTACCAAGAATATATATTCATGAAATCTTAACGTTTGTAAAACGGAACATTAATTTGTTTAAAACGAATGGTGAATTTCATGAATACGCGACTATAAATCGTCGCACAAGCACCGCCTTGTATTCATAATACCGGGATAATTTTCTACAACAGGCTCCTTCCAGAGGTTAAAAACAATAACTACAAACGTTTCGTGAATCAAAGTAAAACTATTCTATTAACTGGCGCTGGTATTTTACTCTGTACAGGATTTTTTTAATCGTCCCTCTCATAATTAAAATTAAGATTCCTGCAAAAGTGTTGAATGTGTTGCCTTGTAAAATAATACACCACATAGCTTTTAACTTTCTGTAAAGTTTTTTCTGGTCTTTTGTTTGTTTGTTTGATGTATTGGCTGGAGCTGCTAGAGAGGGAAGGTCAGATTCCTGGTCACGCAACTCCAAGCAGTGAAAACACCATTGCGTGTGTTTGTGTTTCTCAGTGTGTGTTTGTGCTCTCATGTGTGTAGTATTTTTAATGAATTTACACTATATATTTTTTCTTTCTTATTTACTTGATGATTATTTGTAATGAAGTATGATCTCAATCGAGGACTAATGGAAACAACAATAAACCTAAGTCTAAAAGTAGTATTGAAAGTAAACTTTCCGTTCCGAAATGTATCTATGCCAAAGTCACCACCACATTTTATCGCGTCATACTTAGACCTCTGTTTGAAGGTCAATTACTTGGCATAAAAAGATCTAAATGCCACATTATTTTGCAACCGAATATAACAAACACCACATGAAGAAGTGCTGAAACGAAAAAACTATTTTATTGATGTGCACAGATTTTAGCCCCATTTTAGGCCAGCATACCTCAACGTGCATCACTCCGTTCTTTGTTATAATGGTACCACTACAAAGAGCAGACTTGTCTGCAATTTGGCCTAAATTTTACTTAAGTCTAAATTTGCCGTGTTAAAATTTTGTGGTGACTTTGGCATAAATAGAGTCCATAACGGCCAACTGTATTAAATTTTTGATCATACCACTACACTCTGTGCTAGAAGTTGTACCGGTAAGGCAAGTTTGATACTTAATTTGATCCTTTCTGCAGCGCGTGAGCGTTAACCAGGTGAAGCCCATTCACCAATTCAACACGGGCTCAACCAAAGTACAATCAGCTCTAACATTTTGCACAGTTTTTTTGCGGACTACGGTTACTTTATTACAAAATTTCATGGAGTTTGGAGATTTTCGAGCCTTATGTGATCTGCATACAATGACACGCAATGCATCTTAGGGAAAGTCTAAAACAGGTACAGTAACACTCCCGTAATCCTAAGAAAGTTAAATATTCTCCCGATACCATTAAATAGACAAAAAATACTCAGACACGTAAAAAGTAAAAATACTCCTTGGACTTAAACAGAATTCTCGATAATATAAAATAGTCCCCAATAATGCAGCTACCTGTAGCGCAGTAGGAACCTCCCCAATTTAACATGCTAACTAGCGACAGCAATGTAAGAACGGTTTTCCCCGGCGTCAGGCTGGCGGCTGGGAGACATATTCATAATGTTAAGCTTGTTTGCTGAAAAAGCATTTACCTTCAAACAGTCCGAAGGACACTGTTCCCTTTGTCATTTCCCGCGACGGACGGAGGACTCACGAGGATTGGCGGAACAAACGTCACGTGGGATAGCGTTTTCCCTTGGATTTGGGATATACGGAGTTGAGCTGTGAAGTGAGCAGCCGAAAAATCTTTAGTATGGGGTAAGACGTTGAGAAGGCGAGGAAGTAAAGATGGAGAATTGATCAGGGTGTGGAAGGGGGGAGAAAGCTAGAGAGTCGAAAGGATTTTGAAAGGGAGAAATAAGTTGGAGTGTGCAACAAGAGTTGAAAGTGAGAAGGTGTTAAGAACACAGGTCAGAGGGAAGAAGGAAGAAAGACTGAGTTTTCCTTCAGTACCGGCAGTACGAGTTCATCTCACTTTCCACTGGTACAATTCAACCAGAAGGAAGGAGGAAGTTCCTGTCACCTATTAACCTGCATCGAGACGTGACTGAACACAAAACAGGTTCGTCAAGTAAACGTAATCATGCTGCACGTGGTCACCCCAAACAATAATTAACCATGAAAATTAAAAATCGTCCCCTTAAATTTATTTATTCATTTGTAATAGCGCACAGGAGCCCTTTTTAAAATGATTTTTTTTATAAAAATAAAATTATATATTTCATACCCTTAAAGTGATTTCGTTAAATAATAATTAAAATAATACCCCCTAATCATTTACATGCCTTAAGTGAGTAAAAAATTCTTCAAGTATCGTTAATAGGGTCGAAAATACTCCCTCTAAGATAAGATACTCCGTGTAGCCATAGAGGAAAATATACTGGAGGTACCTTAATATTGAAAGAAAATACTCTGGTATCTTGAGGGAGTGAATCATAGCCCGTGTACTGTAAGATATTAAAAATGATTGAAGATCGTTGGTTTTTCCAGTTAAACTGTTACATAAACGACGTTTCGTTGGAATGAATTAACGTGATGAAGATGGGTGACATTTCCGTAGAAATGCCGCGGCTTCATTACATAATGACCGTGTGGAAGCCCATGAGTTATTTATCCAGTAAAAACTATTACAGGTTTACCCATCTAGTGCGTGTCCTTCTTTGTAAATAAATTATGTAAAATTGCTCCAGTCACACCGCAGCTCTGGAAACAAAGTGGCATCATTAATGTTAAACTTAGAAATAAACTCAGCGGTTTTTTTACTAATCTCATTTATCTTCGCATCATTTTTGTGAGACACCCATTAACTCGCACCATAGGGATGTTCCGTTTCCATGCCAAATTAGACTGAAATTTTACACCGAAAAAAAGGAAACTCTGTCAAAATAATTAACACCAATACATATATATATATATATATATATATATATATATATATATTGCACATGTCAGCTGTTTTTGGATATTTTAAAATTTCCCCCCTCCACACGTGTCTTTCGTGGTGTGTAGTCGTGTCTTACCCAAACATTTTGTTTTCGTATGCAGGGAACATGCTTACCGAATTTGGTCAAATTTCCTTCATCTTTTCAAGATTATAAGAAGTACTACGTATTACCCCGTCCACCTCTACATAAGGCTGATTTGCGACTTATCCGGCATGTTGAATGTTATAATTAAACTCAGCGACTCCCATATCATTAATTGTGACTACAATCACATTATTTCTTGTTATTCTTATGATACGCCCCTTATTTATCACTAGTACTGATCTTCCACTCAAGTGTTGAATTCGATTGAAACAGATAAATCTTTCTTCGGCTCAAACATCGGGCAGTTTTTCATATTTTTAAATTGACGCCCTTCCATCCCCGTCCACTGAGATGAAAGGCATGTTTTACGCCAACAGTGTTCATTTTCAGTCACAAAGTAAACTTATACAAAATTTGGCAGGTATTACTCCACGCGTATAAATGTTTTTACGTAACATACCTACATACAAACAGTCAATTTTCGTATAGAGACTAGTTGAGCACCCGACGTGGAGTGAATAAAGTATTTAATTCGGTAATAGTTTCTTAATCAACAACGACACCATAACATTTATTAATCGAACAAGATACTTAACTGATCATAGTAAATTAGGAGTATATCAAACTGGTTCATTTTATTCTTCAGTAGGAGTAACGAGCGAAAATATTCTCGGTATCTCGAGACAGAAAAATACTTCAACAGGGAATAAAGAATATTTCCGATATTTTAAAAATATTTAAACAACTACCTGTACATTATGAGAGTCAAAAATGTTCCCGGTAACCTAGTAGTGAGGAACACGGTTCTTAAGAAAGGCAAATTGCTACCGATATTGTATGAGAATAATAAAATACCCCGGTACCCTAATATAGTTTAAGATGTTCCCAAGCCCCACCCCAGTAGGCCCAAGAGATATTTTACCCTTCCGGTGTTCGAACTAGATCATAAAGGACATCTGTATAGAGCTCTATATAAATTGCTCCTGTTGTAAGAAGAACGTCGTTCTTCAGGTAAGGGGTACATAACAACGACATTCAGGTATAACGTCAGAAGTATACTTTTTAAAACGAGGACATTAGCGTCTTGCTTTTTGGGTATCCAATTTTCGTTTTCTCCGTCGGGTAAACTCAGTAACAGTATTTGAAAACACAGACATAGCCAGGAATCGAACTGGGGACCAAAGAAGCGGCCTTAAAGTGTAATCCTTTGGCATACATGGAATTATGACTGATGCATAGTGTGATCTATGAAATTTAAAATGTTGCACTGCTTTACAGATCCTTCCAAAATAGAGGAAATTAGTGAAGAGTTTATGAAAGTTTTTGCCATTAGAGCGGAATGAATTTTCTTGGCATTACAAAATCACCAAATTGTTACAAATCGGTCGACACATTGAAATAGCAATTTTAATTAAAGTGGAAACAAATACTAAATTTAATTTATCCAGGCTATCACCACTACAATATTTTGTGAGCCAACATTAACTACGGTACTTATAATACTTTAAATTTTATCAATTGTGATGCGTATAAAAATTGGTCTTATATTTTGTTTTATTCAAATAAATTAATTTTACAATATTAAATATTTTTTGTACAAAATTCCGTAGAGAACAGTCCTGAGGTATTCGCAAGGCACCTTTCCGGGGGAATACCCGACAAGACAAAGCCATATAATTTGTAGCCTCACAGGCGTAGTCTTTGTCTGAAAGGTATTTGCGGCTCGCCGAAAAAAAAACCAGGTCCCCCCCATGTTAGCAAGGTGGTTGACCCAAAATATTGCTAGGGTGGTCCCTCCCAAATTTCGATTTTTGGAGAGGAAGGGTATGGACGCCAACCTCATTGGAGGACCTGTGGAAGAACGAAAAATCGGGGAGACCAATCACGTTTTAGGAGATGTGAGTTCGATGTGGAGAGTACCTCGGAAATGGCATTCTGAAAACAATGTTGAAGGTGAGCGTTCAGCACGAGGAAACGGAAAGTCGGACTGGCTGGCTTGGAGTCTGAAAGGAGAGACGATCTGGCTACTAGCATAATAAGGAAACGACCCCACAATAGAGTCCTGCCGCTTCTATGCTGACCCGAAAGCTGCCTTTGCGTTGAATCGACGACTGCCGGTTAACAAGGAAACTATGGGGGATGAATGTAAAGTAAGGAACCAAAAAGCAACAATCTCTCACTCTGCTGTATAAACACGTAATACAACCCTAAGTAAATGTAAATTAAATTTACTAAAGTCTCTTATTATTCCTTTGGTAAGGGCTCAGCTAGGCAAATAAAATGCATTAAATTTAAATATTGTAATATTATTGAATCTTTTACTTTTGTTAACACTAAAACTGTTTGGATTTCAAATAAAATCCACGTCACACAGTGAATCCGTCAGTATGTATGTCACAGCTATACGCGTCCAAACTACTGGTCCGAATTTGACCCAATTACGCACACGTGGTCCTCAGTACCCAAAGCTCCAATAATTTTTAACTTTTTAAAATCTACTGAAGTTATATATGTGAAAAAAAGTAAAAATGTCAACAATTACCCCGCTTCTCTCATGGTCAACTCTATTTTGGTTGCTCTAGGTTTTATGTAGAGAATGGTAGAACTATGAATGTAGTGTATACCCAAGTACTGTAAGAAACAAGTCTTTAATTATATTACTGCGTTATTATTTACGAGAACCCAAACAATATCAGGTACTTCAGATATTTATCACTAAATACATACGTGTCTTGAAATATAAAAATTTCTGAAGAGTGGAGGGTTCACATGTGCCGAAATGAATATGGGGGATATTATTTTATTTTATAATAATGAAAAATCGTTAGTAATTTAAATTATATTGAGTTTTAAATTTTATTTATTAATAATGTACACTCATTTAATGTAAATTCAATTTGAATAGTCGGCCTTTCTTTATAATAAACACAGGATATAAATTTACAACAAAGAAATGACAAATAAATTTCTTATTGCTAAACTCTATATCTCTACACTCAGGATCGTATGTTGGGGGCCTTCTCATAGAGCGAAATATTTCACACAAAAAGTACTCGGACCTGGCAGTGTCAGCTTAAGTTGAACCCAGTGGCGTCTTCTCTCTTTTGCACTTCGTCGTATTTCTTCGGTCTGGTCTCCATCACGCCTCATCTGCCTCTGCTATTGTCCGTGGTTCGGACAATTTCCTGTCTTAGCCTCATATCCTTGGACTAACTGCCCGATAATGTGATCATCTGCTCTCGTCCCCTTAATCTGTCTTACGATTCTCCGCTCTCCTTGTCTACAATTTTAATAATTCTTCCCCACTTCCTTAATTCATATCCCGAAATTGGTGGGGATGGATATTCGTCAATGAAATTTATTGTTACTCCTCTCTGGGAGGAATTACTTGCCCCTCTCCCTCAAAGTTTTTGGGGAAAATCCACGCTTATTCCCAGCCTCGGTCACCGCATTCAGCGGCCGTGGGCGTCCAAATATCTCACTTCTATTAACCCTGTTTGTCAAATAATGACCCATCTTTTTTCTTTTGACTCCTCACTGCCGAGGTCCGAACAGATGTGTTCGACCGTTACAGTGTGCAAACGTACTTGAATTACCACATGTTATGGAGGATGAAGCAACTAAAATAATGGAGATGTGCCAGATGACACCGCATACCCTTCAACACCCGCATGTAATATAATTAAATAGCTATTACTGCATAATGTATTAGTAGGTATATTTTCATATCGACTGCAGGCTGATGCAGATGATGTACCAACTACTTCCAAATATGGAGACGATTTAAATCCTTTATCATCGAAAGCTTGAAAAACTGATAATAGCGTATAATTACATATTTTAAATGTTCATTCTACTCTACTGTGTCTTTACTATACGTAATAGAAATCCTAATTATTTTCACATCCAGCGCAATACCCATTTCGATATTTTCCAGGATGACCAAACCAACCCGAGTTTTTATGTCAATACACAAGTTAAACCTTGCAACACACATACAGAATAGCCATGACGTGAACTAAGCATTTCAACAATAATTTCATTATAATTAAAGTTGTGCAATATTCAGATGAAGTGTTACGATGCTATCTCAAAGTTCAGGGGTAAAGAAAGTAAATGAATACAAAGACTAATGATTTATCTCTTCCACAATATGACTGCGATGGCGCCTGCAGTGTGTCAGAAAATTGAGCGTATTGTAGGTAATTATCAATGGACTTTTAAAACCAATTGTATTACTTTTTTCTATAAAAAATTAGTGTACGACCGACCATTTTAGAGCAATCGGCAGTAGAAATTTGACAGACAGACTTTTAAAAAAGACAAACTGATCTACTTTTGAAGAACGATTCCTTAAACTATATTCGACCAAACTTCGAAATGAAATATACCATTACACGCAGAATTTTGTGCTCTCCATCATCACGCTGGACATCATTTCTCATATATTGCTTCATTCTTTAGTTATTAGCGAGAAACTGAAAAACATGTTAAAATGTCTTGTTTTTTTTTCATTACAGAAAGTATGCTTAAGGTCTCTCGAATTGAAAAACTTTGTTTTCTAATTTGGACTCAACATACATTAGTTGAAAATGAAAATGAAAAACCTGTCCTTTGGCTCGTAGAGGCCTGCTTCTTGGACATAGCTTCTCGTACAATTTACTTTCGCACAACAATAATGTACCCGATATGTGCTATTAAGTTCCCCTTTTCAAAAAAAAGTTACAAATACAAAATTTGATCTAAATCACTCCATGATTTGTTTTATTACTTATTATACATCGTACTTTCAACAAAAAACACACTCATTTAACTTAATATATAATAATAAATGAGGTAATTATGAACGTGTTTTGTATTACTTATTTGTGTAATAATTAAGTGAACTCAATAACAATGATTTTTATTAAAGAGAAATTTGTAATATATTCTGTAACCGCAGAACATGAAATAAACAAACTATTCAAAATACAGAAATGTACAGAAACACAAAAACGTCGTTGTATAAAATAATTAATTTAGATTATTATCCATAAAATAAATATTTCGACATAAAATTATTACAAAATATTTAACGTAAGGTATTTATTTTGACGCCAGGGATATCTTGCTTAGCCTAATTACCTAATGTCCGTTAGCTGCTGAAGAACACTATATTAACGTTTCTTAATTAATTATTGACCTCTAGAGAAGACAGTTTGCTGTGGCGGCGATTAAAACTTTCCGGAATAACGAGCCACACAGGCCCATGTCTGGCTTCCATAATCCCAAGGATTTGTGAGATTTAATCCTTAATTCCCCTCCAAAATCATCTGGGTTGCCCTTCGCAATGGTGATAATTCAAGCGTTTGTGATCTCTTTTGTGAGCGGACGCCATTAAAATCTCTTTGGGGTTTCGCGTTGGTTCTTCGTTTTTAGCTTTGGTTTCCTCAGACACTAAATCTACTTGGCGAGTTATTAGAGCCACTTAGTAATTTTTCTATTGCCCAGTCGTTGCAAATAATTTAAATATTTACTTTTTCAAGATTCCGGTATCCAATAAGTAATGAATTGTGGTACAAAAGTATATTTTCTATTTGCGACTTTAAATACTCGTTAATTTATGACCATCCATTAATAACTTTGGCATGTATTTATTTATTGCTTTTAATATAACGACCAACATTCAATATGGACGAAAAATGTTTGTGTTTACAACGGTATGAAATACGTAACTCTACGAAACAATCTCATATAAATTAATTTTAAAATATTAAGCATTTGATACAAAATTCCATAGAGAAGAGTCCTGAGGTATTCGCAAGGCACCCTTCTGGGGAAAACCCCGGCAATACAAACACAGTCATATAACTTGAAGCCTGACAGGCGCAGTCTTTGTCTGAAAATATTTTTGCCGCCCGGCGAAAAGCCCCAAGTCCCACTCCCCCGGTTAGCAAGGTGGTTGACCCAAAAGATTTCTAGGGTGGCCCCTCCCAAATTTTGAATTTTTGTAAAGGAAGGGTAAGGACGCCAACCCCATTGGAGGACCTGGGGAAGATAGAAAAAGCAAGAATACCAATCACATTTGAGGAGAGGTGAGCTCGGGGTGGAGAGGACCTCGCAAAAAGGCATTTCGGAAAAGAGAGTTGTAGGTGAGAGTTCAGCACGAGGAAACTGAAAGGACTGGCTGGCTTCCAGTCTGAGGGGAAAGGAGAGGCGACCTGCCTGCAAGTGTCACAAGAGAACTACACCAAAATAGAGGCCTGCCGCTTCTATACTGACCCGGAAGCTGCCTTTGCGTTAAATCCAGGACTGCCCGTCATCAAGGAAACTAGGGGAGGATCAATGTAAAGTAAGACAATAATCTCTCGATCTACTATGCGTATAATAAAATAAATTAAATTTACTTAAGTCTCATGTAATGTCATTTCTTTGGTTAAGGTTCAGGTAGGCAAATAAAATTCATTAAATTTAAATATTGTAATATTATTGAATCTTTTACTTTGTTTAAATTTCAAAGATGAGATTTATTGGCGGCCACCCATTTAAATATATAGTATAATTTTTAATATATTTATAAAGTATAATCCACGTCACACTGAGCGGAGACTGAAGCTGTTTGAGTGATTTTTGGCCTACTAACCAGGTGAAAATGGCCTTCAATGATGACCTCTGTCAGCGTTATCATATGTGTAGTAAACCACATGTGTGGAATAAGTGTATATTTCAAGGATAGTTAGATTCCTTTGAGTATCTGGATGGTCGCATGGAAAGATACGGCTTTTGGTCCATTTCCGCCGGGAGGACAAGAAAACGTCAGATCGTTGGGGAAAAGTTTTGACCTGATTCGAGCTTTGGGACTGGTGGCTGCTTTTAACACTAAAAGTGTGAAATCTGTGAGTGCAAAGAGGTACCTGAAAGTGCGGCTTCCCGTATTTCTTCACACCAAGGGATAAAATGGCGTGAATTTATTAAATTCACGGGCAACTGGGGGCATGTTTCCTTTCAAATTACAAACTCTGATTGTTGTTCCAGATGGAACCAAGAAATGGTGTGGCGATATGAAAGAGAGGAGAAACAGTCAGTTCTCTCTGGAGAGTGGAGATTCTGCATCAAGGGTCTCCAAACAATCGCCTGGGCAGTAGTATTTTTTCTGGCCGCTTATTCGAGGTAGAATCCTGCAGTACACTTCGACCACAATTGGTGAAGTTTGCCCATGGCCAATTATCCACACCAACGTCAGAGCAGAGGCCACCAGAGGACGATAACACCGGCTTCATCGCTTTCCACTACCAGCGTCCGAGCGACCGAGACGGAACAACCAAGTAAGTTAACAGTCAGAAGTAATACTTAGAATATATCAATGTTCTCACGTTGACGCGGTAATTTTTGGGGTAAAAATCACTTTTTCTTAATATACTTTAATGGGGGTTTGAATTTTCCATATGTATTTTGGTGTAATTTTCCAACCAACCACGGTCAACTTGCGTCAGTCCATGCGATTAACCGTAGCAAGTTTGATATGTAAATATTGTAAATTGTTGTTTCTTTCATGTGTTATTCATGTCTTATCCCCAAGCGTTTGTTTTTCTATCTCGAGGAACATTTGCACAAAATTTGAACGTAATCGCTCAACCAGTTTAAGATATTTGAATTACCTCCATCTCAGGGGATCAACTTCAACTTGAACCGCGTGTTGTAAATCAGAATAAAACTTAGCGAATCAACACTAATTTCGATTTCTTGTTATTTATGTGACACCCCCCATCCCTGCTATTTTCAATATTCCCCTCCCAGAACTGAAATCGGGGAAAACACTATAAAAGGAATCGACACAGAAAAATATTTATTCCACGCAAATAACGCATTTTTTCTTTCATATTTAAATATTAACGCCCCCTCCGCCATGGCACTCATGTGATACGTACATACACATACAGTCAGTTTTATTATAGAAATTATTGTTGTGGTATTCAGTCCTAAGACTGGTCTGATGCAACCCTCCATGCTAACCTATGTTGTGAAACCTTTCTATTTCCCCATAACAACGACATCCCACACCCTCCCTAATCCGCTTAGTGTATTTCTTCCTTGGTCCTCATCATGTGTTATTACCCCGCACTTCCCTCTAATGCTAATTTTACAAGACCCTCATTTCTTAAACGTGGCCTATTAATCTATACCGTCCCTTGGTCAACGTCCTCCATATTGTCGCTCTTCCCCTATTCCTCGTTAGTGATTCTATCCACCCACCTGATTTTCAGCATTCGCCTATAGCACAAAATTTCAGAAGCTTCTATTCTTTTCCTTTCCCCAACTCCTATAGTCCACGTTTCTCACCCATACAACGCCACGCTCCATACAAAAAGTTTTAGCAACGATTTTCTAATATTCACACTTATATTACCCGTACGTAAATTCCTCTTCCCTGCCTGTGCTATCCTACTGTTTACGTCTTCTATACTTCTGTCATCCATAGTTATTACGCTTCCCAAGTAGCAGAATTCCTTAACCTCCTTCAAAATATCCCTTTCGAATATTCCCCTTCCTTATTCCACTGTTCCCCATATTACACCCCATTACCATGGTTTTCCCTCTATTACTCCTAATGTTGTACTCTTTCTCCAGGACCACATTTATGCCATTTATCTTGTTTTCCAAGTCGTCTTCTGACTCCCTTAATAATACAATATCATCGACAAATAGCAGGATTTTTATTTCTTCTCCTTGCAATTTGATTCGTTTTACAACTTCCATTTTAACTTCCTTCATCGCCTGCCCTATATATAAGGTACACAGCATGGGCGACGGACTGCATCCTTGTCTCATTCATTTCTTGATTTCTACTTTATTTTCTTGCCCTTCAATCTAATTTCAGCTGACTGCTTTCTATAGAGGTTATAGATGAGCCTTCTTTCTCAATATTTTATCATTGTCCTGTTAAAAATACTTAATAGCGTGTTCCAGTTTACATTATATAACACTTTTTCTAAATCTACAAATGCCGTAAACGTAGGCGTGTTTTCTCTTCTAAAATTAAAATTAAAATCTATTTTATATAATAATGACGTTTCTTCCATGTTTGTGGACTTCAGTTGGCCGGTTTTTCTTATCTTATCTGCTAAAATTAGACGCAAAGGCAATATAGCTTCTCTTGTCCCTACATTCTTCCTAAATCAAAACTGAATTTCTCCTAATTCGAATTCTATTTGACGTTCAATTCTCCTATATAGTATTTTCGTTAATATTCTGCACGCAAGAGTTACTAAACTAATTGTCCTGTGCTGTTCACATCTATGAGCCCCAGTCCCTTCAGTATGGGTATAATCATGCTTAACGAAAAATCTTCTGGTATTATCCGTTTCGTAGATTTCATAAACTATTCTGAACAGCCATGATATTGCTTCTTTACTCAACGATCTTATCAGCTCCGCTGGAATATTATTAATTACTGGCTCTTTACCGTTTTTTCAGACGTGTGAGCGCCCTGTCAGACTCAAACCTTAAAATTTTGTCCCCCAACTATTCATCATCCACCTCTTCTTCTTGTCTTCTGACTGATATAGATTTCCACCATGATACAGCATTTCTAGATATTCCTTCCATCTTTAAGCCTTTTCTTCTTTATCTAGAATTGGTTTCCCATCCGATCTCCTGATGTTCTTGCTTATATTTTTCCCTTCCACCATGAAATCTTCAATCGCTTTGCATTTATATTGTAGCCATGCCTCTTTGCACTTCCTATCTATCCCATTCGTCCGGCGTCTGTACTGCTCATTACCATTTTCATCTCTGTCATTTTTATATTTACGCCTTTCTTCAATCATTTTTACTATTTCTTGTGGTACGCATGGTTTCCTATTGGCATTCTTCCTATTTTTTCATAGCCATTTCTTATATTTCTCCTTTCTCTATTAATTTTCTCTTGATATATTATTTGAAACTCTATAGTACGTACTATTCTTTCATGTTTCTAATTACTATCTGTGTGTTTTAATTCTTTTCAGCCTGCATTTCATAATCAGAAGATTATGGTCGGAGGTTGCATGTGCTCCTGGGTATGTCTTGCGGTCCAGCACCTGATTCCTATATCTCTATCTCACCAGTATGTAGTCTAATTGGTACCTGCCCGTGTCCCCCGGCTTCTTCCACGTGTAGAGTCTTATTTCATGATTCCTACACCAGGTCACTACTAATTTGTGGTCTATGATTCCTTTCACCAAGTCCATAGTCCCAAACTACATAACTTTCTCTTCCCTTTCCTATTACTACGTTCCAATCACCCATTACTACCAAATTCTCGTTTTCTTTCACATACTTCATTATTTATTCAATTTCTTCTTCCTCTGCGGCACTTGTGGGCATAAAAACTTGACTGCGGTTTTGTGTTTAACGTTATCGTAACTAATATTTCTTGATATTGTTCATAATTACTTATTCAGAGATGATTAGTGTACATTAATATTACGAAATTCAGCTTCTTTAACTATAAGTTTTTTCATTTAATTAAATGAAAGAATCTTGTCTGGAATCATATTGAATAATAAGTTTAATATTTTTGTTTAAGAAAAATGAAAACGTCAAAATAGTAAAATGCTTGAACTTAACCAAGAACTGAGAATTTTATTTTTCCTTAAAACAATTTTAACTGCCGACCTGCTATGGTGTAGTGGCTAGCGTCGCTGCCTCGTACCACCGAGGGCCCGGGTTCGAATCCTGGCGTGGACTTGACGTTTCGTGTTGTTTGAGAAACCATACTATGATACCTCTACATGGATGCAAGTTGCACTATTCGTGCACAGTCGCTAATAACCTTGCAGTTGGTGCGACAATAAACAATCTTTATTTTTCAATTTATTTTTTGTCGTATCAACAATCTTGTCCTTACCTTCTGGTGTCGAGGTTTGTGGCAGAGAGATCGCCATTATTTTAATCCGTTTGAGTTTCAAGTGTGCTGGGATTGGCCAACAGCACTCAACAACGTACGAAACCCCCGAAGAAGTTGTGATACAAGGCAGTGACAGAGGCCAACATAAACAATTTTTTTTAAATTAATTATGCGCTCGGAGGATCGACGATGACGTGTAAACTACGCTTTAAATCATCTCATCTCATTCCTCTCTGTAAACTGTAAATTTATTTTTTAATAGTTTTTCCCTGTTCTTTCTCTGCGTGGAATAAGCTTAGATTAACAAAAAGAAATAAGCATATTACGAGACAAAACTTCCCCACCTATGGTAAACATGGCTCATTTTCGGAACCACAGCACATCTGATACTATGCGTTTATATTTCACTCCAATAATAAATTTCAGGTAAAAGAAAAATTACTGGGATTGCCAACAATAGCAAAGTGGCGTGAATGCCTTGTGATATTTCCTTTCACGACCATTAGTATCGTTCTGTTCAAATTATTATAACCTCTCGGTGCTGTTAACATTAATCAAAGTTATGTTCTTAATATTTGTTGCCTGAATATTGTAGAAAGATTATTTATATTAAAAACAATTAATTTTTTCCAATAATTTTAACTATTAGTCCCAATTTGCCATTTATTTATTATTACGGTAACTTAATTTTGAAGAGGACAGGAATAAAATATCGTGAAAGAAGACAGGAAGCTTTAATTAGAATTAAAGATGAAGAATTAGAAAGATAGGAATTAGAAAAACTAAAACAACAAGAAATGCTTCAGAGTTTCAAAGAAGATATCAAGATTAGATTAATAGAGAAAGGAGAAGGGAACGATATAGAACATAAATGGGCACTCTTGAAAGAAGAAATGACTGACTAAAGCGGCCGATGATTGAGAAAAGGCATAAATTTAAAAATCTAGAAGAGGATGTGGATGTTGAAGAGTTTGGGGACAAAAATTTAGGGTCGGGGTTTGATAGGGCGTTGACAGAACTGAGCAACAGTAAAGCGCCAGGAATTGTTAACATTCCAGCGGAGTTGATAAGATCATCGGGCGAAGAAGCAATATCGTGGCTGTTCAGGATAGTTTACCGAATCTACGAGACAGGTAGAATTCCAGAAGATTTTAATAAAACCATAATTATACTCATACGGAAGAAGAATGGGGATGATAGATGCGAACAGCTCAGGGCAATTAGTTCAGTATGCGTGCAAAATATTAACGAAAACAGTATGTAGGAGGATGGAACGTCAAATAGAATTCGAGTTAGGAGACGATCAGTTTGGTTTTAGGAATAATGTAGGGACAAGAGAAGCAATACTGACTTTGCGTTCAATTTAGCAGATAGGATACCAAAAAACATGCCTAAATTCATGACATTTGTAGATTTAGAAAAAAACCTTTGATATTGTGAACTGGAACACAATGTTAAGGATTTCGAAGTGAACGGTAATAAAATATCGAGAAAGAAGACTTATCTATAACCTCTACAGAGGGCAGTCAGCAGTAATTAGAATTGAATTGCAAGAAAAAAAGTCAGAAATCAAGTAAGGATGCAGTCTGTCGCCCATGCTGTTTAATTCATATATAGAACAGGCGACGAAGAAATTAAAACGGAATATTGAAAAGGAATCATATTGCAAGGGAGAAGAAATTAAAACCCTGCTGTTTGCCGACGATATTGTAGTCTATGGGAGTCAGACGAAGACTTGGAAACCATAATAAATGGCATGAACGTGGTCCTGCGAGAAGAGTACAATATAAGGATTAATAGATTCATGCTTTGTTATAAAAAATGTTAATATTATGATTATGTGAAATAGAAAAGTATTATCATTTGTAAAAAATAGCCTAAAAAAGATTAATCAATCATTCATTCATGTATCAGTTCATAATTTCTCCGAAAGCTCTCAAGTGTTTAAGTGACCTTGTCACGTACTAAAACATTGCCCTGATAAATCGGAGATTTCCAAACTCAATATAAGTAATGGCGGTCGTTCCATACTCGCCATGCAAAAAGCTGACCAATTACGAAGTTCATGTTGTTTTATGAAAAAACCTTGCTAATGGCGAAGAACGATTTTTTTTCTGGGGATTAGAGATCTGTGCAATGAATAGCTACATCTTATATAAGATGTCAGAAAATAAAACAGTACGCCTATGTCACATTATATATTTGATCGAAAATTGGTCGAACAACTTGAAGGTGATTTCGTGAAGCAGCGTCCACAGTAAACTCGTCTCCCGTCATTCGGAAGGGCGTGAGAATATTACCCAATGCCCGACCTACCTAATGCAGGTTTTCTATGGTTTTCCCTGCATCTTTTTAGGTGAAACACCGGGTAGGATCCTTAAACTATAGCCCGGGGGCCCTAGACAACCCTTGGCTACCTTGCTCTGCCTTCCGCATCCCCCCTTTAGATTCTCTTCCTATGCTATTAAAGGGCAGTTTCCTGTTTCAGGATCACCCTCATGTAGCCTGTTAACGCAAAAAAAAATTACTGAAATGTAGTGTGGCCTTATATGGGTGCGAAAGGTGGACGATAGGAGTTGCAGACAGGAAAAGAATGGTCTTTGAATCGTGGTGATACAGGAGAATGCTGAAAATCATTTGGGTGGATAGAATTACTAACGAGGAAGTTCTAAGCAGAATAGTGAAAGAGCGAACAATATGAAGGACGTTGAGCAATAGAAGGGATAGATTAATAGGCCACGCTTTAAGACATGTGAGAGACTTCCCCTATGCTGAAAAGGTAGTGGGGAGATTTAAAAGAGGTTATTAAACCACAGACCATTAACACACACTCCGACAAATATTGGAGAAAATAATAGAATAGAATATTATCACGTTCCATTTATTTATTGATTATAAATCTGCCTATTTATAGCATCTTAAGAGAAAAACTGTACATGGCCATGATTGAAATGCAGATCCGAGATAAACTGGTAAGACTGGTAAAAGCTACACTAAGAAAAGTTGGAAATTAACTTACGGAAGAGCTGATTAGTGGGAAAGGACTAAGTCAAGGTGATGCCTACTCTTCAATATTGCCCTAGAATGGACCATAAGAAAATCCAATGCAGATACCAGAGGTACCATTTTTAATATATCTATATGTCTTATGCAGATGATATAATTATCACCGGTAAATATACTAGAGAACTAATAAAGGCATTCCAAAATTTGGAATCGGATTAACTGTGAATGAGGAAAAAACCAAATACATGTAAGTAACGAACCGACAGTTACATGGAAATTAATGATCACAGATGTGAAAGGGTAACTAAATTTAAATATCTGGTAAGCCTGATAACACAAAATAATGATATATCAGCAGAAATTAGTAGTCCAATTACAATGGCAAATAAGTGTTGTCATGGGCTTGAAATTGCAACTGAAATCCCACCTCCTGAACATGAACACCAAAGTGAAGCTTTACAAAACCCTAATGAGACCTGTTCTGGTATATGGAGCCGAAAGCTAATGCAAGGGAAAACAAACTACAGATTTTTGAAAGGAAGGTCCTAACAAAAATATATGGGCCTACTCAGAATGAATAATTTGGATAGTTAAATATAACTTAGAACTGTATAAAAATAATTAAAGCTGAAAGGATGAGACGGCTGGGCCACATATACAGAATGGAGGAGGGAAATGTATGTAAACGAATAACTTTCTACATGATGATTGGTACGAAGATGAGAGGAAGGTCTGCTTTAAGATGGATCTTCACAGACGGGTGTTAAAAATTGGAAGGTGGTAGCTATGGAGAGTAGTGAAGACGGTCTTGGCCTGAATCGGGCTGTTGTGACAGAGAAGAAAGCAGAAGTTGAAGACATGAGGGTCTTGTAAAATTCACATTAGAGAGAAGCATGTGGGTTAATAACAGAAGAGGGAGGCACATGATGGAATACGCTAAACATATTAGGGAGTATGTGTTAGTTATGCGGAAATGCAGAGGCTTGTGCATGGAGGGTTGCATCAGAACTGAATACCACAACAACAATAACTACTTAAGGCTAGTGTCACACTTGAGCGGGTTGCGGGTGCGGGTGCGGGTGCGGGTGCCTTTTCCCTTCCCGCAGTATCCTCACCGTGCTGCGGGGCAACGCAACACGTCCGACTTTAATTAGACGGGGGAAGGGCTTACTATTGGAATATTTTATAATCTTAAACAAGTAATTAACTAGCAACATTGTTAAACTAAACATTTTGATTTTAAAATTACAATTTGTTAATGCTGATTTATTAATTTCAACATGGGTTATCTCAAAATTTTGTAGTGTTTATTAAATAATATGTAAAATTTTTCAAGATTTACGACCTGTTTAAGGCATATATGAATACCAAACCGTATCATTAAAAAAAATAGGAAACAAAGTTGAAAGTCGCATTCGAGTCTCTGTCAATCCATGCGAAGTGATCCACAAAAAATGAAATTGATTGCTCATCTTCTCAGAAAAAAAATTAATATTTTGTTGGTGCATTTCCTCGTGTTTTTTCAGTTCAAAAATAATTTTGTTTTATTTATATTGTGTCCAGTTTAAAAATAACCGACGCTTTTTCTGTAGGGCGCTCGCCGTTCCTCGCGACCGCAGGTATCTACGATTTTCTAAATTATTCACAACTGTGTTGTTTTATTCTTTTCATATCAACTGTATCGTGTTCAGTATATTCGGGCCTACATATAAAAACTCTAATTTTGTGCCTAATAAATTTTTTTCATGTACTCTGGGTCACACGAAATTGTCCATTCCAACGAAGATACTTCCATTTTCGTAGGCTTATTTCTTCTAGAAGAGTTTGCGAACCTCAAAATTTTTCGTTCTTTTACACACAATGGTGTAGTTACTTTATTGTAACTCAAACTTTGAAAAAAAAAGAAAAATCCCATTGTAAAAGGATGTAATATGTAAGTGGTGAGTAGCACTGATAATATTTATGTATATCCCATTGTAAAAGGATGTAATATGTAAGTGGTGAGTAGCACTGATAATATATATATATATATATATATATATATATATTATCAGTGCTACTCACCACTTACATATTACATCCTTTTACAATGGGATTTTTCTTTTTTTTTCAAAGTTTGAGTTACAATATTTCGGTATGACATGCAGGTAAAAATCTGAAGTTCTGCATTTAATAGGTTTTTATAGTAACAAACTACAGTATAAATTACAATTTAGAGATTTAACTCAAAGTTGGCATTAGATTTTCTTAAATATGGCAAGAAATGCTGATAATACTTTCATTATTTATACACGCTAAACTAAATGATAGCAACATAATGTATTATATAACTATTTGTGATAAGTATTATTGCATTATTATGTAATGTTTAGTTCGAAAAGCGTTGTGAAATACAGAAATAATAAAAATAACATAAAATAACAATAATATAAAATGCCATTATTTCACTGAACTAGTTTAATAAAAAACTGTAAAATGTGTTTTAATCAATAATTAGTTTTTAATGTTTATTTAACAGTCATGATATTTAATTTCGTTATTAAAAGTGCGTCTGGTCATCGTGGTAAATACCAAGCGAGTATGTTTCTTCAATATATTTTTTATTTGCTCCTAAACTTTGCATTCTTTTGTAACGAACTCCATGTTCCTGGGGGATTGTCAAAATATATGTACCCTTGTTTTTTGCATCATATACGTTTTTGATTTCTGGCCTTCATAGATGCAAGTAACTGTCTTTATTTTGAAGTGTCAGTGATACAACTCTTGCAATTTGGTGAAATTCACTATCTTATGACGATGATGTGTTCTGACATTTTAACACAGTTTCTGATTGCGTTATAACAATAAAATGATGTAGTTCTTTTAATTTTGTGAATCATGCAGATATTAAACGTCCCGCACCCGTTGAAGTGTGACATCAACACCCGCACCAATTATATTCTGCTGCGGTCCGTACCGCTCAAGAGTGACTCAGGCTTAATTGCGGACTAAGTAGTTCTCTTATAGGACAAACCTGCGCTTTAATTTAAGAAATAAACACCATAAGAAGACTTTTGAGGTGGACAGGACATGTACAGCGCATGGAGGACAGAAATCCGGTCAAGAAGTAAACAGAAATAAAGGTTGACGGAGGAAGGTGGGAGAATGTAGTCAAAGAGGCCAAGATCCATGGAAAGAGAGAGTTTATTTCGAATGGTTGGTTAGATCTCAAAACCAAATACGCGCCTTTATAATCTCTCGACGCTGTTAACACTAAGCATAAAGTTTCTGTATTAAGTATGCCTGAAGTTATAAATCGTTAATGTCTTCCGATAGTTTTAAATTATTATTCCGCATTGACCATCGATTTATCATTTCGGTAATTTAATTGCGGAGTGAACAGTTTTCTCATTGGCCAAACGTGCGCTTTTATTCATGAAATAAACGCTGGTAACGTCTCAAATTAACGTGTGGTCATGAAACTATAAACAGAATGGATAATTATATTTTCTTTTGAGGCAGAAGTCCAGCATCCTGAGATCAACGCTTACAGAAGATTTGCTAGAATTTTTATCTGAGTTGATGTGTCCTTCACACGGCAAATTGGTCTCATCCATCAATATACAAAATAATGAGTAAACAAAATATGTGCAAAAATAAGCAGCAGAGTGTTTTATCGTCGAAATCTTAGGTTCCTAATTATATTTACGAGAAACAAGAATAGAAGATGCAAGATCAAACGTCTACAAAAGAAACATGTCAAAACTGTAGAAAAGGCAGACGTGTGTTGTCTGAAAGCCCTTAAAGCAAGGCCTGTATAATTCCAGAAGCAATGAGGGCCTGCGGGAGATTTCTCTCGCAGGCATTTCTCCCCAGATTGATTGCGGGGATGCCTCGTTCCCTCTCTGGTTTTTTCAAAGCTCTCATATGCCGAGGCACATTCACCTATTTTGGGAGGTGTACATAGTGGGGTCAAAGACCTTGGGCATACGGTAAGAGTTGTCTCCTGATGCTATTGGATCAGTCGGCCAGCTGCCTCCTAGAACTTGTGAATACCTGGAGAAGGGAATGCTGCGACTCCACAGAAAACTCATCTCCCGTCATTCAGAAGGGCGTGAGAATAGTACCCAATAGTCAAACCACCTGATGCAGGTTTTCTAGTGTTTTCCCTGAATCTCTTTAGGTGAAAAACCGGGTAGAATCCTTAAATTATAGCCCGAGGATACATTTCTCTACCTTCCACATCCCCCCTCTTCAATGCTATTAAAGGGGAGTTGCCTGTTACAGGATCACACTCATATAGCCTGTTAATAATAATAAAAAATCGAGAAGCAAATACGTTTTCCACTTGATGACAGACCGTCAATAAGAAACTTTCTTCTGAATAAGTGTTAATTTGGCCGTTCTCGGTAATTGCATTCAGAAGTTTTTTGTAGTTATATTAATTCTTAATTTCTTCCGGAAATAGCTGTGATATGTCATTAATAAGGTACGTAATAACCGCCGCGAAAGGTTCGCTTATTACAAATATCTAAAAAGGACTCCAAAATTGCTTTACATTTGAATCTAATACTTTTGGTCAATCTGAGTGCCAGATAGATGTCAGTTTAATTCCGAGTTTCCCAAACTCTGTTCGGCGGGCCGTGAATAGGTGTTCCGCAAAAAAAATCCAGTGATTCTATCTATACTATGGATTATAATATCCTGTTATAATACCACTTAATCGGTTCGTAAGACGAAAACTCCGTTTGCATCTAACGGAAGAAAGTGAAATCATTTCTCATACCTTTCTTTGTTTCTAGCTTGTATCGGAACTGATTCAACAACACTGCTAAAACAAAGAAACCCTAATCCTTGTTTCCTGCTACAACAAGAAAACTAGAAACCTGTACGAGTGAGATACAGATTACCATAGCACACAGTTATACAGATAATATTTCATTTAAAATAAATAAAGCGACGGCCGTCTTTTTGTTTATTTTAAAGTTATAGTCAGAAAATTATATTTGAATATTCTATTTAATTTCTCAATAAGCAGCTATAGTCAAAATATAAACCAACCTTACACACATTTTTTTGTGGAATGTAATTCAACAGCGCATAATTGCAGTTTCTGTGCACCATGCAGCGGTTCTCAACCGGGTGTCCGAAGGAAAATATTAAAGGTGCACGAAAGATTTATTTTTGCTAACAAAATTAACACATATGGTCATAAAAGTATCTATTAATTTACTTATTTCGAAATCTTTCCAAATATTGTCATAATGATCCATTTAAAAGATATCTCGTTATATAAGGTATTACATTTAGCAGTTTTTAAGACATATTATGTCTTGTAAGGTTAGCTAACAAAGCAGCAAAACAAAGACAAAATTCGATGACAAAAAATTTCCACTAATTTAAAAATTGTTCTGAATGAAGCCGTGAAAGTGATAAACTATGTAAAATCAAAACTACTGCAATTCAGATTAAATAAAATTTCTTGCGATGAAATGGGTACTGAACACAAAAAGCTGGTAAAACTTAAAACTTGCATGTATGGCGGACATTTTTAAAAAGTGCAATTGAGTTATCGTTACAAGGAACTAGTATTACGAGTTTTAATTTAAGATATAAAATTACATCTTTTGATAAATAATACAATTTTGGATTTCATCATTTCAATCTAATGATTTTAATTGTTTCCTACTGTAGCGCAGTACTACCCGCGTCCCATTTTTTATTATTATTTACGGAAACTTAAATAAGAAATATTCCGGCAGAGCAAGTCGCTGTCCAGGAAGAAGGGGTTTTTCCGCCCGCCGTCTTGGCGGCTCGGAATAATAACAGAGACTGCGGCTGACACCTGGACCATAAAGCTAGGACACCCCGTCGCCGTTTCGGAATGTCTTAATCTGCCTGGGAATCTGGTGACCGGGTGGCGTGTGTTCCCCAAATGAAACAAGGGATATGATTGGAGGATATCCATCCCTGCCACCTTAGTGATAGGTGTCGGATAAGTGGGGACAAGGCTTTAAAGAGGCTGGCGGAGACAATTTGAGACAGATTTGACAGATTTTTGCAGGGGATGGCGAGAGGATATTGAAGGAGAGTGGTGGAGAAAGAGATTGCTGGTGATACAAGGTGGTGGTGAAAGGAGATGGCAGCAGAGTGGTGGAGAGAGGAGATTGGTGAGGTGGCAGCGGCGACCATGCTTTGATCAGTCCAGGAAGCAGGGAAGAAAGGTCTTAGCAACAAGGGAAGAAAGACTTCGTGTTATTGTCGACCGGAAATTACAGCGAGACGCCTATGAAGACAACTCAGGTTCGTCAACGAACAGATCTGCTACACGTAGTCACCCAAACCATTAATACCCTGAGATCTTTAATATAATCCCATTTTTAAATAATTATTTTGAATTTAATATATCTACGCACTACCCATATTAAAAATTATTGTGTTTACAATTAATAAATGTATATATTTAAACTCAATTATTAAATTCATTAATTAATCCCCCCATCATTTACACTACCTTATATGAATGTAAATTTCAAAGTACATCATGAAGTTTTCAAAATGTTTTTAGAATACCTACATAACTTGAAATAAACTCTTTTGCAATATTTTCCGAAAAATAGTAATGACGATTCCTGAGTTCACGATTCATTTTCCGCGACAGCTAAACCCGTAGCTTTAATGCAAGTGACTATGAAAATATAACTGATATAATCAGTGACTCTCATTTGAAACAAATATACAAATCTTTCGGGCGAGTTTGGCAGAAGACTCTGCAGCCCAATATTTCATAACAAGCTATTATTGTTTTACTTCAATTTCCTATAGCCTACTTATGCGAAGAGGGATTTTCTTATTATGCTGCAATGAAGTCAAAGAGCAGAAACAGCTCTACGCCATAATAGATATTAGAATTCAACCTGATATCAACAAGATATGCGATTCAGGACCCAAAATCATCAGTCATTAAGTGCTTTATTTATTAATGTTTTTGTTTATATTATATAACAGTTTTATATTTAAAAATAATTACTAAATAATAATTAATTTTAAAAGAAATTACTAAAGGAACTACACAGCCTAAAATATAAGCCAAGGGTTCCGCTAAAATGTCTCATTTTGGGAAGTGGTCCATTGAAGAAAAAAATTGATTATTTTACTGATGTTTTTTCTCCTTTAACAATTGAGTGGTGGCACGTAAGATCAAATAGAAATATTGTAAAAAATTACAAGCAAATTTATATGATAAGTAGATTAAAGAGAATATGACACGCTAAGCCGAAGTCGTTTGCGGAATTGACATAACGAATTATGAACGCACCATTTCTTTAAACAGCATTCAAATGGATAGAGCCATATAAAACTCAGTCTCTGTTTAGTATAATTTCATTTAATTAGATGAGGCATATTGGCAATTCTACGAGAGCTTGTTGATTACATCCCTCGTAACTCTCAAATGAAAACAATACCGCGCACAAACAAGTACATGGGCTACGAGTTCAGTCGGGGAAAGCAAAAACCTTTCCAGCCTCTAAAGCAAATTCATTCTGTGAATATATTTCAACACGAGCGTGCTTGGAGCACTTGTTACTTACTATCTGCTCAACAGTAAATAACACTAACAATGACATATTAGGCTACTGTAATATTCTATTCTCACTCCATTTAACGAATCGTTCAAAGAAATAATCAAAAATTATATTTACCCAATAGGGGAAATAGTAATGAAAATAGAATAGCAAACTACCACGAAAAGGTAAGAGTAGCAACACAAATTTTCCCAAAAGTTAATTGATCCAATAAAGCTAACGACACTTCTTTTAGAATGGCCCGTGTCATTCAATTAACAACTTCGGTTTCGGCACTGCCCGGCAAACTTTTAACGGTATGGGATAACGTAAAAGAACAAGTAAACTCGGGCAGATTGGAAATTGTTTGCAAGAAGACAACAAAAAGGCGGCCTCTCCGCCTTCTATAATTTGTACATGAAAACCGAGCCTTTGGAAGATATTAAAAAGGGGAGGTATCGTGTGTTCATTTGTTTGACCACCAAATTATCCCCCAATCTTAATCGGCAATCGATACATTTCTTGACACTATTTCACAATAAAAAATAAATACTACAGCCTAGTACATTTTACCCGTACACAAAAATCAACGGAATATATTTATAAATTACAATAATAGGGAAATATATAAAAAATAGATACGTTATCTTTTATATTTATGTATTATATAATAACTCCTACCTACAGTATAAAAATCCAATATATGCCACCTGGTAATGACACTACAATTTAAAACTGAGTTTTCCGGAGTATTCTGTTAGTATTATGTACTTCCACGTGTAAAGTCTTCTTTAACGATTCCTTTACCGGGTATTTGTCACTACTAATTTGTAAGTTCACCCAGCCTGTCTCCCCTTTCATTCCTTTCACCAAGTCCAACTCCACACTCCTAAACTACATAACGCTATCTTCCCTTTGTTGGTGCTGAACTGCAAAATGTACCCAGGAGCACAAATGAACTCAAACCATAAAGAAATACCGGCTGAAAATGAAAAAAAACTCAAAAAAGCAATTAAAACAAAGAGATGTAAATTAGAAGAAATGATTGATGAAAGGCGTAAATAAAAACGCTAGAGATTAAAATGGTAAAGATCAGTGCAGACGCTTGAAGAATGAGATATATAGGAAGTGGAAAGCAGCCGAAGAGGCTTGGCTCCAAGAAAAATACAAAGCGGTTGAAGATTTCATGGTGAAAGGGAAAATAGACGCAGAGTATAGAAAAATCAAAGAAACATTAAAAAAGAGAAAAATATTAGTAATAACATCAGGAGAGCCGATGAAAAGCCAATTCTGGATAAGGAAGAAAAGACTGAAAGATGGAAGGAGTATCTAGAAGAGCTGTATCACGGTGGAAATCTAGATCATTCAATAATAGAAGAAGAAGAAGAGGTGGACGAGGAAGAGTTGGGGGGACAAAATTTGGGCGCTGACAGACATGAGCAATTGTAAAGCGCCAGGAATTGATAACATTCCAGCTGAGTTGATAATATCATCGGGCGAAGAACAAATATCGCGTCTGTTCAGAATAATTTGCAAAATATAAGAGACAGGATATTCCCAGACGATTTTAGGAATAATCCCTATATCGAAGATTACTCGAACTGATAGATGCGAACAGCACAAGACAATTAGTTTAGTAACTCATGCATGCCAAATATTAACGAAAATAATATATAGGGGAATGGAACGTCAAATAGAATGCGCGTTAGGAAATCAGTTTGGTTTTGAAAGAATGCAGGGAAAAGAGTAGCAATATTGACTTCGTGTCTAATTTCAGAAGACTGGATTGAGAAAAATCGTTTTATTATTTTAAATGGAAAAACTACTAACGATTTTGAAGAGGACAGGATTAAAATATCGAGAAAGAAGAGTTATCCATAACCTCTACAGAAGTCAGTCAGCGATAATTCGAATTGAAGAGCAAGAAAAGAAAGTAGAAATCAAAAAAGGAGTAAGAGTTGGATGCAGTCTGTCGCCCATGCTGTTTAACTAATATATAGAACAGGCGATAAAGAAATATGGAAAAGGAATCATATTGTAAGCAGAAGAAATAAAAACCCTGCGGTTTTCCGATGATATTGTAGTATGAAGGGAGTCAGAAGAAGACTTGGAAACCATAATAAATGGCATGAAGGTGGTCCTGGAAGACGAGTACAACATGAGCATTAATAAATTGAAACCAAGGTGATGGAGTGTAATATGGGAAACAGTGGAATAAGAAAGGCTGTTAGATAGGGAAGGGATATTTTTTGGAGGTTATGGAATTCTGCTATTTGGGAAGCATAATAACTAGAAAATTGTAGAAGTATAGTAGATATAAAATGTAGGATAGCACAGACAGGAAAACTTTCGCAAAAAAGAGAATTTGACTTACGGGTTATATACGTGTTAATAAAAGGAAATAATTGCTAAAAATTTGGTGTGGAGTGTGGTGTTATATGGGTGTGAAACGTGAAAAGTAGGAGTTTCAGAAAGGAAAAGAATAGAAGCCTTTGAAATGTGGTGCTACAGGAGAATGTTGAAAATGATATGGGTGCATAGAGTAACTAATTAGGAAGTTATAATTATTATAGGGGAAGAGCGAACAATACAGAGAACTTTGGCCAAGAGAAGGGATAGATTAATAGGCCATGTTTTGAGACATGTAAAATTAGCATTAGAAAGATGTGTGGGGTAAGAACAGAAGAGGCAGGTAGGTATGGAATCCGATAAGCATATTAGGGAGGGTGTAACAGTTACGAATAAATGAAAATGCTTATATATAGAACTGGTGATGAAGAAAGTTGGAAATAAATGTGAAAAGCAGAAGATATAAATTCTAAGGTTTCCCGATGATATTGTAGTTTTTAGGAGTCATAATAAGACTTGGAAACCAAAGTAAATGGCATGAATACGACCCTGGGGAAAGAGTGCAACATGAGTATTAATAGGGGGAAAACCAAGGTGAAGGAGAGTAGTATGGGAAACAGTGGAATAACAAAGGCTGTTAGATTGGGAAGGGATATTTTGACAGAAGTTAAGGAATTCTGCTACTTGGGAAGCGTAATAACGATAGTAGGATAGCACAGGCAAGGAAGGCTTTCGCAAAACAGAGGAATTTACGTAGGGGAATATAAGTGTGAATATTAGGAAATCGTTGCTAAAAATTTTCGTATGGAGCGTGGCGTTATATGGGTGCGAAACGTGGACGATAGGAGTTGTGGAAGGGAAAAAACTGAAGCCTTTGAAATGTGGTGCTATAGGCGAATGCTGAAAATCAGATGGGTGGATAGAGTAACTAAGCGGGAGGTTCTAAGCATAATAGTGGAAGAGAGAATTATTTGGAGGACTTTGACCAAGGGAAGAGATAGATTAATAGACCACGGCTTGAGACATGTAAAATTAAAATATGAGGAAAGTGTGTGGGTTAAAAACAGAAGTGGCAGGCCAAGGATAGAATACGCTAATTAGGTTAGGGAAGAAGCAGGAGTTATGTTTAATGAAAAGGCTTGCGCAGGATAGCGTATTGGAGGGTGCATGAGACCAGTCTTGGGACTGATTACCGCAACAACAAGTGTTAATATTTTGGCAGCAGCATCATAAACGTAATTAAGGTGCTCAGAGGAGTTTAGTATTGTTCCTTATTCAGCATACGCGACAATTCCACCAAGATGAACATATCTCACCCTGTGAACTTTTTTCGTTCAAAAACATTCTTCCATGAAACACTTTCCTTTTATTTCCCGGCGTGTCTTCTAATCTACAATTTCGAAGGAACTTGTAGAGATCTGTTCTTGTGGGTAGCGCTTGGCCTGTGGCTTAGATGATCTACGACATGGCTACAGAGGTTTAACTTAGATCACTTGCTGGTATTTATGGAAGACCTCTCGTCACGTCTACATGGAATTGAAGGGCTTCGGTTAATTCGTTCTTTGCAAACTTACAGGAGAACTGAACAATGATGATTTATTTAACAATAAATTAATAACCAAACTATAGCAAGTCAACACACTTTATGCTATTAAATTCATGTTGACTTCCTGCACGTATTTTTCTTCACATTCATCTTTCTAACTCCAGTTTCTTGACATCCAAACTGTTTACTGTCGATCGGTATTTGTGTTTTACATACATTACGTTACGCTCTGCTATAACTGTCATAAAATAATCTAGATTTTCTATAACGTAATCGATTTCCAACATCTTATTCTCTAATTGAATTAATAACTGTCATCAAATTTTTACAAATATTCAATAATTATTTCTAATGAAAGTTCAAGCTCCTCATCTATACCAATAAATAAAATTGAAATTTTTGTCTGTCTATCTGTCTGTCCGTATGTTTGTCTCGAATAGGTTCCGAACCGGCTCAACGGATTTCAATGAAAATTAGACTGTTTAGAAAAACGAGATTCAATTTAAATATTCGTGCATATTTAATTTCGATATATTTTAGAAGATATGAATATAATATGAATAGAATAGAAATTAACTCTCCTTTCTCTAAACCCTCAAGTTTTCATTGAACTGGAACACACTATTAAGATTTTGAAGATGACAGGATGAAAAAAAAGAAAGGAGGCTTATAAATAACCTCTACATAATGCAGTCAGCTGTAATTACAATAGAAGATCAAATAAAGAAAGCAGAAATGAAGAAAGGAGTAAGACAAGGATGCGGTCTGTCACCCATGCTGTAGAACAGGCGATGAAGCAAGTTAAAACTGAATATGGGAAAGGAATCATACTGAAAGGAGAATAAATAAAAACCCTACGCTTTGGCGATGATATTGTAATGTTAGGGGAGTCAGAAGAAATCATAGAAACCCTAATAAATGGCATGAACGTGGTCCTGGAGGAAGAGTACAACATGAGTACTTATAGAGGTAAACCCAAGGTAATGGAGTTTAGTTTAGGAAACAGTGGAATAACAAAGGGTGTTAGATTGGGAAGGGATATTTTGATGGAAGTTAAGGAATTCTGCTACTTGGGAAGATTTCTTGGAATTATCGCGGGGTGTAAACCAACTGAAGTCGAATCACGTTTAATACCGTGTATTCGTTTTTGAATAATTGAGTTAAGGACGAGTGATTGAAAGGATTGAGTGAGTGACCACGCCATGCTTATATTATCCACTCTAATGCTCTGACTTGGATTAAACTCTTATATTAATCTTTTGGTGTTTTTATGTGTAAAAACTACCTTGCGCCCTATAATATTCCATGTCCGAGGACAAAATCCAATATCGACGCAGAGCTGAGACCGGAGAACGAATTCGCTACAGTATATATATTTTGTAGTACGCTAATTATAGTATTCAATTTCAAATTAAATTATTTGCCTCACGTTTGGCACCATTTATTGCAATATTCAATTTATAAATTTAAATTGGTTGATTTTAGTAGTTTATATATATATATATATATATATATATATATATTTAATTTAAATTTAAGTGATACTAATTATTAAAAGGGAATGTGCAAAATTAATTCAAATAAAATAAAAATTATTAGCAAGGATCTTATAAACTAATGATAGGAGTTCCTTATAAAAACATATTTTGATTTATTAATTGTTACAAGATTTAATAAATTTAAAGTATATAGAATTAAATAACACAAAATTTACATGCCATGACTTAATCCCAGGTCGGTTTACTGGACCTAAGAAAAGGTGTGGATGTCATGTATTGTTTTAAATTACCTTTATATAAACATTAAAAATTTAAAAATATATATTAATTTTCAAACAATTTTTTTAATATTACGTACCAAAAAATTATAGTTCGGAAATAAATATCCCATTTCAATATCACTAAATATCTTCTAGAATCTTGTCCACTAGTAATGTACACAAATTACTCCTGAATCCACAACAACAAAATCTAAAAATATTCCCTGGACTCTGGAACGCCCGTTCTCCTCAACATTTTAATTTAAGACTCAAAACTCGAATTGAGTAAAAACACACAGCCCTGACGATCAATATCTGTGCTTAACAATTTCTGTATAATTTACTATAAATTCCAAGGAATGATTCCTGGATTGTGGAACATTTGTCCTCCACAGCACACCAACTCCAAGTGCCTCAGACCTTCGTCCATCTCTCTTCCCTCTCGCACCTTAGATCGGTCGGAAAAGTTATATAATCGCTTTCTTATTTTATGCCTCCCACTCTCTCTGGGTATTTTTGATCAAAGTTCTCATATGCCGAGACACCTTCACCTATTTTAGGAGGTATATGTACCGGGGTCAAAGACCTTGGGCATATGGCAAGAGTTGTCCGCTGATCCCATTGGATCAGTCGGCCAATTGCCTCCTGAAATTGGTGGAGACACGGAGAAGGGAATGCTGCGTCCCCACAGCAAACTCGTCTCCCGTCATTCGGAAGGGCGTGAGAATAGTACCCAATGCCCGACCTACCTGATGCAGGTTTTCTAGGGTTTTCCCTGCATCTCTTTAGGTGAAACACCGGGTAGAATCCTTAAACCATAGCCCGGGGGCCCTAGTTAACGCTTGGCTATCTTGCTCTACCTTCCGCATCCCCCTTTTCAATACCCTTCCTATGCTATTAAAGGGGAATTGCCTGTTTCAGGATCACCCTCATGTAGCCTGTTAACCAAAGAAAAAAAAGTAAGCCCAAACCTCACAAGATCATTGTGATGTTAACAAGCTCAATGGCTTTATTACGCCAGGAAAATTAATTTTACCTCGATTCTCAGTGAACCGCACATAGTTTGAGTATTACAATTTTTCTTCATAACATTGATGAATATTACATTATATATATCCAATTTCTCAAAAAGTTAATTTCTTTTTTCAATAAGTTAATGTATGATTTATAATAATAGAACTTTTCTTACTCTCTGCATGCTACAGGAAACTCTATTTGAATTCTGTCTGCGGGCAGTTTTGGGGCCAACAATCACCGGCCAGTAAATGAAATTGGAAAAGCGGAAAATCCCATACGGATTAGTGATACCACTTAAATGCCGCAGTGCGTTCATCGCTCAATATAACAAAAGTCGACAAAGGAAATCATCTATTATCTCCATAAGTGACGGAGAGAATATAAGAAATACTATTTATCTCCAAAGTTGCTTAACCCTGAGAAAATATTTTTTTTTTCAAATGGGTTTCTCTTAGTGAATTGTCTGTAGTTCGGAGCAGTAGCCACGGAATTGAAATGATTGGACAATGTGGGTGACGGGGTGTTTCAAGAAAATAATTTTGTGGTCGTCAGTAAGTCTGACTCGCCATTCAGAGAGACGTAACTTATTCTGATGGACAGAGATAGGTAAGATGATAAGGAAACTGTTAACAGTCAGTCATCAAGAAACGCCAGAGCCATGATTTAACCATCCTGAGAAGGCGGAATAAATTTGGCAAGTTTCATCAAAGACACTGCACGATAAGCGGGAATACAAGGAACGCATCTACGAAAGACAAAGTCATAACCCCCAATTTATAATAAATGCTTTTCCGATCGCATATTAATAAAAACACGATCAATGCCGGTCACTCAGCTAATGTACAATAAATCAGAGTATATTGCAAAAATCGGTATCCACACCTGAATTAATTAAAACATATAACTCTCTTTAAATAAAATTATAACAATGAGTAGAAAAAATACGCTGGTAAAAGTCATATTTTAACAATTTTCAGTTATTATTTTTAATTGAGTGTTGACCAAGAATTAAATAATGTATCGGGATGGTATAAATGAATAACGAGGGTACGCAGAGTCCCAAGAAGAATATATATATATATATATATATGTGTGTGTGTGTGTGTACTCCCTTTATTTATTTATAACATCCCGGTACATTATTTAATTCTTGGTCAACACACGATTAAACTGGCATCTAAAGCGTCACAATATGAACACCAAACATACTACCTATATACAGATAGAGCGATGGGGAGAGATGGAGAGACGGGGAAAGGGAGAGAGGGACGGGGAGAGAGAAGGGGAGAGAAGGAAGTGGGGAAGGGAGGGGGGAGAGATACTACCAGTACAATAGCAGGGCTAAAAATATTTTCAGTACACTAACTGGATAACAATTCTCGTAACAGTTTATAAGAGCACTAAAATAGTCCCGATACATTAAATAATTAAAAATTGCCCCCCAGCAAACTAAGAGAGTCAAAAGTATTTCTGGTAACGGAAAACAGGAAGAAAAAGTCACTGATTCTTAAGGAAGGCACAATTACGGCTGGTATTTTAAGATGGTAATAATTAGCTTCGGTACCGTACGACAGGAAAAGGTGCGCCAGACCCACACCCCTGACAGATCTAGGGATTATTTTACCCATAAAGTGTTGAAACTGAACCTAAGTAACATATAAGCAAAGTTCGATTGAAATAGCTCCACTTGTAAGAGAACTTAATTTATCCCCTGATAATCACTAAAATTAAACGCAACCCGAACTTTGAATGTTAAAATGAAACGAATTACATTACGTCGGAACATATGTTATTCTACGTCAACTTCGTTTCACTTACTCCCAATCTACTTCTAACCACCCCCCCCCCCACACACACACAGACGGCTCATTTAAGTTGAATTTTTAAATAAAATATAAGTCAGAGTTATCTATAACCCAGAAATAGTCACGAATCACTGTTGATTTCGTATTACTGGCATTTACCCCTTCCACCCCCACCTCGGGGCTGACTTAGGAATAAGGTGCTTGTTAAATATCAGTATTGAACCAATGCCTCATATATCCAGTCGGTAATTTTTGTTATTTTTATATAACGCCCCAAAACCCCTACCCCTATGGTTTCTCCGCTCCCTTCCCCTCCCCAATGGACCCTTTAATACATGTTTTAAAATTTCCTTCTCCTATTCCCACAAAATTTTATATAAATTGCTCCACCCGTTTATAATTGCACGTCGAACTTTCTTTTACCCCCTTCCCCCCTCCTGTCGTCGTCTTAGGTGCTGAAAATCAACTTATTTCGCAATTTGATATCAGAATAAAACTTAGCGACTCCAATATCCCCGGTGTGGACACCAATTTTGATGGTTTTCTTGTTGTTATGATGTGATGCGTCTCCACCTGAATAAGCCCCTTCCAAGATGAATGGGGTTAAAATTATACACAAAAAAATTTAGTGGAAAACAATATCAAAGGAACTGACGCGGAAAAGTATTTTATCTACAAAAATATTACACTATTTTTAATAATTAAAAATTTCCGCGCCGTCCATTCTCCTGTTAGTGGCTAAACTACGATTTAAATTTCACGATGAATGACAAATAAATTCAGCGTCCTGTGTAATACCGAATTCGACACCGATGTAGTTGTTTTGCAGTATTTTTTATGTATCATCCTCCTCCCTCGCCATTTAGCCAAACCCCTCCCATACTGAATCTTGTCGAAATAATTTACCAATAAAATAAGTTGAAACACTATGTAAGAAATTAACCACGAAATATATTCATGCTGCTTAAATATTAGCCGTTTATTTTCTTTTGAAAGTTTCCTCCCTCCATCTCGCTTTCCATATACACGACCCTGCGGGACGAAAGATAGTTATTCCTTTCTCACGACATATTTTAGCGTCTGGAGTGTTCGTACGTACAAAATTTGATCAAAATTGCTCTACGCTTTTAATATTGTAAACAGAAGTTTGTGTACCGCTTCCTTATACCTTAGGGGTTGAAGTTCGACATAAGTAGAAATTATAATGTATTTTTATGTGAGACCCTCCTCCAACATCCGTATAAATTATATACAAATACTGTCGGGGGAAACACTGTCAAAGTTATTTAATATTTTCTAATTCAGCCGTTTTCCAAATTTATAATTGTCTCCCCTACACCCGTCCCTTAGTGGCGTTGAGGGAATAATCGCACCAATTTCAATCAGAATTGCTCCACCCGTTTAATATTGTAAGTGAAACTTCATTTTAGAACCTTCTACCACCTTATTAGGTTTTAAACTGCAACTTAAATGGCATGTTGAAAGTCAGAATGAAACTCAGCGACTCTTATAACCCCGATTATAACACGAATTTCTTTGTTTCTTTGTTAGTTCCCTTCACTCACAACCCAACGAATAATACTCTGTCTTACTGAAACGGTTGGTATTATATACAATTAGTCTTGTAGAAAACACTATCAACGAAATTGATAAATAATTATTCAACTTTAATGTCGGCCACTTTTTATATTTTAAATCTACACCTCCTCCAACCCCCTCCCATGGGCGTAGTAGTCGTTTTTTATCATCACAGCTGGTTTTCCGTCTCGAGTGACATAATAACATTGAGTTATCAATTCTCCATCCGTTAAAGATAAAACGTAAAAGTTTGTTTAACCCCCTTCCATCCCTTACTTGGAGGATGAATTTTCACTTAAATCCTTCATTAATTGTCATAATGTAACTCAGACTAGCATTACATCGGTTTCGACACCAAACTCCTCTATGAGTATTCCCCTCACATGCTGGGAAGGGTTGAAACTATACACAAATATTGTCGGGGAAACACTAGAAAAGTAATTGACTCCAAGAAATATATTTCTACTGAAATATGAGCCTTTATTGCATATTAAAAAATTCCCGCTAATCACACCTCCTTCTCCCTAGGAATTTTAGCCGTGTCAAATCTCCAAAGTGTTTGATTTTTTGTCGCAAGCAACGTGCAAACAAATTTTATCAAAATAGCTCTGTCCTTTAAATATATTACGCAGAAGTGTGTTTTACCCCGTCCCAACCCGCTGTTAGGGGATGAACTGCAATTTGAATCTCATACGAAATGTCAGAATTTTCGATGTCAAAATTGACTCTTTCACTTTCATATGTTGACCCCTATGAATAATCCCCTTCAACAATGAATGGGGTTGAAATGATACGCAAACAAATTCAGCAAAAACGCTATCAGATTAATGGACACAAAAATAATATTAAAAACAAATAACTGCAGTTTATGGATATCTAAAAATTTTCGTCCCTCCACACCCACCCCCAAGTGGTGGTAGCCGTGTAATTACCCCAACTGTGTTGAGTTCGATTCGCCTAGGACACGTGCTCAAAATTTGTTCAAAATTGTTCCATCCGTTAATGATAGTATTCGGAAGTCTGTTTTACCCCTTAAATCCCCTCTTAGGGGTTGAAGTAAAACTTAAACTGCATTTTTAATGACAGAATTAAACTCAACGGCTCACATTACACCGGCTTACAGCCCAATCTTGATTATCTTCTGGTTATTTTGTTATGTGATGCCCCTCCACTCCACCACTAAGAATACTCCCCTTCGATTATGGATGGGGTTGAACTAATACACTGGCAGTATTGGAGGACATATTATAAAATTAATTGATCCATAAATGTATGTATATGATGAAAATATTGGCTATTTTTGCTTATTAAAATATTCCCGCCTCCCTCTAACAAGGGTAGACGTCCTCTATTTTAGATTTGTATGCTGAACATACACACACACATACAGGCAATTTTATTATAGAGATTTTATATGTAAACACTGAATGGTGTAGCTGAAATCATAAAAGTAAATGCTCATTGACACCAGAAGCCTCCTATGACAGAACAGCTGACTCCATGGAAGATGGAAGATGGAGGAAAAATGAAATTGTTTGGCAGTCGCGCTTTCTTTCAGAGCGTGTTCCATAAATCCTGTTTTAGAAAGAACAACTGGGTTAGGAAACAAATTCTTTTTTCATTAATTTATACTTAAAGCGCAGTATGGTCTTATTCAACTACCAATATTTATACACCATGAAAACAAAATAAAGTATGTATTTTGAGAAACTAATTGAAGTAGAAACATCGATTTGTGTAAATTAAATAATTTTATAGATTTATAATCCATCCATATACAAACTAAGGTCAGAGTAATTTTTCTAGCATTCCATAAGCACAGGTGATAAGAAGAAAGCCAATGAAATTAAAGTGAAAGAGCGGGATTTAAGAAATATACAACCTGATAAAACGAAAAATTTAATGGAAGATGAAGCAGTAACGGAAGATAATGATCGATGTAGATGTAATTGATGAAAGGTCATAACAGCATTTGGCTCGTATTTACACTGTATATGTATACATATTAATTTTTGTTTGCCATCCTAAATTCAACAGCTTCATTATCTTCTTTTTCCTAGTCGGCTATTGTATTATCTTCGTCTCATCTTTTGCAAAGACCAAACAGATTTCAAAACACATTCTCATAATCCACTACACTGATTTAAGTATATGGTTTAATAACATTTCTTTAACATCATAAAAACGCTATCTTCCCTTGGACGCCAGATATTTTAATTTCCTAGGACTAATAGGAATTCCACAGCTGCCTTGATCCCTTTCAAGCGAACTTTTAATAAATAAATAACGTGGTTTCGACGGAACTAGTTAACGTCCGCTGAGCACATAATCGTAATCTTATACACCTTCCCGCTTCCCATGCATTTAAATACTTATATTAATGTTACTTTCTCGCCAAATTGCACAACATCAATTACAGCTCCACAATCACTAATATATTAACTCCGACCATAATCTGCTGGTTATGAAATGCAGCCTGAAAATGAAGAAACTCAAGAAATTAATTAAAATAATGGGTATTACAAAATCTGCAACAATATTGAAGAGAAATGGGCACTGTTGAAGGAAGAAATGACTAGAACAGCTGACGAAAAAATAGGAAGAAAATCTCAGACCAATAGGAAAGCATGGATAACACAAGATATAATAAAAATGATTGATGAAATGCGTAAATATTAATACGCAAAGAAATGAAAATGGTAACGAGCAGTACAGACGTTAAAGAATGAAATATTTGAAAACTACTTGAAATTGCACTTTCGTGAATTTTTTTACAGAAAATGTCACTTTCAACGCTGAGCAAGACACGAAATATTGATGACGAGGGAAGAAAATTTCAAGAAAAGTGGGAACTTAACTATTTTTATGTTGACGTGAATAATAAAATCACGTGCCTAGTTAACAAAGAAACAATTAATGTCACTAAAGGGTATAACATTTAGGAACTTATAATACCAATCACGAAAATTAATTTTCATTCTTCGAAGAAAAAATAAAACAATGTAGAATTCTCTTAACAGCCAGTAAAAGGTGCTTAAAAATTCATTAAAACCAATAAATCAGTAACAAGAGCTACTTACGAAATATGATATTTATTAGCAAAAACAATCAAAACCATTAACCGATGGTTCTTTAATCAAAGAACGTGTGATCAAATGTCCAAAAAATTCCAGCCTTTCCGAGATATAAAATTATCAAGAAAGAGAGTGTCAAACAGAATTGCTGAAATGGAAGTTCCAAAATACAGGAAATATCTACCAAAATTCAATTATTTTCACTTGCGATTGATGAAAGCCCGGATGTGAAAGATTTTGCACTAGTTGCTGTTTTTGTTGTTGTTGCGATAATAATACAAAGATCACTGAAGAATTATTTTTATGGAGCTAAAATGGGTGAAAACATATTTGACGCTTCATGGAACATTTTAGGAAATTTTAATATTCCTCTCGATAGGCTTGTTACTGCAACAACTGTCGGCGCTAAATCGATGACGGAGTGAAAAGTAAAGCATGATAGAAAAAATACTAATATATATACAAATAAACCAAAAATCAAGACTATCCATTGCCTTCTTCACCACCAATTCTCTGTTTAAAATTATTAAAAATGAATTAAGTACTAAAAACAGTAACAAAGACACTTAACTTTATACGAGCGATAGAACTTAAACATCGACAATTTACTTCGTTCAACATTTAGAATCTTTCTTATTACACAGAAGTTCGTTGGTTTTCCTCCCACAAAGTTCTGAAAACTTTTTATCAAGTTTTCCAAGAAATAATTTTATTTCTTTAGTTGAAATATGAAAAAGCGAAAATATATGGAAATTTTAGCAGATATTACAGTTTATCTGAATAATCTTAATATTACATTGCAAGGCAAAGATCAATTATGTACGATGAAATGGCAAGTTTAGTACAAAAATTGATTTTGTTTAAAGTCATCTACAAAAAAAAGCATTTTTCTACGTGCGAGCAGTTAAAAGCATAAAATAAAAGTTGCTCATTTTCACAATATAGTGGTAAAAATGAAAAAATCGAAAACGAAATCGATAAACGTTATAATGATTTCAAAGATTTACCTAAAGAATTTTCACTCAATACAACTAGAATTGATTTTCAGAATTATTCGATTTTAATAGCCAAATATCGAGAAGTAGGAATTCCCAAAATATATTTTTATTTAGGTGAAACATTCCCAGAATTTAAATATTTGCTTCACAAATTTTATGAAATTTTGGAAGTACATACTTATATGAGCAACCATTTTCATCCAATTTTAAGAAAATTTATAAATGTGTGAATCTTACCAGTTGCATGAAACGGCCCAGGTATAAATTGAATTTGACGTTTAACGATACAGAAGGTTAACTTCATAAATGGCTGCATTACAGAAATCTAATACCTATTAATATCCAAAATTTTGAATCATCATTTATTCCTGTTAGCGAACAATTACTCTAAAGATGAGAACTCATAATTAATATATAAATGTTGTTAAACCCTGGTTAATTTGCTGTTAACCTGGAGCAAATATTAAGTTCTCTGAAACGCGTAATAAATTGCTCAAACGAAGCAGCTTATTAAGGACAATTGAAAATAAACTGAATCATAGGAAACACTCATACGTAAAGACGTTAATGAAGCCAATAGCTTCAAAGTCATTTTGCAAAAATGTCTTTGTCGACGAGTTTGGTAACGACGTAGGTGATAAATTGCTCCAGTAATTATTATGCAAACATTTGTTGATAAATCGGTACTGGGTTTTGCAAGCTTCGGTAATTAATTTCCCTGCAGCAAATACATCAGGTCGTCGAAGCACAACAAATACTCGTACGTTTAACCAAAATTTGTAATTCTTTTACACAAACGTGAAGCTTTGAACAGCAACAATATCGGAGTCAATCATCTGAAAATCTACAAAATTCAATGGCTATAAAAACCATTTTCCGTAAATCCTGATGCCTCTGCTTTGAATAATATAGAAACTTTGGTACATACATAAAATAAATTATAGAAAAACGGGAAATTAAAAAAAAATGATGGGTGCGCCATAATTAAGTCGAACAACTCACGAATATACCATTAATTTGTACGAAAAGTCAACCGTTTTAAACTAAAGAAATTACGAAAATATGAGAATTTATTTTTAAAAAATGTGTTAATATTAATTCCGTAATAGCACAGAAGGGTCAACCTTTGAGCGTAAATTATACTGAAATGAAATCAGTTGGCAAAAGGAAGACCTTGGCTGCTGAATTTGAGAGTTAAATACATTAAAATCGGCCCTTGACATACAAATCTCTGAATAGTAAGATATGATTCCATAATTTTAAAGAACAGTCATTTCTGAAATCACTTGGCAACGGAGAAGATGAGCCGCCCAGCATAGCTTATCATTAATAAACACATACTTTATACATACTTCCATCAGAAACTATTTACGATCGCCGTAATTGAAATGCCATTTCTTATTATGAACGAAAAGGTTTCACCTTTCAATTAACTGCGTATTAATATTGCCACATCTCAAGACCTGCAGTGATGGCAGAGGACTGCAGACACGTAGACTCGGGTTCGAGTCCCAGCCGACGCAACCGTTTTTATTTGTTTAATTTATTTACATTGTTTACCTTTAGTTTCTAGTATTTTCTGTTTCTAGAATGTTCTGCTTCTAGAATATTCCATGTATGTATAAATAGGACTGGATTCCAAATCGGAGTCAGTCTTAAGCAGTACGAGCTTTGTACAGCACTTCGCCGTTGATTAAACGCTTATAACCACTACGTGACAATATATCTATGATAATTTGACAAAAAGAGCAAATTAGTAACTCGCCTCGATGTTCTGGTAATTAATGCTTTAACTTGTTTCATAGACAATTTTTTTATCCTGTTCGTTTTAAATTCTTTAAAACTACCCCCTGGTCCGACAAATATAACCAGAGATAAGACCTTGATTTTTGAACAAATTAAAAACCAATCTGACAATTCGTTATAATTAAGTAAAAAATACAGCCAATTTGTCACCAAGACCTTTAATTAATATCTGTTGTTGTTGTTGTGGTATCGAGTTCAAAGACTGGTCTGATGCAACCCTCTATGCTAACTTATCTTGCGCAAGCATGACTAGAACGGCCCTAATCTGTTAGCCAATTCCATCCTTGGCCTCACTTTTCTGTTAGCACCCCACACACTACCCCCTAATGCTAATTTTACGAGACTTTCGTGTCTTATAACTTGGCCTATTAATCTATCCCTTCTCTTAGTCAACATCCTTCATATTGTTCGCTCTTCCCCTATTCTGCTTAGAACTTCCTCATTTGTGATTCTACCCACCAATCTGATTTTCAGCATTCGCCTGTAGCACCACATTTTAAAGGCTTCTATTCTTTTCCTTTCCCCAACTCCTATCGTCCACGTTTCGCACCCATATAACGCCACGCTCCATACCAACATTTTTAGCAACGATTCACACTTATATTAGCCGTAAGTAAATTCCTCTTTTTCGCGAAAGCCTTCCTTGTCTGTGCTATCCTACTCTAGTTATTACGCTTCCCAAGTAACAGAATTCCTCAACTTCCGTTAAAATATCCCCTTTCAATCCAACACCCTTTCGTATTCCACTGTTTCACAAACTACACTCCATTACCTCCGTCGGGCGCAGCCAGCCTCAGAGGCCCGCAAAACACTCTTTTGGAAATCACTTTTATACCTGTGCCTCCAGTTATTTTTCTTTCTTAGTTTCCTGTATTGTGGCATTGCATAGGACCCCCCTATTCATTTCACATGCGCCATTCTCCGGACCTTGTGAGGCCGACTGCGCCCGATTGTGTTACAAATTCGAAGACGAATTTTTTCGAGATATATTTATCGGATTCGTTTAATATACTCTAAATAAACATATTCTGTGTGTGTTTCCGTTGATATCTTGAGAAATTTGTGTTATTCTGCTTCTGGCCTCTTAGGCCAACTGCGCCTCGTTACGTTATATCGATATCTAATTTAGGTTTTCCTGTCTTCAGTAACAAACTTCCTTCTGAAATGGCCAGAAAAACGTATGATTCCTCTATACGGAGGATGCTGCTGCTAATGATCCAGCTTTGGTTGAAGATTCACTTTTTCGGTCGAGTTAGTAGAACGTGAAGAGGATTCAGCAACTAAACGGGAGGAAGAAGGTGCTTTTGAAGAATATGTAGAAGAAAAATACGTTGTTCGAGAAGATATTTTCTTGGAACAGATAGACAAAGTGGACGAAGAAGTCATCTCATTCTGCTGCTCGTCAAGATCAACGACATAATGTTTATAGTGATGCGATAAATACTAAATCTATTTTGCAATACTGGAAATGTTTGTTCAGTACATATATTTTGGAACTGATTGTTAAGTGGAATGCTAATTCAGTTATAATTGCGCCTGAAAAGGATTTTACCAATATCTCCATGGGGCGTAGGTATGGGACATGCATAGCTGAAATAAGATTTAGAATAATGACAAAATACGAATGTAAAAATTGTCATGAACCAATTTGCTGTGCTAGACGTGTTATTCTGCAGCTGATTAGAAATACTCGACATAAGTTTCTGTCAACTACTGTGGCAAAGATTGATGGTCCCACATCAGTAGAGAATGAATATTAACTTAATTTATCAGTTTTTAAATTTTTCGACACTTAATTCGTCTTCTTTTAACGAACGCCGTTGTATCAATTTAGCATTTTTCTATGATCTACTTTAAACTTCATTGCATTGATTTAACTTATCCTTTTCCGTTAAATTTGTTATATTTGCTTTCCATATTCCCTTGCAAAGACTACAGTACCGTTTTATTAATAAAAATTAATTAGATGGGACACGAAGGACAAAAATATGTGGATGGCCTCTCAGGCCGGGTTCAGAGGTGCGCCTGATTGAGTTCGGTTCAGAGGAGCGCCCGACGGAGGGTTAATCCTCATGATGAACTCTTTCTCCAGGACTCCGTTCATGTCATTTATTATGGTTTCCAAGTCTTCTTCTGACTCCCCTAATACTACAATATCATCGGCAAAGCGTAGGGTTTTTATTTCTTCTCCTTGCAGTATGATTCCTTTTCCAAATTCCTTTTTAACTTTCTTCATCGCCTGTTAAACAGCATAGGCGACAGACTGCATCCTTGTCTAACTCCTTTCTTGATTACGGCTTTCTTTCCTGATGTTCTATTCTAATTACTGCTGCCTGTCTTCTGTAGAGATTAAGTATAAGCCTCCTTTCTCGATATTTTACTCTTCAAAATCCTTAATAGTTGTTCACATTATAAAACCCTTTTTCTAAATCTACGAATGCCATAAACGTAGATTTGTTTTTTCTTAACCTGTCTTCTAAAATTAAAATTAATATGTATTTCATATAATAATGACGTTTCTTCCATATTTGTGGACTTCCGACCACAACCGTCGCTGGGCGACTCAAAATTATCCACATGTGTGTAAATTAAAGGGAGGGGGTTAATTATTTAACAAATTATTTGCGTTTTACAGATTTAATCGATTTATTTATATATAAAAAAATATGGGTCCTGCGCTATAATCACAATTATACAGATTAAGGGGAATTACTATTTAAATATCGAGGGGTTTCTGAGGATAGATGAAGTTTTGTTCTTTCGTGACGAACTTCTTCGATCTTCTAGGTCCGGGTTTCCCAAACTGTGTTCCGCGGGCCATGAATATGTGTTCCGCAAAAGATTCGAGTGATTCTATCTATACTATGAATTATAATATCCTGTTATACCACTTAATCAGTTCGTAAGACCATACTCCGTTTGCATCTAACGGGATAAAGTGGAATCATTTCTCAAACCTTTCTTTGTTTCGAAACCGATTCAACGACGTTGCGAAACAAAGAATCCCTATTCCTTATTTCCTGCTACAATTGGAAACATGGATAACAATAAACAAGTGTTGACGTGTTCAGTATACTAGAATCTTATACGAGTGAGATACATATTCCCATTGCCCAGAGTTATACATATAAGTAATAGTTTTATTGCTAACATACAAAAAAATATGATCACAAAACTATCTATAAATTTACGTACTTCGGAAGCTTTCGGCATATTGTCATAATTTAAAACTTAAAAAAAATGTTCCTATTTAAGGTGTTTTGTTTCACTGTTTTTAAGACATATTAATTATGTCTTGTTTGGTAAGCTCACAAAGCATCAAAACAAAGCAAGTGTAGTGAATGAGGATCTGAAATTGTTTTTAGAAGAAATACTAGCCAAATATATTTCTACAAATTTAAAACTACGTAAAATCAAAACCACTTCAGTCCAGATTAAATAAAATTTTGTGCGATGAAATGGGCAGTGAACACTTTTTGAACCTGGAAGTGAGTTGTTGGTCTTCCCTAAGGCACAAAATAATTCAGGCAAATATTTTGATGAAGTTTTAACAAATCCTTCATGGTGGATAAAACTTGCATGTATGGCAGATATTTTAGAAAGTGCAATTAATTTATGATTACAATTGAAGGGACAAAATTGCTTCTTTTGATATAATACAATCTTGGATTTCATCATTTGAATCTAATGATTTAATTGTTCTCCTCCCTTACATGAATGTTTGGACGAATTAATTTTTAAAGTAGATGATGAAGTTTCCAAAATGGTTTTAGAACACGTACATAACTTGAAATGAACTCTTTTCCAATATTTTCCGAAAAATAGTAAGGACAATTTCTGGGTTCAGAATCCATTTTCCGCAATAGCTAAACCAGTAGCTTTAATGCAGTTGACATTGAATATGAATATCTGACTATGAAAATATAATTTATTTAATCAGTGACTCTTATGTCTAACAAAAATACAAATATGTCTGGGCGAATTTGTCAGAAGAGTACTCCGACATTTCAAACCAGCTATTATTGTTTTACTTCAGTTTTGTATAACCTATTTATGCGAAGGGGATTTGAGTGACGGCCAATGAGATCGCGAAGTTGTTGTGATTTGGAGCGCGTGTACACGCGCGGATGACTAGTGGAGAGATCGTACCAGCCGAATCAGTGGACATCGTTGCCCCTGCAACAGTAAGACCTCCTCTCCCCTTTTATCAATCGTCGTGAACGGAACCGAGGAAGAAGGGGAGCGTTACAATAGCGCAGTAGGAGTCCTTCCAATTTTAATTCATATATTTTAAACGATCGAAATTCATTAAGAATATTCAAAGACAGGCAGGCAAAAGGTGGAAATCTCAGGCGCCAAGGTGTGGCCTAGAAATGTGTCCAAGAGATAAGCGTTGTTATTCGAGTTAGGGGCATCAACCCCGAAAATATTCCATGGACATTATTCCTTTCGTCAGCGAAAAAATGCCACGCTTGGTGAAAGGTGAAAAAAGGCATCGGTGGAGACATACCACGTGGAGTGGCATTTTCCCTTGGAGAAGGGGAAAAGAGTTTAGCTTGGCTGTGAGAAGGCGAAAAAGCTGTCAGAGTGGATCGGACGTTGAAAGGACGAGAATGTAGAGAGGCTAACAGTGTTGCTTGGAAGCAGAGGAAGTAAGAGAGTAGAAGAAAGGAGCAATTAAATAGTCATCGTTTCTTGGTAGCAGAAAAGGGGAGCAGTTATATTCATATTGTGAAAGAAGTAGGAGCGTCACTTTCATAATTTATCGAAGAAAGTACAAGTTCATCTAAGTATTGATGTTTAACGATTGTTTATTTTATAAGTTGATATGAAAGAATGGATACCCAAATTCAGTCTTCGTTTATTGACATAATGTTATACAATTCAATTCAATTTCTCTCAGGAGCTTTCGGCTCAATAAGCCATATTCATCTACAAAAAACAGGATATTTATTTACATACAAGCAACCATTTCTAGGATTATTACATTGATGTTTATTTTCCTCAACGACATATCTGAGGGTTTATCTCCTACGTTATTACATTTAAAACATATTATATTAAATCAATGTAAGAATCAGTTTTTAGACTCACTTTTAGTGACTCATTCCCTCCACTTGCTTTGTTCAGCTACTTTGTGAGCTTACCTAACAAGAACAGTATATAAGGTGACAATTTATGAATGATTGATTATGACAATATTTTAAAAGCTTCCGAATTGCGTGAATTAATAGCTACTTTTGTGACCATACGTTTCATTTTAGCAAAAAACATATATACTATCTTTAACGGACCACTAAAATTTTCCTGCAGACATCTGGTTAAGAGCCGCTGTACTACATGGTGCTGAAAGACTGCATTTATGCGCTGTTGAATTACATTCTACAAAGGTGTATAAGGTTGGTTTATTGGTTGACCGTAGCTGCTCACTGCCAAGTTAAATGAACTATTCCAATATAATTTTCTGACCTAAATAAAATATAATCTGTGTAACTCTGGGCTGTACCTCACACGTCCACACTTATTGTTACCCGTGTTTCCTACTGAAGCGGGAAACAAGGAACAGGGTTTCTTTCTTTCCCATCGTTGTTGAATCGGTTTCGAAACAAGAAAGGTGTGAGAAAATTCCAGTTTTTCCCGTTAGATGCAAACCGAGTTTTCGTCGTACGAACTGAAGTGGTTTTGCGGAACACCTATTCATGGCCCACGGAACACGGTTTGGGAACCCCGGGTCTAGACTAATACATGAGATAAATAGACTGTGTGAAATAACGCACCGAATGACGACTGCTTACCATCCTCAAACGAACGGACTTACCTAGAGGTTAAACAAAACATTGGCCGACACGTTTTCTATTTACACCGATGTCGATCAGAAGAACTTGGATACCGTACTTCCATTTGTGACGTTCGCCTACAATACCGCCAAGCAAGAAACAATGGAATTTACGCCATTTTTCCTGGTCCACGATCGCGAGGCAGAAACGTCAATGGACACGATATTACTTTTCAATCCCTTAGATGTGAATGACCCTTTCTTTGGTCAGTTAGTGACGAGGGTTAAAGAATCCTGACATGTAGCCCGCATACGTACGGTCCAAGCCCGACAACGATACGACGAAAGACATCGACCAATTTTGCTCCAGCCAGGGGATCTAGACTGGATCTTTACACCTATTCGCAAATTCGGCCTCTCGGAAAAGCTCCTGAAACGGTACTTTGGGCCGTACAGTGTCCTACGACGTTTATTCGACGTCACCTACAGACTCGGGGATTACGATCCCAATTCGAGGCAAAGAAATAGCCGTGACACCGCCACGTACTAAGAATGAAGCCGTATCACGAACCCGACGCTCAAGGGGAGGTTTCGTCGAGCATAATATTACTAAAAAACTAATGGAACCTCTTCAGTTGTCACCTTTCGCCACTTATTTTATCCCAGCTGAAGTAAAAAACGCCAGTAATAGAACACCAATAAGATAGTCCCGATGATACGACCAAATTACTCAGCCTCTGCTCAAAGCGCTTCCCCGAAATGCGATTGTGTTACTAACACAAATTTTTAGTAGTATTATCCAAACCACATACTTTCCAAAAATCTGGAAGCACGCCACGATAACTATGATCCATAAACGAAACAAACCGAGGGATGATCCCAACAGTTACAGGCCGAAAAGTCTACTTTCAATGTTTTCCAAAATATTTGAGAAACTGCTGATGCCACACCTCCGATCATATATTTATAAAATACTCTCGGATACTCAATTCGGCTTCCGTAAAGCTCACTCGTGCCCCCAACAATTGCACAGGGCTGGACACGTATGAAGAAGGTACCACCTGTTTAGCCCTAGTCCTCGATACATATCAAGCATTTGATAGAGTGTGGCATTTTGGTCTGCTAGCCAAAATAAAGGACTATCCACATATTTTAGAATAGTTCAATCCTACCTACAAAAAAGAACATACTCCGTTAAAAGTGGCAGTAGCACATCAATGACTTCACTGATTGTCTCTGGTGTTCCCCAAGGTAGTATTATTGGTCCTTACCTATATTTAATTTTCTCCTTGGACTTCCCAGTGTCAGATGACGTAAAGGTGGCCCAGTTCGCAGACGATTTTGCTATCCTAGTCAAGGGTTCATGCCGAGAAGCTACCTCAAAAGTGCATGAATGCGTGCACTGCGTCGAAGAATGGTGTAAAATGTGGCGAGTAAAGCTCTCACTTCAAAAGTGTAAAATAGTTAAATTTACGTATAAGAGGAACATTTCAAACTACCCTATTTCCTTATTTAGTGAAAATATACCACATGCTACTGAAGTTCAATACCTCTGCTTGACACTCGATACTAAATTAACATTGGCCCCACACATCTCATTAGCGATTCAAAAAGTTAGGAACAGATTGAAACAATTAAAATTTTTAGTATCAGGAAACTCAACACAACCAATCAAATTAAAGAGACTCGTGTACATGACAACAATACGGCCAATATGGCTATATGGTTGTGCGTTATACATCTTAAGTCAAAAGAATACAGACAGCCCAGAACAGAATACTAAGAATCAACTCCAATTATCTTAAGCTTCACGCTTGAATGACGGGCCACCCCAACCTATTAATCAGGGATACTGCAAACAACCTTCCTCAACCCAAGCACCATAGAAGACTAAAGAGAAAACGTCCTACAGTCTTTCTGGAGTAGTGAAACCAGAAATTCAAATAGTCATCAATTCCTACAATAATCATCTCATTAACTAAAAATTTCTATAATAGTTCTACATTTAAATACATGTGCTCAATCTCTTGTTAACAGTCATATGCTGGGGCCTGCTATTGAGCAGTTTCCATGTTTCCATGTGTCAAGTTATGTTATTAAGAATATTATCATAACTAAATTGTACATCGTACAGATAAATTTTTTATTATATCAAAAAAAAGGAGAGGTTGAAGACCAAACGCGACCCGACGACGCGTGGAACTGTACAGAGACGAAGATTAGTAATGACAACAGCCAGCCTAAGACAAGGAATAACTGGATCATCTTACATCGGGGCCAACGACGAGATCTAGGGGACTAAGGGCAGCACGGAACTAACACCTTTACGCTGCATTTACAAAGGAGAGAGCAATGACACAGAACCTGCAGTGATGGCTGAGGGGTATAGAGCTGGAAAGCCGAAATGTGGACTCGGTTTATAGTCCCACTCAACGCAACCATTTTTATTTGTTTACCTTTCATTTCCAGTAATTTCTGTTTCGAGAATATTCTGTTTCTGGAATATTCCATGAATGTATAAATTGTACTCAATCCCTGAGTGGAATTAGTCTTACGCAGAGCGAGCCTTTTTACAGCACTTCGTGTTAAATAACCGTCTATAACCTCTAGCAGTGTTTGTTATTGTATCTCACGATCCTTCAGAAACAAACACACAAAAACAGATATAGATACAAATTTTATGTCACCTATCAAAACATAAATTGGGCTTTTCTGAACTGACCTCTACCGTCTGTCTTTCCATGTAAGATTTTAATTCATAGTTATGGCTAAAGTACATCGTATTATTCTTTAGTCGCCAAAGATTCCGAACTCTCTGTCTTCCAGCTTTTTCGAACCTCGTATAAGGAATTCGTTTTATTTCTTTAATCATAGTTCTATTTTAAGGTACACACTTTGCCTCAACGGTACTCCAAGTCATTGATGGACTCGCTATCGTTTTCACACTGACAGAAAAACTAGTGGCAGAATAATGGAAATGTTTATCTTAATTCCGTAAATTTTATAAAACAAGTAGCCTTTTTTCACTAAAACGAAACCAAATGTAGTAGTAAATCAGGTATCTGAAAACATGGAGTGTGTTTTACTCCAAGGGAAGCCATCAATTAGAAATAATCTCGATGTGGCTATTAATCGAGTGAAATACCTGTATAATACTATGATCGCCTCCCAACCCCGCGGGTGTCTTGGAAAATATTACTCTGTTTTAAAAATGAGAAACAATCCACATATAATAACCAAATTGTCAAGTATTACATCTTTATCAGTGTACCAAATAAGGGCCATTTGTCAAACTTTCTAGGATTGTAATATAAACTACAGTTACTGGTAGCAAATTAGTAGTACCTACGTTATGTTTCACTCTCGAATTCGTCGAAGATCGACGGAATTAAATCACCATCGTAACGAAGTGAGGATGTAATTCAAAATACGACGCGACAGATGTATAGCTACTAGGATTGCCTTATACAAGTACATTTTGTTTTCATTGGCAGCGGAGAGTCAACATATTAGCCTGATCGCTTTTAAAAATTTTACTTTCTATATGTGTAGTGGGAAAAATTCAACCTATACAACAAGTAAATAGCGTAAAAGGTAAATTAAATTTTTGAAGAAATAGATGTGCGAGTGTTACGTAATTTTTTACAATGACCATTTGTACGGATATATCATGAAGTTTGATTTGCAACAAAATTATCTTAGTCCTTTAATAATAATCAAATAGTTCAAGCTACTTAGTTCACGCATTTCCAATTCTTTTCTGGAAATAGAGCTATTAGCATTGCATTTGTCCATTTCTAGTTAGAAAAGGAGAGTTAATTGATTCCTTTTATTATTAGCTAATACCGTGTAATTAATTGAAGAAAACGTAATGGGATCGAATTTATTGAATTAATTGCCGTGGATTGGTTTTCTAGACAGAATGGATCGTGTGGAATACATATATTCCAAAATTATCTAGAAACACTTCAGTTATAAATGAAATTGTTCCATTAAAACTATCCGTTAAAGGAAATTTTAACGGTGAAACACATCTGCTCGGATTTCGGCGGTGTGGAGTCAAAAGAAAGGAGACAGTATTTGAGCCAGGAGTAATAAAACCCAGACATTCGGACGCCAGCGGGGACTGTCCCGCGACCGCTGGAATGTGGAATGTGGGAAGTAAGCCTCGATTTTCCCCAAAAACCGTGGGGGACAGGGGCAAACTTTCCTTCCCAGATAAGAGTAGCAATCAATCTGATTGTTTACTATCCATACCTGCCACCTTCGGGGCGTGAATTAAAGAAGTGGGGAAGAGGTATTAAAAACGCTTGCAGACAGATTTCAAAGCAGATGATTGGAAATTAGGAAAAAGAGATTGAGGAGACGAGAGAGTTTGATCAGAAGATATTAGTGGCGGATTGTGAGATTTCATCACTGATCACATTATCCGACAGGTAGAACGAGGAGACGAGGATGAACTGGAAATTGTCCTGAACCAGGAAGAATAGCAGCGACTGCTCTGAGGGATGATCGAGTACAACCCAAATAGGAGGAAACTTCAACGAGGAAGGTGCAGACACGGTAATTACCCCTGTAACCTTTTTGCTGATTTCATATACTGCCAGATCGGAGTAAATTTTGTGGGACAAATTTGGCTCTATGAGAAGGCCCATATCACACGATCGAAAAGTTGTAAAAAAAATATTATTTGTAACATTTTTTTGTAAATATAGATGTGGTGCTCATTATAAGGAAAGGCCAGCTATTTAAATTAAAACTTTATGCAATCTGTTTTCATTAATAATAAATAATGTTAATAATTCATATAATTTACATTGCTAACTATGTTTTATTACATTATAAAATAAATAATATTCCCCAACCCTTATTCATTTCAAAATAAACTACCAAATCACTGGATTACTAAAGGCATCGGAATCTGGTGAGTAAAGCTTTGTGTTGTGCACGCAATGGAACAATAGTATTCAACTCCTCGGTTAATAAATTATTTCAAAGTATGCAGACAGACTTGCAATAAGGCCTATGTGGATGTACTTCATATTGCTTCTAGAAAACAAAGATTTGTAGCAATGATAATCTGTACTCTCCAAGGTGATATTCTTATTTCTAACAGAGAAGCAGTTTCTGCGTTCAACCATTACCTTGTTAAAGTACATAAACAGCATTTGCATAATGATACGACACGTAAAGACAAATACGCTCACGATCTCCTACACAACGCCACAAGTATTCTAGGTTTTATGTTTCAAATATAATAAGCAAATTAAGATGTTCTAACTGTAAGGATACATACCACTAAACGTGTAAAGGAATGCGCAGAAGAAATAACATGGCAATTTAAATGTGGAATTAGTTCGTCGTTCTTAACAGGAAAAGCTTCCGGATTAGTGTAAAGTAAATGAATGTAATATCACTATTTAGAAAGGGTTCTTAACTCCTTAGAAATGCATAAAGTCATGTTACCAGATAATGTACTAACAGTGCCATAAACTACTTCACACAATAAATTCAAAAACTGTCAGGAAGTCAATATTAAAAGTAGCAGAATATTTGTTTCCCTCCCGAATACTGGGAACATGTTTCTTAAAATACCTTACGAGGGTCACTCTAAATGTAATGAACTCTATTTTTATTTAATTTTTTATTTTCATTCTACATCTTTACAATTTATGGAATTCCCGATTGCGTTCAAATTTATTTCAATCCTTTCCGTGAGTGATGCCGCCATAGAATTCAAGGTGGCTGTTGCACTTGGCATTCATCAAAAGCAACGAGTTGGTATAAAACTACTGTGCTGTCTGAAAGAGATAGTGGGAAACACCCACAAGAGGATGAAAAATGTTTATATATCGTTGCTGTAGTCGGCGGGCAAGCAGGAGTCTGTATTAGGACACGCAGCTGACCACACCTTGGGGATATTGGTAGCAATCCCAAGTTTTGCCCGTGGCTAGCTGTTCTGGTTCTCCAGCGGATCTTTTCCGAGGAGTTCCCAGGGGTCTTTCGAGGTCCGAGTCCTGATTAAAAGTCTTTTCTAAGACTACCGCGCGGTCACGACCAATAGGAAGCGAGCGCGCCGAGGAGCCAGCGAGGAGCAGCAGAGCCGCCCTAGCCGTCAAGACCGCGGGAGGTGTCGCAGCTAGGTCGACTGCGGAGCGTCTCCGCAGACCACCGCCACCACCAGAGAGGACTCTGCTTGGCCCGCAGGTGGGAAGGAACACGCCATCAGCGACTGCGGCGACTAGCCCTACAGGGAATCTGCCGGCGACGACTCCGCAGGCCGGCCAGCTGCCCACCTCAAGCGTGCTCACGGAGGAGCCCCAGCCGGTGCAGAAGGCAACCCCGCCAATGGACCAGCCGTCGACATCCGGCGCCCCGACCCCGAGCAGCGCGGACAACTTCCAGGTCGTCCGGAAGGGGGCGAGGCCGAAGCCAGTGACGGTGGAGGACGTGGCCGTGAGCAACGGCTTCACCGCCCTGGCCGATGCTGCTCCCGAGGACCAAAGGCAGGAAACTGTGGCGACAGTAAGAAAAACGCAAAGTATCCCGCCCATTATTGTAAAGGTACAGGGGCAGTACCACACTTTCTCCCGAGATATCGGGAAATTATTTAAACAGGCTCCTGACATAAAGCTTGTTTCAGGTGGACTTCGCATCAAGGCCAAGACATCGGAGGACTACGTGTCCGTCTTCAACTTGGTAGTGGCCAGAAAGATGGAGTACCATACTTTCTCGGCCATGAAAAAGCTGAAGATGGTGATGCGTGGCCTCCCCATCGAGACACCAGTCGAGGAGATAAAAGAAGAACTCCACGAGCTCGCCTTCGACGTGGAGTCGGTGCATCGGCTGACCCACCCCAGGACAAAGGAGCCGATGCCCCTATTTTTACTCGTGGTCCAGAGCAAGCCACAAAACGTGGCCCTGTATCAGCTCGACACGCTGTTTAGTTTAAGAATTAGTGTGGAGAAGCTCCGTGCTAGCCGTGGGCCGCCGCAGTGCTTCAACTGCCAGCGATTCGGTCATGTTTCTAAGCACTGCACCCGTAAGGCGATCTGCGTACGTTGTGCCGGATCCCACGAGACACGGGAATGCGAGATGCCGAAAACAGACGACCGCGCTGACTTGAAGTGCGGTAACTGCGGTAAGCCGGGACACTCCGCCAATTGGCGAGGTTGTACTTATTATCAAAAATTGTTCCAGGTGAAGAAGCAGCCTGCGCCAGTGCCGACCGGAAAGAAGACCTCCGAGAACGTCTCCTACGCAGACGCCCTCCAAGGACGGAGGAACCGAGGGAGGAGGCTCCCGTGCAGCCACCACCAGTAGCAGCCAATCAGGAGCCAGCGCAGATCAGCCCCGCCAACCAGGAGACACAGTTGACGCTGTCAGCTGTCCAACAAATGATGGCCGATTTCCGCAAGGAAATGCAGGCCATGTACATGCAAGTAACAATGATGGTTACACAAATGTTCAGTCAGATGTGCCAAGTGATGATGGGGAAACCCATGGCCGGTGCCAACTTATGGGTTTTAATATCCGTAAGTTGAGTTTCTGCATGTGGAATGCCAATGGCATCTTGAGACAGACTGACGAATTTCGACAATTTGTAACTAATGAAAATATCGACGTCTTCTCTGTTTCAGAAACACACCTGAAACCGGCGGTGGCAGTTGGAATCGCGAATTACTTCTGCTACCGCACGGACAGGCCTACAGCAGGAGGAGGTACGGCCATCTACATCAAGAAGTGCATCCCGCACTACTTCGTCCCGCTACCACCGACACCGAGCATCGAGGCGACAGGAGTCGTACTGCAGCTGCGAGACGGCGAGGTCCTCGCAGTCAGCGCGTATCATCCGCCTTCACATCGAATCGCCGCGGACGACGTGAAGAAGATCCTCGCTCTGAAGAGGAAGGTCGTCCTGATGGGCGACCTAAATGCCAAGCACACGCAATGGAACTCCCGCGTGTGCAACAGGAGCGGTATCATGTTACGGCGTGTAACCGGGAGGGGAGTGCATGTCTGGTCCCTCGAAGAGCCGACACATTTCCCTCCCGCCGGACGAGCCCCAGACGTCTTGGACATAGCCGTAACAAAGGAAGTTACAGGTATCTGGGATTGCTATACGCTGCAGGCCCTTTCTTCTGATCACAACCCTGTTATTTTCAGAATGAAAGCAGACGTCGACCTCGTCGAAGCGCCGAGAAACTACAAGAACGTCGACTGGGCGAAGTTCAAGAGAGGCCTCGCCGAGACCATCGCGGAAGCCCCCGATCCTGAGGACACCGAGCCGGCAGTGGAGTTCATCACGGAGATGACCGTCCACTGCGCCAACGAGACGTCTGGACCCCGACGACCGGCAGCCTCGCAGCGGGCGCCCTCACTCCCCGCGAGCATCATGCACCTCATCAGGGAGAAGAACCGTGCCAGAAAGTGCTGGCAGGACACGCGGGACAAGCCAGCCAAGGCTCATATGAACCGGCTTGTCCGGGAAATTCGAGCTGCGACCCAGAAGCACAGAGATGAGCTCTGGGAAGCACGGCTGATGAGTCTTTGCGTTACTGACGGCACTCTCTGGCAGGCAACGAGAAGCTACGTGAAGAAGAGGACACGTATTCCACACTTGAGAGTAACAAACGGCGAGGCTTATAGTCCCTCGGAGAAGGCTGAAGCACTAGCGGACGCCTTTGAGGGGAACTTTCGCCCAGTCGATAATCCAATAGACTTAGCTCAGGTGGAGTATGTCAACAAATATCTAATTAAATATTTCTCCAGGAAACAGGATGAAGACGAAGACATCCCCGAGTTGTCTACCGACGAGCTGCGAGGAATCCTCCGGAAGCTGCCAACCAACAAGGTGCCAGGGGGCGATGGGCTACCCAACATCCTCCTGAGGAACCTGCCACCCGAGGCCATCGAGTACGTGCGGCGCATCTTCAACGCCCTCCTGCGGCAGAGGAGATTCCCGCGTGCCTGGAGGCACGCAATCATCTGCGCCGTCCCGAAGCCAGGAAAGGATCGCAGGGACCCCAATAACTATCGGCCGATATCGTTGCTGCCGACGCTCTCGAAAGTTTTCGAGAAGCTATTTTTGGTAAGACTCCAGGTACACCTCGACGAATTAAAACTAATCCCTTCTTTTCAGTTTGGTTTCAGGCAAGGCCACGCCACGACGCAGCAAATCATGCGGGTCGTCGAGCGTGCCTCTCTTGCCCTGAACAGAGGCCAGCACTGCGGCGTGGTGCTCCTTGACGTCGCTAAGGCCTTCGACTCCGTTTGGCAGTCGGGGCTGATGTTCAAAATGGCGAGGTCCGCCTTGCCAAGTTGTTACGTGCGCGTCATAGGACATTACCTCCAGAAGCGAACCTTCTCAGTAAGGGTGGGAGAGGTCCTATCTTCGACACGGCAGATCCGCGCAGGCGTTCCGCAGGGCAGTGTCCTCGGACCTGTCCTGTATAACGTCTTCACCGCGGACAACCCGAAACCTGGAACGGGAGCCGATATCGCTCAGTACGCGGACGACACCGCGTTGTTTGCTGCGTCGTGGAACGCAGACGTCGTGGGAAACCTCCTGAACACGGGCTTGGAGAAGATCCAGCGCTGGGCAGCAAACTGGAGAGTGAAGATCAACGCCTCGAAGAGCCAGGCGCTGCTGATCACCCGACGACGGCCAGATAGACCCGTCATCCGATTCCTCGGGGAGGTCATTCCATGGTCCACGAAGGCCAAATACCTAGGGGTAACCCTGGATACGAGGCTGACGTGGAGGCACCACGTCAATGATATCGCCAGAAAGGTAAATGCTAGGCTAAGGCTACTACACCCCATTTTTAGTTCTAGCTCGAAGCTGTCACCGCGAGTGGGGGTCTCCATCTACCTTTCCCTCATTCACTCGATCATGGAGTACGCGGCCCCGGTCTGGGCCAGCGCAGCCGACAGCCACCTGGAGAAGGTCTTCACTCTGGAGAGACGGTGTCTTCGCCGAGCACTCCACCTGCCACCGCGGACATCCAACGCCGTAGTAATGCAGTTGTCTGAAGTCGACAACTTATGGGACAGGATCTTGCAAACCTCGGAGAGGTTCTACAAAAGGGCGCACGACTCTATAAATGTGCTGGTCTCATCGCTAGGTCGATACGACCCTGACAAGAAGGTAAACAGGAACCGACCTATGTCGATCTTCCTGTAAAGTATCAAATACTCTATCCATGCTAATTAATTTACACTCTATTTAGGTCTACAAGCTCCTTTACAGCTTGTATTTAACTCGGATAGCTTTTACATATATATCTACTTATTTATTTATAAATTTATATATTTTCTACTAAATTATTTATTTTAACTATATTCCCTAAATCCCTATAACCCCTTCGCCTATTGCCTTGCAGGTGCTCGAAAGAAGGAGCGGAAGTAGAAGAAGCAGCAGCAGCGGTATTTGAATGTTGAATGAATGTGCGAGTGTATTTAATTTATTTTCCTTGTTAGGTAGCCGCAACGGCAACTGTATGTATGTTATGTAAATATGAGTAAACAAAACTGACATTGTAGTAATGACATTATATTTAGTGTGTCATAGGTATAATTCCCACGTCAACGCGGAGTAGATTCCACGAGGAAGGAACTCCGACACTTGAAGAGGAGGCTGGACCTCCAGTTAGATGTCACCGCTGCTGCTGCAGATTACGCGATGCAAAACTGCACATTCGACTAGTAACGTTATGGCTACACTGCTTCCGATTCCGAAGGACTCTTGCTTGTGGACATGATGCCACGTAGAACCACGCTTATGTGGCTGGCAACTCTCAAGGAACTTCATATTTGACTCAGTCGTGTTGGACTACACCGGGAAGAGCAGAATGTTTTGCTGTTACACGGCAATTCTCGGCCACATACCATTTAGAAAAACGTTAACGAGATCAGAAAACTTTGATAGACGACATATTGAAGCACCCTCGTTACATTTCTGATCTGGCACCAAGCAATTACCACCTCTTGAAGGAGGCCTCCCGCAGGTCCAGGCTTTTAGCGTGCACCTAGGTTATACAGACCTTAGTTCCATGGTGGCGTAAGGCTAGTGTCACTCGAGCGGGTGGCGTGTAGCCCGCTGCGGGTCGGATAAACCATGTATTTAAGTGCGACATGTCACACTTGGACTGTTGCAGGGCGGGTGCGTTTTCCCGTCCGGCAGTATCCGCACCATGTTGCAGGGAAACGCAACACGTCCGGCGATAATTGGATGGGGAAAGGGTTTACTATTGAAAAATTAAACATTTAAAACCTTAAGCAAATAATAAACTAGCATCATTGGTTAACTAAACATGTTGATTTTAAAATTACAATTTGATAATGTTGGTTTATTAATTTCAACATGGTTCACTTAAAAAATTAGTATTTATTAAATAATATGTAAATTCTTTCAAGATTTACGACTTTATACAGCCAGAAATGAATACCAAAACGCATCATTAAAAACAATAGAAAACAAAGTTGAAAGTCGCATTCGAGTCTCCGTCAATCCATGTCAAGTGGTCCAGAAAAATAGAAATTGATTGCTCATCTTCTCAGGAAAAACTAATATTTTTTTGCTACATTCATCATGTTTTTTCAGTTCAAAACTAATTTTGTTTCATTTATATTGTGTCTGGTTCAAAAATGGCCGACGCTTTTGCTGTAGGACGTTCACAGTTTTTCGCGTTCGCAGGTATCTACGATTTTCTAAATTATTCAGAACTGTGTTGTATTCCTTTCAAATCAACTGTATCGTGTTCAGTACATTCTGGGCTACAAATTAAACCTCTATTTACGTGCCTAATAAAAATTTTCAGGTACTCTGGGTCACTCGAAATTGTCCATTCCAATGAAGAAAATTCAATTTTCGTAGGCTTATTTCTTCAAGAAGAGAGTTTGCGAACCTCAATATTTTTCGTGCTTATACACGTAATGGTGTAGTTACTTTATATATATATATATATATATATATATATATATATATAATCAGTGGTGAGTGACGTACCATTTACAAATTACATCCTTTTACAATAGGATTTTTCAAAGTTTGAATTTCAATATCTCGGTATGGCATGCAAATAAAAATCTGAAGTTCTACATTTAATAGGTTTTTATAATATTAAGCTACAGTATCAATTTCAACTTTAATATTTCACTCAAAGTTGATATAAGAATTTCTTAAATATAGTAAGAAATGCTTGGTTTTCCCCTGTAGGAAATATTAATGTAATACTTTTATTACTTAGACACGCTAAACTAAGGAAACTATTTTGATAACAACATAATATATTATATAAACATTTTTGAAAAATATTCGTAAAACGTAATGAAAAACAGAAATAATAAAGATAAATTAAAATAACAATCATATAAAATGACATTATTTCCCTGAACTAGTTTAAACTCACATTACCAATAAATAATACAAAACTGTGAAATATGTTTTAATCAATAATTATTTTTAATGTTGACTAAACAGTCATGATATTTAATTTCGTTATTAAAAGTGCGTCTTGTGATCGTGGTGAATTCCAAACGAGTATGTTTCTTCAATATAATTTTATTGGCTCCTAAGCTTTGCATTCTTTTGTAACGAACTCCTTATTCCTGTGGGATTGTCAAAATATAATATGTTTTTTTGTTTTGATGATATACGTTGCTCATTACTCACCTTCATAGATGCAAGTAACTGTGTCATTATTTTGAAGCGTCAATGATACAACTCATGAAAATTGATTAAATTCACTTTCTGCTGACGATGATGTATTCTGACATTTTAACACAGTTCCTGATTGCGATCAAAAACAATAAAATGATCTAGTTCTTTTAATTTTGTGAATCATCCAGATATTGCCCGCTAAAGTGTGACACCCGCACAAATTATTATCTTCCGCTGCGTTCCGTTCCGCACATGTGTGAAGCAGGCTTCATGGTCACAGAAACTAGAATTAATACTGCTGGAGAATTTGTTTTCCCAATCAGTTGAGACGGCTATGAATTAAATAGAAATATGAAATTTTAATATCCCATGCATGCAAAATATTAACGAAAATAGTATATAGAGAATGTAACGTCGAATAGAATGCGAGATAGGAGAAGATCAGTTTGGTTTTAAGAAGAGAAGCTATATTGACTTTGCGATTAATTTTAGAAGACAGGATACGAAAAAAACCGGTCTACGTTCATGGCATTTGTAGATTTAGAAAAGGCGTTTGATAATGTGAACTGGAATACGCTATTAAGGATTTTGAAGAGCACTGGAATAAAATATCGAGAAATGAGGTAATACATAACCTCTACAGAAGGTAGGCAGCAGTAATTAGAATAGAAGAAGAAGAAAAGAAAGCAGAAATCAAGAAAGGAGTAAGACTAGGATGCAGTCTGTCGCCCATGCTGTTTAACTTATATATAGAACAGGCGATGAAGAAAGTTAGAACAGAATATGGAAAAGAAATCATACTGCTAGGAGAAGAAATAAAAACCCTACGCTTTGCCGATGATATTGTAGTATTAGGGGAGTCAGTAGAAGACATGGAAACCATAATAAATGGCATGAAGGTAGTCCTGGAGAAGTAGTTCAATATGAAGATTAATGGAGGGAAAACCAAGGTAATGGATTGTAGTATGGGAAACAGAGAAGTAACAAAGGGTGTTAGAATGGAAGGGATATTTTGACGGAAGTTAAGGAATTCTGCTACTTGGGAAGCGTAATAACTAGGGATGGTAGAAGTATAGTAGACATAAAGAGTAGGATAGCACAGGCATGGAAGGCTTTCGCGAAAAAGAGGAATTTGCGTACGGGTAATATAAGTGTGAAACTTAGAAAATCGTTGCTAAAAATGTTCGTTTGGAGCGTGGCGTTATATAAGTGCAAAACGTGGACGATAGGAGTTGGGGAAAGGAAAAGAATAGAATCTTTCGAAATATGGTGCTATAGGCGAATGCTGAAAATCAGATAGCGTAAGTAACGAGGAGTTCTAAACAGAATAGGGGGAAAAGCGAACAATATGGAGGACGTTGACTAAGAGAAGGGATAGATTAATGAGCCACGTTTTAAGACAATAGGGTCTTGTAAAATTAGCATTAGAGGGCAGTGCGTGTGGTAAGAACAGAAGATGGAGGCCAAGGATGTAATACGCTAAGCAGAATAGGGAGGATGTGTGGTGTGCTAGTTATAAGGAAATGAAAAGGCACGCGCAAGATAGGTTAGCATGGAGGGTTACATCAGGTCAGTCTTAGGACTGAATACCACAACAACAACAATATTAAGTTCCTTGCGGTAATGTCACTGCGTTATAATAGTTTTAAGATGGAAACGGTTCTGCCGTCAAGACCAGAGCAACGATGTCACACCATCTCACTTCTGACAAAAGTGTGAACAATAATGTGATGTCGCATGAATTTTATTCCTCAACACAAAGTAGTTTTTCAAGGTCAAATTTGTTTCTATTTGAAAATAACTATAATAATAACCGGTTGTGACGAAAAACCCTTAAAAATACAAGTCGTACGCCCTAAGTCATTATATGTGTGGTTAAGTGCCAATAAATTGGTCTGATCTTACAGAAAACTTAATTTGCACAATGTTTGCCAGATAAGAACAATGCTGAATTAGCGTACTAAACCACTGTACCTTTAACTGGTATTGAGGTTGATGGAAAATTCCAGAGTTCGCTGAACGGCAATAATGAAGACGTCTGTAGCTGACAATGTTCATGCAGACTTCGAATTGAGCGAATTTACGAGACGGAAATTAAGAAATTATTACTGCTGGAACGAGAGAGAAAAATTTTAAAAATGTGGGGGAAAGAGCTTGGAAGGAGAATAGACGGAATAGTAGAAGGAGCAGAAAATTAATGCAATTTTGAGGGACAATTCATATTATTAAACTAGCTAACCCCCGCGACTTCGTTCGCGCCCAAATAGTTCTTTTTATTTTGTCCCTAAAAACGAAACAACATGTACAGAATTTGATAAAGTCGAATTCATTGAATATATAAAAAGTACGATATCATCTCTGACGATCGCTTCAGGGCAAACCTTATAACTCGCAGTTGGTTTATATAAATAACTTCTGAACTCTTCAAGGTATCGAAATGAAAGATACAGGAACATGTAAGTTCAATCCTTGAAATTTTATTTTCTTTCTAACTTTTCCCATTCATTTATTTAAATGCAGGATATACTGAACCGAGGAAAATCATGTATAAAATCTAAATTTCTTCAAGGAATTTATGTAAATTTTGTTAAAAGGCCGATTTTTACTTAGTATGATAATAGTAATTTCCCTGTTTATTAGCCACGTCAATTAATTGACCAAAACTGTAGTTTAATTTTGATTTAAAATTTATTCAATTTTTCAGGAGCTTTCGGCATTTCCATAGTCATCTAAAAAAGTCAAATACAAATTTGTTGAAACATTACAAAAAATATATATGGAATTTTTATATATAACAATATAAAAACAAATTTTGTTTTTTCATTATTACAAACTTAAAAATATTGTACATACCCTCATTTGACATATAATTTAGTAAATATATAATCTCTAAATATCCTCATGAGTTGCACATAATTCCAGAGTATGCTGGCCTACAGTTAAACCAAGCACAGTTGGCAACATATTGTAATATTGACATCGACTTATCGAATAGAGTAGAACGAGATTTAATAAGTGTAATTCCAAAAGAACATATTTTATTTATAGCTAAAATTTTGATTTACCCTAAACCTTTGGCGTAGTGTTCTTTCTTCACTATCTTTCTGGAATTCATAGCATCATCGTTTTTGAAAAAATATATATATAGATTCTAATACCTTTCTTTTAATTACGTTTTTTTGTTTATTTACAATTTTAACGTTATTACAATCCATATTTCGTTTTAAGTTTAAATGATGTAGTGTCAAGGCAGTATTTGTTTGAGTATTGTTCTTAGCATTTTTTTATTGTTATACATTGCAGTATTTAGATTAGTTCCTGGGTGTCCAATATAATTTTTGTCACAATCATTACAATTAAATTTATATACTCCATTATTATGTTCTTTTACAGGAATTTAATCTTTTAGTTTAGTTAAATAATTTATCTTGTTTTCTAGCTTTAATACAAATTTTATTTCATTAACACCATTATTATTAAAAACATTTACTATTTTGGGTGTTAAAGTTTCAATGTATGTTAAGGACCAATACCTTGTATTATTACAACATAGTTTTCTGTCTTCAAAATTTACAATATGGCCAATATATGAGCATATAAATTTATCATTATTTATTCAAAAACTACGTTTCGTCTCCTTTTTGAGACCTTCTCAGCCGTACTGAAAACATAATAATACAAGAAATTAAATACGGTTTCTATGTTACAATTTTTTAATATATATATAAAAAACGTGGTTCAAAACTTACAAATTTAGCAATTCATCATATTTACTCGTTGACTCCCTCAGCCGAAAAGATTTTTGAATGTACACGTGAAGAATTACATGAGAGTAATTTGGAGCATTTCCTGCCCCTGACGGTTACGGCCCAAATCATGTAGTAACTAACAATCAGTGCTGTAGGCACGTAAATTTTAACTATTGAAAACTGAAACTATTATAACAAAAGGGTATCGTAAATTCTGTTCGAATTATTCGTGCAATTTTTAACATTGATTGCATGAGGGTTCCACCTCATGTACAACATTTCACTCAGAATTCTCTAGAGTAATTATGTTCTTCGTCTAAAATTTGCACATTTTGCCAACCGAAATTGTGATTATTAATATGTATGTGTTTGGACACAACTGTGTACTTTTGAATATCTAATTTGATGTTGTTTTTATGTTTTTTAATGCGAGTTTTTAAAGCTCTTTTAGTTTATCCGATATTCAATGCATTACAATCTAAAAAAAATTAATTTTGTAGATAACATTGTCTTCCCAGAAAGTTAATTTTGTCTTTAATATTTTGAATGCAAAATGTGGAAATTTTAGACGAAGAAACGCTGCCTTATAACAGCGCGTTTGAATTTTCGCATGTGGGTTGTCTATACACTTGTTTTGTTTATGTTCTGAAATGGCTGAACGGATTTTAATGAAAATTTCAGGGTTTGAAACACGAATTTTACTTTAAGTTTCGTGTATCATTTAAATATCTTGCAGAGTTCAAAAGATATTAATGTAAATATTTATAAATCCATTGAATAGCCGCTCGAAAGGTGGCGTAATAATCAACTGTGTGTTCCTATACCATTAATCTCAATTTCTCTGTTACTTTAAGCGTAATTTTGGGAGAATGAGAGTGGGGGAGGGGGGCAAGAATTCTTATTCCATCTATATTTGTTAACATTGTTGTTCAAACAATTCCAACTTATAAGGTTTTCCGTGAAGCGATCATGAGCTCTCTTTTTCTCTCTTGTTTGTCATCCACTGGACTGGAAGGCGTGTTCATCCGGTACTGATAGATTGACATTCATTCGTATTCAATTACCGTTTCTTTCGCAACAACAAAACTTAGCTTGTTTTGATGTGTGTTATGATGTGTTTATCGTCGTGTTATTTATTGTTAGTGATAAGAAAATGCCACCAGTGAGGCGTCAAAATTTCGTTCGGCGTACGTGTAACGCAAGTCGAGTTCATAACCTTCGAGAAAATGAGAGTAAAGAAGAGCGTGGGCAGCGTTTGGAGGCAAACAGAATGGGAAATTCTCAAGCCAAATCTACCACGCCTCCGAAAGAACCCAAACCGTCGGGTTCAGGCGACGAAACAGACGGTCAAACGTAACAATTACCTATGAACGTTTGGCGTATAGCTTCTGAACGACTCCCCTAGGGGGAGGGGTGGAATTGGTGGAATTTTTATATGTAGTAAAGGTTCATAATAGATTCGCAAATGAATTCTTGAGGTCACTTACTTTTATAGCGTTTTCCCAAACAATAGTTATGTATAATTTCAACCCCTTTCAGCATTTTAGGGGTGGGGGTGGAAATGAGTCATATGAAAATAACAAGGAAATTATCAACTTTGGGGTCGAAACCGGGGTCGCTGTGTTACATTAATATGCGATTTAAGTAAAAATTCTTAAGTGGAGAAGAAATTTTATTCTGCTATAATACTGAAAATATTTTTAGTCCTGTTGTTGTACTGGGAGTATCTTCGACTGTTGAGATACTGGGAGTATATTTGAGGTGATGTTTTCCATGACGGTTTAGTCATGTGTTGACCAAGAATTAAGTAATGTACCGTTATTTCCTCCTTTTCCTCCATGGCTCTACATCCCAATGAGGGCCTGGGCCTACCGAGTCGACTGCGGACTGTCATCTTGCACGACACATTCCGAATTTGGAGTAGCACGTGGTCAGCGTATCGATCCTCCAATAGTCTTAATCCCGGTCCTCGCGACCATGGCGACACAAACATCCAAGCCCATGCTAGGATTCGAACCCAGGACCTCTGGGTTGTGAGGCAGCAACTAGAGGCTAGCCACTCCACTACACCACAGGAGGTCGGCAAATGTACCATGATAATATGAATAAATACCCGGGCAACGCTGGGCCTCCAGCTAGTAGTAATAAAATACCTGTCAAATAATACAGATGATAATGAAATAATAGTTGGATGAAGAACAAATAAAAACACAGATAATAATACAAGGTATCGCTCCTTAACATACATTGAAACCGTAACACCCAAAATTTAATAGTTTCTAAAAATAATTGTATTAATGAATTAAATTTGGATTGAAGCCAGAAAATAAATAATAAATTATTTAATTAAACTAAAAGGTAAAATTCCTGTAAAAGAACAAAATAATGTAGTATATAAAATTAATTGTAATGATTGTAACTAAAATTATATTGTACAGATAGAAAGCAATCGAAATACTAGAATATATAACAATAAAAATAATGCTAAGAGCAATACTAAAACAAATACTGCCTTTCATTAGGAACTCTTGGTCTTCCAACCGGGTGAGAGCAGGCTTGGGCCACGACGTTTCGATGACGTTCACGTCATCGTTATCAAGTGATATCCAGATATCACTTGATAACGATGACAGTGACCGTCATCGAAACGTAGTGGGTCATACCTGCTCTCACCCAGGAAAACCCACCTTGTCACTAACCATTTTAACTTCAAACACAATATAGATTATGATAACGTTAAAATCATACATAAACAAAATAATTTAATTAAAAGAAAATCTATACATCTTTTCAAAATCGATAATGGTATGAATTCCAGAAAGGACAGTGAAGAAATATCTAAACACTACGCCAAAGTTTTAGAGTAAATCAATATTTTACACTTATAATTAAAATTTGTAATTATTAAATCTCGTTCTACGATATTCGATAAGTCGATTTGAATGCTACGATTAATATCGTCACTTTTAAGGATTTAATTTTCCGACGGGGCTAAATTTTAACAAGATCTGGACTCATTGAAGAAAATATGTCAATGTAAATTTTCGACAACACATGGATGATATTAAACAGACTCTGCTTGGTTTAACACATGATAATTGCTCTGTGTAGGCCAGCACAGTCTGGGATCATGAACAATACATGAGGATACTTAGAAATTAAAGACTTACCAAATTATATGACAAATGAGAGTTCGTATAATATTTATAAGATTTTAATTATGAAAAAACCAAATTTGTTTTTATATTGTTATGTTTAAAAAATTCCATAGACAATTTTTTTGTAATGTTTAAAAAAATTGAATCAATTTTAAATCAAAATTAAACTATAGTTTTGGTCAATTAATTGATGTGACTCACAAACACTGGAAAATTACCATTATAATACAATCTAAATTTTGAATATTGGGATCCTTAAATGAAAAACCGGTATAAAAAAACTTATTCATTTCTAAAATGAATTTTTATTAAATAAGGATATTTTAATTACAATATCATCTAAGATTACAAAGAAGTAGATATAAAATACCAAGTTTATAATTCTTTTTACGTTTGGGAATTTAATGCGTAAAATATTATTCATATTATTTCCTTGAAATATTTATAGTTTAATATCTATAATATAAGTGTTCTAAACTTTATTTGAGTATGTTATAAATCGAATTAAATATGTTACTTAATAATAATCTGTTTGTCTCGAATAGGCTCCGAAACGGCTCAACGGATTTCAATGAAAATTTGAGGGTTTGTAAACAGGAAATTTAAATTAAGTATTCGTGCATGTTCATTGTCGATATATTGCATAAGATATTAATATAATATAAATATTAATAGTAATATAAATCATTCTAAGGAAGGGGTTTATTTTTCAATCGCGCGTTAAAATGTCCAAAGTAAATGCGGGGGTGCCTCTACTCTTGACCTGTTTATGCTCCGAAACAGCTTAACGGATTTCAATATAAATTTGAGGGATTGAAAATGGAATTTAACTTAAATTTTTGTGTATGTTTCATTTCGATATCTCGCAGAGTTCAGAAGATATTAATGTAAATATTTATAAATCATGAATTGACGCGCGAAAGCCGGCGTGAAAACCAACTGCGAGTTGGCATTTCTATACCAATAATTCCAATTACTGTGTTATTATAAGAGCAAATTCTGGCAGCATGAGAGAGGGAGCGAAAGAGAGGGAGGGCGAGTATTCTCATTCCATCTACTGTTGGAGTAGGATTCGCGCCAGAGCTAACTCTGAGAAATAAAAATTTCTTTAGATCGTCGATACGATGTATACGTAAATTTTTTTTATTTGTAGTCAGGTAAATTTTAATATTTAGAAATTGCTCATTTTTATTAGCCCGAAACTTATGATTGCGCGACCTGTTCAAAACCAACTGTGAATTATAAGGTTTGCCCGGAAGGGATCATAAATAAAAAATTATGAACCTGTTTTTTCGTTTTTAGGGTTAAAAAAAGAACTATTTCCGCGCGAACAGGTATAGCTAGTTGGAAATATATAAGCATCATTTCGTATTTTGAAAAATAACGGATTTTTCAAATTAAATCTTCTTTGTTGTAATAATCTAATTTACTGCTTATAATTTGTATATAATTATAAACTAGGCACTTCATGTTGAATTAATACAGAGTTGGGGTTATTTTTGAATATCTACTTTTTCACTGCTCTAGAATCTATAATACTTTGTACCTGTACTATAGATAGTACTGTATTTCTTACAAAATGTATTAAATAAATCCAAAGAGGTAAAATAATTGTATAGTTTCAATTAAATTTTCGAAGTGAATTGAATAAATAACCAGATTGGCAGTCGATTGGAGATTTTCTTCGCTGAGCTCGACTCGTGATCCCCAATAGAGAATAGCGGAATCATTGAAAACGGATACCAATTTGCTTAAGGGTTAGACACTTATGGACATCGTAGTTTCCTCATATAGCCTATGCTCAGTGGGAGATGATATATTTTCAAAATATAAAAGAAAATTTTATATAAATCAATGAAATTAAAAAATTAGTCGCGTCTGTCGAACAAACTCAAACTTTGGTTTTATATAATAATTAAGATATTGATGATATATAGTCAAATGCATTTAATGATACAATGTAAAGTATGGTAAATTATGGACGTGCAGCAGTTTGACAAATAATGCTCTCGGCCAATTCTTTTTGAGCTGGGGGACCTAAGCTATAGCTTTTGTAGTCACGCCCCTGTATTAAAGTTAATCTTTTCCATTATTAATGCAACAAACCAATACTTAAACTGAAGAAATATATATATATATATATATATATATATTGTATATTTCCGTTCAAGCATGTGCAATGAAATTATGAACGGGGATACTTTCTTCTCGCACTGAGAAAATATGTAAGCTATAGAAACGTTCGTTCCAAAACTCTTGACGTTTCTAAGTAAAACGTAACGGATATAATAACAGAAGGCGCGCGTCTATACGAGGAGGCAATCATCACCGAAGTACGGTTGAGTAGAATTAGCTAGTCGTGTGTGACGACGGTGCGCAGTGGACAACTCCGCGCATATTGTAGTGGGGGTTGACATCACTTCACTTTAACTCCGCATTTTCTTGAGACAATTTGCTAGCAATTCTGAAAATATTGGCGTTAGGAAATATATTGCTGTCAGTACAGATTGTTGTACGCCAAGAAATGCATCCTTAAAATGTAATAGAAAATAAGTACAGCGTGTGTTAAAACGGTGTCATCGCAGTCTCCACATCCCGTCGTATGAAGATGCTCTTAACAATGATTCTAGATTTTAGAATATTTTAGGAAAACATAATCATACCCATATCGAAGTAGACTGGGGCTGATAGATGCGAACATCACAGCACAATTAGTTCAGTATCCCATGCATGCAAAATATTAACGAAAAAATAGTATATAGGAGAATGGAACGTCAAATAGAATGCGAGTTAGGAGAAGATCAATTTGCTTTTAGGAAGAATGTAGAGACAAGAGAAGCAATATTGACTTTGCGATTAATTTTAGAAGATAGGATAAAAAAAACCTCCCTTCGTTTATGGCATTGGCAGATTTAGAAAAGGCGTTTGACAATGTGAACACACTATTACGTATTTTAAAGAGTACTGGAATAAAATATCGAGAAAGGAGGCTTATACATAACCTCTACAGAAGACAGGCAGCAGTAATTAGAATAGAACATCAAGAAAAAAAGCCGTAATCAAAAAGGAGTAAGACAAGGATGAAGTCTGTCGCCCATGTATAACAGCTGATGAATAAAGTTAAAACAGAATATGGAAAACGAATCATACTGCAAGGGAAGAAATAAAAACCTTGCGCATTGTCGACGATATTGTAGTATTAGGGGAGTCAGAAAAAGATTTGGAAACCATAATAAATGGCATGAACGGAGTCCTCGAGAAAGAGTTCAATACAAGGATTGATAGAGGGAAATCAAGGTAATGGAGTTTAGTTTGGGAAATAGTGGAATAACAAAGGCTGTTAGATTGTGAAGGGATATTTTGAAGCAGGTTTACGAATTCTGCTACTTGGGAATCATAATAAGTAAGGATGGTAGAAATATAGTAGACATAAAGAGTAGGATAGCACAGGCAAGTAAGGCTTTCGGAAAAAAGAGGAATTTACTTACGGGTAATGTAAGTGTGAAACTTAGGAAATCGTTGCTAAAAATGTTCGTATGGAGCGTGGCGTTGTATGGGAGTGAAACGTGGACGATAAGAGTTACAAAAAGGGAAAGAATAGAAGTCTTTTAAATGTGGTGCTATAGGCGAATGCTGAAAATCAGATGGGTGGATAGAATCACTAACGGGGAAGTTCTAAACAGAATAGGGGAAAAACGAAAAAGAGGACGTTGACGAAGAGAAGGGATGGATTGATAGGCCACGTTTTAAGACATGAAAGTCTTGTAAAATTAGCATTAGAGGGAAGTGTGTGGGGTAAGAAAAGAAGAGGGAGGCAAAGGATGTAACACTCCAAGCAGATTAGGGAGGATGTGGGATGTGCTAGTTATGAGGAAATGAAATGGCTTGCGCAAGATATGGTAGCATAGAGGGTTGCGAGAACCAGTCTTAGAATTAAATACCACAACAACAACAACATACAATGATAGTAGCGTTTCGTTGGGCCACTGGAAGGGGTAGTATCTTCTCAAACGCCAATACTCCCCTTCCCCTTCTCCTTTCCTTACTGCGCATGTAAACACGCCATCTAGAATCACACTAACTGTACACATTGTTCAGGAAGAAACGTATTTAATTTTCTTTCCCTTAGCAACTAAAGCGTAAGCACTTACAACCTGTTTGTTGATAAATGAAATTTTCTACTCAATAATGGGCGTACTACTCTGTTAATGAATTTCTAAAACGACCTGAGACTAACGCACATTACAGAATAATAATATAGTTTTCAATTGTTTATTTCCTGGTTCTTAAACTTTTTGTAATAGGCCAAAGTATTTTTAAACGACCCCCAATGTAATGAAATTAATATATACAATACGGTCAATATAAAACTGATATATTTTAGAATCTAGAACTGGCGATAACATAATGAGTAATTAATACGAAGTAATTGGTCAAGTTTATGTTTAATATAAAAATAAACTTTCGTTGCTATTATTTCCTTTCTTGAAAAATTTAATAACAATACCCAAATATTATTTACGTCAAATAATATTAATCTGCTGGAAGATATTGTTTATTTTTATATAAATAATTAAAGCTAAACTCAATTTCAGTTGGTGCACAACGTAATATATTTTAAAGTTTAATGTTATTTTGATTTTATATATGTTAATGTGTAAAAAGTCCATTCACATAAATACATTGAACATAATGGTAGTAACATGTTAGTGCCATTGCCAATAGCACTAGATATTCCCAACTGATTTTATTCCAAAATTGACGTAATGATACTTGTGATAGGGTGGGGGGGTGGATTATCATAAACTGGTGTTATCGCAAAATTTAGTGCTACTTGTTAAGTAATGTTTCTTCTTTTAATGTGCTGTAATCCTCGCATATTCACTTTTATTTATTTATATAGTATGGCTTATATTAGTTAAAATATTTTCTCAAAGATAATGTCATGTATTTTCACATGTACTCTTTACATTTCCATTAAGTTAGTCTTAATATCTATTGTCTTTTTGTATTTGTTATTCTATTAATTTTTGTTACTTATATCAATTCCCCTGGTCCAATTTCCTCCTAATAAATCTAATATATATCTACTTTTAAAATGATAGAATGATGCATAGTTTAAAAAATGTAAGCATGTTCCAATAGATCAGTAAAAGTTTGAAGTCAAACATAATAGCTCATTTTTTTTAAAGCCAAGTCGGTTAGTAATTGTTATTTAAAAGTATTAGTTATGAGAAGTAATATCGATCCAAGAAATACAATAGATTAAATATTAATGAGTTCATTTTTTTTGTAAACTCAATTAGTACTGCTTATAGGTAAAATTCTGAAAAACTTTATCCGCTTCATTTTGGAAATTGGTTGGCTTTCGAACATTTAACGCCTTGACGATGCAAAGTCCAGCTTTGCTGTAGTAAGAAACAGCATTTCAATTCCAATTTCAATGGAAATAATATAAACTATATTTAAGATTATCTGCACAATTTGAATTTTTATTTTTGGCGAAACGTCTGTGTGCGTAAGGTATCCCAATTAGACGTTTACCCGAGGGAAGGAAAATCGATCCCGAAATGTTGAATTTATTACTAAATGTGTCCTTATCGGACTTGTAAAGGAAGCCACTTTTAAAGTTAAGAAGAGAATTTTTTTAGTCTGGTCGTAACGTAAGGATAGGAAGTATCGACATCCTGTGTTTGACCACGAAGTAAATTATGGTCCACTCGTCCGGGCAAGCAGAACTGTGTCGAACAATACTCCATCCTCAACAGGCAGCTGGATTGCAGCCAAAGGTACAACTCCAAAATCAACGTTCCATGTTGATCGACGCGATAATTAATTTAACAGGTTTCAGATTCGACATATTTCGTCTGCCATCTCAATTAGTATTCTCGGCTACATCTACGAAACCAAGTTGAATTATGTATGTGAAATGCGTATGATAATACAATTTTAAACAACATTCATTGACTAAAGGAATCTTCGGAAAATGACGGGAACAGTAAGCCAGTCCTCATTATCATAAAAAATTATGACTGCTCCTTGGAACTAATGCGTCAAAACTTACTATTATATCGTCAAAATAAATTTGCGGTCCTATATGTAATATATGACGGCTAAGGAAAGAAAATTTTATTTCTGTCATGGAGCGTAAGCATACTTCTTACGATGAGTTATATTAATATTTATAAACTTAAATAGGCGCCGAGGTTAGGAAGACGAAGTCCTAGATTTAAAACTGGGCTCATTATCCTACCTTCCCACTCACTTCTACATTTAGAGAATATAAATTCAATTCTTCATTTGAATATTATTAGTATTTACGGCAGTAATCATTGAAATCTTTTTTTGCAATTTATTTTATTATCAATTAATTAAAATATGTTTCGATCCTGGTGTGCGGACCTTCATGGGTTATATGATGCCAACGAATTAGAATGTGAAATACGTAAAAAGAAAAGTCAAACAGAGTTTTCAATCTAAAAGATCTCGAGTAAGTTTAAATTTCTGATTTATCACCATTTGAATGTATTTTTTTTGTAATTTATTAGCTTCATTGGCTTTATATGCAATTGTATTAAATTTAAAAAATTTTGTTTAACAATTACGTGTTCGATAGACAAACCGATTTTGAACATATGTTGGATAGCAAATTTATTGATTTTACTCATATATGGAAGCGCTTTATTTGTGACATTCATGCTACTTCAGCTTTAAAGCTTACAAAGGGATCTTAATATTTTATCATTTTTTTTCTAACAACCTTGTTTTTCTAATTTATCATTAAAACTGATGAGAACCTTCAAAATGACCAAAACAAGTTTCAGTGCAAATATAATTGTCAAAATGGTTTTTCACGTACAGACTTTTATTCCAGGTGTTGAAGTATTACGCGACAGTCAGGCAAGAGGAACCAAAATACAATTAATAGCCAAAACTTGTAACGGAAAAGGTTAATTAAACACTTAACCCCGAGGAAAAAAGAATAATCTTCAGATCGGTTGGCACAGTGTCGAGTAAATTTATATTCAGTGATTCCATAACTGCCAATGAAATACAGAAAGACGGAAAGATTCTTATATATTTAAGTATGATAATACGCAAGGAATTTAATAGGTAAATGAAATAATTAAACAGCAATATGTAAATATTAAGAATGTAATTCCAACATTTAACTAGAGAATCTAATGCATTAAAGACGAAAATTTATACGGAAATGATATAATTTAATATATGAATATGAGCGTTTAAATAATTATTTAAAATTCGCCCTCATCATTATTTCAAACCAGATCCTTCTGTTTTGTTTTCGATATATTTTACATAAAAGATGCTTACTAAATCAATTGCATATACTCCTTGAGATCTTGTTTGGTGTCCTGTTATGGGCAATAGCAGGCAGACACTCTTATAGTAACAAAATAGACTTACTAGACAAAACGTTTAAAAATAAGTTTAAATTTTCCGTCGCCGTAAGACTTGACACTTGCGGGATCGTTAGCAGAAAGTAATTCTTATTCTGTTTTCTCGTTGAACTTATCAAAGTTTTGTTCCTCTCATCGCCCTTAACAAGATATGCTTCACACGGTTCAACATCTTTATCTCTTACAGTTTTACACGTAAAATGCAGATTTCCTCATGTTTTCTGTTATTAAATAATAGAAAAACCTATGTTCGTTAAGTAAATATTTCTTGTAATGTATTTTCTTTTACCTAGGAAAGATGTTAACGTAACAGTTGATGCGAGTATAAACACATGAAAAAAAATTGTTAAAAGTATGATTGCTACGCGAATCCTAAGTTTTACGATGAATTTAGCAACTAAATTATAACACCATATAGAGAAAATACTCTGCAGTATTTCTTCTCCAAAAGCTGCTGAATTAAATTAAAAATTAGTTTTTTCCCGTGGAGCGTAAAGTGACGACGATCTTGTCGTTACGGCATGTACACAATTTCAAGTGTTTTTTCCTTTTCTTATTTTAAGTTTGTGTAACAAAGATGGCCTTGCAAAGTGCGCGTGTTAGTCCAAGGCAGTCGTCTAACACGGCGTCACATTGCGTGTGCGTGTGAGGGTCGGGTCGGGCTGTCACAGATGCGGTCTCAGCCCGAGCGAACCCGTGGTGCGTTACACTCACCTGCGTGCGTGGTGTGTGCGTCCGCCGCCGGGTCGCGCTAGCTACTGCGTGGACGGGTCCGGGTGCAAGACTTGCGCGTGCGCGATCCTCGCTCCCTCGACACGTGAACACACTCACAAGCTTTACTATTCCTTCACAAACAAACAAACGACCGCCAGGCGATTCCATACTAACCAACATTATAATATATATACATTTTTTAATTTATTTATAGCTTACAATCTGTCATAAAACGACATTTAGTAATTTATAGGATTTTCAGAACACAAGGCATGGTGAAAAACATTCCATTGAAAGTCTTTCAAGGATAAGTTAAAATATAAAAGTTTGACACTGCGGAATTTGTTTCTTCACTTTACTTAAATCTTGTTAGTAGGTCCAAAGGTTTAAATTTCTTGAGCCGAGGCCAGAGTCACTAGAGTTCAAGTGTCGCTTCACTAGTTTGTTTGGATGTATTTTTAGTCTGTTGTGGTAGTGCTCACTGTTCTTTTGTATTTCTTCATTAAGGGTTGAAATACCCTAATCTTTTCAGAAGACCTCTCCATGGGGCGTTTACCAAGGATCGCAGTACTTTTGATTGGAATCGCTTGATAATGTCTATAAACTGTTCCCCAAAGTAGTATCCCGTATAGCCATATTGGTCGGATAGTAGTTTTATATAGCAGTAATTTATTTTCTAGATAAACTTATTATTTTCGTCCCATGAGCCAATAATATTTCTGGAATTTTAGACATAATTCATTACGTTTGGAGAATATATGCTGTTTCCATGTAAGTTGTCTATCTAGATGCAATCCCAAGTTCTTTACGGTTTCTTCCTCCGGTATTGGTTTGCCGTTTAAAGTTACAGTAGGGTAATTTCCTCCTCCAGTTTGAAATGTTATGTGGCTAGATTTGGATTCATTTACATGAATTCGCCACCTGTGCTACCATTGTGTCATTTCATTTAAGTGGGTTTGTAGCCTTTCAGAAGCTACATTAGGATCTACATAGGGTGAAAGTACCGCCGTACCATCCGCAAGTGTAGCAACTGTAACATGTGGTGAGACTGGGAGATACAACAATGGTTCCAGCACACTTCCTTGGGGAACACCAGCTTTGATAGGAAATACTGAAGTACTTCGTAGATAACCATAAAATGTCTGTCCGATTACAATATATAACACGGTATTTATAGGCAGGCTTAATGATAAACAATTAGCTGAATTTGTACGGAGAACGGGTTGCAAAACGTTACATTAAAAAAGTACAACAGTTTTGTTAACAATTTATTCTGTCGTCAACACATGGAGTTTTCGCGAGCGTGGTACTGTATAGTAACTTCAAACCTGAATCTCGAGTCGTTGTGCAGCGAAATGAGAACTTTACGGCGGAATCCCACTCCTCAGTTGGACTCGAAAACTCACGAAATTGTGTCTAAAGAACGGTTAATTAAAACGTAGATCTCTTCACGTCGATACATATACGCCTAAAACCAATCGCGGCTCGTGAGTATTTAAAATTATGTGCTACATCGCTCCCAAGACAAATTTGAGGATGATAAAGATATTAATAATACTACAACGTCTACAGGGTTGTTAATACTTCACGTAATTTCGTCTCCATCCCGTGTAATAGAAACGAAATTTTAAAATTGTAAAAATCTAAAACCATATCGGCACAAATTCCTAACACGACAGTATTATTACTTATTACATATTTTAAATAAATAAAGTTAATTTTAGGAAAAAGTCACATCTTATGGGAATCTTGTATGCAGGATCGTATGGTAATTTTCTCAGAATAAAGGAAAGTCTTCGAAATGCCACCTGTTAAACGTTTTTTGTTTTTAATAAACTTTGATTAAAACGAATATACCACAAAAATTGCATAAACAGTAATATTTTTATTAATTCGTCAAAAACATTTAAAACTGTATCCTGATGTCAGCACGCTCGCGCTGACGGCGCTGTGCGTTTGGTATTTTATATATATATACTGAATATTAGGAAATCGTTGCTAAAAATGTTGGTATGGAGCGTGGCGTTATGTGGGTGCGAAACGTGGACGATATAAGTTCCGGAAAGGAAAGGAATGAGGTGTTATCGGCGAATGCTGAAAATCAGATGGGTGGATAGAATCACTAACGATGAAGTTCAAAACAGAATAGGGGAAAAGCGAACAATATGGAGGACGTTGACCAAGAGAAGGGATAGATTAATAGGTCACATTTTAAGGCACGAGAGTCATTTGAAATTAGCATTAGAGGGAAGTGTGTGGGGTAAGAACAGAAGAGGGAGGCAAAGGATAGAATACATTAAGCAGATTAGGGAGGATGTGGGTTGTGCTAGTTATGAGGAAATGTAAAGGCTTGCGCAAGATAGGTCCGTATGGAGGGTTGTATCAGACCAGTCTTAGGACTGAATACCGCAACAACATTATTGCTAGATCTTAGACGAGCATAGGAAGGAACTGGTAATACTGCGCACGCGCATTTCTCATTCAAGACATGATTCTCGTGCTATAAAGAATGTAGCCAAGATATGTACGGGAGGGAGCGCACTGGAAGTCGGGTAGTTTAAAGTCTTCGAAATCGAAGCAGAAATTCACACTCCTAAAATACTATTATTTTAGAGTTTCTTAAAATTACAAAACAAATAATCCCTCCTAAATTGATGGATGTGCTGTAGCACGTGAGCACATATGCACCAGCCGCCACTGCCTAAAACGTTATTGATCCCTTACCTGCAACAGAACTGCCTTACTAAACCTGCAAATATTAATAGCCAAATAAGTCAGAAAAATAAAGACTTACAAGTTCAACATACAAAAATATATTATAAATTTCGTATGCTAACAATTAAATACACTGCGGACCCTGAAAATAACTACATCAGGAAGGCGGAATACCATACACCCGAAACGTGCATGGTGTGAATGCAACGATTTCAGACAAAAGATTTTACAGCAGTTTTCTCATGAAGAACTTTCATTTGAGGGTAGGTGACTGGTACGAAAGTTCATTGTTATGCTTGGGGTATGAAGGAGAGCTCATTCCGAACATAGATCGAGGAAGAATCGTAGTTATTGCGGTTTACCGACCACAACATTACTGCCCTCATTGGTCTAGATCTGTCAGCAGAATATAGAATCGACGGGTTCAGGACAGTCATATGAAACACCATGCAGGATTTCAGTGATCCGTCATCAATAGCAACCGAGAAGACAGACATTGTATCCCCATGGCCTTAAGAGATCGTGCAGTCACAACATGAATTCTGAGTTAATAAATGCGGTCGTTACCAAGAAAGACTAAGAGGGTGAACACGTATAGTGCGACGACGTTTGCAGCATGGACTGTGAGCACGGTGACCATGGCTTCAGCTGCCCGTGCCTCTGCGTCATAAACATGATCGCCTCCAATGATCAACGAAAACCATGGACGCCTTTTCAGACGACTCTATGTTCTGTCGTGATAACTGCATCCATGTTTGGCGTCGTCATGCAGAAAGCACATTTCCTGCTAGCATTCGACATCGTCATATTAGACCTTTACTTATAGTGACGGTATGGGAATCATACCTTTCTCTGGCATTACCGGAACTATGAACAATTGATCTGTTACGTCCCGTGGCTGTTCCCTGCCTTTGAAATCTCCGTAACGCTACCTTTAAGGTGTAGAATGTACTACCACATGTTGCCCGTACTGTCGTGCCCTTCCTTGTTGCAGAACATGTTCATCTGTTGCCCTGGCCAAGACATTATTCCAATCTTTTACCAATAAGAGTTTGATAGAGTTACTAAATTTTTAACTAAGGAATCTAAAACTGTAATTTATAACTGTATTATACTTCCACTCTTTAATTATTGTTGTACTGTGTTGTATGGGACATCTAATAAATGTATGGACAGACTTAACAAGTTGCAAAATAGGGCATGAAGAATTATCTTATGTAAGAATAATAAATTTAGTGTCACAGTGATGTTAAAAGAAATGAATTGGCTTTGTATGAAGGACTTTTAAATTTTCATAACATTATATTTTTGTATTAATGTATCAATCATTTGTTACCGTCCTAATTTGATAATTATTTAGCTTATACGTGTGATAGAAACCCATACAATGTTAGAAGTAAAGTATAATTAGACATAACTAGAGCTAGGTTAGATTTAAAACAAAATAGTATATTTATTAAAAGCTTCAAAATCATTATGAGTTTTATTCTCTATATATTCTCCTTCTAATTAATTATTAATGTATTGTTATGATAATATGGGGTTTGCATGATTTGTATTAGCAGATTTATGTAATTTCATTAAGATAATTATTTAATTAATATTATTATTGCTATAGTTTTTATTCTATTTTATGTTATTATGTCTATATTTTTGGTCTTCATACTCATCCGGTTCCGGGTTTTGAGAGTCCGGTCCGATGATGAGTAGATTGAGACTAATAATGTTGTAATTTATGCATGATTGTTTATTATCATTCATACTCATTGCTTTAAAGTGCTGTATTTAAGAGTCTATGTTTTTAGAGTCCTGTATTTTGCCAGTTCCATAGTATATATCTGATTTGTCAAGTTTTCTAGAGCCACGGTGAGTGGTGGCTTTCTTATTATTTCCCGTAGTTTTCTTTTCTTAAGGTTTCTCTTATTGTCTTGTCTACCACATAATTGGTGCATTCCAGTACGGCGTGCTCCTCTCCCTCCACAGGCACATAGATTGTCTGGTCTGCTATTTATTCTTCCCAGATATTGTCCACATGGACCGTGACCGGTAAGAAAATGATTGGGTTGAGGTGTCTAAGCTGTAATCTTTCTCTTATGTTAGATAGAATTTCGCACACCCTTCGCAGAATTCCATCTTGCTTGCCAAATGTTTAATATTTCTTCTTTAATTTCTATTTTGGTGTTTGCTTCCTTGCCTAAAATTTCTGTTACTTTGCACTGGTTCCCTTTTTTGAGTCAGTACTGCGCACTCCTTTCCCTGATCTCAAGATCCAATGGGACAACAGCTAGGAGAACTGTTAGTGCTGTACTGAAGGCACCTGCTTGCTATTCGTAACAGTTTTCCTCTGAATTTATTGGATCTTTAACATCGGTTTAACCAGTCTCAATCTATGCGCCCATGTGCTTGCTGCGTAACCTGTGATTGCTGCCAATATAGAATTGTGGTATAACTTGAAAATGTTTAAAGGAATTTGGAAATTCATTGTTGCTACTCTTATACTTTGATTCATAATTTTTACACTTTTAGTTTTATATGCTCCAAAAGTGTATTTTTGTCGTCCAGCCAAATTCCAAGACACCGTAAACTTTTCTGTCTTTTTTATAGCGTTGTCATATATTTTGACCACTGGGTTTCGGGCTAAATTTCCTTTCATCAACTTGTACGGTTGGTTTTGCTCCAGTTCTGACGTGGAGTTTCCTTCTATTTCTTCTATTGCTATCATAATGTCATCGGCATATGTTACAATGTCCCCAACAGAAGTTGAGTTATTTCGTCCAGAAGGGGTTCCATACATAAATTCCAGAAAATCGGACCACAACGGAACCTTGTGGACATCACTTTGTGGTCGACGAGTTTCATAAATACGCGACCAGAAATCGTTCAGCTCTAAGGTCGGACAAGCATCGCCTCGCTCTACACCAGAAAATTATTCACAATACCGGGATAATTTTATACAACAGCCTTCCTCCAGAGGTTAAAAACAGTACCTACAAAACCTTCGTGAAGCAGAGTAAAAGTATTCTTCTAAATGGCGCTGGTGTTTTACTCGGTACAGGATTTTCTTAATCGTCCTTCTAGTATTTAAAATCAAGGTTCCTGCAAAAAGTGTTGAAAGAGCTGCCTTGTAAATTAGCACACCACATATCATTAAAATTTCTATTCAGTTTTTTCTGCTCCTCTGTTTTTTTTTGTTTCATGTATTGCCTGGATCTACTACAGAGGGAAGGACAGTTTCCTGGTCGAACTAGTTCAAAACTCCATTGCGTGTTTTCAGTGTGTGCTTGTTTGTGTTTCCCAGTGTGTCCGTTTTGTGTTTATATTGACTTTTTTCTATATACATTTTCTTTTATTAATTTATTTTAAGATTATTTGTCTCTGCTCTAGGTACTGATTTCTCTGGATCTATACGTCTAAATCGCCTGCAGAGCTTTTTAATAGTTCGTCTCGATATCACGTATATGTCCTACAAATATGCTGTTACTTTTATTCATTGCTGTTGTAGGAATTTTAATGCCTAGTTGTGTATATATTTTTTATATTGATGAAATTTGACAAAATATCAGACCAAATTGTAACCAATCAACAATGTTGGCGAAATTTATAAAAATATTTTCCAAAAATAGCCAACTGTAGCAAAAGCATTAAAAAATTCAAGATATATATATATATATATATAATTATCTACATTTTGATGGTGTCTTATAAAACACAGATTTTACTTTTGACGTGCAACGTTTCTACTCTACACCAACATTAACTCTGTATAAATTACGCTAATACAAGGTTCCAAGTGTAACAGAACTTAATTTACCCCCCTGATAATCACTAAAATTAAAGGTACAGAAAGATCCGGAAGCAACGAGGAGCAAAAATACAACAATAAAAGTAATTGGTGACTATAATTAAATAGAGTGGAAAACATAGTGAGGAGATTGACGCAGATGTTAAGTGTTATCCTGGAATAAGGACAAGTGAACTATGCAGTGTTATAGACAGTGATGTTTGCAGTGGGAATGAAGAATTGATTATTATTCATCTCCGCTCGAACGATTGAAGAAAAACAGTGGAATACGTATCTGGAAAAGTGTAGGCACTAGCCAGGATGGCAAACTATAAGTACAAAAATGTAAGCGGAGTCATGCGAAGAAGAGGGGCATCAGTGAGGCGAATAGGGTGGCAAATGAATGAATAGACTGGGTTTGCGAGAGCAAAACGAATGGATTAATAAGGGCGACTTCGGGAGGGACGGAATTCATCTGAACCGACGGATTCAACGAAACTGGGCCGCTTCATCGTCGGATCATCGAGCTACAGTGCGACGGACACCACTGCATACGCGGAGCGAGGACAAGTATTCAGAAGGTAAGTCTCTAGTGTTATTGCAGGCAAATTGCAGAAGCATCGTAAATAAGGGAATCGTATTTTGGAATTTAGTAGACTTACATAACCTGGATGTCATTGTAGATCGTGAATCATGGCTCTCTTGTGAAATTTCAAATGGGAAAATATTTAGAAATGATTATATCACTTACAGGCGAGACAGGAATGGGAGGGATGCAGGGATTTCCATATGCGGAAATGAGTATGTACAACACCGGGGAATTATTTTCTGACAATGAACACGAAATTCTAGGGGTCAAAATTATTTCTGAACATTCCAACAAAGTTTCGCGGATTATCGGAGTTTATAGGCCACCCAACAATGATCTGAGAACATTGTTGACAGAAAGTATGTCAACTAACATAGGCACCATAGCTGGCGATTTCAATCTACCGAATTTTGATTGGGAAGGAAATGTTGAAAAGCAATTCTTAGCCGAAACAGTTGTAGATTCTGTTATTTGGAACATGGGATTCTTACAGACACCGAAGGGACCGACGAGAATGAATTCATTGCTTGACATATTCTGAAGTTGTACCTGGGATATGTGATGACTGCGCTGTGATGGTATTGGAGGTCAGTTATGTTAACGGTACGAGGAAATAAGCTTTTCAATACGGCAAGGCGGATGTGCTAGGTTTCAGGAAGTTTTTACGGGAAAATATGTCGTTAGGGCCAGTACTGGGAACTCCGTAAATGAATGCCGGGAAATTTTCAAATCTATCATTCTCAAAGGCATTCAAAAATACGGTCCGGTTAAGCAATTGAAACAAAACGCTAATCCCGAATAATATAGTCGCGAAATCAGAAGACTCAAAAGGGAAGTTAGGAAATGACATAGGATCAAAAGTAAAAATGAGGAAATTAATGCTAGAGTCACTAATTGTGAAAAAGAAAATTGAAGAGAAATGTACTTTAAAAATCTTCTTAATACTAATATAAATGGTTGGGGACATTCAATAAATACATTAGGAGATGAAAAGAGGAACGGGAATCATCGCTACTACTAAGGGACGATGAAAACAACATTATGATACACGATAAACAAAAGGAAGACATATTTTCAAAATACTTTCGAACAGTTTCCTAGGCGTAGAGAAACAATCTCAAATAACATGTCCACATTTAAAATTAAAAGTAACATACTAAGACGAAATATTCAGAAAATTAAGCCTTATACATCAGTAGGACCAGTTAGTATTTCTGGAGAAGTTAGGGGGAGAAGTAATGGTTACGTGCCTATTTTAAATTTCGATCACCAATACTGATGTGACATCCAATTGGAAAATCGCGACAGTAGTGCCAATATACAAATCGAGAACGAAGGCGGAAACTTGCAACTACAGGCAGGTGAGTCTTACGGCGGTACTGTGCAAGCAATTAATACGCTTGATAGTTGAACATTTGAGGGAACATTGGGAAGAGAGGGGATGGATAACATGGATTTAGGCCGGGATATTCGTGCCACAGCCAATTATTAACGGTGTGTCAGGAACTTGTGGACATTGTCCATGATGAAGGAAGAATAGATGCGGTAATTACAGATTTCTCCAAGTATTTCGATGTAGTACCGCACAATATTTTGTTAGATAAACTTAAGGACTCGGGAATAGACAATCGATAATTAAATGGATTAGGGATTTTTTTAACAATCGCGTAAACCAGCTAATTGATGAACTATCCTATAGTAATAACATACGGTGTACCACAGGGGAGTGTAATCGGGCCAATAATGTTCTTGGCCTTTATGAACGACGGGCATAGATTATAAAATTAAATTGTTCGCGGACGACTGCATAATTTTAAGAGTTACAGAGAATATAGATGGCGGAATGGCTCTCCAAGCAGATTTAGATAAGATATATGAATGGACAGAAATTAATAATATTAAAATAAATCCATCTCAGAGTGAAACAATTATTTTTACTAAAATGAAAATGGTTATCCCCGGGGAATTTAAAATAAGAAACGAGAAAGTGCCTCTTCTTGAAGCTTGTAAATATATAGGCGTAACTTTTAATAAGAAATTAAACTGGGGCGAATACGTAAACTTAGTAGATCGGAAGGGATGGAGGTCATTACATTTCATAAACACGATATTGAAGAAATTTACAAGCCAGGCCGAGGCAGCTGCTTACACTTCTCTAGTTGGACCTGTGATAGAATACGGGGCAGAGCACATCAATGCCCTGGAAACGGGTAGGAAACTAAATGGGAACCACTCGGTGATAGAAGGATAGAGGCTAGACTTGGGACACTCTACAAAGTTTACACGGACGAACCGCCCCGGAGCGGCTAAGAATACCTAGATCTTTCTCTAAAAACGACCACAATTATAAAATAAAGGAAAGGGACCAGAGAAACAATTTGGGCAAGTATTCATCTGTAAACAGGGCAATAAGGGACTGGAATGCTTTGCCCTAGAAATACAAATGTTTTCAGTAAGAAGTTAGAAACACTGAAAAGTTAGGTGCTTATTTTGTAAAAAAAAAAGAAGACGTGAAATGTATTAAAAATTGTGTTTCTGTTTTTTTTCCTTTCTGTAATTTATCTTTGTACTTTTACTTCATCAACAATTTATCTTTGTAGCTAAATTTTATCAATAAACTGCCACCGGGCAATAATACGTACATACATACAACTTCGTTTAACAGCGCCTTAGGTGCTGAAGTGTAGCATAAATAGCAATTTGAAAGTCAGAATGAAACTCACCGACTCCTATAACCCCTATTCCGACACCAATTTCGACTTGTTTTCTTGTTATTTTTCTTATGACGCCCCTTCATTCCCACCCCTATGAATATTCACCTCTCTTGCTTAAAAGGTTGAAACCGCTGGCTGTGGAGTCGTTTTTTATAATTACTGTTGATTTTTTGTCATTAATAACATGCAAAAATATTTAATTAATTTTTCCCTCCTTTAACGATAGTACGCGGTACTATTTTTCATCCCATTCCATCTACCAGTGAGGGGGTGTACTGCTACTTAAATCGAATATTTAGTGTCGGAGTGTAACTCAGCGACTCATATAGCACTAGTTTCGACTCCACACTCGATTCTTTTCTTGTTCTTTTCGTGTGACGCTCCTCCACACCCATCCATCCGTCTGCCATGCTGAAAGGGGTTGAGATTAAACACAAATTTTGTAGTATTGAAGTAACTGACCTCAAAAAATATTTATTCAGCCCATATATTAGACATTTTTTATATTTGAAAATTTCATCCCTCTCCACCCCTACTGCTAATGGCACTCATCATCACTCTGGTTTTCCATCGCGAGGAAGAGTATTTTATAGAAATTCTCCATCCGTTTATATATAAAAGGTGAAAGTTTGTTTTATCCCCTTCCATCCCTCAATTAGGGGGGAATTTCAGTTAAATCTCACATTAAATTTCATAACGTAACTCAACGACTCGCAGTATACCGGTTTCGATTCCAAACTTGATAGTTTCCTTGTTATTTTAATATGACTCATTTCCACCACCACCCTTCACACGCTGGAGGTAGTTTAAATTATACACAAATAATGTCGTGGAACACAATATAAAAGTAAATGACCTCAATAAATATGAGCCTTTATTGCATATAATAATTGGGCTAATTCCACCACCTTTCGGAAATATTCTTACCCCGTCCCACCTCCCTGTTCGGGGTTGAACTGCAATTTGAATCGCATGTAAAATTTCAGAATCAAACTCAAAGACTCGCTTACACCGATTTCGATACCAAAATTGACTGTTTTCTTTTTATTTTCATGTGATGCCCTTCACATCCACCCCTATGAATACTCTCTTGGACGCTGAATGTGGTTGAAGTTATACACAAACAAATTCAACGGAAACGCTATCAAACGAATCAGCAGAAAAAAAAACTGTATTGAAAGGAAATAACGGCTTTTATGCACATTAAAAAATTTAATTTACCGCTAGTTTTTAGTCCTTAGTTGAATAAATTTGACTTACTTTCTCTCTTCGTTACAGATATATATCCTCCAATGCTATAGTAAAAGCTTCACGTAATTTTAGAAATCTTTATCCTCTCTTAATCATCCAGTTAGATAAATATTCATGTACAGATTCATTACCTCGTCGTTCAACACAAAGTAACCATTTATTAAACGATCCAGGAATACATTTAGAGTTCGTTTTTCCATCCGTTGCTCCCCGCAACCAAACCAAAGATCCAATTCTACCCCAGTTGCACATCTCTCTCTGCTTTAACAGATGATCCGTAACTGCGTATTTCAAGCCAACATCACGCGAAAGATTTATTACAATCTGTTCTGTTAGTTGGCAGTCAATTATTCAGCCACGTTTTCTTGTAGGATATGTTCCTGAAGCTGTTCTATGGTCTACAGCCGGGTTTCCCAAACTGTGTTCCACGGAACACAGGTTTTCCGCGGGCCATGAATAGGTGTTTCACAAAAAAAATAAGCGATTCTATCTAAACTATGGATTATAATACCACTTAATCAATTAGTAAGACGAAAACTCCGTATGCATCTAACGGGAGAAAGTGGAGTCATTTCTCCCACCTTTCTTTGTTTGTTGTTTGTTTCGGAATCTATCCAACAATGTTGCGAATCTAAGGAACCTTATTCCTCGTTTCCCGCTACAATAGGAAACATGAATAACAATGAACAAGTGTAGCCGTGTTCAGTTCACTAGAATCCTGTTCGAGTGAGTTTGAGATTTCCATAGCCCACAGTTATTATACAGATAATATTTATTACCAAGTTAGACTCAGAAAATTATATTTGAATATTTAATTTAATTTGACAATCAGCACCTATGGCCACCAAATAAACCAACCTTATACACATTCGTTTGTGGAATGTAATTCAACAGCGCATAATTGCAGTCTCTCAGCACCATCTAGTGCGGCGGTTCTGAACTGGAGGTCCGCAGAGAAATTTTAGTGTTGCGCTTAAGATAATTAATTTTTTTGTTGGCAAACAAACATATCTATTATTTTACGTATTTCGGAAGCTTTCGACATATTGTCATAATTATCCATTTAAAAAAATCTCGTTATTTAAGGGGTTAAATTTCGCTGTTGTTAAGATATTAATTATATCTTAGGTGAGCTAATAAAGCAGCAAAACAAAGCAAGTGGGCGAATGAGGAACTGAAATCGGTTTTAGAAAAACTACTGCTAACAAAACATTTACACAAATTTAAAAAATGTTATGAATGAAGCCGTGAAAGTGATAAACTATGTAAAATCAAATCCAGACTAAATAAAGCTTTGTGCGATAAAATGGCTAGTGAACACAAAGCATTAAGACTTGGAACTTCGAAATGAGTTGTTTATCTTCTTGAAGGCTCAAAATAGTTCAGGAAAATATTTTGTTAAAGTTTTAATTATTCCTTCATGGTTCATAAAACTTGCATATATGGCAGATATTTTACAAAGCGCAATTAATTTATGATTACAAGGAACAGGTATTACAATTTTCAATAGAAGAGATAAAATTACGTCTTTTGGTAAAAAAATACAATTTTGGATTCCATCATTTGAATCTAATGATTTTAATTGCTCCCCTCCCTTACATGAATGTTTGAACGAATTAAATTTTAAAGTAGATCATGAAGTTTCCAAAATGAATTTAGAACAAGTACATAACTTGAAATCAACTCTTTTGCAATATTTTCCGAAAAATAGAAAGGACGATTCCTGGGTTCAGAATCCATTTGCCGCGACAGTAGGGATAAAGACTGCGCAGATCAAGCAAGTCGTTGAGTGCCATAATCAAGATAATTCGGAAAATATAATTATACACGTGGGTACAAACGATGTCAAGAGTGAAAACCAGGAACATTTGGTTGGAGAGATGTACGACCTAGTGCTGTCCGTCAAAAAGGATTATCCTACAGTAAATGTAACTATCAGTGGAGTGCTGAGGAGAAAGGATGTTTACTGGCGGAGGATTGGAAAAATAAATGAATCACTAGAGTGGGTGGCTCGGATTCTAGGCACATGTTTCGTCGATGGCAACGCATGGCTAAGGGATGGAGACTTTGGACGTGACGGTCTTCACTTGAATCGACGAGGTGCAAAGGTTTTGGGAAGTCTCTTCTCCAGACTCGCGGCGCCTACAAAACCAGCAGTGGCAAGTCAGGCATCAAAACTCCGACATCGGACAACGCAGCGTCGGGGGTCATCACGACGTCGAGGGACGTCACGACGCCGAGGGACATCACGACGTCGGGGAGCGTCAAGGAGACGGTGTATGTGGCGACGGCGGGTACGAGAGGAAACGACGCAGAACGTCAAGAATGACAGCGGCGGCCATCGATGGAGAACTGCAGTAGCACGGTAAGAAATGTTTCGAAGCTTCTGCAGGTTAATTGTCGAAGTATTGTAAATAAAGTGAAGGAATTCTGGAATTTGGTTGAATCATACAATCCAGATGTAATTGTGGGAACTGAATCGTGGCTCAACTGTAATGTTAACGACGCGGAAATTTTTAGACCGGGGTACAATTTAAACAGACGTGATCGCGAAATTGAAAAGAAGGGTGGGGGATCTTTATTTGCACCAAAATAAATTTTAACTTAAAACTCCTGTGGAAGGACGAGGAAGTGGAAATGTTAGCTGTAGAAATTACTAGACAACATGATAAAGTATGCGTCATCGGTTGCTACAGACCACCCGACGATAAAACTTACGCGGTTTTACAGAAAATGGTCGAATAATCTGGTGGCCTAAATATTGACAGAAAGATGATAGTAGCTGGCGATTTAAATCTTGCAACAGTAAACTGGAACGGGCAAATTGGGTATTCGGAAAGGCAAATACTTGTCAACAACTTAGTTTGGACTAATGGGCTAACACAAATAATTAAAAAACCGACTAGGGGTAATGATTTACTAGAAGTTTATTTGGTTCGCCCGCGAGAATGTGTGCGATCTTGGGAAATCTGTACCGGAATAAGTGACCACAATGGAATATAAATAGAAATCGAGTTTCAAGAGAATAAGCTTCCAGGAAATCGCCGGAAAGCAAGCTGGCAATTCTCTAAAGCAGATGTACCTAATCTCCAATCCTTCCTTAAGGAAAAACATGGGTCTTTCCTCATGCAGGGCGGAAATATTGACGAAATCTGGGAATATTTTAAGGGCATATTACTGGAAGCCATGCATAGGTACTTCCCCCGTAAATTTATTCGGACTAACGAGGATCCAGAATATTACACTAAAAGAATAATTTACTTAAAGAAACGGGTTAGGCGCGCATACAGAATTAGGAATTATAGCCAGGAAAATTACAATTATTTAATGTCTATTTCTAAGGCTCTTGAAAATGAAAAGAAATTGGCCCATCGAAATTTCATGGAAACTATCTTATCTGATAGTAATAGCAGCTGGAAAAAAATTTTCAGTTATGTTAATAGGCGTAAAGGGAATCAAACGGGTATACCATCTTTGCAACATAATGACGTTCTTGTCACGGGGGATACAGATAAGGCTGAACTACTAAATTCACACTTCAGTTCAATTTTTAACACAAATAAGGGTCATTGTAACGTAGATATTGAACAGAATGAGGGAAATTTATTCCAAATATTAGTCAAAAGCTTAAGGAAACGGATAAATAATTTACAAAATAGAAAATCACGTTGCATAGACGATATTCCCGCAGAAATAATAAAAATATCAGGGAAGGCAATTATTCCATACCTAATGAGGTTATTCCATATTTCAATAAACAATTCCAGTATACCGCGTGACAATTCATAAAGGGGGTAGTAAAAGTGACGTGAATAATTATAGACCGATAAGTCTTACGTCGGTGGTTTGTAAGCTCCTTATTGTAGAGTACATCCGTAAGGAGCTTGAAAATAACGGTTGGTTTTTCAAGGGGCAACATGGATACTCATGTGAGAGCCAAGTCGTTTCCTTGTATCAGGACATTGGCGATGAGGTTGACAGAGGAGGAAGAGTGGATGCGGTCATCATAGATTTTGCAAAGCTTTCGATTTTGTACCTCATGACACATTGTTACAAAAAATGTCCAAAATTGGGATTGATAGACGAGTAGTTTTATGGATTAGAGAATTTTTACGAGACCGACAGCAAATGGTTAAAGTAGGGAACGAACTATCCTCAGTTGCGAAAGCTAAATCGGGTGTGCCGCAGGGTTCCGTTATTGGTCTCTTATTATTTCTAGTCTACGTAAATGACTTAGCATCAGGCATTAATTCTCAGGTGCGTCTTTTTGCTGACGACTGCGTAATATATCGGAAAATAAAAACTGTGATCGATGAAGAACTTCTACAATTAGATTTAGACACAATAATAGATTGGGCACTTGTTAATAAAATGAAAATAAATTGTAACAAGAGCAAGGCAATAAGCTTTTGTAGGCGTCGCGTTGAAATAGTACTTAATTATAAGCCCAGCGGTAATGAAATAGTACAAGAAAGTAACTGTAAGTATTTGGGTATATACTTGAGCAGTAATACGGTTGGGAATATCAAATAGACCATGTGACTAGGAAAGCATGGAAGGCACTTCATTTCGTCATGCGGATTTAAAAAAAGCAAACTGTGAAACACGGGAACTTGCGTCCAGTACTAGAATACGTCTGTATTTGTTGGGATCCGTTCCGAAAATATCAGGTCGAGGTACTGGGAAGGGTACAGAGGCGGTGTCCTGGTCACGGAAACGAGAAGGTTCGTCAATTAGGGTGGGATATGTTAGAAAAACGACGACAAAATTTACGTCTCGGGGCTCTTTTTAAAGCGTACGCAGGCCAACAATCCTGGGAAGATATTGCATCAAAGTTTTTAGAAGTAAATCATTTCAGTAGAGGGGATCATCATTGTAATATTGGGCAGTGTAGCTTTAAAACTGACGTTGGGAATTTTTCATTTTTAAATCGGACTGTAAGGGATTGGAACAATTTACCTGCAGAAGTCTTCGAAACATTCCCTGCCAATAGCAACGTGTTTCAGGGAAGAATTAGGAAGTGTAGTGAGGTGTAGTGTAGTGCGACGAAACAATATATGAATAATGGGTACTTTTTTTATCTTTTTTTGTTAGGTTTTAATTTAATTTATATTATATTAGTGTAATTATTATTTGTAACATATTTTATTTTTAAGTTTATTTTTTTGTAACTGCCACCGAGTGCTACTCAATTGCAATATTAATAATAAATTCAATTCAATGACATTTTTTAAAATTCAAATAATAATATAGTTGATAAATAAAACATGGTATTTATTTTAATAAATAAACGACCTTGATTCAGAAAACCTTTATTATATTTGTTACAAAAGATAATATGTTTCGTCCTCTTTTGGGACCTCTTCGAGCATAACATTTTTACACTACAATTTATTAGACAGAAAATAACATTTCTATTTTAAAAATGTTTTGAGAACAATGGTAATTATTTTAACATTATTTACAATTTTGTATGCAATCCTTTATTCAATTAACAATTACGACAAGGAAAATTTAAAGGTAAGATCCTACTGTTCTCTCTCTCACACACACACACACACAGGTCAGTAGCCTTGAGGCTGGTTCGCAACAGCTCTCCACTCTTTCCGCCTCTCCGTCTTCCCTTTTAGGACATAATGCGAAGTAAAATTCATGTCTTCTAAAATTTGTGTGAAGTATTCCAGACTGGGTGTTCCTCTGCCATTCCTTTCATCTACTGCCCCCTCAATTATCTTTTTCCACTGTCCATTTCTTCTGAGGATGTAGCCTCTCCATTGGGATCGTCTTCTTTTTAGTATAGCACACGTCGCAGTTTATTTTATTTTATTTCAATTAATTTGTCATTTCAATATAACTTAACCCCGTTGAGTGTTTCGTGCTAAAATGTATTACTACACACAGTTATTGAATTATTATTTTTAATTTACATCTAGCTTAAATTTCGGTGTTAAATAGTCGACTGATAAAAGCATGGCCAGGTACAGGTAAATAATTTCAGGAAGGATCCTCCAGCCAAGAATAGACCATAATTTCCCGGAAATCGCCCCTTGAAATAACAGATCCAGTAGCACTTTCGCTAACCAACGAACCAGGAAACATTTAATAGATTTGGCTGGTGGTGCTGAGGCCAGTTACCACCAACTAGAGGAGCTATAAGAAAAAGGGAGGGCAAAATATCAGCTAAATTTAGAAAGACTCTTGGTTGAGACTTGACGGAGGAAGGATCTGTGGAAGAACGAGAGAGAAGCAGATGACCACGTGGCAGACAAAACCGGGCGCTGCTCTAAGTCCTTGGGCAGAAATTTGTTCTTGTAAGCGGTCGGAAGTGTCCTACCTGGGAGTGTTACACCGATCAGTTTAATTTTTGCAGTTTTGTTCAAAATCATTTCTTTTACAGTTTCCATCCAAAAACGCGGTAACCTGGGGGAAAGAGTATCATGGTGATCAGCCCGCAATATATGTTTTAATTCCATACATTTCTTTTGTAAATATTTTCTTGTAATAAATGTAAATTCGTAAAATTCAATTTTGATTTAGTTTACGGACCACGTGGTGTGCAACATTAGACATCTAAATAAAAGTGTCTTCTTTTCCCTTTCTCCTATTGTCCAAGTTTCGCTGCCGTATAATGCAGTATATGTAGATCTTCAACAAGTTCTTCCTCACGTCGTTACTTATGCTTCTTTAGTAACTAAGTTCTTTTTTACTATTAAACGCGATCTTGGCCTGGGCAAATCTGCTTATTATTTCTCTGCAACTTCTTCCATTTCTCGTTATTTTTCTTCCCAGATAGCTAAACTATGCCATCGCTTGCAGTGTAACTTAAATTTATTTACCTCAGACCAGGATTTTTGTTTTATTTACGTTTATTCGCATATTGAATTCCTGCTCCATTATTCTGTCCATTCTACTTAACATGATTTGCAGTTCAATTTCACTTTCTGCAATTATTGCTATGTAATCAGCGTACCTCAACATGTCCGCCTTATCACTATGTATTGTTACTCCAATGTCTGAATTTTGTTCCCTAAAGCCAAACTGGTCCTAGGATAAGTGCTCATCTATTTGTATTTCCATCCTCCTTAATATAATTCTGCTGACTATTTTTGAAGCATGGCACATCTGGCTCATTGTTCTGTGCTGTTTGCATGACCTAGCGTTTGATTTTTTTTAGGTAATGTCACTATTGTGCATTTTAAAAAGTCTTCAGGTATATTTCCAGTTTTGTAGATTAAGCATACTAAGTGCTGAAGTTCCTTTTCCAATTTGTTCCCAGATTTCTTAATTAGTTGTTATGGTATGTAATAATCTCTCGGAGCTTTTCTTCCTTTCATGTCTTTCAGGGCCTTCACAAACTCTTATTCCTCCCTGTCTTCTAAGTTACTTTCTTTTCTTTTCCGATGTTAAAGTTACTCCAAATATTCCTTCCATCTTTTCAATATTTTTATGTCATCATATATTGACATTCCATCTTTATCTATAATGCTTATTTTCTTGGTTTTCTCACTCCAAATAACTTCTTTATATCTCTATGTGCCGTATCCGTTTTTACTGACTTAAAGCTCTTATCTGTGCTTAAAAAGGCTTCTTTTAAATACTGTTCCTTATCTTGCTTTGCTTTCTTATTTTTCTTTTTTCTTAAACTTGTGTATTTATTCCTTCCTTTTTCTTTTATACTGCTTCCTTCTTCGATCATTTCCACTACCTCCTGACTTATCCATTCTTTCCTATTCTCTTGTTCCTTTTCCCGAGTACTGTTTCTGATGATTCTAATGTTCTCTTCTTTATTTTACCCCACTTCTACTCTACCCGAACTGTCCATCGGCCTTTATTACGGAATATTTGTTCCCAACATATATAGTATCAAGGTATTAAACTTAGAAATTTCCCACTATTTCCTCACTTTAATCTTTTGAATTTAAGGTCAGAGCGCATCGCAACTGGTTATGGTCTGTAGTGTACACATGTTTACTAAATTATTAGGGGTTACATTATTTCATTTTATTTAAATAATTTTGTGAAACTAAATCTTCCGAGCTCCAGAACCCGTGGAGGTCAATGCACTCCAGGTATTAAAGGCCGAACAAGTAACCATTTAAGAGGCCGCCTGTAAAATGGATTAGAAGCCGCTGGCCAGATGTGGATTGTAAATACTTCGGGGAAACATAAGTATCAATCTCAACAAACTGACACATCTGAAGTTTCCTACAGAAATGTTCAATAACTGGGTGCGTCAGTTTTCATGCCTTTGAAGGAAGACATGTGAACCCCTTATTTGGAACTCGGGAAAAGTGAGACTAATTTCTATTGGTTGAAGTCGTGTGTAATTCGGATCGCGAGGGGAAATCCGAGGTTTTGAGTTTGGTGGAAAAGGTTGAGGAAATCAGTTGTTGCTTAAAGAATTTCAAAAAGTGGCGAAAAGTTTTAATAAGTGAGATGTTAGCCGACGATCCGTGGACTGAAGGTATCATAGGGCACCACCAGTCCTTAAGTCTCCAGAAGCCAACACCGCAGTTATTATGACTTCAAAGTGTTACTAGGCGTCGTTGTTAACTGAATGCCACAGTAGTCATCACCGCCGACAGTGTTTGCTATATAAAGACGGAAAATATTTGAGCCCATCATTCCCTGAGAAAAAGAATACGTTTTTTGTTATTTTGTAATTTTAATTATAAAATCTGTATCTAAAATGCATATTTTTTCAAAGAGCATGAACGCAAGCTTTCATTTGTTGCTTTTTGTTAAATATATAATTTTAAACTTCCTTATTATTTTTCCCCCTACTCTATTAATTTAATGTAGAGTAAAATTCCCTACTTAAACCATTACAGGTCACTGTTGATGTCAGATCCAGGGTAACTTCTGCTGTCCTTCACCTGGTTCTTGAACCTATCCGTTATTATTTGGGCTCTTTTATACTTCCGGGGGGTTTTCTATGTAAATCTTCTCCTTTGGTGGTGTTGAAAAAGTATTTTTCACTACAAACTATTGTCTGACATTTCCTTTCCTCAAACTGTGTTGATCAACTGTATTTCCTTCAGTTCCTTCTCCTACTGTTGGGTACTAGTCTCCAAGTACAATGAGGTTTTCTTCCCCCATTCTCTTATCCATTAGTACACTTACGGACTCCACATACGGGCGATCCAACTGCCCATCCTCTCCAAGAACTACCCGTGTGTGGGGAAACTAGAAGGGAGCGGTATACTTGTCGAGGCATGGCTGGATTTTCAGCTGAGCCAATATCCATCGCGTCGTTTCTTCTCTCTGTGTGGGGGTTCCTCGTTCCAAGATGTATCGCGGCTCAGTATGCATTCAGACTTTGAACAATGAACATCGGAGGCTTAGGGACCGACAGAGCGCGTGCGGGGCGGGCTTGGAAATAAAAAATATCTTCAAGTTATAAGGATATATATGTTACTTTTCATTTGTATCCATACCATATATACAAAAACTCTTTAAATACTATTTTCTTCGTTGAGCTTTATGATCAGTTGGTCAACATTTAATAGTCATCATTTTATTTTTGTCTTTTCAAAAAGTAATGAATCAAGCTAGAGACATTCTTTTTAACTTTCTAAAACGATAACATTCATCGGGTCATATGTCTTGGGAGAATTTTTCAAGTTATTTATTAAAAAATATAATAAAATGTGGAAATAACACATTTTATTTAAGAAATATGAAATCAACATATTTAATTGAAAAACGACAGTAGTTAATAAATTATGAAATTAATACATTTTATCCTTATCCTTTCCACGGGATGCTACAAACTCCGAGAATAGCAAATTACGGGAAGGATTATCATGTTATATTGCAACGATTTCAATAAATTAAGGATCCAATAAAAAATCGAGTATGCAGACGTTTAGCAATAAATTTCTCGTGAGGAGTCTTTCTCTGGATTAATGGGGGTTACAACTTATTGGACGTCGTTATATAGGGTTACAATTTGTAGCAACTTATTGAACGTCGTCTCATCCATAATTAATGTAATCGGCATACTCGAGCGAGTTTCTAAATCAAATGAAATAACGTAGGCTATATGTTTCCTATCTGCAAGCTATAATTTCTGCCATTTCTTTTTAGTTTTTTATTTAAAAGCAGACTGCTATGGTACAGTACAATTGACACAGACCGAAGGTCATGAAAAGGACTTTTATACTGTTGACTTCTTTCAAAGAAAGGACCCGACGATAATTCAGAAACAGTACAGAAAACCTGCAGACTATGCAGGCTGAGAAATGGCTTCTGTCGTCTATTGAATTGTAAAAGGCGTGACCAACGACGACTGGTGCTACCTCTGGCGAACAATACTGGAAGTAAATGGGTGATAGCGGCTGTGGTTGTTATATGCAGTATACATTGCATTCGACGTTTTGAACGAAACTGATGATTAAAACTGAGTGAAACTTTGAGGAAAAGTTTGGGGAAATTTTGGTGCGTTCCTCAGTGCCCCCATACTCTAATAAAAATTCCAGATTTGAAATTCCATAGCTTTCCGAATCGCCAATGAGAAACCGACCCGTACATCGTACCCCGCAAGTATAACTTTTTTCATCGGTATTGGATAATTTCAATATAATTACACATGTTTTTGAGCAATCTCTAATATTTAGTAAATTAAATTATCTTCCGATTAGACATTACGTCAAACATATCCTTAATAATTGACGCAAAGATACTGCGGATGAAATATAAGTTTCATATATTATTTAATTACAAAAAGTGATAGATTTAATTATTAAATTTATAACAATATGGAAAATTTTAAAATTGTGATGTTTCATGAAATAAATTTCACTAAGGTTAATGAATTGAGAACAAAAATATACAGAAATATTCACATACATTTGCTTGGTAAATATTTTACTAACAATTTAAAACGATGCATGTTGTACAATTAGTATAACAATCGATTGAAGGTATATTTTGTAAATTTCTATACATTTTGTAATTACAATTTATATTAGTTAAATAGAAATTTATTTTATAAAAATGAAAGAAATATTAATTACACGTAAATTAAAATTTCAAAAAATGCTTAACCATTTAAAAACATAATTTGTTTACGTGTAGTTTTGTTTGCTTGAATATTATTCGTTAACTTTGCTGTTGTTTTATTTAAAATGTATACCTTTACAATCGGTGTGTAAGTAATCTGGTGATTTTTAGCACTATGTGCCACAGGAGTAGATCACAAAACCGTGCCGATAATTATTCGTAAATCATCCCGTGCTTCTTCTTGTACATCGCTAATGTGAAAGCTTTCTAGCAATGTTCGTCCTTTATTAAAGGTTTTTTTCCCCTAAAAACACTAACATCTACTTATTGAAATCCACATTTACATTATCAATCAACATTAATTGATTTACTAACGAGTTTAATAAACTTGTCACAAGTCGCAACGCAATGTAACTTTTCAATTCTGTCACCCATTATGCCGGTAGATTGGCGCTACTACCATCGCATCGACACGGCATTAGGTTGGCGAATACAGTTCACAATATTTTCTTCGTTGGTCCGAAGTCCTTTATAAAAACAACTTTCCTGGGTTAACCGAATAATTCCCAATGCCCTTTATGTATCACAGTTTTTCTGCGACGCCCGGAATCAAAACATTCATCTATTAAACGCATATTAATTGTAATGCGGTTACGTTATGTAGGTTATCATTTACATGTTTGGAATGTGTATGTATGACAACCGAATATGCCAGAAATAATTTTTGTAAGAAAACTTGTACATATTATTGACAATGGCATGCTTATAGTTCCTTTCCTTGGCAGCTCTTCAGGTGCAAAATATAAGTCATTATGAATTTTAAAAAACCAAGAAAACGAGATTTCACAAACATGACATTTATATTAAATTTATGGAACATTAATTTCAATTTATTACATAAAATAATTCTGCTCACTGCACAAACATATAAACGGTAAGCGTATGTTTTTTTAAATGAACACCGGAAAAATTTCGTACATTAAGTGATTCTAAAATAATTACCAATAATAATGATCATAAACTTCATTTAAATTATTAGTATCAATAAATAGTAAATAAGTAAAAAATAATAATATAAACTTTATTAACAGTAGTTAGTACACGACGTTGCGTTCTAATTTGGTGCCTCATGCGGTGTGAATTTAAGTAACAATTGAAAATAAATATTTGCAATATAATATTATGATACAATTATACATTGTATACTTATTGTTAAAATTAACGGAATGTGGTTCGAAATTTAGGAAGGAAGCATCGCGTTACAGCTAATGTTAATAAAGTTTATTTCAAATTTGTTCTGATCTACAAACCGATTTACAGTTTTTTATGTTCATTAATATTAATTTTTAAGAGTGAATGTATATTTATATCACTTATGTCGTCTGCTATGTTTGTGCAATGAGGATAGTTGGAAATGTTTTGGTTTATATTTTAAGAAATTGTAAGTAGTGTTTCAGAAGTTTTCCAACTGAAAGGAAACGTCCTGATATTGTCATTAATATTATGCTCACCATTTTTTTTAGTTCAGTTTCTTTACATAAATATGACTGTTGCACTCAGTTATTTTCAATAACGTCAGATAAATATAACTATTTATGTTATTTCATTCATAACTAGGTATCTGAGATAAGCCAGAAATTCATTAAACTATTATAGAAAGAAGCTATTAACAACTGTTGACTTCTACTCTCTACACGTTAAATTCCTGTTTAAATATGTTAGTAACATGTCACTTTACAACTTGAATATTTTTAATCATGAAGAAATTTAAGGACGTGTCAGGTATTGGTTATCTTTTGGTTTACATATTTCGTGTTAAAGATATTTGAAAACGTTTATTTAGGTATAATATCTTAAAACATATGTTGTTGTTGTATTCAGTCCTAAAACTGGTCAAATTCAACCCTCCATGCTAATCTATCTTTCGCAAGCCTTTTCCTTCTTATAATTAGCACTAAAACATCCTTCCTAATCTACTTAGCGTATTCCATCCTTTCCTCCCTCTTCCGTTCTTACCCCACACACTTCCCTCTAATGCTAATTTTACAAGACCCTCGTGTCTTAAAACGTGGCCTATTAATCTATCTCTTCTCTTAGTCAACATCCTCCATATTGTTCGATTTTCCCCTATTCTGTTTAGAACTTCCTCGTTACTTACTCTATACACCCATCTGATTTTCAGCATTCGCCTATAGCACCACATTTCAAATGCTTTTATTATTTTCCTTTCCCCAACTCCTATCGTCCACGTTTCGCACCCATATAACGCCACGCTCCATATAAACATTTTTTTCCTAATATTCACACTTATATTACTCGTAAGTAAGTTCCTCTTTTTCGCGAAAGCCTTCCTTGCCTGTGCTATCCTACTCTTTATGTCTACTATACTTCTACCATCCCTAGTTATTCCCTAACTACCGTCAAAATATCCCTTCCCAATCTAACACCATTTGTTATTCCACTGTTTCCCATACTACACTCCATCACCTTGGTTTTGCCTCTATTAATCCTCATATTGAACTCTTTCTCCAGGACTACCTACATGCCATTTATTATGGTTTCCATGTCTTCTACTGACTCCCCTAATACTACAACATCATCGGCAAAGCGTAAGGTTTTTATTTCTTCTCCTTGCAGTATGATTCCTTTTCCATATTCTGTTCTAACTTCCTTCATCGCCTGTTCTATATATAAGTTAAACAGCATGGGCGACCGACTGCATCCTTGCTTACTTCTTTCTTGATTTCTGCTTTCTTTTCTTGGTCTACTATTCTAATTACTGCTGCCTGTCTTCTGTAGAGGTAATGTATTAGCTCCTTTCTCGATAATTTATTATTCATACATGAAACATACAAGAATAATGTTATCCTCCTTTCTAAACAATGTTTAACTTGTCATTGTTGTGCCTCGGCTGTCAAGTTCGGCTTGAGAGTTGGCTCTGTCGCGTGACCTCTTATTTTGAACTGAAGTAAAATTGGTTTAGGGCAAGTGGAGTGGGACCTTTCAGATCGCCCCTGTATGGTGGCTTTAGATCTTCATAACATTTCTCCACTACCTCTTTCTCCTTGTTTGTTGTCGGCATAGACATAGACCATTACAGCATCCTTCGGGTTAGATTCTATCCTCACTAAAATTAGACATTCAATATATTGCAAGTATCCCTCTACTTCGTAGTTTCTTATGAAAGACTTGAACTGCTGTGGTCGCGTCGTCTCAACTACCTCGTGGTTGGTATGGTGTATGGTGCGGGGCCTTTTTGGATGAGTAGCAGGAGAGAATGCCACACCGAGATCGTTTTAGGGCGCTTGCTATTTCTTGTACAATCACGTAAACACTTTATTATAACACGAAACTATTATGATCTTAAATACAGATATTGCACACTTGCCTTTCAAGAAGGCAGTTAACAAATGTTCGCCAGCATTGCTTCTACCAACAACTGCCGACATTTGCGGACGCATGCAGGTAGTACTCCACAGCATGCGTTTCGGGCCTATTATTTGCCGTGCCAGAAGTCTCCAGGTTGTGTCATCTGTACACAGTGCGTCTAAGTTGAATCTCTCCATCTCAACTGTCAAGTTCTTTAACTTCCCAACCGGCAATAATATCTTTAAATTCCACGTATTAATTTTTCTCTATTTTTGGTAATATGAATTCATTTATTTAGCTGTCCCCTCCGGAGACCTGAGAAGGGGACTATTTTACCTCCGGAAATCTTAACTGAAGAAGAATTCATCAATTAGATGCTGATACTTTGTATATCCAATGGAGCTTTAATGGAGTTGTTTCCCGTTACCTCCTCCAACCTATGCCGTTGGCCATCTAGTAGCTCATTAAGCATTAAGGGCAGTTTACTATCCCAAGGGTAAGAGGTTACTTTGGGTCTCTACCCACTCTTCCGCTCTCCAAGAAGATCGTTGGCACTTGGTAGAAGTGGACCACTTTTACCGGCGGCATATTATATGGAGGCAGTTTAACGTCATACCCGGGACAATGTTTTAACGGAAATGAAACTCCGGAGAAAGTGACGTGTGGGCAACAACAATCTTAAATTTCACTGTTGTAAGTGACATTCAAATTCACAATAAATAATGGCTCAGAAGTCAGCCATGAATAATGTAATAAGAAAATAATAACACTATGCTAACAAAAAGATTTACTAGAAACACAATTATTATTATTATTATATAATAATTATTATTATTATTATATTATATTATATTATATTATATTATATTATATTATATTATATTATATTATATTATATTATATTATATTATATTATATTATATTATATTATATTATATTATATTATATTATATTATATTATATTATATTATATTATATTATATTATATTATATTATATATATATTATATTATATTATATTATATTATATTATATTATATTATATTATATTATATTATATTATATTATATTATATTATATTATATTATATTATATTATATTATATTATATTATATTATATTATATTATATTATATATTATATTATATTATATTATATTATATTATATTATATTATATTATATTATATTATATTATATTATATTATATTATATTATATTATATTATATTATATTATATTATATTATATTATATATATTATATTATATTATATTATATTATATTATATTATATTATATTATATTATATTATATTATATTATATTATATTATATTATATTATATTATATTATATTATATTATATTATATTATATTATATTATATTATATTATATTATATTATATTATATTATATTATATTATATTATATTATATTATATTATATTATATTATATTATATTATATTATTATTATATTCACTTGACATGTATTTTTTTTGTTATTAAAATATTCATAACTGACTTCCGCGCATAAAGTTTTTAATTGTATTGTTTCAGTATGTTACAGAAATAAATGTCTAAATTATTATATTAACTGAATATCTTAAATTTTGTTTAAATTATTAGTTACAGATTTTACATCTAAAGCTGTTGGAGTGGATGGGATGTGTAAATTATGGTTTCCCTAAGACGAGTAAAAATATTGTTGGGAAGCCACACACATTGCAATATTATTGCCCAATAATTCAGTTTTCGATGATTAAATATTAAAAAATAAAATACAAAGAATGGCCAATAGTCACAAATAGATGCTCAAGAAATTTTATTATGTTTTTAATTCCCGAAAGCTGAGGACGAAACGTTTCCAAATTTAAATTTATTCTATTTCTGACTTTTGACCAATCTTTGCGTTTTATTTACAATATTAAGTCAGTTTAGTTTAATTCTTTTATTTGTGACTCAAAATATTGTACTACCTTTCACGTGACTGACACTTCTACAGTCAAATGCAGAATAGAAATAAAGCAAGTTGAGTGGACGTTGCTTTAGTTATAGCTTCAAGAATGTAGAAAAAACGCAGATGGATGGAAGGATAGTACAAGACTAGAAATGAATGCACTCATGATAATTAGTTAGGAAAACAAAGAAAATGTGATCCTTCGGATTTTCTTGGAATAGACGGCGCATTATTTAATGGAACGTTGTGAGTGGTTGTACCTGAAATTAAAGAAAGGATCACCATAATGCGAAATGCTATTCCTGCAAGTCAACGTTTATCAGTAACATTACGTTATGAGCCACTGAAAACAGTTTTTTTTTCAGAATCTTTAATATCCGCCTCAATTCATTTCTGAAATAAGTGCGCAACAAATTAAAATTTTGAACTAGCAGTAACTTATCAGCATCTCCAGGCTTCTCAATATATTTACCAAGCACACATTTTTTAATTCTATTATTATAATCATTGCATTTATCATCCCACAGTGCTGATAAAACTCTGATACAGTTCTATATATTCTAAATTAAATTTAGTTCCCTCGTGTTTATTAGTAGCCATCTCATGAAGTAATTTGTAAAATTTAATGTCAAGTAAAATGTTTTATCAGTATCTTGTCACTGCAATTTGATGTTCGCTGCATGATATGAACCCACAAACGATTCTGTATATATATATATATATATATATATATATATATATATATAATCGCACAATAATAATTGAGCTATTTTTGATTGTGCAATCATTCAGTAGATCTACAGACATGTTTCGTGTAATATATTGACTATAATATTAAACGTCTCTCTCGTCAACCAAGAAAAATATTTCACTTCTTCATCTAAGATTATTACATTGTACGAATCAATTTTTTTGATTATGGAGGTGCGTATTTTTAGCACATCTGCTCAATTTTCTACGTTTATGTATTAACATTATAATTATATTAAAAACCTAGGAAAACACAATGTTGTTTACCAAATTAATTGTACGCATTTCAATGGCTCTTTCACTGTTTCTTGAGAATTTCATTTCGGTTAGAACAGCAGGCCTTACCTCAAAATTTTGCTTGTCTAAAGAGAGAACAATATGGAGGAATTTGAAGGGATAGATTAATAGGCCACATTTTGAGACACGAGGATCTTGTAAAATAATAGAGGGAAAACCAAGGTAATGGAGTGTATTATGGGAAACAGTGGAATAACAAAGGCTGTTAGATTGGTGGTAATATATTTCCGTAATTGCAAGTGGGCATTAAAATTTTAGGTGTAGTGAGTAGGCTAAATAAATTCAGAGGTGGCAAATTCTATTTGTAGATGTCTCCGTTAATAAGAGTAGTCTTTCTACAGGGATCTTAGAATCATGGTAATTATCTGTAAATGATAAAAAAACGATTAATACGATGCACTCTCGAGCTCTTTTGTTGTCATAAAAGTTTTAAATACTTATTATTATTTGCTCTAAATTGGCGTTTAAGATTGCTGTATCTGAAGAAGTCCCAGAAGAGAGAATACCGTTGTAATACCTAGAATAAACAGGTCTGACACAAGGCCATTCATTCGTATCAAATCATTTTCTTTGTTCTTGGACTATTTTTGGGGAGAATGGGGACGAAGTAGAGCGCTCCGTATTCGTCGATGATTTAATTCAGGAGCGGATCTGAGAAAATTAGTAAGCAATATCTGTTTGTAGTAGTACTCTGGCGTGATAACGTGGACTTGGTGCCAGAGTCAGTTATCTGAAGACAATGGATTGCGTTGCAGTATTGATAAAGTGCTTGGGAGAAGTGCACTTAGTTTTGTGTGAAATTGTGCTTCTTGGCATGTTTCAATTTCAATGTTGTTACTTACGAAATTAATTAAATCTAGTAAATATTAAGTAAATTTTGTGCTTTATTTAAATCAACCTCTCATTATCAAGATCTTTGATTAATGAAATAATACTTCAATTTTTTAGTGAAAAATAATTTTACATATTACACTTTCTGAATATCAAGTGTGGGAAAAATAATATATAAAAATTAAATTTATAAATTAAATGATTTCCAACTTTAGTATAATTAAGGGTACAATACAATATATATTACATAAATATCGTTAACTTGGAGCTTCGTGGGAAAGGTAAAACCATTACAAATATTATTAAGTCAATAATCTCTTTATTAAATTTATTTATAGTCCGATTGACAGATTTTAACTACTTTTGCTAATTTTTTGGGGTACTAATATTTTACTGAAGGGGTTTCACAGTTAGGAAACACTCGACATCCATCCCAGGATTCGACCCCGGGACGTCAGTAATGCTATTCACTGACGCTGACCATTGCACCACGGAGGTCAGTGCATAAATTATTTGTAACCCTGTTTATTTGTATTAAAGTACCACAAATTATTAATAATTTTTTGGAGTAAAAATTACTATTTAGAATTTCATAAAAAACTATTTATCATTCCTTAAACCTGTCAAATTCTTTGACTTTGTATTTTTTATAATTTCCTTGTCGTAACTGATATTTTAACAATGTTTCTCTGTCATTGTTGATATTCATGTGATACATTTTCTTGACCCAAAATAGTTAGAAATTGTGGCATCACAGACACCGACTATGAAATATTCAACTCCGAAATTTGATATTGCAATAAATTTTTCTGAGCTCGTGGTTTACTCCAAATTGATTGTATCAAGCTACAGTAAACATATATAGCTTTGAAAGAAAATTTAGCACAATACTCGGGCTACTTATTGACGGTTAATTTTAAATAGAAATGTAAACGGTAGTCATTACATAAACGTTTAAGAAATATTTAGACTACACAAACTTGTCATAAAAAAATATGTAAGCCGTTTTAAAGAACACTTGGTAGCAATCTCAAGATTAAAAGTATTATAACATTACTTTTTAAAAACATTTAAGAAGCATGTCATACTGCTTTGATTGAAAAGTCTTTCTTGGTTTTCCGTGACATTCAATAGTGTGGATCGGATTGCATTCATTTCAACATGCAACTAATTTTTTTAATATTCTGTGAGTGAAATATAAGGAAAATGAAATTTTTCAATACCACTCTGAAATGTGGTGGCCTTTAACCCGAGTACGACTACTTCTTGGAGAAAGAATGTGCTTGTTCTTTCAGTGATTTGTACTTATTAAAATAGGTTCCTTTGCAAATGTATTTGAAAAATAGAATTTTCTAATTATTACATGGCAATATTTGTAATTTTAACATTATCTTTAGTGCGTTATTCTATTCTTTAATCGGTCTTTAATTCATGAATTTAATGTTTTAGTCACTACAAAGCAATAGCGGTTCCTAAAGGTTTATTAAAATACCGAATATAATAAAATCTCATCTCTTGTTTACATATTTTTCAACTGTATTTATATGTTTAATTATAGTTTGATATTTTCCGGAAAACATTTTAAAAATAATTTCCTTAAAGCTTATTTTACAAAGTATCACTTACTTTTCTGTATATACATGTAAACATTTCTGGGCTACACGCCAAGACTATTTTATTTAATAAATTCTGTGTACACAGAAAGTCATCGTTTTATTTTCCGCCATTGTTCACCTTAGTAACTGACCAGTTTTTTGACAACCCTTTGTGGCTAAACTCATTCATATTAACTCAAGGACCTGCATTCTAAAGCGTAGGATTTTAAATTTAGATGAGCATAAACAAGGTCTCAAGGATGTGGCAAGAGTCAACGAGTTGAACACTACGTTGTGCTTACGTGGAAAATATTAATGTAAAATCCTAAAATCAAATGTTATGAGACATAAAGGAATAGAAACACGATGTTAAATATATTTTTATATAAATAAGTGAAATTTGCAGTGCAATAAATGATGATTCTCCCTTGCATTTTAGTATTGCATCAATAGCTTAAAAACGAAAAATGAGATTAAATGTAAGAATGAAATATTTTATCTAACGTAATAGAAATATATAATTATGAAATGTAACCTTGACGATTAATGTCGACTACTTAAACTTTGTATTCCGCGCTGTTCTACAAAGCAGGAGCTGCTACGAAGAAATAAATGCGTTAACTTTAGATTTTGAAGTCCTTAATGTATATAGGAGAGTTGTCACAATTCTTAATCCTAATACTAATACTGATTCCACATCAGCTCCACGCTTTATTGATGATTGCTTTCATTTGTTTTGTTAGAAAATTATAAACCAACATGAAATGACTTGTTTTGCTGTAAAACTCAATCTCTAGAAATCTTGTAACTTATCTGTTAACTACATTTCGGCCCCGGACGTTGCAACAGCAACATGAAATTTTGTAAATTTTAATTAATGAACTTAAGAGGTCCCGAAAGTTGGGGGATGATAAGTTTTAAAACGAAATTCTTCTATTTCTGATTTTTGGCCATTATTTGTATTTTAATAATTTACAAGTGTTGTTAATATAACAATCCTTATAGCAGATTTCAAGTATTTATCTAGCATTGTCCTGTGTATTGTATTGTATTTGCTAATAATCTACAATTGGGCGCAAGCCCGGTGGCAGATACATAATTATAAACTAAAGAAAGAAACATGTTCTGTGGATGCACTGAAAGAGAAAAGAGAAACACTTCACTTCACTTTAGTTTTTTATTTTCAGAAACACATTTATATTAAAAAATATCCACTTCACACGTTTTTTCAGATTTGACCTAAATTTATTTTCTTGAAGAGGATTTCCTCCAAACACCCCCACAGGTAAATTATTCCAGTCGTTGATAGTCCTATTTAGGAATGAGAATTTGCCAACATCTGTTTTTTTTATTTCACTTTGAATTGGTGATCCCATATACCTATATAACTGGGCTTTTGCATTTTGTAGCTAATTCCAATCCATGGTTTTTGCCCCGTATAAGCTTTGAATAGCAAATGCAGTCTTGCTTTCTCCCTCCTTTCTGACAATACCTCCCAACCTAGCTGTTTTACTTTTTCCTTCCTATGACCTGGCCCTACTTGCACAAAATTAGCAGCCCTTTTCTGAACTTTCTCTAATGATTCTATTTGATTAATTCTATAAGGATCCCAACAAGCCGCCCCATATTCCAAAATTGGTCTAACTAGAGATAAGTATGCCACCTCCTTTGTTTTTGAACTTCCCTTTTTTAAGTTCCTCATAATGAAATGTAAGGAATTCCACGCTTTTCGGGCCGTGAAATTCACTTGTTCCTCCCACCCAAGTCTGTTGTTGAAATATATCCCCAGATATTTGCAGCTCGTTACCCTTGGAATTAGTTCCCCACCTATTCTATATTCTGTCTCATTTAACAAGGTGCGTTTAGTAAACGAGATTGAGCTGCTTTTCTTTCCATTAATTTTCATTTTATTTTCCAGAGCCCAGCTATTAACTTTATCTAGATCTTCTTGTAATAATAAAGTGTCTTCCTCGTTTGTTATCTTTCTGTATATGATGCAGTCGTCAGCGAAAAGCCTTACCCCTGACTTCAAGTAATTCGGTAAGTCATTAATGAATATTAAAAACAGTAAGGGGCCGATTACAGAGCCTTGGGGAACTCCCGATGTTACAGCGCCTGATCTGAAAATTGTTCCCCGATTTTGACTTTTTGCGATCTGTCGCTTAAGAATTTTTCTACCTATAGTAACACTCTTTTATCTATACCTGTTTTATTTAATTTATCCAATAGGATATCATGAGGTATTACATCAAATGCCTTAGCGAAGTCTATGATAACCCCATCTATTCTACCCCCATTATCTACTTCATCTGCTAACTCCTGAAATAGATTTATCATTTGACTTTCGCACGAGTACCCTTCCCGAAACCCATGCTGACCATTAAAAAACCACCCTTTTCTATCGAGTTCAGATCTAACGTAGGCTGCTAATAAGTGCTCCATAATCTTACACACTACTGAAGTAAGACTGATGGGTCTATAGTTTATGACGTCTGTTCCTTTACCAGATTTATAAATTGGTATAATAATAGCTGTTTTCCAATCCGCCGGAAGAGCCGAATTATTAATTGATACGTTGAAAATTCTTTGTAAGTAAGGAATTATTGCCTCCCCTCCAAGTTTTAATAATTCTGTGGATATATCATCTGGACCACCTGACTTATTTAGTAGATTTGCCTTTTCCCTATCCGATGTTACCTTGTAGCCGTTATTCTCCAAGACCACCACTGAATCATTGTTTTGCTTCCGCTTGCGAACGATTTTGTAAAGTTTCCCCCAGTTGTTCTGATGGCTACCGCTTATTATTTTGCATAAGAACTTCTCTTGCGCCCTTTTCTTTTCTATATCTAATAATTTTAATAAACCTTTGAAGTTTTGGGAATTTGCAGTATTTACTTTTCTACGGGCATACGTGTGCCTTACGCGCCTTTTTAACTGTTTTATATATCTGGTGTAGTATTCTGGATCGTTATTTATTTTTAATATTTTCTGTGGAACGAACCTATTTCTAGCTTCCTTTATTATGTATTTGAAATTATTCCAAATGATATCTATATTTTCCCCACTACACATGAATTTAGATAATTGTTCCCATAGAAAGGCTTGTAGTTCTGATGCGTCGGTTTTGTGATATTGCCAAATTTTTCGTATTTCCCTACCCGAGACTTTTACCCTTTAGTATTTTATTTCTAAAACTACGGTTTTGTGGTCACTCATACCTGGAAGAATTTCACAATTAATAACACAGTCCTCCGGCCTTAACAGGAAAACATCCAGTATATTTTCGTTTCGTGTGGGATTAGTGACTACCTGCGTTAAGCCATTGTCCCAAACTAAGCTATTCATAAGCTTTTGTTTTTCTGAGTTCCCTACTTCACCGTCCCAATTAACCTTCGGTAAATTTAGATCTCCTGCCACAATGACTTTCCCAGAAGATCCAGCCTGCAGTGTTTTTTCCTGGAGTTTCCTTAGAATGGTGGTCTGTAGCATGCTATTAGCTCGATTTTTTCATCTTTTCCTGATTCTACTTATAGGGACATTAATTCGTCTTCTACATCTTACCAAAGTAGTAAACTAGTTAATTTTAATTTTGTTAATACGAATATACCCCCTCCCCTAGACCCTCTATCCCTCCTAAAAATTTTGTATTGACATCTACATATTTCGTTATCATTTATTTCTTTTTGCAACCACGACTCAGTACCGATTACAACATCCGGATTATAAATTTCAACCAAATTCCAAAATTCTTCGAGTTTATTTACTACGCTGCGACAATTTACCTGTAGAAAGCGTAGGAAACCCTCTTCCTCGTATCCTCGCTCTGACTCTGCATCGCTGATCGACCGTCGTCATTCTTCTCCCAGGCCGTTCTTCGTCGCAGCTGTCGTCGATGTCGTGATGTCCTCCGCCGCCGCCGCCATCCGCGATGCCGTGTTGATTTCCGACGTCTGCGGTGTCGTGTTGTTTACCTCTGCTGTAGGTCCTCTCGAACCCGCCGCTACCATTCTCGAGAAAAGAGCGTCCAGTTCTGATGCACCTCTTCTGTTTAGGTGGAGACCATCACGAGCAATGTTTCTGTCTCTCAACCACGAATTTGCGTCAACATAGCAAACTCCTAGTTTTTCTGCCACTAACTGGATAGAGTCATCTGGAGCACCTACTCTGCGCCAGTGCACATCTCTCCTCCGAAGCACTCCACTAATAACGACATTTGCCGTCGGATACTGCTTCTTCACTGTCTTAACTAAGTTCTCCATTTCTCCCGTAACATAGTCCAAGTTTTTTCTCTTCACATCTTTAGTTCCCACATGAACAATAACATTTTCAGCATCATCTTCTTTCAAACGTACAATTTCTCTTTGGAGTTGCTGAGTTCTAATTCCTGGGAAGCATTTTACATTTACTTCTTCATTTTCAGTCCCACGTGCCTAATTATTGAGTCTCCAATAATGACGCATTTTTTCTTCGTTACTTTTGTTTCACGGTCGGTCTTCAGCTTTTTATTTTCTTCTTCCAGCTGTTTCACTTTATTTTCCGTCGAGTTCAGTTTTGCTGTTAGATTTAATACCTCATTCCGTAAGCTTTGGATAACGTCGTTTGCAACTAGATTGCCATCGGTACATCTCTTACAGCTCCAATCATTTTCGACTTTCTGGTCCCGTTTGATTTTTTGGCAGCTAAAGTGAAACCAATTCAAAGAGATGCTGCAAATAATTCCAGTCTTCAGGTTCTTTTTGCAGCTGTCGCACTTTATTGCTGAGTCACCTTGCACGCCTGGACCTGGATTGACTTCCACGCCTCCAATTACTAACAAGACACTTATAATAAGCGCTATATAAGCGTTTATAGCTGGCCTGTTTTCTTTGCTGGACCTGTTGCTCGGATCGCGGCGATTTACCCCCATCCAGCACCCGATCCTTGCCCGGTAAACTACAAGGTCACAGCCCATCGCTCCGCAATCAGGAAAACACGTCCGTTCAGTACCACGGCTGACTGACTAATCCTTGATCTACCAACTTATATATTTCTTTGTAGTATTATCCCAAATTTAAATGTTATTAAGAAATAATTAATAAAAACACGATATTTATGTTAGTTTTACATTTTTATAATGATGGGATTTAGAGATAGTAATGACAATGATCTAGGTTATATTTACTGAAATGGCTTAAAATTACAGGCTGTATTGTATTAATTTGTTGTGGAAGTAGTACAGTGTGTTTTGTAACAAACAGTCTTGACATTGTTGTAGTTAACAATGATATTCACAATTCTCAGAAATCCATTACGAATAATTTAATAAGAAAAAATTATCAGTACACTATGTTAATAAAAAAACTTACTAGAAACAATCCGTGGATCTTATCAGGTGTACATTAAGAATAATTTGAAAACAACAATACTTCTTATAATCAGAGAACTCAGGTTCGCAGACATTCGTCAAGGCCTAACTAAATATAGGATAATGATGAGAGAATGGACGTTATACATGAATTACAATTAAGAATAGAAGAAACACAAGAATAGCTTACAATTAATCTCCGTCATGAAAAATTATTTGCATATATTTCCATGTTTACGCTCTTCTATTCGCCTAATATACAAGTTTCTCAATAATTGTGTACAAGATTGTTAAGCTAAACTCAACAAAAAATTTCATGACTGAAAACATATCAGAGATAGGCCAGCCAATAATAAATACACATCATAGTTGTAATTGAAAGACAGAGATACTTTTTATATTAGGGAACTTATGCCGTTTTCAATTAATTTATACAGTTCAGAATCAGTGTATTACTGTTTAGCATCGTCCACCTATTGCGTGTAAACCCATAAAATTTATAAACATTCCTTTTCACAAGCTAAATATTCGATCAATTAAGCAGCATTTTATTTTCTCTTGTCAGAGACGATGACACGTTTATTAAAAATATACCAGTCACATCAAATACTGCGTTCTGCGAAAAATTTGAAACGAGACTTTCGTACATAAATTTGAATAGTTGATTTCAGCTTTAGTTTCAAAGTTTCCGTTTTTCTCTCTACTTTTAGTTACTCATTAATTATTATATGGACTTGTACAAATAATATACCTATGCATATTGCTTCCATTTATGATTCATGTTTTATAAATAAAAGTGTGACATTCTACATAAAAATTGCATTACTATGATAGTTTTAAAATCTCATATAGGCGCGCAAAGAATATACGTGGCTTTACTTCATTGGACGATTTTCTAAAAACTAAACTTTACCGCGGAATATTTCAAGGCTATATATTAGTGACGTAAACCGATAAAAAAGTTGATAAATAAAAATAGCCATTTCAAAACTTCGTGGTTACCAAAATATTTTGTACACAGGGCATCATAATTATATAGTTCCAGAAAATAGAGCTTCAGTTATGATTATATTATAGGAACATTAGTCGTGCTGATACTGTGCATACAAATGATGAATCAATAAATAATAAATCCCATCATTGTTAATTATATACTTTTTTATGCATGTAATTTCACATTCATCCACGAAAGTATATAATTGTGTGGAAGTAAGGTCAGTTACGAAAGAAAACTTATAAATGCATCTTTTTATTCAAATCAACAAATGTTTAATGTTTAAGAACATTTCCTCCTAATTTCGGCATAATAGTTCTCTATCGATTGTTGCTCCAAACGAAGTTTGAAACCGAGAATGAAGAGACTTGCCGCGTACCGCAAAATTTCTCATTTTACGTTTGTCAGTTGGACGCATTGTTGTTGCCAGTCGTGGCGCTGTTATCAGTTTTCATTCGTTTGTGGTGTTGGTTGCTTATATGGATGTTCTTGTTATTTTTTTGTTTACTTTTTGCAACACTTTCGAACTTCACTCTCCAAGATATTTGTTCGACACAATTGGTTCGTATTCAAACTGTTTGTATATGCAGTGATATTTATAGTATTTAATTTTAAATATATGTGTATTTTTAGGTTATCTTTTACAACCACTATATTCATATGACTAGTGTTAATAAATCATCATTCATAATGCATGCAATTTATAAGTTCCTTACTTCACGCAATATATGTTTTAGGAAACGAATCCATTAAAATATTTTACTTTAGCCTGATTTCAAAGTTAAAATACCGGAATCTAGAAATATTGTGGAAACGAATTTTAATACGTGTACGATTTCTTTCCTATCAGACAACGTTATTTACTGTAGTTTAATATTTTTAGTAAAATTCAAATTTATTTATCCAACTTGAAATGATACACATGCTATTTATTCTGATTTGCCTGGAAATAGGCAAATAGTGATTTTCCAGCCTATTTTGCATTTATTTCATTTTTTCTTTTTATCCACCTATGGCAATTATTGCTACTCCATTTGCCTTGAAAGATTGATTGCATTGAATAAACGTGCTGAAATCAATTCTCTCCCTTCTCATTGTTGACAGACCGAAGATAGTTTAGGAAGTAGTATTGGAGACCAAGAAATGAAGGCTTATAGAGGTGTTAGCAGAAGTTGTGCCACTAATTCCAATAGTTTTCTGCTTTACAATTCAAATTTTTATATTACAGGGATAATATTTACATTTAATTGTTAACAAAACATTAGTTATCTTATGTTGCTTGTTACAGTTTAGCATTGTCAACTTTAGGAGTTATTTTGAATAACAATGCACCATCACTTTGCCAATTTTTTTTAATTAACTATGCAATGAGGGTAATATACATTCTCATAGTTCATTAAAGGGACATTTACCACACTTTTATGCCCAAATATTGCAGATTCATGTTCAGGCCCCCTCCTTTGTTTAGCAGAAAATATTATATTTGCTGTTTCTTTCACAAAAAGCAGTAAAACTGAGTTTACACAAGTTACAAACCAACCAATAACATTCTAATTCTCTGAGGCATTCCACTTACATTTTGCCACATTCAAACCACAAAGTTTACACTGCTCTGTCCAGTGTTGATGCTTGAGATTCTCCACAACAAAACGAATTTGTTTATAAAACAATATACTGTTATTCAGAGAATTATATTTCTTTAAATAACCAAGTTGGTTACAATGATTGAATATACTTGCATTTATCAGAAACAGATTCTAGCTAAAGAAGATAATTGGTCAATAATATAAAATTAAAAACAATTACTTAACTTAGTAAAAGTAATTTGTTGCTTCTTCTCTTCGGCAGACCTCTTGAGTTACATTAACAGAAATTGTCAAATTGATCAATTTATTTATTCAATATGTTTAAGGCAATCATTTTACTGAATCTTACATCATCTTCAATATAAATATTTATTTTCATCTGCATTGAATTTATTCCTTTAGTATTTGTGTTTATTTAGCCACCATAGGATTTTACTTACATTACACGAAGAAGTTTCAATACAATAAATGCAAAGATGTTGGTGATGTCAGTGTTGTATCTTAACTCATCCAGTTCCTAGATTTCATTCTTAGACTTGGGAAGTACAATGGATTGATGTTTAGTGTCATTTACCACTTTGTGCCTTGGAAGGAACAGTCAATGTTAGTGTGTGAACGACTTCGTAACCTTTTTTTAAAATAATTAATTTACTTTATTTATTTGAGAGTAGAATTTTTCATCTTGAAGAGGGTATGAATAGGTGCTGAAGCGTTGGTTTACATGAATATGTAGTATCTGTTAAAGGTCATTTTCTCACAATGGATTTCTGTTTAAATAGGCGTTAATTATAAAGTGGGTAGTTAAAATCTGGTCATTTGGGAAATTAATATTTAGTTATGCAGGGTTGCCTCATCTGAATTGTTTTCAGTACCATACTTATAACTCACTTTCATATCTGAATATAAAATAACTCAATGAGTTAGACTGGCACGAATTCAGTTGACAAATTCAGATACTCAACTGTGCATTTTATGTGCCATTTTATTAGCTTATCAAGAATATCAAATAAATTATTTTTGGGTTTATTCCAGGTGATTAATTGCAATTGGCATGTAATTTGGTTTTTATTTGACAAGATGAGCAAGGAGTGAAACAGTTTATACAAGTTTGTACTGAATTTGTTTTTTACGAAATCACTGATTTGATGGTAACTATTTTTTTTAAGGGGAATACAATTTTGCTACTGTAATCATTGCCATACTGTTAAGAATCATCTAATCACATGAATTAATGTGATGCTAAATGAGGAAAGCAATATTATTTTACTGTTATGTGCAGTCAGGAAGTGTAGAAAGAAAGAAGTTGAAATGGAGAGTGGGGTAATATTCAGTTGTTTGTTATGAGCTAGCTGGGTGTTTTTGATTAAATGTACCACCCAATGGACTGTTTAATAAAATTTTATGTTCTCACAGATTCCTTTTTTATAATCTTGTGCTCATGTTATTCATATTATGTACTTATTATGATGTTTGCTCATGAAGCAGTTTGTTACAAGGAATAATTGGATTTCTTCACAATGCATATAATAATCTTATTCTCTGGGAATAGCTGCAAAAATTTAACAACTTCTCAGGTTAACTACAGTCTAATATCAAACACATGTTGGTTGTGCTGTTATTTGTGATACTATTTAGGACATCTCACTGTCTCATCGAGCACTTGATTAGACTCAAGTATGGATATAATCCAATTAAATGTCATTTATCCTGCAGGTAACATTAAATTGATGTTGATTTCCTTCCTCATTTTCATCACAATGGTGTATTAATTCTATAATAATGAATATGACAATGATTGTTGCATAGCTGTTAGTTTTCCTACCTACAGCATTTACAAGCCGATAAAGGCAATATTTATTTATAATGACAAATTTGTTCCTCGTTTCAAAAGCCTTAGTTTCACATTTCTGCCGTGTATTCAAACACAAAAATTTAATAATTGAGGGCAAGATTGTAATTATTCTTCTAGATCTTATCCTTTGCACTTCGTTTACAAATATATTCAAATCAGTTGGCTTATAATAAATATGAAATTAATAATTTACCTCTTAAATAACAAAATTTAGTACTGACATATTGAGTTGTTTATAAAAATTATGATATACCAGTTATCTTTAAATCTTGCAATAATTTAAACTTTGTTAAAAATAATAATTTCGATAAACATAATGTTGTAACAAATGAACGGTTCATATTGGAATTCCTGTTACATTAGTCAACCAAAATGCTTATTAAAACATTACTGGGCATAGTATAATTAATTATAAAGCTTATGTACAAAGTTATTTGGAAAAATATAACATTTTTAGATGTTGAATATAATATTTATTCTATTTGTAATTTTTCTGACATCGGCTGTTTTACTATTTATTAATTTAGGCCAATTTAGACATTGTTCACTACAAGCCTTATAATTTTTAATGTTGAATTTTAGTGAGATAGTGTATTTCTAGAGTTTATTTCTTAATTCAGCTGTCTTCTTGACCAGCAAAGCTCAGCCGATTATTATTGTTGTTTTTTTCTCAATTAATATTGTTAAATATTAATTTTAAATCTCCCTTCTCAGAACTTTGCAGCGACTTTCAATCTAATGGCGATGTTTTTATTATATTTCAAAGTTAAATTCGTCTTTTAAACATTGTTAATGACTTATTTTTGACTACATTTGCATAAACATTATATAATCACTCTAATTAGCAAACCTATTATCTGCAAAATCTTACAAGAGAGAGGAAAACTTTCTATTTTTTCGTATTTTCAATCTGATATTACATGAACATTTTAAACTACTTTAAACAAATGTTTTAAGAATGGATTTCGTAAATGCTCATTATTTTACGAATTTTACCTTCTTTTATTGGAGATTAAAGGTATTATTGTGGAGATACTAGTTTTGATATAAACATTAATGAAATTAGTTTAATATTATACTTCAATTGGAAAGAAATATCAAAATACAATTTTTATAAAATTTGTCATATTCAAATGCTTAATGTTAAAAATAATAGTTAATTATGATTATAAAACTATTTTATCTGTAAATTTACTGAAATATATTGATAAACACAAGTATCACCATTTTATTAAGTTATGACAAGTTTAAATATACATATTACAGAAGTGAACAACTAATTATGATTTACTAAATTTCAGTTGAGACATTTATTATACAAATACATTGAATTATAATGGTGCTGCATCATGGTCTCTTGTATTAGTAATTGAAATATGGAATGTTATCATAGAAACCATAGTAGATTTCATTGAGTGTTCATATTTTGATTTTTTACATAAATTCTTTCTTCGTGCAGTTTAGGGCACTTATCGAAGATCATAGGAGATACGTTATTTCTTTTCCTGCAAATTAATTGAGATCAATTAACATCTGAATATTGCAGCTTGTAAAGCACATTGCCATCCGGACAATATCGTAGAGCCTTGATGTCAGTAACACAGGGATCTCCTGTTTTTCGTCCAGGTCTGAGGGAATCGTTTAAAGAACCTGTGGTCTAAATATTTAACCACATAAGGTTTGGTTTTTTTTTCAGCAGATCTGCATACTTTAAAATAATCTGCTGGTACATTAATTATTTTAATTTTGAGTAGACTTTCTATTGCACAGTGCGTAGATTGAATCTGCCTCCATTTGAGTATGCCCCTTTTTGAGATATTTTTGCTCAATTACAATCTTGTTTGACATTGCAATATGCCATGCCACACAACATACTACAGCTATTGAGCTACCAGGTTTGCCAACCACAAATAAGTGCTGTTCGAGTTACGAGGTTTATAACACCAATCTTTTCAGCTCTTTGGGATTTACTGGAGATACGAGGTTTTCAACCTTCTTGACCACAAGATGGTGTTGAAACCTTAAAATTCACCAAAAGTTTAGTTATGAGGTTTGCTAATTAGAATGACGATGTATTGTTTGGAACGATTCAAAGTACTTTTCTCAAGTGTTGATTCGTTTTTGGAAGTATCCTCAAGTATATTTAGCAGCAGAAGTGCACCTATTGCTGGCAAAACCCCTAGCAGTGATGGAACTGAAGCTCTCTAACAAGCGTTGCAAAACTGTTGGAAGATTACGACTGATTAAGAAATTGAAACAAATATAAGGTTCTAGAGTACCAGGTAAAGTAGCATTTTAAACGCCAGTTTTCACAAAACATGGTCATCGCGTGGAATTGTCTTAACCCGTCCCAAGGTAACAAACGGTCACCTCGGGTCAATATGACCCGAAATATTAATTAGTAAAAAAGGCACAAAATTCAATAAATACATGTTAATATTTTGTACCAAAATATATAATGAACATAACAAAATATAGAGTACGAAGATATTTCTTTTATTACATGAAGAAAAATATTACAGAAAATTGTCTTCCTCTAATTCACGTTTTTTGTATTACACATCTACACTCCTACTTGAAAAATAAAGAAAACGGTTTTATATTACTCCTGACAGTTGTGCAAATTATTATTGTGTGATTTTTGAATATATGATTCTGGCAAGTGCAACAAATTGTGGAATACTTTGAGATATTTGTGCTTGGACATATGTGGCAACTTCTTCGTTTTTTATTTGAAATTTTGAGGTTTTTGCTGGCGGAGTGGTTGTAGAATCTAAATAACTATACCACGCTCATCCAAATAGGTTTTTAAACGTAATTTTAGTGGACGTGGTATAACAGGGCTTTGAGATGTCATAATATGAGCAACCACCAACTGACTTGCTAAATTTTTGAGGCACGATCGTTTCTCAATTTTAAAGTTTATATTTTCCGTCTGCTTGTTTTCTCTTTAAATAATATAGCAATTAATTCCCGCTACATTTAACAAATGGTAGAATGCTGCAAGGGTTTGTTATGTGGTTTAGCTGAAAATTGCACTTGACACAAGCAGTCACCTCGGGTCAAGGCAAGTAACAATGTAAAACAGGAGTAGTCACCTCGGGTCACTTGGTAAACAATGAACCTACACTCGGGAAATCTTACCAACAGTTCATACATGTTTAAACAGAGGATGTAGAGGCAGGTTTCTCGCCAACACTACATAGATGTATAAACACAGAAGATAGAAAAATAGGTCGGGTCATATTGACCCGACGTGACTACTTAAGAAGGGTTAACTGCCCTGTGGGAATCTGTTGTTCTTGACGTGTCGAAAGAGTTTTGTCTTGGAAAAGCATTTAGACACTGTGATTATCGTGTATGGAACCAATGATACAAGCTTGTACTGAAGTTGTATAAATTTAATTTAATTATATATATCTGCACAAATAATGTTCGTATCGAGCGTGGCGTTATATGGGTACGAAACGTAGACGGGAGGAGTTGCAGAAAGGAAAAGAATGAAGGCTTTTGAAATGTGGTGATATAGGCGAATGCCGAAAATCAGATTGGTGGATAGAGTAAGTAACCAGGAAGTTCTAAGTAGAATAAGAGAGAACTATATGCAGTACTTTGACCAAGGAATGGGATAGATTAATGGGCCACGTTTTGGGACACGAGGGTCAATTAGCATTAGAGGGAAGTGTGTGGGGTAAGAACAGAAGAGGGATGCCGAGGATGGAATACGCTAAGAAGATTAGGGAGGATGTGGTAGTTATGTAGAAATGACAAGGGTTGCGCAGAATAGGTTAGCGTGTATCAGACCAGTCCAGGGACTGAAGCTCAATGCTTCTTGTCCGACAGGGGTCTCAATTCCACCAGTTCCAGCCATCGGTGCACTTCTCAATGTAGTCGTGGACACTAATGAACACTCGAGAAAACTACTTTAATTGCTCCAAACCACATAAAATGTGCAATAAATAAAAAGACGGCCAATAAGTCAGCCTCCAGAATAAATAGTGATAAATTTATATATTGTAAATTTTAAAGTCAGAAAAGAATGTTTTCATACAAAATGTGCTATATATACATATATATGCGAATATAAGTCGCTAAATAATTGTGTATAGAAGTGTTAAATGTAACGAATCCGATAAGGTGAGCGGAGATAATCGTGATTTGACAAACCTGCTGTCCTTCACCACAACAGTATTTTAGGACGTGCATGTACTGGGGTCGAAGACCTTGGGCATACGGTAAGAGTTGTCTTCTGATCAGTCGTCTAACTGCCTCCTAAAACTAGTGGGAGACACGGAGAAGGGAATGCTGCGACTAGATAGCAAACTCGTCTCCCGTCATTCGGAAGGGCGTGAGAATAGTACCCAATAGTCCGATATGCGTGATGCAGGTTTCCTAGGGGTTTCCCTACTCCCTTTAGACGAAACACTGGGTAGGTTCCTTAAAATATAGCCTGTGGGCCCTAGTTTTAGGATCACCCTCATGCAGATTTAACCCCCCCTCCCCCAAAAAACTTGTAAAATAACTATGCTCCTTAATGGTAACTGCTGCAGTTGTGCTGCAATGCGAGATCTAAATTTATTATATTGATCATCATATAGTCCATCAAACCAGTCTTAAGACTGAATACCACAACTGCAACAACAACAACATAGCCCGTTAACCAAAAAAGAGGTAAATCTAACGCAAGTTGTGCAACTTAATGCAGCTTGCAGACTTTGTTTTCCCCTTTCTTACGAAATTTTAATGCTTTAGAAGTGGGCGGAGCCATTTTTGTGTAGATCTTATTTTGAGGGAACTGTACTACTATTACTATTGCATGAGGACGTCGATAACGTTTCCACGTCGCTATTGCAGTCTTCCGTATTACAACCCTCCATGGAGCTGTCTAGGTCATGTAACGAGATAATTTCATTGCGTACTAAATAATAATAGTAAAATTTTCAGGTACCAAATACTATGGAAGAATGGACGAAAATTCAAATGGGCTTCGAAATTGAATGGAATTTTACAAATTGTTGTGGAGCACTAGACGGGAAACACATTACCGTTCAACGCCCACCCCCACAGTACGTCATTGTTCTTCAATTACAAAGGGACATACAGTATTGTATTGTTCGCATTGTTGATGCAGATTACGGCTTTAAGTACATTAATGTGGGTACTGGCGGTTGTGCAGGAGACAGCACTATATTCCGCAATTCAAGGTTCAAGATAGCATTCGAAAGAAATACTTTACAATTTCCTGAAGGTGGGGTGTTTGTAGGGGATGATGAATGCTCACTCTGTACTTGTATGTTAAAACCATATCAAATTGCAAATAAGAAACTGTCAAGAAAACAACGAATTTTGCACGCATGTAGTACGCTGACCAGTTTATGACACATTGGTTAGTTATGTGGCAATTTAACCATGCAAACATTTCCGAATAGGAGATGATGATTATGAAGATTTGGAAACGCAATAACGACGAATTCTTATACTAGACTTTAATTCATTTCATTATTATATATATAACAATATGTGATAACTTTTAAATGTTTTTAATAAATTATATTTTATAGTTTACATTGTTTTTTCTATTAAGTACAGCATTTAACAAAATTAAGTTCACGACTATGTCACGAAACATAAGTAGAGGTACCTATGACTAAAAATAATGAAATATTTCCCATATTTGAACTTTAATTTTTCCCATAAAACGGCATCTGCTGCACCACTCTTCTTCGATTTTTTTTGCCTCATATCTGTGTCTCTTCAACATTTTATTCTATATTTTAATTGTGGTTTAGTTATTATATGCCCGTCTAATACCAATTCATGACTAAGTCTTTCAACATCCTTATCTTTTTTATGTCAGGTTTTAAATAACTTTGTGACGAAAAATTCCATTAACATTCATATATTTCAAAATAGTAATAGTTTCACTCGTTTTCCATTTCACTTCACCTGTTTTAATTTTAGATTCCATTTCTCTTCACCTGTTTTAATTTTAATTCCATTTCACTTCGCCTGTTTTAATTTTAGATTCCATTTTATCTTATTTTAATTAATGTATCTACTAAACCAGCACTCAAATTCAATAACTAGCACCGTGTTACCTCAACAATGGGCTCAATTTCACCAGCCGCTACTAAAATCGTTCTGCTGCTGCTGCTAGTGGTAGTTAGAGTTCACATGCTGCTGCTTAACCGGCTGCTAACAGCCACTAGCTGCTACCCGCTGGTAAAACAGCATTGTGTGACAAACTCTTAACTAACATTAGAATGCAATACAGGTTACAGTATAACTTTCATAAATGAATAAACACAGTATTGACTAGTTTGTCTAATAATGAAACTCCTACCTTGGATTAACCTTTTGCAATTCATGTATACACCATTCAGAATTATAAAGCACCGAGGCTGTGCAAACGATGATTATTACATATGTCCCCCTCAGGTGAACTTTGTGCTTAAATTTGCTAAGATTTTCTATAAGTACATTATGCTGTAATTTTGCTCAACATAGCATTCTCTTAAGCAAATATAACAATAATTACCATCTATAAATTTGTACAAAAAATACAGAACTGGCTGCATAAGAAAAATAAATAAAATGATCTGTCAAAGGCATTTAATTTATTTATTAATAATATATGTTTGAACAAGCTCTAATTCAGTTCTATGTTGTTGGAAGATAATGTAAAGGGGAAAATTGTCCTTTCTGAATGCAGTCTCTATCATTTATTGTGTACTAGCTGTTTTATCCGGTGTTGCCTGATATTTATTATTTATCATCCTAGTAAATTGTTGAATACTTGGTCAACACATTAAACCGGCATTGAACACATCACAGTATAAACCTCAAATATACTCCCAATATCTTGAGAGAGTAAAAAATACTCCTGGTACAATAGCAGGGCTAAAAATATTTTCAGTACTCTAACAATAAAAATAAATCACTTACTAAAGGTTATAACGTACCACAGTGACTCACATTACACCAGTTTTGACACCAAACTATAGTTTCCTTGTTATTTTCATGTGACTCATTTCCACCCCCCACCCCTCACATGCTGAAAGGAGTTGAAAATATGAACAAATATTGTTGGGGTTATTGTTGGAAGCTATTGACATCAATATTTTTTTTGATTCAAATATAAACCTTTATTACACATAAAAATTCTGCAAATTCCACCCCCACCCCCCAGGGGCGGTAGCCATGTCTCCAAAATGTTTCGTTTTGGGATGCAAGGAATATAGTAACAAAATTCGAAATTTTGTCAAAATTGCTCTGCCCTTTAAATGTATTATGCAGAAGTGTGTTTTACCCCTTCCTATCTCCCTGTTAGGGGATGAACTGCAATTTAATTCACATTCTAAATGCCAGAATCAAACTCAAAAACTTCCATAGCACTGATTTAGATACCAAACTTGACTGTTTTATTTTTATATGACACCTACTACATTCCCACCTGAACAAATACTCTCTTTAGATGATGACTGGTGTTGAAATTATATGCAAAAAAAAATGGTAATAATGCTACCAAATTAATTGACCCCAAAATGTATATTAGAAGAAAATAGTATCAGTTTATGGATTTTTAAAAATTACAACCCGTGGTGGTAGCCATGTATTACTCTAATTGTGTTGAGTTTGGTCGCCAAGAATACATGTGCAAAATTTGGTTGAAATATTTCCATCCATTAAAAATAGTATGTGGAAGTCTGTTTTACCCCCTTCCAATGTCTCTTAGGGATGAACTGTAACCTGAAACTCGGTGGCTCACATTACACTGGTTTGGAACCCAACCTTGATTCTTTGCTGGTTATTTTTATGTGATGCCACTTCACTTGCACCCCTAAGCTTACTGCACTTTGATTATGGATGGGGTTGAAATTATATGCTAGCAGTATTGTAGGACACGCTATCAAATTAATTGACCCAGAAATGTATTTATTTATATATATTTATATTGGTTGCTTTGGATATTTAAAATTTTCCACCACCGTCTCTGGGGGTGGTAGCCGAGTCTTACACTGACAGTGCTGATTTCTGGATCGCAAAGAACACGTGTACCGAATTTGATTTAAATTGGTCCACTCGGTTAGATTCGTATGCGGAACTTACACACACATGAAGGTACACACACACAGGAAATTTTATTATAGTGATGTAATGGCTTTCCTGGAAGTATTCATCTTCTAATATCTGTTTATACCATCCTGACGACATCAAATGTGGTTGTTTTCGATGCAACAACCTCATGTAATTAGACAATACTATCAAGAGGACATTGGGTAGTTCTTCAGTATGAATATATTTAACCCCATGTAATTAGACAATACTATCAAGAGGAAATTGGGTAGTTCTTCAGTATGAATATATTATGTAATATTGGAATAAAAGCAAAATACATTCATTCTTGAGCAGCAGCCAATGGTATGTTTGTGGCAATAGATACTAAATTCCTCGGCTTGCAGGTTTATGTTTAGCTTGAGGGGAGTTGTCATTTTGACTAACAATCATTTTGGAAAAATAACTAGTCAAAATATTTCATTGTTTCAATTTTTATTTTGTTACCTCTTAAATACTTAGTTTACATTAATATCTAAACTTTGTCAGGAATTTCTCACTTAGGAGTATTTAAAAATATTACAAATCTTTGTATTAGTGTTTAATTTTTTTCTCAAATTATTTCAGTTTTTGTTGTGCACTTGTCAGGAATTCTCTCTTTTTAACAGTTGGCATTTCTTTTCTGTATCAAAACAAAGAAAATGATGTACCAAGACAAAATTTTTTTCAACCTGTGACCTAAAACATATATCCACATGATCATGAATATCACGAAACATATTTTCCAGTGCAGGTGGAGGCAACAGAATTGGCATGGCAGCTTCATGAGGCAGATGACAGGTGGAATGTTTGTTCTTTTAATTGAACCCTTACAGATTGCTTGTACAGAAATGGCAGTTGAAAGTATAATTATATACTTTGTCCAAACTATTGTCTTTTATCTTGAAACAATTGGTCTAAATTCTACCATACAAGCAGAACAAACTTTCTGTCGGGGCCGAAGGCTGGTTTTGATCCCCCAATTTCATGCAAAAATAAGCAAAATGCACATTTTCCCACAAATTCTAAAATATTTTTCTTGTTGTTTTACAGTATAGCTTCCATAATTATTGCAGAAATAGTATGACGAATATGGCCGCAGAGTGCATTAACCAATTTCGCCACCGCACCGAGTCACGGCATGTGGTGAATATTAAAAGTAGTTAGTGTAATTAGATCCAAGCAAAGAAAGTTCTCTTCGGAGAACATTTTTCCTCTTTCAAGGGAAATTGCTCAGGTGTGGTTTCCTTTTGCCTTTTGCTGGTTGATGATGGACCCTTGTAGTTCTTTACCAAGTGAACGTGGCAGAGGGAGCTCAGAAATGGGTTTGGTGATTGTGAAAATGCATTAGACATTCATACAACATCCATGCTCGTGCCAGAATTCGAACCTGGGACCTCTTTGTTGTGAGGTAGCAATGCTAGTAACTAGACCATTATATTTGGATAGGTGGGATAGATAGAGAAGCAGGAAAGAAGATTTTGGAGCATTCATTAAGGATAAATTAACGTAAGGTCAAATAAGATGACAAAGTCAAAAAAAAATTAATGAATTGGATGGGAAAGGGAGACAGAAAACAGTCATTGTCATGCTGGATATAAATCTGAATATGGTGCAATTTATATAATTCTCATTGTACAGTACAGCTTACCTCTATCAAATTGTAATGAATATTATTATGAAAGATTGCATTTCCAACCAAATTTTTTACATTGTCAAGTGTAAATTATTGTTGAATAAATTGGTAGACCTGTAGATGTTTATGAAGATCCTGAACTATATTCCATTGTGTGAATAATATTGTTTTACCAAGTCAGGATTTGGCAATAATTATCAGGTCATATTTAGTAGTCAAATACAATGAAAATAAATGATTTTGAATTTAATTCTCTTATGAATTATGGTTGTGAGTTTGTGTTCACAGAATAATATACATGTTCCAACTATTAAAAGAATGATCTCTTTTAGTATGGCAGTTTTATCAAAAAATTCAATTGTTAAAGAAAAATATGAGCAATAAGAATTTAATTTAATAAATATGCTTTTTGGGAACGAACTGCCATACAAATATCTGAAGCAATTTGTTTAAAGGAAACGTGCAGCTAATTACTTTACTCCTCATTGGAACCTATTCATAATTTCCAAAGAATTAAGTATAATAAATTAATGCAAAAGTAAGTTAGCGTGAAAAAAATATTTACATGTATGATTTTCACCAACATTTTATTCTACCTCTGCTAAAGGATTTTTTGTAATTGTAAAAGCATGGATACAGTTTTTTTCAAAGTTCAGTTTTTCATGTTTTCTGATTTATAATTACTCAACTTTCTCTTCAGGAGCAGACAGACCTTTACTCTTTCACCCTACTGTTGAAGAATTGATTTCAAATAACTAACTCATGGCAGATAATGAAATAAAATATGGATATCTACCACATTAGCATTATTAATAAAGAACTGTCTGATGTAACACAATGAGTTGTGTTTATCTTCATCAACTTAAGGTACTGAATCACCAAAAAAACTGAATAACCAAACAACTTTTCAATCTTTATTACCTAGCTGTTATTAATATAATAAATATTAAATGATGTTCTGAAATATGTTCCATTTTATCTAGGACTAATTCATTTTAATAATCAATTTTTAAACATTTACATTAACAGGTGTAATAATCAACTATTTAACTGATAATATGCATCAGACAAATAATGAGTGAAGTCTGAGAGAACTAATTAAATGAGGAAACAAAAATGGGAGCAGTTGTTAGCCTGCACATAAATGGAGTAAATGTTTTCTGTAAACTTGTTTGTATGTTGGCTGTTGTTATTGGTTATTTGAGTAATATAAGTTATAATCTGAGGCTTTGAGAAATACTTTGTTGTGTGGCTGAATGTATTTGTTAATGCAAGAATCCTGGTGGGAAGGAAATTCTAGACAAATATTCAGGTGTAATGATGCAAGTCATTTGTATTTTGCTTCTATATTGGATTTTAGGATTGGTTAGTTTGATGTAACCATCAGTTCTATTTTATGGTTTGGTTTTATATTAATGGAATGTTAAGCTCTTTATGTTAACATTATGGGCTTGTTCCTTTGTGTGTTGAGCTATTTTGATCTAACTGTTAACTTCTCGAGTGTTTTATTTCTGTTTTGTTCTTTCCCTGTGACTTACATGTTTGAACAAGCATAATACCTCATTTGTGTGTGTGTGTTTTGTTATACTTTTATGTTGTTGCTTATAATGTAATGAATGTTTAAATTTGAAATCATTTGCAACTATTTTCATCTTGTTCTATACAGTATTTCTGAGTTATAACTCTGGATAAAGAAATGCTGGTTAGTAAATATTAAATTTTGTCCATGTAGAGTATTTTTTGTGCCAAAATACTCTGCATTTTACTAATTTATCAGAGAATATACAGGATAGATTTTGAAGTCTACTGCGTTGCTTCCATCAAACTCTATCCTTCACCTTAGGTTTCTGCACCATCCAAATAGCAATTAATGAACTTGAAAAAATGGGCAAAAAACTGGAGAGTCATATCAACCCCTTAAAGTCTACAATAGTTACTTTTGACTTCAAAACCAAACATCCCCTCACTTTATCATTCTACCTCTATAGCTCCCAAATCCCAATAAAAAAACTCCTTCATGTACCTTGGGCTACTTCTAGGCTTGAAACTCCTGGAAACCCCACATTAACCACCTCTCATCCATATTAACACTAAAATCAAGTTCTCTATCTCCACCTAAACAGAAACGTACCAATCCATCTCCATCAAAATACTAATTTAACCTCTCCCTAATCAGCCCCACGTGGTCCTACACTTGCTTCATATGGGAGTCCATGGCCAACTCCAGTTCAAATAAAATCCAAAACAAATAAAACAATCCATAGAATCATCTCCAACCCCGCATAGTACCTTCGCAACTCGGTAACTCATGACTAAATTACCTATTGACTACATCCTTAAACTCACTCAATCTGGTATTACCTAATTATAACTCTCCCCAGAAACCTGGCATCTAATTTACTGCCACTCAAAAAACTTGCTATAATATCCACTCAATCATAACAGACAACCCCAGCTACCCCAAAATAAAATTCACTGTCCCAGAAATTCTAAAGCATTAATAATAGCCATTTAAAATGAGCTAATGTACATCCCCTACTTACATAACTCAATCATTTCTCACATTATTAAATTGAATGTCACTGGACATTACAATTCATTCAAGTATCCATGTAAATGATTTATGTGATGAATAAATACTATTCTGCATGTTAAACCAACTGTAATATCTTTGGATAAAAGTTCACTTCAATAATAATGATAATATTAAAGAAAAAAAACACCTGTGCTGTATCTGAAGTAAATATAGTTGAATGCTTAAATTAGGGTAAATAATGTGTCAAAATTATTTTCTTTGATGGAGCGGCAGTTTTCTGTGTGATATTACTACATAAACAAATGATTACCACTGGCTCTTTCTGATGTGTTAATTACTGTTTTATTTAGAAGAAACAGAAATGCCAAAACAAGTAAACACCTATTTGACCTATGAAATACGATTTTGTAAATTGTAGTTTTCAAATGAAACTGAATGGCATAAAAATTTTAAGTGTATAGTGTAAACATATTTTTACTGGACCTTGAATTCTAGAATTGTGAAGCAAATTGATTTTTTAAAATTGAGTGTATTTTTAATGTTTTCATAAGGCATGAGACCAATAAAATTTCAGGGATTAACTGCGGGCCATGTAGCAGAGAGAAAAGTCCTGGCATATAAATACATACTGTTTCCCAACACCTGCGTAAGTACAGCAAACTGCTGGAGTTGGCAGGATCATCCCTCGGAACTTGTTGGAAGCAACATTCTGCAACGACCCCTATTCAAGGACACCTTTTCTCATAATGGCATGGTTGTTGATATGTGCCTTTTCATATAACTATTTGGAAGCAATATTAAAACAACTTCCAAGCTAATACTTCCACTCCCTCAGCCCTTGATTAGCCTTTCTCCATCCGACATGATGTCTTACATTTCAGTATGTTGTGTTCATGACATCCTATGAAATCAGCCTGTTTTTTAGTTTTTTTTAGGGTTACTAGATGGTTCTTGAGGTTTATGAACCTTCCCTGACAAAGTGAGGTCAACTCATAATCTGCTGTGGGGCAAAAATGTCATGTCCGTTCTATGGAATGCAGCCCTCTAAGATCCTACAACCTCTTGCTTGCTTGCCCTCCAATCTATATTTAGTATATTCATAGCATGAAAATGACATGCATTTGATAGATTATAAACATAATTTGCTGCAGTTCATATATTTATTAAATTAATCATAATTATTCACAGGCAACTATGCATCTAAATCCTGGGAAGATAGAAATTAATCCTATTTAATTCCTTGGTAATCTTTATAGCGTATATGTTAGCATTATTCCTTTCATTTTCATTTGGTTACATTTGCATTTAAAAAGTGGTGTTGCAAAATTCTCATTTAATATTTCATATTATTAAATATATTTATCTTACTAAAACATTAAAAATGGTTACATTTTTTGTTTTGTTAATAATGATAACATTTTTTTTCAGCATGTCTGTGATGGCCTATCATTTCAATGATAATATTTATACAAAGTCATTTACACCAAAAGAATACCAGGTAAAGTTACTTTTCTTTCTTATTTCTAAACTTGTGTTACAGCTTTACATATCAAAAGTTATAGTAATTAAGAAAGGCTTCTCGGGTTCCCACCCAGGTTTCTCTTTAAATAGTTGCTCTTCAATGGCAGCACTGCCATCTTCTTCTAGAAATAGAGAAACCTTTCTTAATTTTATACTCCAGAAAAACCTCCATTCTTTAAGCTCCAATAATTTATTGTCAAGTATTTATATATCTGACCAATTTTTCACTCTTTAGGTTTAGATAATGAAGAAAATAAATGCTATCCAAAATAAAGAATAAGAATGGCATCATTTAATACTAACTTTTGAAACCTTGTGACAAAAACCCACAAAATTCAATAAAAAACTTTGGTTCCTAAAATAAGATATAGCTGAATTTACTGATGTAACAAGTAGTGATGGGTATGTTGATTCTTTTTGTTGAGTCATTTATTGTCAATTCTCTCATTGCTATCAGTCGGATCTTTTAAACAACACTTCGGCACTCCGAATCCCATCCGATTCTTTGTGCAAGATTGAGCATTAATAACTTGAGTAAGAAGGGGCAGGGGGTTTGAAGAACTATAGAACAAACTATGTAATATTTATAATGTGATTTATTTATAAATAAACTATAAATTTATTTCTATAACTATTTTACAAATTAATGTTGTTATTTACATAAAACATTTGGAAAAGCTTTTGGGAAGTGAGCCGACTTTTTTTTTCTGTTATGATATGTCTGGCTTTGGAAAATATGAATTCACAATTAACCGGCATTGTGGGAATACAAAGTCTTTTTAACACTAAAAGATAAAGATTAGGATATATTTTATTCGTTCATCCCACCACTCAAGAGGATCCGCGTTTCCCTATATGGGAGCGGGTTGGTGATTTGAGAGCATAAAAATATTATTCAAGAGATAGTACAAAACTATATACACATTGAAAGGACAAGAATATAATATATAGGAATAATATGCTAACTATTGAAGTAGAGAAGTTGTAAGAATAACAAAGCAAAATTAAGTTTGTCATGATTATTTTAGCAATAATTAAGGCTTTATCATATTGCTGGATAAAAGCGTATCAATTTCAAAATTTATTATGAGTGTTATTATTTATTAGCTTTTGGAGAGTGCTGCTCAAGTAGTTCACTGCTAGGCGACTCGGGTGGGCGGCTCACCCCAATACTCAAGGTCTCAAGCAATTTGCCCATGACTTTAAGCCTTCAGTAACTCACTCACTACAGTACGAATCGAACAATGAACCATAACTCATTTGATGTCATTTTAGAGAACGGTTCTTTTATAAGAATCAACTCTGAATCAATTCTTAGTTTATTTACCCAACTCTAGTAACAAGTAATGGTTGCTAATTCAGCAAGTACACTGTTATGAAAAATTATGAATTCAAATATTAGAATTCCTGAAGATGGAGTTGAGCATCTTTGGAATCGAGTTGTAGGATTTTAGGAAGATCAGTGTGAAGCATCGGTTGAAATTGCTAGAGTTATGGCTCTGGATATAGGAAATTTTTATCTTTGACATAGCTGTGGTGGTTAGGAATGAGTTTGCAAGACATATATTCTGTAGAATGCAAGGAATAATCTGTAACTTAGGATAAATGATGCAGGAGGAGAAACCTGTTCTGTCGTTTTTGTTTTTCACTTAGACATTTTGTGAAGGGTTGTTAAAGGGCTGCAATGGAATGAAGGCAAGGGCAAACATGTTACTTACTAAATGCTGGAAAACTGGTTTTGGGAGGGGAGGGTGGCAATGAAAGTGAGAGGTTAAGCTTTCCATAGTTCCAACTCTTTTTACTATGTTACATGTTGCCCTGAAGCACGAGAATGTTTATTGGCTTGTATAATAATAGGGATTGATGTGTTCCTGGCTGCCAGACACTCATAAGGACACACAAAAAGTAAAACATCATAAATAGCTAAACTCTTTCATATTAAACATGTTAAGATCAAGTCTGTCTCCTTGCTCTCACTTTTTATCTTTCCTATCCATATCAATTATATATGCACATATGTGTGTAAAAATGAAGATTATATGGTTAATATGAGCTATAATATTACAGTTAAATTATTCACAGTGATAGGGAAGATAGTGTGACTTGGATAAGGTTTAGTTTGTTGTATATTTCTGATAAGTTTTAATGGCAATATTCTCTTCAGCCAGCATCTGAGACTTAATTATGCATTCAGTTCAAATTTAATGTGTACTGTAAAAGTGTTTATTTGCATTTCAGGTCGAGCTTCTTGATGCCGCAAGAGAAAGAAACATCATTGTTTGTTTAGGCTCAGCCTCTGGGAAACTGTTCATTGCTACAAAACTTATTCAAGAATTATCTAATTCTGTTAGAAGGTAATACATTTTCAATTTATAAGGAATTAATAAGGAAAGGAAAGAGAAATAGAAAATAGGTGCTTACCTAAGGTTCATAGAAGGTAGGCACCTTGTGAGGTTTGGAGTTCATGAATTTTCGGAGGCACCGCCCATTCATCAGAAAGTTAGAAAGATATTTCTAGTGATTGGCTAGCTGATCATGGCCATCACATAGCTACAGGGTGTCTCCAAAGTCAGTATTCTTGCACCCAAATTTCGACTGACTTCTGTAGCAACAATTCTCTCGATTTCATCACAATATCACAGCCTTCATTAGCTATATTTTCTTCTATTTCCTGTAAAATACCACCACTTTCTAACTCCATCATATCACAAATCTCACGACATTTCTTCACATAATTCAACTCTTTGTCACCTTACTTCAACTTGCATGTTCCTGTAACTTTCCTTCAAAATTATTCAGTTTTCTCTCACATTTCTTTCCTTACACAATCTAATATTTTATGTACTATAATTCGCCATTCTATGTTTTCTGTACATAATTCACATAGCCCATGTTTAACCTTCTCCCTTAATTTTGAATTACACTCATATTTGCTTCTATTTTTTGACTACTTTGTTTCATTTGATTCCAAAATTTTTCTCTGTCTTTTCTCACACATTTTGTTTTGCATTTGCTTGAGAATTTCAATAATGGTCATATCTTCCAATTTTGGTTCAACAGTTCTAAGTACATGAGGTTGTACTTCTAAATTTGATCCGTTATTAATACAAATCTGCTATTCATTTCAGCATTTGACATGCCCAGTTTCAAAACTAGCCCCATGTTATTTGTATCATCTGTTCTTGCGTCATTCTGTCTGACATCATTTACCATATTGTCTTTATTCTTACTTTCAACATTAATCATTTTTCGGCTAACTTTTAGACAGTGCATGCCCTGATGTTAACAACATAACATGTACCATAAACCCAAATAACAGTTTGCAAACACATTCATATCAGCAGTAATATAATTCGATGCAATACAAAAATTCACTCGTCCACTTGTCACGGGTTGGTGCCATTATCTTACACTCATTTGTGATACACATACAAATTTTACCAGCTGAACTTCATTTTCTCATGGTGTGGAAGTTGTTATATAACAAATAAAATCATTTACTTTTCCACAGCAAGGCAGCAACAATAGATCTTCTTTTATTCCAAAAGTGACACACACTTCAAATACAAAGATATGGTACACTCCTTTTTTTCAAAGCACTTCATCAAAGATGTGTGACCTCAATTTCACAATGTTCAAGTGGGGATGACCTTTTTTTGAGGATATACATATACAAAACACACACACGTCAGAGATTGACATTGTCAAGCTAATTAAAACAATTAACAAGGACAGGAAAGAGAGATAAAGAATTGGTGGCTTACCTGAAGTGTACAGATAGCAGGACCATGTTGAGTATGGAGTTCTTGAATTTTCAGATGCACTGTCCTCTTAATCAGAAGATTAGGAAAACATTCTGAATGACAGCCAGTCCCACATTGCAGGAACCTTCAAATCTATAAAAGTTTTTAGTTTATTTTTATATTTCACCTTGCTTTATGTTGAAACAGGGATTTACTTTAACTTTTAATATATATATATATATATATATATATATATATATATATATATATTTGATTGTAAGGACAGGAAAAAGAGACAGAAAGCTGACGACTTACCTGAAGTTCAGAGATGGGTTTCAGATTCTTGAATTTTCTGAGACACTGCCCCCTTCATCAGAAGTTAGAGAAAACATTTCAAGTGATGGCCAGCTGTCGACTAAGCAGTCAAAAAATTGCTGCATGGCTAGTAAACAATAAACCCCACCAGCCGACCAACTTAATCTCTCAATGAGGGTCAGGGTAGAGGCAAAGAATTGATGGGGCTGGGGAGGTGCGTACTTACACCTCCAAGTTAACACATTTATATACAACCACATACCAGTGCATACACACACATACCAAAGTATACACACATTTCAAGGTTTTAACAAATACGTACTCCAACAGAAACACCTGCTTGTGATGTTATGGGCAGTCAGTACCCTGGAACTGAACTACTACTGATATTGCATGCTGACTAGGTCTCTTCCATATCAGTTGATATTGCCTTAATGGCTTTCATCCCTGTCCAACCTTCCACGCCCCATCCTGGAGTATGATATTAGCTGCATTTTGAATGTCAGAATCAAGGTCAACAACTCATTTTTAACACCATGTTTGACACAAATCTTGATTTTTTTATTGTTATTTTTATGTATACTCTCTTCATATGCAGAATGGGGTTTAAATTACATAAGTTGACATTGAGGGAAACACTTAAAGTAATTAATACCAAAATTTATTCATTCGACTATTTATGTGTTTATTAAAATTTCCACCTCCTCCCCTCTGTAGCTCCAGAGGTGGCCCTCACAGCATTACAGTTTGTTTTGCAAGGAACATACACCTAAAATTTAATTGAATTTGTTCTTCCGTATTTAATATAGTATGCAGATTTTTTAAATCCCTTCTAACCCCTTTTGTGGGGTTGAACTTCAACCTAAGAATCACTTGTTGAATTAAATGTGATTATCACAACACCAGTTTCAACACAAATCTCAGTTGTTTTCTTATTTTTATGTTGCGCTCCTCCCACCCCACTCCACTGCTGATATGGAAAGACTATCAAATTAATTGACCATGAATAAATTTATTGCACAATTATTGGGCGCTGTATCATATTAAAAAATTTCTGCCCCCTCGTCCCCAAGGGTGGTAGCTGTTTCTTACCCCGGTAGTGTTCTGTATCTGGCTCACAAAGGACACGTATATAAAATTTGGTCAAAATTGCTTCACACACTTAGATTTTTATGTCTAATATACATTCAAAAACATTCAATTTTATTATAGACATTAATTATAAATTGTGACAATACTGACAATTTGTCAGCAACTATATATTTATTTAATACGTCTATGGCATATAAAAATCGTCAATAGAAGGTTAAAACAAAATAATCACATTATTATAAAACTGTCATATCTTTATTCATAACTTCAGGTTCTGTAGCAGGAGCCTATGCTCCTCTAAAAATTCATAAACCCAATTTATCATTTAGAGTTATATGTATATAGAAAATTTCAATTTTTTGGTTAACTTGCTAAAAAAAGGTTTAAATTGTGAAACACACTATTCTGTTAGACGCTCATTACACTTAGTAGATAACTTACAAAATATCACGTTTTCCAATGACCATATTTTAGTTTCTTTAGATGTTATTTCCCAATTTTCTCTTTACCTAATGATTTAATTTTGGAAAGCTTAAAAAAAAGATGTGAAATCAAATTTTAAGGTCTAAATAACACTCCTCAGATGTTCTGACAACAATTTAACAATTAATAGGATTAGTAACAGAAAAATTAGTTTTATAGTTTTGCCATAAATGACATACATACAATATAAATTAATTGACTTACTTAATAATTACGGTTTTGGTATTGTATTTAAGTCAATACATAATTTCAATGTAACTAAGTATATTAAAGACAAAATTAACATTCTAGAAAAAACATTAGATTATGTACAAAATTAATTGTTTGTATTGCAATGCATTGTATATTGACAAACAAAGACAGCACTGAAAACAAAAATAAAACAACACAAAAGCACTATCAAATGTGACATTCAGAAGTATACAGTTGGGTCCACTTATTTTCCAACCAAATGGAAACACGCAACCATAATAATGATACCGAAACCAAACAAACCAAAAATACACCCTGAAAGTTATCGTCCAATAAGTCTTCTTCCCACATTATCCAAATTGTTCGAAAAACTACTCCTACCACAACTAATTAATCAACTATCCTCTCTGATTCCTGACACTCAATACGGTTTTTGCCCAAAACACCCCTGTCCCCATCAAATATACCGCCTCTCCAACCTCATTAACAACTCCTTTGTACATCACAAATCCCTCATCACCACCTTTATCAACATCGAAAAAGCGTTTGATAAAATCCACCATCCTTCCCTACTATCTAAAATTAAAGACATCCTTAATGACACCCACTACAAAATACTCCAAAACTACCTTTCAAACAGAACCTTCTCTGTCAAAATAAATAACCACCTCTCACAACCTCACCCAATCGCGGCGGGCGTCCCCCAAGGAAGTGTCATTGCCCCCTTCCTAGACAACATCCATCTTCTCCCATGATATCCCACAACATCCTAACACTAGCACAATCTTTTTCGCAGACGACATAGCCATCTCCTATGAAACCTCCTCCCTCACCTCCGATTTCCAACCACTCCAATCAGCGCTCAATAACCTAGAGCAATGGTCCAAACAATGGCGAATCAGTATCAACCCCACCAAATCAATAACCATCCCATTCACTTTAACAAAAAACCCTCCTCCCCAAATTCATCTCTATCTAAACAATTCATTAATCCCTACAAAAACGGAAACCACCTACCTCGGAATCATGTTTGACTCAAAACTATCCTGGAAACCTCACATTAATTTTCTCCTCTCCAAAATAAACCAAAAATTCAGAACTCTATATCCCCTCCTAAACAGAAAATCCCCTGTCTCCACTAGCACAAAACGCCTCATATACCTCTCCATTATACAACCCACCTGGTCCTATGCCTCCTCCATATAAGGAACAACAGCCAAAACCCATTCAACCAAAATTCAAACCAAACAAAACACAATACTACGCACCATCACAAACTCTCCCTGGTACCTAAGAAATTCCGTCATCCATAAAAACATCAAAATTCCCAATGTAAACTCTATAATCTCCAAATCCATAACAAACCTAATCAAAAGCGCACTCAACCACCCAAACCCCACGATCCAGCAATTTCACAACAATCCTCCTCCACCTCCACGCTCCCGTCGCCTCAAAAGAAAACTTCCGATTGACCTCATCCTTCCCCCTGATCATTCAGGCACATCCTAACCCACTCTACCATCATGTCCGCAGACCACATCCTCATTAATCCTCCATAAATCAGTTCTCTACCTGTCAATCCTCACCCACCTAAGTCGTATGCCCCTCAGGTACTCACAAAAATAAATAAACATAACCAATTCTCCTAAAGTAGGTTAATTAAATGAATTAACCTATCTTCACGTTATCATGTTAATTATATACCGTTTTAATATTGTATATACTGTATCGTTATCGTCCTAACTGATAATCTGTACGATAAAAGTTTTTAAAATAATAAATTTAAAAAAAAAACAGTTGGGTCCAAGCTCACCTATCTTAAAATCATAATTTTGATTGGCAAGATGTGGAAGTTTTGGATGAGGAAATTAATTATTTTTCAACACTGATGAGCGAAATGCACCTTATCAGGTGTAACTCACTGAATGTGAAAAGTGGCACAAGTAATATGTGATGCAGTCTTACTACAGTAATTTATTTTTTTATTGATTTGGTTGCCATTGTTGTTTAGTCATTATTAAAATTCAGTTTGACCGTAATCGTCACAGGACAAGTCCATGAGGCAAAATTATCCACTCATAGTTACATGCTATCCAAATGTAAGTCCGCTGTATTTATTATGTAATTGAAAACAATCTTTTTTTATATATTAACAAAATATTCTGTATACAAATTTACAGTTATTTTTGTAAATTTTTGTAGCAACAAGAAATATGGACAGAATTTTGTAGATGTATTAAATAAATATAATCAATACGATAAAAGTTTTTATATGAATAAAAAATAAACAAACATAAAATTGTTGGTCCAAACAATGGCGAATCCGTATCAATCCCACCAAATCAATAACATCCCATTCACATTTTCAGTGCTTAATTTGATTAATTGAATGGAATTAATTCATATTTGAATTTTTTATTCATGAAAAAGAAAAGAATCAGAATCATAGTTCTTACTAACAATCAATTTATCTACATGTAGGTAGATATTTTGGTGACATCTAATTGTCATTGTTGTTTTATTAAAATTATCACTTGTTATCTGAAGTTATCTAACATAATGTTTCTGGTCTAATTATACAGCTTTCAATGTAATTGTTTCAAATTACACAGAACAAATGTTCCTGATTTTATGAGAATGAATGGGTGAAAATGAAAAAGACATAGTTTACAGGAGAGTATATTTATCTACAAAATTGTAATTTTTTTAAATATGTTAATACCAGCTTAATTGTCATCATAATATAAATATTTTATTTTCTCTCAAATATATAATATATTAATGAAATTGATTACTTTCAGGTCCATCAACTATGGAGGAAAACGTACAATTTATCTTGCTGATACTGTGGATTTGGTGGCTCAGAAGGCTAGCTACATTCGTCACTTAACAGACCTTGAAGTTGGAGAGTATTGTGACTCAGAGAAAGGGGTCGACTGGGTTGATGAAATCAATTCAAAACAGGTTTCATATCATTCAAATTAAATTATACATTTTCTTATTAATTTCATGACAATCATGCAAATACCTGCTTTGTGCATTCAGTACTTTTAGTTAGCTCAATTTATTAAGGAAAAAGGTTAATGACAAAAGTTTATTATTATTATTCTAAAAGATATACACTCCCTCATGAAAAAACAACATTAATGTTTTTTTTTTCACTCATTCATATTTTTTTAACTTCAAAATAGGGAATTGGGTCATTCTATGTCAAGTGACCTAATTTGAGAAACAATCCTTGCATGCAACCATTTCTGATTTTGATGATATTTTTACAGTTTCATATATTCATAGGGACACCAGATATCGTTTTCTAGTTCACATCATTCGAAAGAACAGAATTTTGTGTAATAGAAAAGTAGTTTAATTTTGGTGTCTCAATACATAGTTTCTAAAATTAGACTTAATTAATAAAAAATACAATCTAATTTAGTTTTACTCTAGTCTACTCATTAGTAGCTGTTATATAGAAAAGTCTTATCATAAGCAATCGCCATTCGCATTGTAGCTTTTGAGCTGGTTAGGCGTGTTTTATGTTACATCAGTCCACGCTATCTCTCGACTTGGCCAAACAGTTAACACCGGCAACTGACTTGTTGGTTAGACATGCTTTGTGGTTACTGTAACCTACGCTCATCAGCAAACTCTGACACAGCCAAACAGCACCGGCAGCTGAGGAGCTCCCCCATAGCATTTGCTGAATTTCATCATCTCCTTTTTAATGCAATGCTACAATTAATTGCAGATCATCAGAAATATAACATCTCCACAACGCAGACTCTGTCAATCTACCATCATGGACAGCTCTCTGTAAAGTAACCTCAAAGATAATTTACATCTACCTGAAAACCTTAGCACCTCAATAGAACAACATCACCCTTCCCCTATATTTCACACAACCACCACAAAAAATCACATCTCCACAAATAGTTCCTCCGATAACTCCACCATGAAATTCAACTCGCCATTCAAAAAATCGAATAGATTTTTAATCCTACAAGATACAAGCGACATTATCGAACAAGATTCTCTGCTCCCTACTCCACAAGTCAACCTACCTCCTATATTCATCAACAATATCGACAACATAAATCTTGTGTTAAATACCCTCAAATCTCTATGTGAATCAAAATTCATATACTATATGAGTGACAACAAATTCAAGCTAAAACCTTCTTCAATAGAAGACTTACAGAAAACAAATAGTGCTGAATTCTACACATTCAACTTATAAACGAAAAAAATTTCTGAGTGATTATACGTGGACTTCTCCATAAATCAAACACATCTACAGGGGTTGGACAAAATAATAATATTATATAAATATAATTATCCATTATACCACTCAATACAAGTTTTGAGCCTTTTGCCAAATTTCATCTTGTGTGAAATCTTAATTGCATAAATATCCACAAGCTATATAATTATTACAGTTTATGTGACATTAAAAAAATATACAATAGTTTCTCTTGATGAACCAATTTAAAGCACTAAGCATTAATAATATGTGTCCACAACTAGCTTCAACTGTAAATCCTAATACAATGTAAGAGTTTGCACAAGAGTAAAATTGGATGATGGCAACCTGACTACACACAATCATACTCAGTACTGCACTAGCTCTTTCCCCAAGTTTTGATACAATATTCAGTATAAGCAAAGTTGTGCACTTATTACTGGGTCACTCCATAAGAGTTGAACACAACCACGACACCCATGATCTCATGAGGAGGTAGAAGGTCAAGAAAGAATGGAGGGAGAAGTGTTTTCGTGATGGAATGATGTTCAAGGAGGATTTGGACAGTTCTGCTATAATTGGTGTCTGATTTAGGGTGAAGCCTATATATTACCACATATTATCAAAGTTCAATGCTATTTGTTGTGCGGTAACTTAACACTTTCTATTGAAGTTTTTAGTTTGAATTTGTTGCCACTCGTATTGTATACGAATTTTGATGCACATATAGATTTGAGGTTGTTTAACACTAGATTTACGTTGTCAGTGTTGTTAATGAAGATAGGAGGGGTTTCATTTATTGAGTAGGGAGTGGGGAATCTTGTTCATTAATGTTGTTAGTATCTTGTAGAATTTCGAATCTATTGGATGTTTTGAATGAGTTGAGTTATTGGAGGACTTATTTATGGAGATTGAGGGAGACAGATTATTGGGTTTGACTTTGCGTTTCTTTGTGGTGAAGGAGTGAAATATAGGAGGAGGAGGTTGTAGTTCTATTGAGGTTCTGAGGTTTTCAGATAAATGTAGATTATTGCTGAGGTTACTTTCCAGAGAGCAAGTCTGTGATGGTAGATGGACCCTCCAGTTGAGTATGTGTTGTGTTGATGTTATATTTCTGATGTTTTGTGAGTGCTTGAAGCGTAGAGTTGAAGATAAGCTGATAAAATTCAGTGGCCATGACGAGTTTGCCAGGGAGTGGTAGTGTGGACTGATGTAAACACAAAACAAGTCTAACCAGCTCTAAAGTAATGTATGAATGATCTATTATAATTCTATTTTAATAATAATATTCTTTCTCAAGTTCATTTTATCACAAAAATTATTTTTTTGTGTGCTTAAATTTACTGCTTAAGCTAAATTACAGACATTTGTTTCAATTATAGGTTCTAGTAATGCTCACAAGTATTTGTTGCCACATTATAGCTTGTGATTTTCTAAGCATTTGTGATGTAAACCTCATAATAGTTGACGACTGCCACAACACCACAAAAAATCATTATATTCGTCAGGTAAGGATAAAATATTTACATTAATTATTAAGACATAAAAAAATATTGTTAATTGTAGATAGCCTTGGTAGTTGTTTTTTTTAGTGCTGAGGAGTGATAAATCAAAATTTTGATATAGTTCTCATGTTTGTAATCTTGACTCATTTAGGAACACAAATACATTTCTTCACCAAGATACTTTACATTATTTATTAACTTAAACTGGATTGTATGAAGAGCTTTCTGTATTTGACGTTAGAAACAAGCATATTATTTTGTTTCAAAAATTTGTTGACGAACAAAAAAATGGTATCTGTATTAGTGTGAAGCTCTTTGTAACATTCTCTTCTATTATGTCATTTACTTGATTTTGAATATTATTTTCTGTTGTTTGATGGTTTACGTGGATAGACATTAATAGTAACTTTTGTTTCAGATTATGCGTGAAGTTACAAAATGCAATAAACAGCCTCGTATTATAGGTTTAACATCACCATTATTCAATAGTAATTCAGACCCTGGTAGACTGGAAGGAGAAATAAGGCGTTTAGAAATAATTCTAAACTGTACTGCAGAAACTGCTAGTGATATTGTATCTGTTCTTAGGTACTAAACTTTTACTTTATTTACAAAAAATTCTGAATATCACATATAAACTTTCTTTTTGATATAAGGTTGATGCATATGCACAACTTCTTGAAGCTTTTTGACATTTATAATTTCAGTTCTGTGGCGTAATAAATATGACTGAATTAATTTTCTTGCTCTAACTTAGGTTCTTATTAAATGTTTCACCAAGATAGTTTGACAGTTTCAACACAAACTTGTTTTCCTTACTCATTTTGTATTGTTTGGGTAGCATTTGTAATTATATTAAAAATTATTGCTTTTATTTTAGTTAAATTTATTTTCTTACTTTTATTTTTATATTTCCATGTATTTTATGTTAACCACCATAGCATTGACATCCTCTATACGTAATTTAAAACATTGCAGTTATCATTTAGCAATATAATATTGGAAGCATATTACCATTGCTACATCATTCATAAAACGGAGATTCACTACTTTCTTCTTTACACTTAACTGTGGTATATTTGTTGCATTTTCTAAACAGGTTTGATAATTCCTCATTTACAAGGACTCTTAGAAATTATGTAATACAATGGACTATGTGACTGTCCACAGTGAATTATTGAAGTAACTCTTAAAATATCTTTAGAGAAATCTATTTCTATACTGATTATTTCTCCATCATCAAAAAGGTCTGCAAGATCCTGACAGATATTGTTATTGGGCTGTCACACTAATATCCCAGGTGAAACAATGCTGCCAGCATGCATCCATCCAATTTCATTCCAGTATTGCCACAAATATCCCACTATTGTTATTGTCATGATAATTATATTGCCAGGAAATAAATAGTCCTACTTTCTGTTTTACCCCACTTAATCTAACTTCTCTTCAGTATTCTGTTAATGTAGTATGATGACCTCCTTCCCTTTAATGCTACTGAATTTATCTGATTTTTCCCAATTTATTTTCATACAGAACCTAGTTATTTCTTATTTCAAAATTTAATTTCCCTAAACCATAAACGTTCCATTTCTCTGTCTTGAAGAGTGTCTGTTTCCTTTATGACATTTTCTCCCTGAGTAGTTGCCAACCTGGAGATCTAAATGGAAACTATTTAATATATTATCTTTGTGTAATTGATTCTTTTAAATTGATACACTTTGTAGGCAGCTCCACACTTGAGGGTTTGTTTATTTCTATCTGCTGCCCTAGCATCATTTTGCTGCTAGAGTCTCATGGTTAGGAAGAGTCATTGTGCAAAGATCAGGTTGAAATTTCTAGAGGACACCTCTCTCTCCCACTCAACCCCCTTTATGTGTCACTTTATTTTGTTGCAAATCTCGGTCTCACCGTTCAGACACATTGAAGAAGGGACCCCGCCACTCCATAAATTGATGCTTGCCTTCAGGGTCATACCTTAGGCACCAGTCTCAAAATCTGTTGTGATGGTTTTCAAGAAATTTGGGCTTTGATCCACCGTGTGGATGAGATCTTCAAGTTGAAGTTGCATTTATTCTGGCATCAAATTGTGAGAGACAAGTTGAGAGCAAAGATTGTGTTTTCCCAAATTCTAGGGCACTATGTAACACAACCAGTTCTCACTTTCTCTGCTATCATTCACAGTGTCACACAACAATCCGGGGACTTCCTTCACTTTCTGTACATTGTTCAGGGTGTGTGCAGATGTAGGCCAGCCTTTTCAAGGATGTTTTCCACAGTTGAATTCATGCCCTTCTCAGAAGCATAAACACACTCATGGTGACAGGTGTTAGCATTTCATGAGTCTCTTTCACTGATTTTCCAAGTTTGAAGCAGAAATGCTCACTGATCAGTTTTGAATTTATGTCTTGACCTGTGCGACATGGGACTAGTCACTGGCATAGACTTCTCACCATGATGCCGATCAACGAACTTTCCAGAGGTTGTACATAAACTAGCTTACATAAATTTATGCACCCATACATTTTATTAGGGAGGATATGGATGATTTTACTGTGGTCAAGATCAGGGGAATTTGAATGTTATGAATTATCGAGCTGTGAAGATAACATGGGGGGTTGGAGATGATTCTTGAATTATATTTCAGTTGGAGTTGGCCAGTAGAGTTTGGAGTCTAGAATTAATCTGAGTGTAAGTGATGGAGTTTTTTATTGGGATTGGAGGCCTAAAAGGTAAAATGATTGAGTGAAAGAATGTTTGGTTTAGAGGGTAAGTGGAACTATTGCAGATTTAGAGGGGTTTATATTGGCCCTCAAGTTTTTTCCCAGGTTTCCAGATTGTAATGAGTAGGGGGACAAACTCTTATTTTATAATGAAAAATTATTATAAGAATGAAATTCCATTTACACTACATTTAACAGTTTTACATACATGCTACAATTTGCTCACTTCAAGTCACTAGCTGGCAATTTTTTTAATGATTGCAGTTGTGTAATGGCTTCTCTTGTTAAATATCTCCAAATTTCCTGAAAAGTTGTCCAACTGTAAGGTATATGTCTTATAATTATCATTTTACTATTTGAATTCCTTCCCAGTGTAGCATTTTAATTGCTAGTAGTTTATGTACATACAAATAGAGGTGGCCATTAAGGAGTGTAGGACGTTTGAAGAACAGTTACCACAGATGGAGTTCAGCCTGTTTAGTGGCCATTGAGGAATTGGTTTGTGTTAGTAATTGCATTTTTTGAAAGATTGGATTGGCTATGTGTTCTTGGCGAACACCTGGTATGTTTAGTGGCCATTGAGGAATTGGTTTGTGTAACCTTTTCCAAGTAGAGGAAGCGTTAACCTGCCTGAGCACTTGGGAGAGAGATTTGGTGTGGGCAGGGTGACAACTGGTGAAGTGGAGGTATTGTAATTTGTTAATAGATTTGATGTGGGCTGATTTGATAATTAGGCCAAACTAAGGTGTGTGTTAACTTTGGGGAAGATGATGTTGCTTGGTGTGTGGTTGCACGTGAATTTGATGGGGTATTTGGTGTCTAGGGTGTGGAGGAATTCGTATAGGGAACAACATGAAGCTGTCATCTATAAATCAGGTTGAGAGTTTTAATAGTTAGGAAATTAGCAGTTCTGTTCCTTTTATCCCATGAACAGATTGGCACAGGATGGAGGAATTCAGATACCCACAGCTCTGCCATTCATCTGGTGACATATGTTGTCTTAGAAGTTGTCTAGTGCAATTTCAGCTCAACTGTACTTCCATTAATCTAGACAATGCTTTTGGTCCTCAAGTTTGGGTTAGTACATGCCGAGGAACTTTTGGTTATATTGTCAAGAGTTTAGTAGGAATAACTTAGGTTATCATGAGCATCACATATGTCTAGACCTGGGTTTCCCAAACTGTGTTCGCAAAAAATTTAGAGTGATTATATCTAAACTATGGATTATAATACCACTTAATCAGTTCGTATAACGAAAACTCCGTATGCATCTAATGGGAGAAAGTGGAATCATTTCTCACACCTTTCTTTGTTTCTAGCTTGTTTCGAAACCATTTCAACAATGTTGTGAAACAAAGAAACCATATTCCTTGTTTCCTGCTTCAATAGGAAACATTGGTAACAATGTACAAGTATGGCCATGTTCAGTTAACTAGAATCCTGTATGAGTGAGATAGATTTTTCCATAACCCAGAGTTATACAAATAATATTTATTTTAAAGTTACTCAGAAAATTATATTTCATTATTTTATTTGACAGTTAGCAGCTATGGCCAACAAATAAACCAACCTTATACACATTTGTTTGTGGAATGTAATTCAACACGCATAATTGCAGTCTCTCAGCACCATCTAGTGCAGCAGTTCTGAACCGGAGGTCCGCAGAAGAATTTTAGTGGTGCGCTTAAGATAATAAATTTTTATTTTTGCTGGCAAACAAAACACATATGGTCACAAAAATATCTATTAATTTATGTATTTCGGAAGCTTTTGACATATTGTCAAAATGATCCATTCAAAAAACATCTCTCTACTTACGGTGTTAAATTTCACTGTTTTTACGACATATTAATTATGTCTTGTTAGGTAAGCTAACAAAGCAGCAAAACAAAGCAAGTGGGCAAATGAGGACCTGAAATCAGTTTTAGAAAAAATATTGCCAATAAAAAATATCCACAAATTTAAAAACTGTTAGGAATGAAGCTGTTAAAGTGATGAACTATGTAAAATCAAAAGCACTTCAATCTAGATTAAATAAAGCTTTGTGCATGAACTGGGTAATGAACACAAAGCACTATTAAGACTCTTTGAACTTTGAAGTGAGTTGTAGGTCTTCTTGAAGGCACAAAACAATGCAGGAAAATAATTTTTAACAAATTCTTCATAGTTGATAAAACTTGAATATATGACAAATATTTTTACAAAGTGCAATTAACTTATCATTACAAGGAGCAAGTATTACAATTTTTAATAGAAGAGATAAAATTGCATCTTTTGATAAAAAATACAATTTTGGATTTCATCAGTTGAATCTAATGATTTTAATTGTTTTCCTACCTTACACAAATGTTTGAATGAATTAAATTTTAAAGTAGACATGGAGTTTCCAAAATGTTTTACATAATGTAGCTTTGTAACTAGAAATCAACTCTTTTGCAATATTTTCCGATAAATAGTAAGGATGATTCTTGGGTTCATGATCTGTTTTCCACGACATTTAAACCGGAAGCTTTAATGCAAGTGACTATGAAAATCTAATTGATTTAATCAGTGACTCATTTGAAACATATACAAATCTTTCTGGGCAAGTTTGTCAGAAGAGTACCCCAATATTTTAAAACAATCTATTATTGTTTTACTTCAGTTTTCTTTAACCTATTTATGCGCAGCAGGATATTATTATTATGCTGCAATGAAGCCAAAGTGCAGAAACAGACTCGACGCCACACCAAATATTAGAATTCAACATACAAATATTTTCCTGGCATCAACAAGATATGCAATTCAAGGTACCAAAATCATCAAACTAATTGAGTTCTTTATTTATGAATATTTTTGTTTATATATAAAAATATGTACTGAATATTAATTAATGATTTAAAAAAATACAAGTAGAAATTAAAAAATAAGCCAAGGGTTCCATAAAAATGTCTGATTTTACAAGTGTTCCAAGTGTTGCAGAAAAAGTTTGGGAAAGCCCAATTTTAGACTGTTAAAAGTGTACATGGTATTTGAAGGGGTACAACATATATCTGTATCTGATAGTGTTGTATACGTAAATACTTCACACAGGTCTCTACTTTATAAAGAATAGATAGGATAATTGACATCAGTAAGTGCCACTTGGTTGTCCTTTGAATGTGGAGCCAGGTGTCCTCAGCCATGCCCAAATTCTTGAGATTGAACAGTAGATTCACCTAATTGCAGATCTTCAATGGCTTTATTCATTGCATAGTGAGGAATACATTTCCATTTCAAGTAATTCAGGATCAGCGTTTATTCGTGCATCTGTATCATGTACCACATGACCTGGATTAATTGTGCTATTTCCTTTTCATAGACAGATATGAGCACAACCATATCGCCGGTATTCCCAACAAAACTAATAATTTTTGGCGAGATCATTCTCTGGAGACATTCCAGAGAACAGGCTCAAATGTGGATCCATGCTCTAAATATGTCCCCCTACATTGAATTAATTTTATTGAAGTGTTTATCTTTCTGTATGAAGTAAATATTGTTTCATTTCCAGGTATTGTTCTAAACCTAAAGAATTAGTTGTTGAATGTGCAGAACCATCCTTGGGCACTTTGGATGAAACTTTAGAATCAATCATAATTGATGCATTGAAATTCATTAATGATCATCGCTATGACCCGTCCGAGTTATATGATGAAGAATTTGAGGAGGAGTTAAAAAATATTCCTGATCCAAAAATAGATCCAAGTAAAATATTTCAAGATTTCCTGTATATATTACACACCATGGGTAGGTAAAATATAATTGAATGATCAGAGACTGTGTAACTAATTATCAGAAAACATATTGTACAGTGTTCTATAATAAATTAATTATAAAAGGCTTTCAGAAACTGTAATAAAGACAGTAATCTTTTATAGTCCTTGAAAGTAATTCCCAATTTATTTCAAATATTTTATATATATTCTGAAAAGATAACTTCAGCATGGGTAGTGAATTATTCTTGTCTACCTTTTGGTCATTCTGCAGACTTATCACATTATTATGAAATAATAGTGCAACTTGCTAAAATAATTTTTTAATGCACCTTATAATTTTACTATGTTTTTGACTCATTCTTTTTTAACATTTTTGTTGCATCATTGTCCATTGGTCAGTTATGATTGGTGATCAATTTGTGGCCTCAAGAGTGTCTGCTCTAGAATGCAGTACTTTGGAAGGTCTCAAAGTCCAAAACCTCAGCTCTTGATCTACACTCTGTGTAGCTGACCCTATTGTTTCTCTCATTCTTTAACCTTCTGTGACAGGAACTCTGACTTTCTCCTTGCACTCTTTCATTACCAAATAAAAATGATGCTTTTGCCTTCTTCTCTTCTTTTAGGTGATCATCTTTAGACCTCACATCCTATGGGATTCTTCTACGCTCCCATAATGGGGATTTAATTTTTACAATAGCTATATTGTTGTTTAGACTGGCTTATTATTAATTAAATAAAAGTTTTAACCCAAAATCAGTTTCAATTATTTATTTTTCATACACTTTTGAAATTGTATAAGAAATAAATATTCGAGCCTGATTTTGGGTTAAGATTTTTATTTATTTCTACAATTGCTTGGCACACTTTTATCTAGAAGTTTTCTCAAAACTCTGTCTGATCTCTGTATTGCCAGGTGGTGTTTTTGTTTGGTTTGAAAACGAGCACTTAACCAAAGCATCTGGCACTAATTGTGAAAAAACAAGCTGTCAGTATTTTCACTCTTCCCTCCTTCAATCCATCAATAGGTATAATACATCTAAATAATTGGCCTCAGAGATCCTTGTAACTGCTTCTTTATCACGGAGATAGAGTTTAAATTCTTTTCTGAACCTTTTTTTCACTTCATCAAGCTTGTGAATAATCCTCCTCAAAAACTGTATTTTATTCCATTGTGATTCAAAACTTTGGTAGCCATTTCTCTTACTAGGATTAATTTTACGCTATTGTTTTTGAACTTGATTTATAGAAAATGTTCTGGACAAAATGATGTGTGTTTTATTCCTGTAGCATTACCCAGTCTGAAGATATTTAACACAAATGTCTGTAATGCTAAAATATGCCCCCATAGCTTAAATGCAAGTTGAAATAAAATTTAAAACCTTTTTTGAACTAGTTATTTACTATATAGTAACATGAAAAATAATACAAATCAAAAATGGTTAAGCAACCCTAATTGGTTCACTTTATATGGATTGACCGTCATCTCTGTTCTTTCGTTCCTAATATTGTTATGTATTTGATAAAATGCTTAAATTTGAGAGATCAATGTAATAATATCTGGTGCTATAGAGTTTTGTTACAGACACATTTATTGTCATATTTCAGGTGCTTGGTGTGCGGACAAAGCAGCATTGGCTCTCCTTTTAGCAGTAGAGAAGCTAAAAGTTAAAACTCCTTATGAGAGACATTATTTGCTGCTTTGCATGGTATCTACTGTTCTTGTCAAAATAAGGTAAGCAATATTTTTCCCTATTTGATTCTTATATTATGGGTACTTAAAATTGTATTTTAAAGTTATTCCCATAGGCCAGTCCCCCCTCCCCCCTCTCATTTGTTTGATAAAATTCAAATGTGGCAAACATATATGTAGTACAAAATAGGCAACCTCAGTGACAAGGCAAGACAGTCATATGTCCATGGGAAATGGGACCTTAACTTAAAATGGGGTCAAAATCAAGCTTATTATATTTTCTGATGGGTGAATGCTGACAATGTGGATATATTCAGAACTTTTCTATAATTTTTCATTGCTGATATAAATTTGTGATATTTTAGTTTCAGAGTACCTAGTTTTGAGCAAAATGTATTTAATGTTTGCATGGTATCTAGTTAAAGATGTCGGCATACTTTTTTCTTCTTTCAAGTGAGTAGATATCTGACGGTGTTAAATACACCATTATACAATTTACACACCTTAACCAGTTTTGGTCATGATTTTGCCACTACTGTCAACACAGAGATGTAAAAGTATTGAAAAACTGTTATTTTTCTATGTGGAAATTATCAGATTTGTGAACTCATGGTTTTATGATTGAACTATTGGATTTCTTAGTTTACTGGTGAGAATATTATGGTTGCTCCATCCTCAAGAAATTGAGCCAGTTCATTACCTTACAGAAGAATGGTTATCTCAGCTCACTTGACACTAGTTTCAGTTTCTGAGGATCCCGAGTGAACATCGGTTGTATTGTAAATCAAAAAACCAATTTTGCCTCTTCACATGTCTGAATTGACATAGTTTTCCTTGGTGACCCTATTAGTTCAATAATATCCTTTATTAATTTATTCCATACCCTTGTATTTAGTTTATCATCCTTGTATTCTAGTAGGGATGTATCAATATCAAATTTGTCACTTAATCAAGGAGGCAGGAAGTCACATTGTTAATCAGTTCCTTAGGGTGAAATTGTGTTGAGGAATGGTGCTATATTTATTTATCCAATGGCCTAGCCTCCTTCCTTGTGTCTGCCTCAATTAGAAGTTTACTCGTAGGAGTGGTTCTCAGACACCCGATAATAGTTCTAGCCAATTTTTTTTAATCAAGACTACTCGGGAGACAATATTGTAGATGAAAGGGCCTTATTAAAAGTGAGTCTTTTGGTCCCACCATAGCCCTTATATTTTGGTATCTCTAGAGGCTTTGATAATAAAGTTTTTGATTTGAATGCAAGAGGGGCACACTAAGTACTTCATTGAAAACATTATCAACTTCATTTTTTTCCACCAATATTGACAAGTCATTTCCTATCACCCACACTATAATACTATTTACAGCCATTTGCAGTTGGACCTCTATATTGTAAAGATTATGCCCCCTGGTAGAAACTATCATTTCATGTAAGCTGCAAGATGCCACATGTTCAGGTTAAATTTTTTTTTTAGTGGGGGGGGGGGGTAAGATATTACTACCACCCTTAGGAATGGGGCTGTAAACTTTAAAACATGCCAATATTTGTATAGAATAATTTTGTTTGTGTGTGTCATTGAGATTGACAATGCTTTTCCTAATGTTGTTTGTTGTGCATATTTTCAACCCTTTTCGGAATTGGAGGGGAAGACCCTTGGGGGTGGTGGAGGAGGAGGAGCATTTCATAAAATTAGCAGGAAAATGACCAATATTGGTGTCCTTTCTGGTATTATAGTAGTTGCTGAGTTTAATTCTGACACCTGGCTTGTAATTTTAGTTGTAGTTCAGCCTGGTTGTAGGAGAGGCTGGGGTGAAAGTCAATAACACAAAATAAATTTAGATTTTCAGTGTCTATTCTCTAATAACTGGCACAATATTAACACTCAAAAGTTGTATTTTTGGGACGACATAGACTCTGACGAGAGATAGCCTTCTACGAAAAAGTGCTTGTCTCAGCAGAAATCTGTATTTATAAATGAAATTTTGCATATGTCTATCTAAGGCATCATAGTACAAACTGTAAAAAATTCATCAAAATTGGAAATGACCATTCAGGGATTGTTCCTCAAATTAGGCCACTTGACATGAATGACCCACCAGTAGATTTCTTGACTCGATTAAGGTACTGTGCATGCAACGTCTGTAGTAGTTCAAGCCTAGGGTGTGGGTGCTCTTGCTGATTATTTAATCATATGTTGACATAGAGATTACTATCAAATTAAATACTGTTTTCACTCTATAACCTATCATATAAATAAACCAACTAAAATATGATTACGGATAGCTTTAACAAACAGTCATAGGCAAGAGTTTCTGACTAGCACATTCTATTGGAATAATTCTTACAGTAGGCTGTAAACTACACAAAACTAAAAGAAAAAGAAATTGTATCAAAGGCATCATGTAAAGGTAATTTTTCTCTTTAAACCACTGTCCTGAAAATTTGGCTGATTTATGTTAAGGTCCCGCTTCCCATGGATGGTCACATATTTTGCCTTTAGATTTGTAATGCTAATGCACATACTTAAATGTGTTTAGATAGTGAGTCAGTGCATGTTGTTCAATGCTTTTCTCAGTTTATGGTGTAAGTATAAATCCAATGAATTTTTAACATATGTTACTTTTCAAGTTGATTTTTACAATCTTAGCTTCAATATGTCAACTTGTCACCTAATAATATAATTGTTGGTTACTCTGAGATACAGACATATATAAAAGAGACAGAGAATACTTTTTCAGAGTTTGGGTTGAAAGAGTAGCTGAATACATACCATTGGTCCAAGATTTGTTCTATTTTACTTTATTAATAATAAATAATTCAATATTTTGATCATGTGTTTGATTTATTACAGAAAATATTAAAGCTGATTCCTATCAGTTGTATGAAGTATTAAATAACAATTCCCACATTTTGAGTGGAAGAATATATTGAATTTTGTACATATAATTAATACAGATAGGAAAGAGAGAAAGGGATTTGTGTCGCATACATTGAAATGAACAATGGTCACCCAATTGCACAATGAAAACTGGCAACCAAACCTCACTCTTAAAGTACACTGCAAAAATTCATCTCTGTCTTTCCTATGTGTAGTGTTTTGACTGTCACATTAATCATCTTTAAGATAACACATTTTTAAGGTATCATTAGTCTAAGGAAGTGGACATGCCTCAATTGAATCCCAGTAAAGCTTATAGTTGATTTTAGTTTAGATTTCAATGCACCTGTGATCAACTCACACAATGTCCATTCTTCACGTATTTCCTAGAATTAGGATGTGAAGATTGTGATTAGTGAATCAGTAGGTGAGCCTATATTAGGTTTAAGAGAATGGAGAGATGTTGAATCGGTCCTTGGACGTCGACTTGGATTAGCTCAGTTGGTAGAGCACGCGGTTGGATATTGCGAGGTCCTGGGTTCAATTCCGTGGTCTGGTTGACATTTTTCCATTCTTGTCTTTCTTCTAGTATCATTAGTTACAAAACCTGTTCCAGCATTTTCTTAATATAACATATAACATATATATATATATATGAGTCAGGAAATGACATTGTCATGTGAATTAAAACAATTAATGGGGAAAGGACAGAGAGATAGAAAGAAAGTGACTTACCTGAGGTTCATAGATGGTAGACACCTTGTGAGATTTAGAGTACTTGAATTTTCAGAGGCACCGCCCCCTTCATCAGAAGTTAGCAGAGCAGCAAATTTTGGCTGCTCAGTCGTCGGCTAGCCGATCACTGGAAATGTCTTCCTAACTTTCTGATGAAGGGAGCGGTGCCTCTGAAAATTCAAGTACTCTAAACCTCACAAGGTGTCTACCATCTATGAACCTCAGGTAAGTCACCTTCTTTATACCTCTCTGTCCTTTCCCCATTAATTGTTTTAATAAACATGGCAATGTCATTTCCTGACTCATATTTATATATTTTATATATATTGTACATCTACTTTGTTTCTAACATGACCTTTAAATATTTATTCCAGATCAGTCTGTGATGAGTACTTCAAAAATTATGATGACATAAAGAAAATTTATGAATTTTCTTCTCCAAAAGTTCTTCGACTTGTTGAAATCCTTAATCAGTTCAAACCTGTTAAAATTGCTGAAAATAAAACAAATTGTTTTGTTTCACAAAACAACAAAGCTGAAGACACAAGCATTCCTTTCAATTCTAATGATATGAATAACAAGAAAGCAGGATGTATATTTCCAGACATCCATTTGATTCCTCGTTCAGTGCAAGTTAACTGCTCAAACTCTAAAGATTTGCTACTTACTCCCATTTTCTCAGGAGCACAACATATGCCTGTGATAGATGCCTTGAAATGCTCTGTACATTCCAAGCTTCATCAAAATGGACATAATTTTATTATTGATGAGAAAATTGAATGTATTTGTGAGCAGTGCTCTATTCCTATATATAATTGTTCTTTCCTTGAAAAAATAAGCACAAGTACATTGTTTAATAATTTGCACTGTCGATGTTTAGCTGGTATAAGTCACAAAATTATAACTTCAGCTAGTCTATTGTGTCAAATGAATGGATTGACTAAACATTATTCACTTTTTGACTTATACAAATTATCAACTTTACACAATTGTATGAACTTCTTAAATATCCTTGAGTTTCCTATGTTAATAAATAATGAAGATGAAGATAATTATTGTTTACAAACTGAATTTATTCAAAGAAAAGAAATCTGTGACTCATCAACAATAGTAACTCAGGCACCTACAGCAAGGAACCGTATACTGAAGAATTTACGCAAGAAAGATGATGATAATAAAGGAGTAACCTGCAGATCTGCTGCTTTCAGTGATGATGCTGATAATCTGTGTGGCCTTATTTTTGTTGCTGACAAGTTTACTGCAAAAATACTTTATTACTTCTTAAATGTTAGTACCTGTTTTATGTTTTTTCCAATTACAAAATTATTCTATCAGCTAGTTTAGTCTACCATGTAATGTCCGATAATATAAGTCGTACACGCTGAGAGGAATTGATTTTGTGAGAGGGAAAGGTAACACAAAGTGAATATACTCTTTCTACAATATTTGTGTAAAAAATTATTTTAATATATAGTTTTATTTTTAAACTTTTAATAATTGCAGCATTGAAAATGATCAGACATTAGTTAAAAATTTCTTTCTTATACGCTTCTTTCTCCACTTATACTACTACTAGTATTAAAACATCTCTCACCTAACTGTTGAAACAATGAGTTTACCAGTTGAAAACATTCTGAATATTAAATTAGTGCCTACTGGGAATGTTTTAAAAAATTGATTGTTCTCCCTCTTTCTAGAATGTGTTCTTTGACATTATTCAGTTCAGGAGATCTTAAGAGCAACTGAAATAGTTATAATAAACATACTTTTAGTTAAAAGATGACAATTCTTAGTAAAGATAGCAGGTTTTCCTGGTGTATTGGTTGCATTACGAGCTCTTGGGCTTCCGACCGGGTGAGAGCAGGCATTGGCCACGACATTTTGATGACGTTCACTGTCATCATTATCAAGTGATATTTGACTGTCCGGTGTTCTGTGCCGCTTCATTTATACACTAATTTGTGGGCGGTCTGTCGAGTATCGTGCACTTCTTGTTCTCAACCAATAACGTCCCTCCTGGTACACTGTGAAAGAAGACATGGGACTAAAAACACCCGGGGTGTACAAAATAGTATGTGAGTGTGGCATAGATTACATCGGACAGACGATAAGGACAGTCGAGGATAGGTTAATGGAACATGAAAGACACATTCGGCTTAAGCAACACACAAAGTCAGCAGTTGCTGAGCATTCCTTATTCACAGGACACAAAATTTAATTTGAGAACACCAGTGTTATCCACAAAAGTTCCCACTTTTGGTATAGCGTTTTAATGGGAGTGATTGCCGTCAAAACAAGTTCAAATAGGCTAATGAACCATGATTGTGGATTCAACCTTAGCAAAGCTTGGGACCCCGTGCTGATGGGTCTCATTGCCACCAACTGTGAGGTTCCAGTCACAACAGAAGTCTTAGTGCCTGCTGAGTTTGGCTCAGATGGATCGACCGCTGCACCAAACCAAAGAGCGAGCGACTGAACAGTGTACCAGGAGGGACGTTATTGGTTGAGAACAAGAACCAATCAATGCACGATACTCGACAGTCTGCCCACAAATGAGTGTATAAATGAAGCGGTACAGAACACGGGACAGTCAGATATCACTTGATAACGATGACAGTGAACATCATCGAAACGTTGTGGATAATGCCTTCTCTCACCAGGTCTAATTCAAATTAGAATTTAAAAGAAAGGAAATAAAACCACGTCAAGATCAGAGTTTCTTAAAGAGTTTGTATTTTTTTATATAAAAGTCAGAATTTCTTTGAAACCATTTTTGATTTGTGATTATTTAACTTTTATTTATTAATCAAATGTCACAAATTCCCCCAGTTTAATAGAATTCCTTTACCCTTATAACATATTTTAGGAATTAGATAATAAGCCTTTGAAAATTGTCTTTTAAAATAACTTTTGTTTCTTGTTTTTTCAGTATTAGCATAATTAAGTTATTTTTATAAATAAAAATGAAGTTGAGTTAAATATTTATTATTTCACTATCAATATACTAACTATTAAATTGTATTTCAGTTTAACCCTTTAGGTATCCAAAAATCATAAAAGTCAGAGAGAGAAAATAACTGGAGCTATAAAGGGCCCCATATTTCAAATAGCTTAGGGCCTCCAAATCTTAATCTGGCCCTGCAGAAGAGAATAATGCTTGTGCAAATGTTTCCAAGTCTTGATATTCATTACCAAATTCAGAATCACCTAACTGCATTTTGGCTATTGTAAATGCTGTCACTTTTACTTGAGAGTAAAAGAGACATACTCAATTCAAATCAAGTTTTAGATTATTTTGCTTCTTCTTTTGCTGTACTTGAATTTTATGTACATGGAAGCCCTATGTGAAATCCCAAAACATGTGTTATTCACACATACTGTACCAACAGTGTCTAACAAATATTTAACTCTTTATATTGTCATATTTGTGATACTAATATATAGTTTGGTTGTCTATATCATTAATATTTTAACTAAGCAATGTATACTATTAATGGGTCAGAATTTACAATGTTTACTATATTATGTGGCCTAGTAACCAGGACTAGAAGCTATCATCACAGTTTTCTTGTAGCCTTTACATGACATTAATCAATCATAAATGTTTATTTTTAAGTACATATAAAGACATTTTTGAAATACTAAGAATTTAAATGTTGAATTCATTAAAATTGTACATTGTAGGTTAATTTCTTTTAAATATTGTACCTCCAGGATCTGAGGAAATTGGATGAAAACTTTTCTTTCCTTACTCCATTATACACTGTTGACAAAACATCCGATCCATTGACTGATCCTCGAGAGGCAGAGAATGAACATCGGAAACAAGAAGATGTTCTGAAAAGGTAACTTTATCTAACATGTTTGGTGTCCAAAATCCTATAAGTATGAAAGACTGAAATATTTCAATTTGTGACAGGTTCCGTATGAGAGACTGTAATATTCTGGTCAGTACATCAGTGCTGGAGGAGGGAATTGACATTCCTAAGTGTAACTTAGTAATTGGATTTGATGCTCCTTCTATCTATAGATCTTATGCACAGTCCAAAGGCCGGGCACGGGCACAAGATGCACATTACATTGTTATGGTTCAAGAAAATAGTACACAGAAGTTTATTAAGGAATTAGCACAGTACTTTGAAATTGAACAGGTTTGTAAAATTTCTTTGTCAAAATTTTGCTGTAGATAGATAATCATGTTTGAATACATGTGACCGATTTGTATATTAAAGTAATCATGTTATTTCAACTAGCACTCTCAAAGTAACTTCAATGACATTCACTTTATAAGTACCTAGGTTTTCATTTTCTTGATTTTATGGTGTTTACTTGCAGATTTCTGTTTATTTACTTTACCTGCATAGTCATATTTTACTGAGCTAACTGAACAAAAAGCAAGACACCTTTTTTAAATAATTAACACAACTAGATATGAGATTGTTAAAATTATCAAACTTTATCAACAGTAATTCTCAAATTAATTAATTCTTTTATCAAATGTTTTTGAAAGAGTAGTGTACAATAGAGTTATAATGCATCACAACAAAAATAATTTACAAATCTATATTAATATTGTGGCAGATATTACAGAATAGAACCTGAAAGTTATTTTTCATGACAAGATGAATTGTGGATTAGTCTGAGGTCCAATGGTAACCTTGAGCAGCTTCTTGTATTGTGAAAGCATAGTTTTCACTAAAATCCATTGAGATAACAGCTGTCTTTAGAGTGGCTGCTCCCTTTAAATTTTTGAAAAACAAAGTCTAGTTTAAACATGGATTTTTTGATTGTTTATGATACGTTTCTTTGAAATAACTAACGAGTTGACTTCAAAGTTGTAAATCATCTGAATTGTAGACATTCGTGTAGAAATGCGAAGTACAAAATATAAATGCCGTCAGGATTCCTTGAAAATCAGAAAAAAAATTAACGAAATTTTTATCGGCAACTTTGGAGGCCGATGATACTTTTCTTTATTATTTTCGTAATCTAAGCATTGGGTTTATCCTAGAAAATAATTTTCATGATCTATTCTGTAATATCTGCCGCAATATTAAAGCTCAAAAGAGGCATTTTTGGAACGATGTCTAATCTGACGAACGGCTCCCTTCTGCGAAAAAACTCGTATTTCAGTCAGAAATGCATATTTCTTTCTAACTGAAATTTTTCAGATGTTAATCTAACGCCTCATAGCACAAACAGTAAAAATTTCATCAAAATCGGAAATATTTGTTCGGGGATCGGTTCTGAAAACTAAGCCACATGACATGGAATGACCCATTTCCTATATTTGAAGTGAAGAAAAACAATCAAGGAGTGAAAAAACCATTAATTTTATTTTTTCATGTGGTAGTGTTTTTGTCTTTGTAAATAATCTTTATAATTTTTTTTTGTCGTTATCCTTTTCCCTCACGATGATATTCTGCTTCGCATCGAGTCATATTTCATTAAAAAAAATTCATTTCACCACTTCAGAATTTTTTTCAGACCACTTACAGACACTTTATAGATACAATTTTTTTCTGGCTTCCATTCCTACTGAAGTATTCCCATAAAAAATTTCATCAACATTGGTTGCTAAATAAGGAAGATATAATGTATTTTCTATGGAAGAACAAATTTCATTTCATCCTCCGATTGAAAAAAACACACGATTTCAACAACTTAGCAGTCTGTAAAACAAAAACCATTTGTGATAGAGCAGAAATATTTCATATCATTCCTTATATCCATGAAAGGAACAAACATGCCAAGTTTCATTAAAATCTGAGACCATGGGTGTCGAATCTTATTTTTTGGGTTGATTTGACATGGAATGACCCACTTACTAAAAGAATGCTGCAGGTAGTATTAAAGAATTCTTGCCCAAGTGAAATATAAATTGATTTGAGGAATTATTAAAACTGGAGTGGAACAGTTTTCAGTATTATAGTCTTTACTGTTCCTTAATAAAGAAATGATCTTCCAAAAGCTGTTAATTTGTCTTCCAAAGCTATACTTTTTGCAATGACATTAGTATATTAGTAAAAACTAATGAAGACACATTAGGGGTGGCATGTAACTATAACACATGTGCGCAACAAATTTTCTGTTATTTAATAAAGGGTGTTTCTTTTGTATCTTTTGGTGCTGAGCATGGGAAGAATGCTAAAAAAATTCCAACATGTAAGATTTTGCCAGTTTGCCTAGATTGTGCACAACAATACAATGGATTTTTTTTATTCCATTTCAACTTATTCCAAAGTCTGGATTTATTCTAAAAACTATGAACCCAAAGATACAAAATGTGCTTTTATCCCCACTAAACATCAAACTCAGAATGATGAAGCAGTTTGTCATGGGATTGCCGAAAGGTGGTGATACATTTAGTTATCTGATTAGCAAAGCTGAAGGAGGGTGTTCTTGTTGGTCCTGACATTCAAAAGCTTATGATGGACGAAAACTTTGAAAATGTAATGGAAGAAGGAATTGAGAAATCAGCATGGAATTTCTTCAAAGAAGTTGTAAGAAACTTAGAAAGAATACTAGACAAGTTTCAAAGATCTGGAATGTTCAATGAGATTCTTGAAGTCACATCACTATTTTCCTGAAAATCCTGGTGCAGAGATTGAAGAGCAAGGTGGCATTTTGTTATTCAGCACTCAAAATGGTACAAAATAAATAAACAAATGTCAATTTGCAGGCCTGTGTACTTTATGTAATTATTACAATTTTTTACTGTGGATGTATTAACAATAAACTGTAACAAAATATATTTTATACAATTTCACACACACAATACAACTTTACAACTGTAGGAGAGAATGAGAATAATTTTAATGAAACTTCTTCAATTAAATTTCTAGGTTTCCTAATAAATATTTAATTAAATTTGACCGATCATATTAATCAATTACTTAAAGAAACTCAGCTCAGCCAGATATGCGATAAGAATTGTGTCCACCTTCAATTTTTTTAAAACTTTACTTTGTTTGTCTTCATTCTGTTTTTCCATATAAAATTATATACCGGGGCAACTCAACACCAAAGAAAAGGTATCTACGGCTCAAAAACATTTGAACATTGTCAGGCCTCTTCAAGAATCTCATTAAAAAGTTTGTATTTTCTCTTTGTCACCCCAATACATTTAGTTATCTGTAAATACCTATTTATTAAGAATTCTGATATATATTGTTTCAATACAACTAAGATACATAATCTATACCTAAAAACAGAGTATATCTCATTTTTATTTGCACCAAATGGTGTAAACATTCTGGGATTTCCATCTTTAACAAACTGCCATAAAGAATTAAACAGTTATCTAATAACCAAAGTCAATATACATATACTATTAAGAGGGGAGATGTACACCATGGTCCATTCTCCATCCTTGAAACAGCTTCTATATAGGATCCACAGAATATGACATTATTATTAATATCTTTTACTCAGCATATTGCTGTATAAAATGTTTTGGAGAATGCTTGAATTATTTTAGGAATGTTTTAGAATCACACAAATTGCTGATTTATTTAAATTCGAATTCATTAAAGTTGTTTAATATTTGAATTTCTAATTGGAATTGCAAATATTTTAAAAAACACGAATAACATTCACATTCAGTAAAATTCATGTCATTTTAAAGCATGAAAATATATCAATTTTTTACTTAAATGCCATTTTGTTGATGCATTTTTTGTCATTCTCACAGTTTTTGTATACACCATGCAGCTCGCCGCAAAGTTGCTGAAGAAACATTGAACCTCATATTTCACCACATGTGATTGTTTTCCTGTGTGTCACGAAACACCCAGGTTTCATCACAGTGAAATTAGAAAATAAGTAATTTTTGTCTGTACAGCAGTGAAGAAATTCACAGAGAAACTCAAAGTTGGTGGTCTTTTGTTAGCATTCATGGGACTCATCCTGCACATAACTGCCAGTATTTCAACTTTTCAGTCATAATGCTTATGAATGAAATACATGGCACAAATTAAAGAAATCAGTTGAATGTTGAAGAACAACTGGTTTATTCTCGGTCACATGACATTATAAAGGAAACCAGACACTAGATGGCACTGTATCCCACACAAACAGCATACCACCTCAAGTCCAATAAAAATAATTATAAAAGTATAAACCAAATACAATTTGTAACAAATTTGGCCCCCATTATACTTTATTTGTAAACCAATTAAGTAGATAAATCTTGGAAAACCATCAAACATTATATAACTTGACAGAAAAAGCCTTCATGCAGACCAGTTTTTTCCATAGTTTGACAATTGTGATTTTTTAAATGCCTTTGTGAATATGTCTGCAACAGTTTCAGTACTTGAAATATATTTTAATTCAACTTCTTTATTCAATATTAAATTACGAAGAAAATCGTATTGATTTGCTGTGTAGCTGCAGCAAAGCTCTGACTAAAACTTAAAACCAACTATAGCACTGCATTCCGACAAAATCATGTTTGTCAATGTGTTCTCATCTTCAGAAAGAGGCAGGCAAACATCAATATACACACAGTTTTTAAAAAGGACTATGCTGCAGTGATCGTTGCTTGGCTAGCAGTGAAAAACTGCTTGACTATCACGAAAAATAAAGTTCTTTGTGAATGTGTCTTGTTTACAAATGTTTGCTCTAATTGAGGTCCATATGGTGTTGACTTTCAGAAACACCAATTGAATAAACTTGTATCTTAATTTTCTAATAAAATATGCTACCAACTTGTAGTAAACCAATAATAGATAATTCTTTAAGTTCCTTAAACACGCATCTTATTGTCTTACATGGTGTGCAAAGACTAGGCATTGAATGACCATTAAAGTTATTGAAATTATACTCATATTTAACTTTGTACATTTTATTCACTGAAACAATTACAATATGTTGCCACAATCATCTATCAGTTTACTGAAACAATGTGAGCATGTGAGATCAGTAACAAGAACTAACTGGCAATTATAGAACATCATTATTATCCATGACAATATTTCTCTGTGCTAATGTCATGGCAACAATATAAACACATTATTAATTACATTTGGCCTGCAAAGATATCTCATTTCATAAAATAAGTAAATCTAAACATACTAAACGTTTTTAACATGTGTGGCATCTTGGTGGCTGTTGATTACTCTGGCATAAGTTGCGAATTCTTCAAACGAACATTTTGAAATAGATGAATCATTTTGTGAATAAAATAGAATGCTAAGTTTACAATATAGAAATACTACAACAGTTACACCATTTCAATAAAGTAAAATATAAATCTAGAAATTGGTTATTCAGTTCATTATTACATTCCCTCCTACTGTGATGTAATCTGTAAATTACCTTTTGCAATTTACACTAATCTCTCTCCTGTTTACTTTTGGTAGTTTCATATATACTGTAATATACTTTTTTGTATATAAAACATTTATTAATTTAAATTACAAATATGGTCAATTTTAATAATTTTGTTTATTAATTTAAGTGAAGACACGGGCTTAATCTCGGGGGATTTTGGGTCTCTCAAGAGATGGAGTATGCATCAGCTGAAAATAGAAAGAAAAAATCATTGAATGTTAATTTATCCAGAGCAATGAGCAAGTTTCACAATTTTTAGATCGCTTACCCACAATTACTGGCCCAACAAACATCCACCTCTCGAATGTTTGTGCGTCTCTGGATATCTGCTCTCTGGATATCGCCTGCCTTCTGCGCTCTGCTCCACTCGCCTCCCTTCTGGGGTCTGATGCACTCGCCTCCCTTCTGGGTCTGATGCACTCGCCTCCCTTCTGGGGTCTGATGCACTCGCCTCCCTTCTGCGGTCTGATGCACTCGCCTCCCTTCTGCGGTCTGATCACTCGCCTGCCTTCTGGGGTCGAGCCACGTCCTCTCGGGTCTGATCTGGTCTGGTCGCCTCTCGTCTGGTCTGCCCCACTCTGATCTCGAGCCACCCATCGGCTTCCCTTATAAAGCTTCTGGCGGGAATTCCCCTATTTCTCAACATTTCGGGGTTCCCCGCCCTCGTTTCTCCCGCGGGGGTTCACCATCGTACAGGCAAGACGGGCCTTCCCCCCTGGGGAAACACCATCTTTCGGCCGACTAGGCATTGTTGTTGGCCGAACTGCGCCTCATAACGCCACAACGTTACAAAATCCCCCTTTTTATCACAATACATTGCAATTTAATTTGGCATAAAGGTATGCATTCTTAATATTGGGTTGCTCATGGCTCCAATATAGAATACAAACCAGCACAACTAATAGTAGTTGTGTAATCAAGAAATCAACTTATGGTGAGAATACATCATCATATATTATGCCAAAGGTTTGATTTAATCCTCGCGCAACTAGTTGTGCTCAAAATTGCTTCACAATACCTTCAGTATCTGCCCTTATTGCATAGACCCAACAGCAACTTAAGTTCACAGCTCCTACTGGTGGCTTCATGAGATCTGAGACATACTCTTAACATGACAGCATTCTGTTCCGACATGGCTGAGTACCATTCATTCTTTTGTTTGGAAGTTAAGACAGCTTTGTACCTTTTTGGTACTGTCAACTCTATGTGGTTAATTTCCATCCGATGATACATGATATGCTGAGAATATCCCACCAACATGCCTTCCTTTGACCACATGTCCAACTTCGATAATTTCTGGGATTGTGTTTTCATATAGAAGAGCAATCCAAAAGTAGGCTACTGATGATTTGTACCCAAACATAATATCTAAGGGTGTTGTTTTTCTCCAAATTTGCAATCTGGTTCCTCATGTAGTTAAAATGTGTGGCATATGACTAGAATGAATGATGTTGCGATAATTCTATTAATATTTTGATACCATATAGCAGCAGACCATTCTATCACTCTGCGACACAATTCTGTTTTGGTGTATTAACATTGTTGTCTCATGTATTTATTTAATAGCTCGTTGAATTATAGATAGCAGTATTCCATCCCATTAATCCTATTGTGACTTAGAATGTTTTGCACATAAGTACCAGTTAGGCCTCGGGCATGATAAAAGTGGCGAGCGGTGGGACTCCGAGCGGCAGAATAGTGAGCGATAGAGAACCCTTGAGTGGGTACATGGCGCACTGGCTCATCTTGCATTCCCTGTCATGGAGTCGTGATATGAAGTAGCAAAGCTTCTCCTGGTCAGCGACAATAGTGGCCTTTTATGGAAACGAATTTTAACGAAAGGCAAGAGAAAGTTTGGAGTTCATCCCATAAATAGGAGTAGAAGGTTTTACAAAGAGAACCACCATCTTTTTAGAAACTTAAGAGGTGGCGAAAATAGGTTTTTTAAACTTACGTTCTTCCTCTTAGGTCAATTTTGCTGGAGAGAGAAATTTGTTTTTCTGCCATCTGTTATTTGTGTTCCTTTAACTATATCCTAAAAGCCGTAATCATTTCATCAAAAACATTTTATCGACCTTTTAAAATCTTAAGCTGATTTTATAAACCATATGATGTTTTCATTTTTGTTCATGTTTCAACTCTCTCACCATAGTCCTTCCGAAACTATTAACACTCCACAAGATAAAATAATATTTTAAGTAACTATTAACATTCCCTCTCAGTTTTATCACTTCAAGCTGAAGATAGGTGTAGTCGTAGCAGGAATAACTCATTTGATAATTTTTTTAATAAGACAAGGAAACAAGTTTTGTTTCCTATACTTATTAAATATAATAAATAATTTAAATAATTAATTATTGGAGGGCACCAATGTTTCATGACCTATATTTTTCTTTTACTGCCATCAGCAATTTTCTTGCCGCATACTATAATCTTAAAGGCGTAATGCATCCACAAAAACATTGCGTCTGCCTTTAGCAAAATGTTTTGTAAAGTCGTATGTTGTAATTTCCTTCCAAAAATTAATCCAAAAATTATGATTTTAAATAACTATATCAACACTTCCTTCACACATTAATTTGTTAATATTCTCAAAGCAGGGATTGCTCAATATTAATATAATATTTTTATTTAAAAATTTTTATAATCCTTGCATCTCAGCGTGGGCAAAAAATTATTGTCCGGGGTCGGCGGTGAGTGGCTAGCTGAGCGGTTAGTTTTACGCTCGCTCTTGCCATAAACAGTGGAACCGCGAACCCATTGAATTATATTGGGACATTAAAGTGAGCAGTGATGCTCTAACTACCTGTTTCTTGCCTCTCTCCGCTTTTATCATACCCGAGGCCTTACACTCTCGCAATGTAGGCTTCAATATGGCCAAAGACTTCATTATTCCCTTCCATCTGGAAAATTGTGCAGTATTGAGACTAATCATCAATGACTGTTTAAATATACTTCTTCTTGGTTACACATCAGTATGCAGCAACTCCAAAGGCTTCCTTATCAGTTATTTCTTAAAGTGGTTTTGCCTTGACTTTGGTAGTATGCCCCATACAATCCACTTGTTAGTCGTTGTCTTTTAATGGATAATTGTGCCCCATTGATGTCATAGCCAGAATACTGGGTCTGTTCTATCATCACATAGTGTTAATACCAGTAATACAAGTTTTTTAAATAAGGGTGGATAAATGTAGAGATGGAATAAAACAAGCTCTGTGTGAGGTATTAAAGTATTTTTATTATTATTTGTATACCATTATACATTAAATACATCTTTTAAATCTCTGCTGCGGCTTCTCATGGTGACACAGGTCCGAGTGGTCCAATTTTCAATGATTCAGCTACATGGATCTGGCTGAATTTGAGCAATGGCATGGGTTCTGTTGACTTTAAGAGCGTTGGTCAGTTGCGCCTCATTGGCATAACTCTGCACCTTACGAAACCCATAACAGTAAGTCTAGCGGGGTCAAATCACATGATATTGGTGGCCAATTTATATCACCTCTGTGAGAGATAACCATAGTCTCAAATTGTTCATGCAAAATGTCCATCTGCTGTGTGGCTTTAGTGCTCGCCGTTGACAGTGTCACCAATGTCGTTTTCAAAACATGATGTTCTTGGCCGATTTGGCATTCCTTTGGCGTATAGGTGTTGCCTGTTTGTCCTCTCAATTTTTGGCTACCAAACGATTTTGAAGAGCCTTGCACTAACAAACCCTCATTTTGATAATAAAGTTTTATCATTTGGACATGTTGCTCAATTGTGTAACTTTGTGTGGTGATTTGACATCAGAGACAATAATAAACAACAGATTAGACAAGTGCCACCAAAACAACTAGGCTGCCACAGACTGCCAACATCGACCCGCCCCAGTTGAAAAACCCTTAATTTGTTGTTGATGTATATTTGATGTCTTTGTAGTACTTGCCAGAAATGTGTGAAGATGGAATTACTTTTAGCTTTGTAGAAAGTCATGATTTGATTGTTGATTACCGCTTTCAATCCAGCATTGCCCATCTTTAAACCACTCAATAAATTTTGCCTCATTGTAGGCACATAGTACACATGTGGAAAAAAATTTAACTATTTAATACATAATTGGCCTTTTTTCTGGTAAATTTATAATGGGCCTTGTCTTGGTATTGTACATTTTTCCTCTTTTTTTTCAGGGGGAAAAAATTATGAAATTTGGAGTTTGGTCAAATAAAAGGGGGTGATTATTAGATGAGATGTGTATGGAAAAGAAGAATGGGTAATGTACTTTGATTTATTTCATATCGAAGACGTTCAAGCGCCACTTGTTCAAGTGAGGCTAGTTCTTCACAATTGCACAGTGTCTCCTAGTTTTCTTTTATCCTACTAAGGATAAGTTCCATGACCAGAGAGGAATTGTATCAACCCTTTAGTTGGTTAGAGGTAGTTGAAATTTGGTTGTTGCAATAGTTGTGATTTGTTTATTATTTTGGAGCTTTTCATATTAACTTTTTCTTTTTGTTGGTGAAAAGCTCTGCCCTCATCCAACCAAGCTGTACAGGTTGTGAACCTTCCAGAAAGATATTTTGTACAATCGATGGATATTCCACTGGCATAAAGCTTATCAACTGTTAAGCCATGTACAATTCTGCCAACTAATGTCCAGTATCTTTCAATTGCTGCGATGGCATCTAAATGTTAGTTCCATAGATTCCAAATGATTCATTTATCTTCAATTTTCAAAATGAAAAACTCGTATAGTAACCTTACTAGCCTAGCACAAGCAAATTCTTTCTTCAGTACATCCCATGTTTCCTTTCCACCTTTTTTATGGAATAGCAACTGTCTATATTGTTGCTCTATAGCATAGAATATTTTCGTTTATGCCCTTGCCTTCCTTACAGATTATAATTGCATGTCTCACACCAGTCTGCTGAAGTATCCAAGGTAGGTTCTGTTCCATCAATGAACCCCCATGTGCCACAATCCACTAATAACACAACTTCTTCCTTAAAAGTTTCATAGTTGTAATTACTCACTGAGGTAATTTGACACACATATCTTCCTCCACTGTTCAAACGCTATAACAAATCAGAAGAAATGACAAACAACAAATTACAGTATTGGCAATGTGCAAAAAATCAGGATTGATAAATATTTTCAAAATATTCTATTCAGAAAAATAAATTCTTATTTCATGGCCATAATATTGAGCGATACTCAGTTCACCAACAATTTTTATCATTTATTATTCCTAGAGTTTATCAATAATTCATGTTTTTGGAAATAATTCTGAAATCTATAGTATTTAAACCAAGCACCATATTAAAAAATAATTTTTAGATCGTAAATCCACATATTCGTCTTCGGCCAAAAACAATGGCTGCCATTTTGCGTCCATAGCTTGTTTTGAAATGTGATAATCATGCAATAAATACCAGAAAATTCCTTTAAATGATCTTTGAATATGTTTTATAAATTTGTTAATAATAATGAGTATAGCCAGAGCGTCAACTCACGATTTATTATTTCGAAATTTCACTGTCGGCCATATTTCGTCCATCCTTCCCGATGTTTCGGAGGCGGCTGCCATTTGATACGCATACAAAATCAATGTCGTCTGCAGTTCATTATAGATAATTCCAATTCCACACCACTTGACTCAATTTTTAACACAATAATAACTTTATGCATATTTTGTCATTTGGAATTTATAAATTATTCATTCACACTTCAATGCTCGTACTCGCTTCGCATTTGTTTCTAACCATTTTCTACAGAAATGAATCGTTCACTTGCCGTATTTTTCACTAACTTGACAAATTAGTTTTCTATCAGTACAACTTATTTTTAAAATTCACATGGCCCATAACCTAATGTTAAGAAAATTAAATGCGTGACATAAAGCAAAAAATCCTATCTCGGTTGAAGAGAACGGCACACGACATTACACACTAGATGGCACTGTATCCACACAACATACCATCTCCAGTCCGACAAAAAAATATAAATGTATAAACCAAATAAAATTGGTAAACATCAGGAACCAAGATGCAGAACTCTGAGAGTTATCTGCGGTCTTTACGCATGGTTTTCACAACCTTCGTTGAGAATTCAATTCCCCGAAATAAAACGTATTATTTGCGTATTTAAAAATGGTAAAAGCAAAGTTGACGTCTCACATTACTTTTTCATTAATTTCAGTATGCAGACTCGCAGTACACTTCCTTCATTTGGCAACGAAATGTAATCAGTTTAATGTGACCGTTTTAGGCAAGAAAATCAGAAAAACTGCTAAATTACATTACAAACGGATGTCAAGCCTGAACATCCCAACGAGTTGCGTGCAGGACTTTTGGGGGAAGCCCAACAATGTTACCAACATCCGCACAATTAGCTACCCTGCGTTTCCGATACTTTCTAGACCTCACTTTTATTATTGCCCTTTAATAAATTAGTGAGGGGTCTGTGAAAATAGTGCCTTCAATCATTTAAAAAATAAAAACATTTTAGTTTACAGTATATATTTCATTATGAACAAAACACAACTTTACTCTAATGACTATTTTATAATGAAACCTTAATTTGGAAACATGACAGCAGTTTCAAACAAATTTATCATTTCATTACTTTCAGATGCTGCTAAGAAAATGTGCTAACCAGGAACCGTCAGAGAAAGAGGAAATAATTGCTGATGAGCTGAATGATTTAATCGAAGTATACGCACCAGTAAATAGTCCAAATAAAGTGTCTGTGAACATGGCAACTGCAGTTGCATTAGTTAACAGGTATTTGAGTTACTTCAATTCTTTTTATTTCAAATAGTTTACATATCATCCTAAGCATTTGATTAAGCGATTAATGGTTTTGAACGAGCGCGACTCGCGCAACCCCAACACTGCTCGCTCGTTCGCTTGTTTTGTTGTTTGTGAACAGCACTCGCCCGCTATTTGACGATCGCGGGATTTTCTTCTCAAATAATTTGTAGATATATTTAAAAAAAACTGCAATTATTTTTACGAATTTTATAAAAATTTATTTATATTTGCATTTTGTTTATAATTTTCGTAATCAGAATACATTTCGTACTCTCTAATTTTTCCCGGCAAAGGATCAATTATTGACGGATAATTTCCAAATTCACCTATTTCCTCGCAAGATGGATACAGTCTAACAATTGATAATTATTTATAATTCTATTTAATTGACTAGTTTGCTTACTTCATATCATACTGAAAATTATGGAACCTTGTTTCGTTCAGGATTTATCAACTCATATAGCAGATGAAGAGCAATGGTGATGAGATTGAAAGATTAGCACAATGTGTATGGCACAAATGAAGTGGAAATGGAAAAAATAATATAATAACTAAACTTAAAGTGGGTATTGATTATAATCAATCAACACCTTTCCAACCACCCAATTCCTAGAAAATGTAGGGAAAATACAATTACTTTTTTTTATCTGATGGAACAGGCTCTTAGGAATGATTGTGTTGTATACAAAAACTGAAGGTTCTGTGGCACATCTATCCTGAACTCCAGAAAATACATAGAGAATTACCATTCACCAGATTTTTCTTGTAAAGGTGAACAACCTATTATCACTCCGGACCCAATGTGACTAGCAGAAAATGAATTTTCATAATCAATTCTGATAAATGGAAAATAATAGACCTAAAAAATGTGTGGTTTGCTGTTACAAGTGAGATAAGCTGAGAAAAAAGTATCCGGAGGGAGAGTCATTATTGGTGCAGAAATTGTGAAGTTGGTCTGTGTTTAGTTTGATAAAAATTCATATTTTGTAAAAAAAGACCATTAAGTGGTTAACGACTTCAGCATTCAGTGCTGAATTACTGTGTACCTTATCTTTTTTACCTTACAAATATTTAAAGATATTCTATGGAACTAGACTAACAGGTTATGGGCCCAGCACTTCTGGAATTAATGAAAACAATATTGAGAAACTATCAATAAAGAACCAAAGAACTTGCATTCTTTATCATACACAGAATGCTGAACCCAAAAGAAATTTAACCAGGGCCAAAAGTAACTTAACCCACTCTTTTCTATTGATGAAAATAGAAGCAAAGATCTTGTTTACAACTAAACAAATTATTTACTTTGTGGATGACACTGTTACATTGATAGAACACATAGGATACAGTCACATATCTAAAAACAAATTGTCTCTTGTGTGAAGTCATAAGTTTTAATATGCAAACCTTTAAAAGCTATGTTTGACACTATATCGTAAGTGTACAACAGAGATACTAAGCAAGTGAAGAATAAACTTTTTACAAAATTCTTTAACTTTGTCATCAGATGCAATGACTAATATTGCGTACATACAAAATATTGGCTTTCGGATTTAATAGTATTTGTGTATCACACATGATATGTAGATGGCCAGAATAATGTTTTCTCAGAAACATAAGTTCAGCTAAGTGAAATTGTAGTTAGAGAATCCCAAAAGAACTGCTGTAGGCCTGTCATAATTATATCTGTATAATCAATTTATTACTGCTTGAGTCAACTTCTATCCTGTCATCTTTCTTACAACCTCAGGATTACATATTTAGTGTGTGCAGCACATTTCAAGTTTCTTTATTTAAAGACTGTCCAAGAAATGTTCACAGTTCAGAAACTATTGATGGAAGCTGATTTCTGCAGGCTGCTTTCACCTGCCTAGGCAATGTTTTAGGTTTCTCTTTTTTTACAGGTCAACTTGTTCTACACCAAGTAATGATTTGGAAAACTATGAATGAAGGTATATATAAGAATATACTGAGTTGAACATGATGATCTTAATATAAACTAGACCTGATCAATGTATCATCAAAATGTATAAATTCAAAGTCTATACCTTGGAGAAGCTAATCTGTAAACTGTTAGAGTGTTGAGGGGAAAGTATGAGCCAAAGTCATAACTTCAACATCAAACTCTTTCACTGGTCATTGACCAATATTTGGGTTTATGTCTATATGATTTTTCAACAAGGGTGGGTCATGTTGAATTGAGTAAAATAAGTTGTGTGTCAGGTAATAACAAAATTATTATTTTTATTTTAAAGGTCCATACTTTCAAATAAAAATAAATTTGTTAATACCTCATACACAGCTTGTTTTATTCCATTTCAACATTGACCTTCTCCCCGATGGTGCTACAACACATTTAGGGTCTGGCCCTACCAGGGTGACTGCAGACTGTCATCTTGCATGACACATTCCGAAATTGAAGTGACACGTGGTCAGCGCATTCAACATTGACCCACCCGTATTGAAAAGCCCTGTAAAAATTACACACGGTTTTGTACTAAATTTAATTTTTTGTCTTCGTGTTTACAGAGTAGTACTTTCTTTTTGTACATTTGTATTTGACTCCTAAGATAACTTGTTTATTTAACTTAGCAGATCTATTTATCTTTTAATTTGTTTTTGAACTAGTAATATTTTTCTTTATGACATTTATTATTCACTTAACACTTCATTACAAATGCTTTAAAATATTCTTTTGGTGGTGGACACAAAAATCATTATACTAGTAATTTACTGAATGACTTTAGTCTGAATATGAGTTTCCAATGTTGCCAGATGTGTGGTAGTAAAATTGTTTAAGTTACATAATATAAAATTGAAACATTTTATTTCTCAGGTTTGTTTATTTTCAGATATTGTGCAAAGCTACCAAGTGACACTTTCACTCGACTCACCCCACTGTGTTCCATGAAGGAGGTATTCATTAATGAAGTAAAACATTATACTTGCAGCATTCGCTTACCCATTAATTCACCTGTAAAACAAGAAATTGTGGTAAGTATTAGTAGTCTTTAATTTCTAGTAAATCTTTTATCATGGAAGTAAAACATTTTCTTTTAAAGGGCCTTCCAATGCCTAACAGAGTTGTTGCAAGACGTATAGCAGCACTTGAGGTTTGCCGTATACTTCACCAAGCAAGAGAGTTGGATGATAATTTGATGCCTGTTGGCAAAGAAAGATTTCGCATTCATGAAGAAGAAGAAGCTGTTTTTGGACTTGATGAACTTGAGGAACTAGTTTTTCGAGATTCTTCACAACCTAGACCTGGAACTACAAAGAGGAGACAATATTATTATAAAAGAGTAATGAAATAAACTGAAAATATTTTAACTTTTTTTATTGGTGCTAGGCTTTCCAGTATTATAGATTAATACTTATTGAGTCCATTAACCATTTATGAAATAGGTAAAACTAATGTGGTTACAAAATATTTTAATGGGGATCAAAGGCTTTCCCATTGTAACCTCTGGATGAAGAGTTCTTGAGCTCACTACTGGATGATAACATTTGTTTACCACAATATTTCAATAGCTGGCAGAGCCATCTTCTTCAGGTGAAGCAAAGAAGATGGCAGTGCAATACATTGAAAATTTGTTGCAAACAAATGTCATCCTCTGATTGGAGCTCCAAGAATTTTTAATCCAAAATATTTTAACATATTAGTGGATTGGATAATAAAATAGAATCACTTAAACATTATTTCTTGTGTGTTGCCAATATTATTAGTTTTAGTGGTTGCATTTTATGCTTCTTGAACTCAAATTTAATGAAAAATAAACAATACAGTCAATTTGTCAGCCAACAATTTTATATTCATTTATTAATACATTTACAATGTTTTGTCCATCTTTGTTGACTTATCAGGTAACTACAAAATTTATAAAAATACTTATAAATTTGAATACAGAATATTTCATTAAAATATAAAAATGATAGTTTTCAATTACATAATAATTAAAAAATAAACTTAACAGTTTTCTCAAACCACACATTTATTGTAGATTGCAGATGCTCTGACAGACTGCAGGCCAGTTGTTGGGGATCCATCATTTTTGTACCACCTAAATATGACACTGACATGTCCGCTTCCAGAAGAACAGAATACAAGAGGTAGGAAAATTTATCCACCTGAAGATTCTATGCAAGGCTTTGGAATACTCACATTAAAAAAAATACCAAAGGTATGCTCTAAACCTATATGATTATTAGTCTGTTAGTGTCTCCAAAAATTAACATTTTTCCCTTTTAACTTTTAAACAGTTGTATTTTACCTGACCTTAAAAGTGAATAAATTTTATGCTAATAGCATTTTTATAAAATCTCTATTTTATTACACAGTGAAAATGGCTGTGTGTGATATTAAAGTTACCCCATATTAGGTGAAAGTAACTTGTGAATTACAATTACTCATAGATTGCTTATTGTTTTGAAAATGAAATCATATCATTATATGTGAAGTGTGGAATTTAATGGTCAACTTGTATGAATACTTTGAAGCTAAATTTAATACCTGGGTTTCTGTTTTCTGCTTTTTGTATGATTCTTAAATCAACCACAAAATATTATCAAAAATCTTCATTCGATTAATAATATGTGAAAATGTGTAATTTAATTCAATAATTTTTTGTGTAGAAATATTTTACCCAAACTTTATGCCAATAAATAATTAAATGAAACATTTTTGAAAATATTTTTTTAACATTTCAGGTTGACTCTCATATTGGAAATGGTTTAATTAAATTTTTTGTTGAAATTTCTAGATATGCCCATTTCCTATTTTTACACGGTCAGGAGAAGTTAGTGTGAAACTTGAATTGTCAGAGCCACTTGTAGTGTTAACTGAAGATAAATTGGATATGATAATTACTTTCCTGAATTATACATTTACTAGTGTGCTTCGCTTACAAAAATATCTCATGATGTTTGACCCGAAAGCATCTGAAAATTCTTATTTCATTGTACCAACTAGAAAGCGTAAGTATTTGTTTCAAGATTTTAGTGTCTATAATGTATAGCTATTTTAAGTTAGCATTTTACATAGATTTTAATTTGATTAACATTTTATCAAACCAAATACAAATATGTTTTTACCGTGTGAATAAAATCGTAAACTATTGAAATGTCTGTCAGTCTTGTGTTGACTGATGTTCCTGTACAAAAATTAATACTTTCTTAGTTCAAAGAGAATCAAAAGTTGCATATATTTATATATTTGAATGTATACTTATGTATATATCTGCTGAAATAGTTTTTTGATCAGGGATAAATAATAGGTTTGTGGTAATCACATGAAAATAAATGTTTATTTTAGGTAATTCTACGGATGTGAGGCAAAATTAAATGCTATTTGGATAAAAGTGTTAAATTTGTGGTGTTCAATTACTTGTCAGGTAGTATCATAACACTTCACAATTAAGTTTCAGATTTTACAGTGGCAATTATTATCTGATAAATTTGGAATCTCGTGAGAAAGCTTTGCGAGAAAATCTTTTTGGAGAATATTGCAGATTATTTGAAATTTAGCTGATAATTTAAAAGAACGTTTTAAGGCCCTTTTTTTCTGAAATCAATTGAATCTAAATCTTCCACATTACTCCCATTCCACAAGTGTTTTTTATGAAAAACTACTGTTTACATAATTTTTGAGTTCACCAATATATTCGAAAACTGTGAAGGTGCCTTGGAAACATTAACATGATGTATTGCATGAAATTCTTTGTGCACATTTCAAATACAGATTTCCAAAATCAAGCTCCTTACTGAAAAACAGTCTGTGGTAACTAAGCATGATAAGATTTTAAACATTGTTTCATTGTCAAAATGTTATAATTTAAGACATAGAAATTAGGTACCATTTCAGACTTATTTACGTTTCTTACATCATAGTATCACTGTGTACACTGAAAGTTGGATCAAAAGCCATCAGTCGTTTAATATATTTGAGCTTTTGTTGAAAGAATAATAACTTTATTTATGAATATAAACACACACAAAAATAGCCTGACAGTAGCAAGCTCCTCTCTTCTGTTTAATACTGTCTAATGGGGTCATTCAAGTTTTAAACCTGTGTATGTGGTATGAAGTTTTTGAAATTCATGTACCGCAAGAATTGGAAACAGCAGACAACACAATGTGTGAACCTCAACAATATTGGCAGACAGTGCAGAGGATTACAAGCAGAAAATATAATTAAAGAGCAAAGGCTTTCCCGGTGAATTGGATTGATTATAGATTACGGTGGAACTTGCGGTCGAAACGTTGTAGAAACAAACTTTTACCCGGGTTGAATCAGAAAATATAAAATTATCTTTACAATAAAGTTATTAATTTAACTTTACCACATTTTATAAAAGAAGCATTGACTGCTGAATGGATGGCAGTGTCACTATTTATTCTTCTGTTTCTGTACTCACAATTCCAACTGTCTTCTGAATTGCACCAGACTATTAATAGCTTTAAACTGGATTTTTGTAAGACCTGAATTCAGAGTTGTAATATTTATTATCTGTGAATAGTGTAAATTTAACACAAACGTTTCTCCTGTACTGTATATTTCTAAAAAAATGTGTACAATCCACTATTTACTCACCTCTGACTGAATGGTTCTTATTTTGTAACATCTGTTTTACCCATATAGTGCAGCTCTTCTTATATTACTGTAAGTAATAGCCCAATATTTCTATTATAGGTAATAAGGACAGTCATGCTGAAGTCGATTGGGATTTTCTTCAACGTATTTATGAAAACTGTGATCTTCGACCTCACCCTGTACCTCAAGAAGACAGAGTTAACTTTACATTTGATGCCACAAGATATCATGATGCAGTAATTATGCCTTGGTATCGCAATCAAGATCAACCTCAGGTATTCATTAAATGATTTTAGCATTAATATATTACTTAAACAAATTGAGGAATTGAATAATAATAGTAAAAGTGTTTTGTATATATTGGATAAATATTTACATATTTTTCAAATATATGGCTGTTTTAAGTTTGTTTGACATTTATTTGTATTTTTGATACATTGTTCCACAATAAGGTATAGTTTTTATATTTACTTTTGGTAAATTTATAATCTTGATTAATGTAATATCAATTATCACTGTTTAAAATATTTTATTGAATTTATTAGTATAATTTCAATCTTAAATAAAATTTTATTGTCTATGTTTAATTATAAAGTATTTCTTTACCAGTATTTTTATGTGGCTGAGATTTGCAACCACTTAAACCCAAAATCATCTTTTCCTGGAACTGAATATAAAACATTTGATGAATATTATTTTAAGAAGTATAATATCCAAATACAAAATAACAAGCAGCCCCTTCTTGACGTTGATCATACATCAGCAAGACTTAATTTTCTCACACCAAGGTAAAGAAATTATGTAATGCTTAGTTTTGATTTTGCAATCCATGCCTAATTATTTGCTTTATCATCATGAAAAATGTATAGATGTGTAGGATAGTGATGGATTTATAATTTTTATATATATTTGACTTCTCATCCTGTTGTTACCTATATTCCTTTCACCTACTGTGGAAGTAAATAAAAAAATTGGTTTTAGAATCTTGTGGTTTGTGAATATTTTCTTTAGCTTAGTTGTTCATCATCATGATACATTAGTTTTCTTATTTCTATGCTACTTACTATCCAATGTGTGTGACCACTTCATGTTCCAAACATTAAATATACAAATATACAATGTGTGTGACGATGTCACGTTTCAATCATTAATTTGTGTTCTATCCAAGATGGATGCTCCTAACTCTTCTATCCCTCTTCACTATCTATCCCAACTTCGATAATCTAACTACCCAGACTGACGATATTTGGCGGGCAGGCATCGTGGCCAAATCGGTTAAGGCGTCTCGTGGCTAAAGCGAGGGCTCTGTGACGATCCGGGTTCGAGTCCCAATGATGCCTAATATTTTCAGTCTTTCTTTCTTCTTGTATTCCTCTCTATGCTGATCACACAGCTTTCTCTGAGCATATTTCTACGCCGACCTTGTGACTTAAAAGCGAATTTCTCAACTTTCTCCCACATGTTCTATCCTTACACCCTATCCAAATATACTATATACTATATATACATACATACATACATACATACATACATATATATATATATATATATATATATATATATATGTATATATATATAGTCAGCGGCAAACCAATCACTGGAAATGTCTTCCTAATTTTCTGATAAAGTGGGCGGTGCCTCCAAAATTTTAAAGAACTCCAAACCTCACAAGGTGCCTACCATCTATGAACCTCAGGTAAGTCACCTACTTTCTATCTTTCTTTCCTTTCCTTATTAATATATTATTTATTGGACAAATGATGAAGTCACACATTGGATAATTGGATTGAAAGAAAGATAGAAATATTTGGGAGAAAAGCTAGAAATTTGCTCTTTAAATAGTATATATGGCATAGTATTGTGCTCAAAGAAATATATATGTTAAGCGAAGAAAGGAATGTAAGAAGAAAGAAAGACTGACAAATGACACGGCTCTAGTGGAGGTTACACTGCTGATTTTGTGTATCCAGGTTCAAGTTCTGGCAGTATTTAATATTTTCAGTCTTTCTTTCTTCTTCCATTCCTTTGGGTGTGTATATTATTTACTTTAATAATTTTAATACACGCATACAAAACTATTCATGGATTTCACCGAGCATATTTGAGTGACATTTTACATCTTCATTCAGAAGTACAGATTATTTCAAAGATAAGTTAATGTCTCCAGAATACTTTTGTATTATGTAGGCAGCATCTTCTTGGTATGCATATTTATCTTCCATTTATCATCATGATTAATTTTAAAATCATTGAACCTTATCATATACCATCTCTCTATATATCATCATCATAGATTTAATTATGATATAAAATATTTGAGATTTCTCCTAACCAAATTGTATTTATAGAATAGATGCATCAGTCATCCACAATCCCTGTTCTTTTCCTCAACTTCAAACTGACTGACTATGTATAGTTTAGTACATATCAATATTTCTGTTTTTAGCTTCAGCTCAAGTTAAAAATTAGTTCAGCTCCAATAAAAATCACTTTCTCAATAAAGAAAAATTAATTCCATACATTTTCATACCAATTTAATTTCTAATTTTGGAATTATTTTACAGGTATGTTAATCGAAAAGGAGTTGCACTTCCTACAAGTAGTGAAGAAACAAAAAGAGCCAAACGGGAAAATCTTGAACAGAAACAAATTCTTGTGCCTGAGCTATGTACTGTTCATCCATTTCCAGCATCTTTGTGGCGAAAAGCTGTCTGCCTGCCCTGCATTTTATATCGCATAAATGCTTTGCTATTAGCGGATCAAATTCGTTGTCAAGTTGCACATAGCATTGCTTTAGGCCAAGAACACTTGGCTGAAGGTAGAGTACATTATTTTTAGACTGAAAAGTTAAAAAGAAAAGATTTCTTATAATTGACTCACTAGTTTGAAGAATGCCCCACTACTAATGGTATATTATAACAGTTTAATTTGGACTAATTACACCAAGACATCCATCAAATTACAGGTAATCTAAGCTTACTTTCTTACAAATGTCAAATAGTTGCACCATTAGTTACACAGCACACATACAACCTAAAGTCCAATTCTTCCCACACTGCTTAACAAGTCCACAGTAATGGAAACTACAGCCTCTACAATTGTGTGTCTCAACTTTGGTATATTATTAGGTAGTGGCAGAAGTTATAAAGAAAAAATTGTAGTGTACAGAATAGTTTTGGGAAATAATCCTCGATAAACTTTTGCAGGTTTTCCCAATGAGTTATCTGTTAGAAATGTTCTCGGGTTTCCAACTGGGTGGCATTTAACATGCGTGACATTTTGTTGACAATCACCATCTACATCTTCGAGTGAAGTGTATGGTCCAGGGGGAAGTAACTGTCTTTTATTGCATCTAGCCTGGCATGGCCACATGGTATGGGCTGCTGATTGGCTGTTTTAGGCCAAAGGGTCATTCTGCGCTTCAGTTTTGTCTATTTTGGGATTAGACTTTAGAACAAGTGGATCACATGTGTGGCTAATCTGATAGCCAGTGTGTCTGTTAATTTTGTAGCACTTCCAGAATTACACTGTTCCAGTAGCCATGTGTTTAGTTTAGTTGCGGTTGTTGGGTAACATCCAAAACACAGGTTTTACCCCTTGTTTGGCTAACAATTTTCAAATTTTAGAGTTAGTGTGGCCTAGATCGGAAGAAAGACAACACATCATCATTGCCCAGTTTTTCATCTGTGGCTTGAAAGCATTATTTATTTGGTGCATTGTGTAACCGTTCCTGAAGAAAGTCCTCCATAAGTGAGCAATTTCATTGGGAAGACTTTCCTTATTGGAAACTGCCTTGGCTCTGTGTATCTGTGATATAATTACTGAATTCTTCTAGGCCAGTTGGTGGAAACTATCAGAGTTTGTAATAATATTTTAAAATTTAATGATTAATCCTAACCTCAGTTTTGTTACAGTACCATATGTTTATATTTATTTCGGGTGCCAGTGGCTGTAAATCTGACCAGCCACTATTGCAGATTATGTCGTAATGCACAATCTGTATGCATGATATTTCTCTCTCTCTCTCTGGGTGACTAATTAGCTTTTCAACTTAATATTACATGTGGTGTGATATTCAAGAGTTTAAATTTACTTTAGTGTTGACATTCATTAATGAAAATATTTATTATCCATTAATTAATACATTAGACCTCATAAAAACATCCTTCACCCCCAACACCTAAACGAAAGGAAGATACACCTCCAATAAACACTTAATCCTCTCTCTCTGGCTTTCTCTTTATGCCTATCTGGTTAACAGTGGTTCTCTGCTACATGTATCCATGTTGTTTAAACTTTGACAAAAATAATGTTAAAATTTGCTATAATTATATTCACAGAAAGGTTCTATTTGTCAGTGAAGTGTAAAGAATTGGAAAAGTTTTGTACTGCAATATTATATTGAAGATGCTTCTTCTTCTTAGTCAGCAGTACAGTCCTTATAGAAACCTGCCTCCACTCATTTCTGTCCATAGCCTTTCTTTTCCAATTCTTTATTCCCATTGTCCATCTTGATATTGTCAAGTTACCTTCTCCTAGGTTTTTCTCTTCTCTTTCTCTTAATAAGATTTCCTAAAAACACTTTCTTAACACTCCAAGTTTCTGCATTCTCTGTACATCACCAACTCATCTTATCTTTCCCTGCTTGATTTATTTACAATATCGACCTGTCCAAAAAGAGTTTGCAATTCTGTATTTGACCTTGATCTTCACCCTTCTTCCTTTCTCACAGCTCCAAAAATAATTAATAAGATACTCCACCATGTGTTGACTTTATTGTTCACTTCTTCAAAGATTTAGCTTCACAAAGGCAATTTACTAAATAAGCAATTAATCTCCAGCATAGTAACCACCTTGAAAGAACAAATTAGAACAAAAATTGCATACATTTCTTAATACAGTTTAAGTATAGAATTAATGTGTGTACACAGAATACATTGTAAATAAACATTAGATCAAATGAAGGAGAAACCCATATTAAGGTCCTCACAAGAAACAATAAGATGGTCAATATTGTTGGTCAAAAACTTTCAGCTATATTGGCCATAATAATCTGAAAACAACCATTACAGAAACTCAGAAATATGAATGTTAGACATAGATTAATACTTGCATAACATTCAACCAAACTTGATCTTTCCATGATGATATAAAATATAATACTTTACAAAAACATTCATCAAATTTCTTCAGCTCTATCAGGCCACCTCATGATTTTCGTATAACTGCCTCAGCAACACACCTGCCTCAAAACTAAATTTCTTGTTGAGTTGTATGTAAATTATGACACAGCTTGGATAGTAAAGCTTTTGACTGACAATATTGACTAACTTATTGCCTCTTGTGAGGACGTTAATAGAATTTCTCCTTCAATTAACATATTGGAAAAGATCCAGAAACCAGCGTATTCAATTTGTCATATGATGGATGAATGTGTTTAAAAATTAGTTATAATTCTGATGTTGATGTTGGTGCATTTTGAACTATTTATATATTTTTTATAATATTTATTAAGTATTTCTTTATTTTCAATATTATTTACTTTTATTTTCAGATTTTGAGTGGTCACCTTTAAATTTTGGATGGAGTTTAGCTGATGTTCTAAAGAAATCTCGTGAAAGTAACAAGATAACAGAAAATAAACAGCAGCAAAGATCTAGTGAACATAATTCAACAACTAACCAAAAGTTTTTAGAAATTGATGAAGGAATTGATCAAAAGAAAAGATCAGCAAACGAAATTCTGTCTGAGGAAGAACAAAAAATTTGTAGTGATTGGATGGAAATTGGTACCTGGTCCAATGATATGGCAAATCATCAACCCTCGACAGAATTTCCAGATGTAGATGAGTTTGATCCAAATATTGCTCTTCCTTCAAACTTAACACTTCTTGGAACTGATTCTGAACTTGCAAATATACAGCCTGGTTGTAGTGACTGGGGCACTGGGATTGAGGCACAGAGGAAGGAGTTTGTAAGATATGGATCACCCACTAGTTGGCTGTCAGTTGGTGGCTTAGAACCTGACCTATCACTCTATGAATCAGATGATTCGTGCAGTGAGAATGGCTTTGATCTTGAGCTGGCTGATGTCAGTAATAACCAAGGTATACGTATAGAATTTAAAAGTGAAAATGTAGCTGAAGCTGTTGAAGACATTGAACAACCTAATAGCACAAGTTCAAATCACTGTTATGAAATGCCATGGAAATGGGATGATTATGAAATTGACAGAATATCACAGCATCATTTAGATTTGTTCAATACAGCAGCTGCTGCAAATGAAAAGTTCATCGAGTCCAGCTCCATACTTTTAAGAAAAGATCAATCAGTTTGTATTACTCGAAAAGCAAATCAACTGCAAACGATTTTACCAAATATTGCTGCAGAAGTTCACATACCTAAATCTGATTATAACAACTCAATTTACAGAGCTTTGCCGCCATGCCCATTTATTGCAGGCATTAAAATTATTTTTCATTCTTCAAACTACATTATGGCCAATAATAATTTTCTTGACGCTTCTTTAAATGCCACAAACGTAAATTATAATGTGGATGTCAACTCTATAATCATAGAAGAAAATGATTCATTAGTAAGCTGCGAAATTGATGATCTTGATATTAAATTTAGTTTTGATACTCAACCTTGTTTGGAAGGCCACCCAGGACCAAGTCCTAGCATCATTCTTCAGGCACTGACAATGTCAAATGCAAATGATGGTATAAATCTGGAGAGACTTGAAACAATTGGGGATTCCTTCCTGAAATATGCTATTACTGCATACCTGTATTGCACTTATGATAATATTCATGAGGGAAAACTGAGTCACCTACGTTCAAAGCAGGTATGCCTCTTATCAAGAAATATATATCTGTGTGTGTGTCAGGAAATGACATTGTCATTTAATAACAACAATTAATAAGGAAATGAAAGAGAGATAGAAAGTAGGTGACTTACCTGAGGTTCACAGATGGCAGGCACCTTGTAAGTTAGGAGTTCTTTTTAGTATTTCAGAGGCACTGCCCCTTCATCAGAAAGTTAGGGAGACATTTCCAGTGATCGGCTAGCCGACAACTGAGCAGATGAAATTTGCTACGCTGCTAGCTTGGTTCTTAAACAATGGACCGCACCAGGCCATCAACTTTTTCTCTCAATAAGGAAGAGAAAAGGACTTCATGGCGACTGGGGAGATGCATAAAAACACGCCCATATTGACACACATACACTCATTCAGACATATGCAACAGTATCAATATTTAAATAGTGGGCGGGGGGGTCACTGGTTGAAGTTGTTGGCGTTGTGGCTATGGGCATGGGCGGCTATGGGGAATTGTGTTTTTTGGAGTTTCACTGTACTGCAGTGGTTGGCAATCCATTTGGGGAGGGGTCTCTTTGTCTGGTCAAGCTGAAGGCTGGGCAGAGTGTACAGTTTATTTTTTAGATGGTGTGGGGGGACAGACAGGTTGTTTTCTCTAATTCTGTACGTTGTGTTATTGGTGAGATTGTGGAAGGTTGTGATGGGTGGGAGTATTGGGCAGACATGGCATCTGTTCCTACCACAAGGTCTGCAGCCAATTGTGGGTGGGGGTTGTGGGGTTTATAGGTTTTGACCAGAATGTTGCGGAGGTTGGGTGGGCGCCTAAAGGCAACCCTTGGACAGGTAGGCAGTATGGTAGGGAGGATATTTTCATGTCAGGATTGGATTGTAGTCCAGTGCAGGCTAGGCAGAGAAAAGAGTTGAGTTTACGTAGTCTGGGGAAGTAGGTGGTGGTTTGAGGAAGACTACGTTCTGTTTGATGGTTAGGGGTGGGACTGGCTATTTGGGAAGTGGAAAGGGCGTGGGTTATTTGTTTTTGGAAGAGGTCTATGGGGTAATTTCTGTTATGGAAAGCATTGAATATGTAGTCAGTATAGGATGCTAGGGTATTCCAAGGAACTTAAAAGAGCTCCCCAAAGGGCAAGGCTGTAGGGGAGGGATTGTTTGGTGTGTTCAGGGTGGCAACTGGAAAAGTGGAGGGTATTAGTTGGTTTTATGTGGACAGAGGTGGTAATGAGGCCTGAATTTAGTTGTATATCCACATCGAGGAAGGTGATGTTAGTGGGGGAGTAGTTCCAAGTGAACTTGATAGGGAATTTTGTGTTGAGGTAGTTGAGGAAGTCTGTGAGGGCCTCTATGACTAACTTTTTGCCTCTTGTGAGGACGTTAATAGAATTTCTCCTTCAATTGACATATTGGAAAAGATCCAGAAACCATAGATGACATCTATGAACTGGAACCAGGTTAAGTGTTTGAGTGGAGAGGAATTTAGATGTTGTTGTTCCAGTTGCCCCATAAACAGGTTGGCGTAGGAGGGGGCCATTCGGGTGCCCATGGCAGTGCCTTTGATTTAATGGTAAATTTTATCTTGGAAGGAGAAGAAGTTTCTGGTGAGCACAAACTGGGCGAGTGCAATCAAAAAGTGGGTGTTTGGGAGGGAATTTGCAGGCCTGGAGGACAGGAAGTGTGTTCAAGTGCCGACAGGCCACTTGTCGGGAGGATGTTGGTGTATGGGAGACAACATCTACGGTAACCAGTAGTGTGTCCTGTGGAAGTGGTTTAGGTAATTTACGGAGGCGACGGAGAAAGTGACTGGTGTCTTGGATGAATGGTGTAAGATTTTCCCCTATGTGCTGGAGGGAGTTATCCACCAAAGTGGAAATCCTTTCAGTTGGGGATTTGGAATTTGTATGTGTGATGAAGCCTGATGTGTGTATACTGGGTGTGTGTTTGAGGGGTGGTTTTATGTATGTGTTAGTGTGTGTTAATATTTAAATATTGACACCTTTGAGAGTGGATGTGTTTGAATGAGTGCGTGTCAATATGGGGGTTTAAGTATGCATCTCCCCAACCCACATCAAGTCCTTGCCTCTTCTCAGACCCTCATTGAGAGACCTGGTGGGGTCAATTGTTTATGACCTAAGCTAGCAGCGCAGCAAATTTTGGCTGCTCAGTCGTCAGCTAGCCGATCACTGGAAATGTCTTCCTAACTTTCTGATGAAGAGGGCTGTGTCTCCGAAAATTTAAGAACTCCAAACCTCACTAGGTGTCTACCATTTATGAACCTCATTAATAATTAAAATTAATATATAAGGAAAGGAAAGAGAGATAGAAAGTAGATGTCTTACCTTAAATTGATAGTAGGCGACATTTGGTAGCTTAACTGAAGGGCTGGCTGCCATGCCATTCAGATATTCTTTGTCTGAAGAAGGAAGTTCTAGCTCTCAAAAGTTCACCTTTTCATACTTCCCTGCATACCAAAAATTTTCAGTATTACCTTCTTCATTTTCTCTTTACACCTTAAACATATGCTTTCCTTTGAGTATATTTCTATACCGGAGCATGTGTATTCTTTAGAGGTCATGAAGTTTGCAGATAGCAAAATTTAAGAATACAACCTATAATGGTGACTGCGATCTTTAAACTTCAAGTAAGCCACCATCTGTAAGAATATGACAGAATAATTAACACAATTGATATGGAAATAGAGAGAGAGAATGGAGGCTTATTTAAATTGACAGTATGCGTTGCCGGGCTTGGAATAAATTAATTCCATAGGACTGCCAGCTGGTAACACTGTGTAAAATATCTGCACTATGTTGCTGGCTGGCATGGCATGGCTTGGCATTCAGTCCTACTGTCATGAAGAAAGCCCTTAAAAATTTGACATGTTATCATATCATCTGCTTCAGTTATTATTTATGCTCCTGTTTTCAGTCCGTACTCCAATATTCTCATCCAGCATAGTATTTATAGCATATCTCAAGAGCATAAGCTGTAAGGAATTATTATTTTTAAAAATCTCCATTGTTTGCTAGTTGATTAATAAAAAATTGTCAATAATTCTTTAGTCAAATATAATCCAATTGTTTTCTGGTTCAAAACTTAATATATTTGTATTAATGAATATCTTAATTACTTTATTAATGCTTTAGTTTCAAATTTTTATGGAAGAGAGACTGTTAAATGGTCTTATTAAAATATCTGATTCTATTACTTTCATTTAAAAACAGATACAGTATATGTATTTTATTTTGGATTTTGATATAGTTTGTTTTAGTGCTTGAATAAAATGTATGTTTTAATAGCTTTATTGAAATAACATTTGTAAACTAATATTTTTAAGTAATATTTCCAGGTCAGCAACTTGAACTTGTATCGACTTGGCCGCAGAAAAGGTTTTGGGGAAAGTATGATAGCTACAAAATTTGAACCCCATGACAATTGGTTACCCCCATGCTACTATGTTCCACGTGAACTTGAACAAGCTTTAATAGAAGCTGGGATTCCTGCTAGTCTGTGGAACCAAGCAGATTTACCTGCCTTACGTCAATTGAATCGTGAAGAAATATGCCAATTAGTACAAGAAAGAAGTGAGCACCTTAGTAGTCTCCAAGGTGACCCTGAAAATGTTGAGGAAATGCCATGTTTTATTCCATATAACCTTATAACGCAGCATAGTATCCCAGACAAGAGTGTTGCTGACTGTGTGGAAGCACTTATTGGAGCATATCTGATTGCATGTGGACCTAGAGGTGCTTTACTATTTATGGCTTGGTTAGGAATATGTGTGTTGCCTAAAGAAGAATATATTCATGTTAATGATAATGAAGAAAGACCAGTTGGCAGTTTGCATCATTGTGAAGACAATATAGGAAGTCAAAATAAGAAGGTAAAAAATGCTCGCACACTTATTTTAATAATGTAAACATCTAATCTTATTTTGCATATTTTAAAAATATTTATCACAAAGAAAGGATGTCACTTGTCTTAAAGTATACTTAAATAATTCAATATAGTGCTATGTATTTGTTATTATTAGTTTATATTGAAATAATTTATTGTCTTCCACATTTCCTCAAACAGTTAAGAAACAATACAAGAAACCCTACACATGAATTACCTTCAATTTTATATGCAACTCTTATTCAGTTAATGAATGTATGGAATTAACTGTCTTAAAATAAATGCATATAACAAGCAAGTGCTGAATACGCAAATATGAGCGTTATTGTTAAAATGCAATTACATATTGTATTTAATTTATACCATATCATAATTCCTAACCAACACATAGTCAAAGTTTTCATAAGCCAATAAAGAAGAACCTTATGAAAAAATAGGCACACTGAAATAAATATGTGGGGGGGGGGGGGATAACTATTTTGAAATTGAACAAATATTATATAAAAATTAAAAACCAAGTTACAAATATATTTACTATATTTACACAAATTTCATACTGCCAACCTCCTGTGGTCTAGTGACTAGCGTGACTGCCTCACGACCCAGGGGTCCTGGATTTGAATCCTGGTATGGGCTTGGATGTTTGTGCTGTCATGGTCATGAAAACCGTGGAATTAACACTGCTCAAGAATCGATATGCTCACCATGTGTCACTCCATATTTGGGATGTGTCATGCAAGATGACAATCCGCAGTTGCCCCGTTAGGCTCAGGCCCTAAATACCTAAATGGACTGTAGAGCCAAAGAAGAAGAAATTTATTACTAACTAGGTGCAAGAGTTATCCACTAAGGATTGTCTAAATGGACCTTCTCATTAAAAAGAATACAAACACAAATCCTACAGGAAATTGGCCAAAGGTCACAGAGTAATTACCCTTTCTTCTCAGCTTAGCCTGGAACTTGCTGCTTGAGTCAGTCCTGCCCTCATTCTCATTGCTGTCGTGAGCTCCTTGGTGTTCCGCACTCAATCACACCTTCCTCCCATTATTCAATTGACCATGGCCTGAACAATCTCCAATTTATTACAATTGACTCTAAATGTTCAGTCTTACAGCTCCTTCTAATAATTCAATCTTACTATCTCTTAAAGTCCTGTCTTAATGTCCAATCATAATGAATAAAAATCCATTTTTCTTGGGTTTTTAATGCCTTGCCCCCACTTCCTTATTTCATATTCTGTTGGTGGCGGGGCCCGATACTGTCCAATCAAAATTATTTCCCTATCATATTTGGGAGGAGCCACTCACCCCACTCCCCTGATGTATTTTGAGAAAAACACCATGTCCCCTAACAACATGATGCCACCAAAGCTCAAAGGCTTCAAAGTAACTCAATTTACACCAACTTCTGGGGGTTATATTACCCTTGTCTGTAACCTTCAACTTCCTAATGCCACTTGCCTTTGATTCCATACTGCCAAATTCTGCATGCAGTTGTGTTTTATCATTACAATACCAATAATATTATTACCCTTTGGGGTATGTAACTATTGTAATATAATAATCATTTCAAAGGGTGAGTGTATATTCACAAGAAGAGATCACATTTCATAGATTTATTTTGAGAGTTGCAGTATATACCATATTTATACATGTCAGGTTTGCACCTCTATTTTTTCATCTTGCTTAGAGTAAAAATATATCTTTTGGCAATTGTCATTAGTTCTGAAATTAACTTTTTATTTCAAACAGCATATTGTACAAAAAATGTATAAATCTAAATGTATCACAATATGAAATAATATAGATTTTCATAATCTAAAATTGATATTTATCTGACTAAAATAATTTTTAAAGCAATATACATAATATTAATAACAATACATAATAAAGTTACAACAGCCCTTGTTTCTTTGTAGACTTCTGCAAACAAGTTATTCTAGTTCTTGGTTGAATTAATTTTGAAATCATTTCTGTCAATTCCCAATTCCTTTTTATCCTTCAACTGACACATTACTGTGGACACGGAATATCCAAATTTTCTATGACATAAAATATATCTCAGTACCTCTTCTTCCAGATTAGAATATTTTATAGTTTCACTTTGAAAACCTTGGGGTTCATAATGCATTTTTTTAAATCTGCTTTATTTTTCCTATGGTCTCATGTACGAAATTCAGGAACATCATATTTCTTTCCTTAAGCTTGGATCCCTTCTCCTTCCACTCACGCAGTTAGTTTCACCTGCAGTAAAAGATCTTACCTTTATCAAGTCACATATTTCACTCGCACAAGATATTAACAATTCAGTGATGCAGGAACCTCTGATGATGATTTTATCCTCCCTAGCAACAGCAGACAAAACAAAGCAAGCGAAATTTGGGAAAAAAAAGGTGTGTGACATACCCATTGTTAATTGATCATAGGATCTTTTATTTTGAAGGTTGTTACATTAATCACAAGAATAGATATTATATTATATTAATGTAACAAATTTACTATTATTAAAATTTGAAATTAATTTAATAATGCATTTTAATGAAAATTTCTTAACCTCTTAGGTGAAGTATGTGAGCCTTCAAGCTCCACGCTCTCCTCTCTTGCGGAACATTCCAAATCCTGAAGTGGAATTAGAACGTCTGCTGGATGGTTATGAACACTTTGAGCAACAAATTGGTTACAGATTCCGTGACCGAAGTTATTTACTTCAGTCTCTAACTCATGCTTCGTATTCAGTAAATAGATTAACAGATTGCTACCAGAGGCTCGAGTTTTTAGGAGATGCAGTTTTAGGCAAGTACAAACAAAGCTTAAGTTAGAAAGAAAAAGTTTCTTCTGTGAATTTGCAGTTCACTTAATTCTTGGGTTTAAACGCAAGCCAATGTTTGAGAAAACATCATTGAGACAGAAAGCTGTGCCATTGTCTTCATAAACTTGAAATATTCAAAAAAAAATCTTCATTGCAAAATTATTTTGTACTAGTTTAACATCCTTTCGATGTGTGCTTATTAAATTACTTATCAGCACATTGTTACATAAAATTTTAGATAGAATTATTGTTTGAGCAAATGAGAAGCATTTGCCTTATTTTATCACTTCATAGCATCATAATCAATTTAAAGAAATCACTAAATGTGTGAGGAAAGATTTAGCTTTTAATTCTACAGCATGGAGCAGTTCTGCTTTGAATTATGACTTTGGTATTTATTTGATTTGTAGAGGCCCTCTTTTTGTCTGCCACTACAAATCACAGGTATATCTTGTGATTCTTAAGCAACTCTTTTCTTTCTATAGCATATATATCTCTTAGATAAATCCCACATAAAATGTAGTATTACTGACTCATTTTTAGTGATTATTTCATGATTTAGACAGAAAGCTGGATAAACTTATCAAATAAGTAAAGACATTGGCTGTTCAAATATTAACATTCTAAGTTTATGATAACTGAAGCAGCCCTGTGTAATAGGCATAAGAGTGTCCTGGTTTAAAAAAGTAATAAGTCTTCCAGAGAATATAAAAGTTTTAGCATATAGTTTTAGGCCCTTCTCTTCCTTGACTCTGCAGACCATTCAGGGCCTTGGTGAACCGAGATGACTGCAGATTGTCATCTTGCATGGCACATTATTAATTTGGAGGGATAGATGGTCATCGTTAATCCTAGTCCCCATGACCATGATGGCACAAACAACCAAGCCCATGCCAGGATTCGAACCTGGGACCTCTGTGTTGTGAGGCAGCTACACTAGCCACTACATCACAGGAGGTCAGCATAGTTAAGGTCCACAACATGGCAATATATGTGTTACATAGCAGAGACATAAATTAAATAATTAAAATGAACGTAGGAAAAGTATGAGTTTCATTTTACAACAACAATTTCAAAAATAAAATGTTCTGCAATATTTTTACAGTCAGCCATAAAATCGTCAACATTAATTTATGTTCTGATTTTCCTAGTCTAACCAATTTTATATTCATTCCCAGATATAGTTTAATCATTTATGTACCATAGCATGATTCCTAGGCATCATTTATTCTAATACTTACACAGTAGAATCTCAATTATCCACTCGTGGTTCAACTGTTTAGTAGCTCATCCATGGCAATATATTTTTAGAGAAATAAAGGGACCCACATGGATGCTTGAAGATCAAACTCAGGCACCTGTCAACTGTAGTAAGTGGGAGTAAGGAGAGTTCTGTTGAACGAAGAGCACGATTCTTCATGTCAATGAACTGCATTCATCAGTTGTTATTATAGTTGGCAGAAGAGTAGTTGTGTGTGTGTGGGGGGGGGGGGGGGGAATTGTGTCGTTAGGGCCATATTGTTTTTTTTTTCTTAAAAAAATCTTTGTGACTGGTCCTTCAGTGTTATGGCATTGTGATATTTTTGTAGTAAAGTTAATTAGATACCACCTGGGTTGATTTATCCGCTATTTTTGATTATCTGTTCCAATTTTTACACACAGACAATTTAATATTTGTATCACATAAACTCTACAACAAGAATATTTTTGCCTAGTTTTGATTTTCTGTACGTATTCAACTATCAATATAATCTGGCCAGAATTGCACAATGTGTCTAAATAGCAGAACATAACAAAGTCTAATTGTTTATTAAGTCCATCCTTTCATGTTTATGTCATATTTCAATGGAGATTGCTATTTTCAACAAGACACTGATACTGTGTGTTTGTTACTGTGCAGGAGTGGTTTCAGGTATACAAGAAAGACTCTATCTTGCTTATGTGACCCCCACAATCACCAAATCTCAATAAAACTGAGCATTTGTGGGACAAAGTTGAAAGAGCCACAAGCCAACTTGATCCACTACCGTCACCACTTACATTATTGGAAAGTACTATTTCCAAGGTGACTCCTCACATCACTTTTTAACATCTCATGGAGTCAATTCCAAAAAGAATTGCTACAGTATCGGCAAAGATAGTCCAACAAAATACTATTAATACTGGCCAGTCAGTGTACATATTTGTGTATTGTATAATTCACTTTCCAGTTAAAATATCGCTGTAGTTTTGTTACTGAACTGAAAACCTGAGTTCTGATAAAGACTTGATTTCCTGTATTAGATTTTTATTTATTTTTGAAAATCTATTAGAATCACTTTATTGCCGTGTTGAATATTTTTTAGTTTGAAACTGAGTAGATTAAAACACATTTAATGATCTGTAAAAAAGTTGAATTGCAAACATTTGTAATATTCCACTATGGTCATATATTCAACCAAAACATTGTAAAATGTACAATCATGTTTTGCTCCCACATTTCCTCTGAACTGTACACGGGAAAAGACTATACCAAACTTGTCTTATCCCATAATTCATAAGTTGTTGATTTTTAATATTCTTTTAATGTTACACTTTTTAAGTTTTTTACATGATTGTTATTTCTTTTTGGTCTGTAACAGACTATTTGATCACACGCCACCTGTATGAAGATTCACGGCAACATTCACCTGGTGCCCTCACAGATTTACGCTCTGCACTCGTTAATAACACAATTTTTGCATCACTTGCTGTCAGATACAGCTTTCATAAATATTTTCGACATTTCTCTCCTGGATTAAATGAAGTTGTCGATCGATTTGTTCGTATCCAGGAAGAAAATGGGCACACAATTAGTGAAGAGGTAATTTATTTTAGAGTCTAGTACATTATTTTCTGTTTCTTTGTGTTTCTTATTATTATTAAACTTAAAAAGATGTGAAATGACTCATGATTTGTACATTAATGATAAAAATACCCTCATAATTACCAGTTATAGCCATTAAACAAAATTAATTTCTTTGTTATATGGTATAATATTGTTTCCAGAATCCTGTAAATCATTAATTGAGTAGGTGTGGCAAAATGAATTTGGAAGTTTATTAAATATTATAATACCAATATGTGGACATATTTCTGTGTAATTGACAGTATAATCCCTTGTTTGTATAGGTTGTTTTTGTTTCTTGTATTTGAATTGAGCACTTCTGAATTGGATGTGAATAGATTACCATTATTTTTTACAAATACCATTCAGATCGTATGTAGTGATATGCAAGAGTATCACTACAAGAGTAAGAATGCCCAATGTTTTAATTAACCACCTTGCGTTATGTTTTCGAAGAATAACAACTTTCTCTTTCAAAGGATAATTACTTGAGAATTGAGTGAAAGTATGCAAAGTCAACTTTGCATACTTTCACTTGTTGAGATCAATTCTCTTTGCATAATTTTATTAGCAGATCCAACTGTATTAATATGCATCTTACATTATAACTGCTCATAATCCTAGCAATTTAAAACTTTTAGTTTGTCAAATGCTATCATTTGTGTGTTTCAAAATTCAGTGCTATATTTTGTTTGAGACTGCATAAAATGTATTTTCTTTCTCACAATTAATTAATAATCCATTAGCTGGAAACCAATGGAGGTTTTCTTTACCTAGTAAACCATTTGTATGTATTTCAAGAATACCAATTGACTCAGAATGGAACCTTATAGAATACCCATCTTTATTTATACCCAGTCAAGATCAGTTTTTTACCAGAATAAGAGTTCCTAAGTTATTTTTTCTTGTTACTTATGTAGGATGAGACTCGGGAATGGGAGGATTCAGAAATTCACGCTACTTTTATTTATTTTGCTACAACTCAATCAAATGCTTTGGAAAGGTCACAGAAAATCCTTTCCCACCCCATTCCTCTTTTTTTATTATTAATTATATATACATATAAATATGAGTAGTGAATAATGGGTTTATGTTTGAAACAAAACTGTGAGTTTGTAAACATTTTTCTGGCAATAGTGCAACTGGAAAATAGTTTCCTTTGCATGGTTAAAATGATTGATGAAGGATTGTTATTAGCAGTAATTTGTTTTTCTTGGAAAGCATGACTCTGAAAGCTAAATACAGTATTATTGTGAAAGAATTTTTAAAAAATCATTGATCTGACAGGCCATTGGCAACTGCTTCAATATTAAATACATTGCTTTTATTACTCTATGAAGGCTTATTAAATGAATTTCAATTTGAATTAAACTGGTTTCTGTAAATATCTGAGAGCATATTTTATCACACTTTTACAGGCAGAATAAACTTACTTATTTATTATTTTAGTATTACTTAATTGAAGAAGAAGAATGTGAGGAGGCTGAAGATGTAGAAGTTCCTAAAGCTCTTGGTGATGTATTTGAATCTGTAGCTGGTGCTATCTTTCTGGACAGCAACATGTCTCTTGATGCTGTGTGGAAAGTTTATTATCGAATGATGAAATCTGAAATAGGTATGTATTATGTTGCTTATAATGTTGCAAATTACTTATATCTTTGGACATACTAGACAAATCTGTAATGTATGTTAATTCCAGTTAATCTCAGTAGTTCTGTATTCTAGACAGAGTAACTTAAATTGTTCCTTCTGAAAAAATTAATGCTCTGGGTGATATTGTTTGGAAACTTTATTTAGAGTTCTAGAAGTTTGGAAATATCAGATTTATCATACTTGTGTAGTTTTTAGCAAAGTAAATCAACTATTTTCATTGTATTATTTGATTAATAATATTTTCACAGTAAAGAGTTTGTAATAATATAAGGAATGGGATGTATTAATTTATGATATTTAATAATTATAATATAATAAGGGGATCAATTTACAATAGGTTTTTTTAATTATGAAAAGAAAAGTTTAAATTTAAAATTCTGAATTTAATAAAATAAAATATTTAAACAAGAGCATTTGATAAAAGGTACAAATTATTATGGAAAATATTACTAATAACAATAAATTTACTTTAAGACTTTAAAATCAGGGTCCTCAGTGGGGTGGACCGAGAAAAGCGATTTAGTTTTTAATGGCAATAGGTCTGACATATGTGAACTCTATTTTTATCATAATTTACGATACCCGTGATGTTCTGCAGCTGCATTCTGGTCTGCTCTGGTTCATGTTGATGGTTGGAACAACTCTGCATTGGGTTGATCTCGTCTGATTTCAAATTCTCTCCTTGGCGGTTAGCAGTTTAGTGTTCTGGTCAACACTTGTTGACCTCTCAAAATTTTCTCCTTGGCGGCTAGCAATTTAGTTTCAATCAGCACTTGCTGACCTCTCAACATCATCTCTTCGGTGGCTAAAAATTTAGTGTCTTCATCTGCTCTTTTCGGTCTCTCACCATCTTCCGCTTTTCTGTTTCAAAATCTGTTCCCACATAAACTCGGTAGGAATCTTTACTCTTCTACTTAATTCAAACAACCAATATGCTGCAATTCCAATATCATCTATTGGCTTGCACTTTAATAATTGTAGGTAATAGGAAATATCAGTTGCAGGGTGCAGACATCCCATGTGTTTCACATCACTCTGTTGCCAGTTAAGATTCTAGATTATGCATGAAAAGGATCCTTTCCTTCTATTCAGCCAAAAGGGTCGTCCTATTGTCGTAAATAATTTCCGGGACAGTGAGACCACACACAGCCAGAAATACACTGTAGGTTTTTATTTCGCATATTTTAATATAAATTTTCATGCTGATGAAACAAAACACCACCTGCCTGCCAACCTACACCATTTACCAGATAAATCGCAAATTCTATCCTGCTTTGTATATTGGCCTAACTACACTACCTTTCCCTGAATGCATTGCACTTTGAAAGTGTACAAAACACAATTTCCTATAGCTATTCTGTCATGCCAGAAACCATAACATGAATAATTTTGAGCCAGCGTTGTGTGATCTAGTGGTTAGTGTCACTGCCTTGCACCACAGAGGTCCTGAGTTCGAATCTTGGCTTGGGCGTAGATGTGTGTGTGTGTGAGAGAGAGTTTCTATATTGTGAAACCCCTACGAATAAATGAGTTCCCTGAATTGCGAATGACCATCAGTTGATGTGACTTGAAAAAGATAACTATTTTGGACACTGGCCATCCTCAAAGTCTTTCCTTGCTTCATCAGATGCTGAACTCCATCTATGGGAATTTTCTTTCCAACATATCCTTTAGTCCAGGCAAAGTCATGGACTCAACATCCCTTAGCTTTTTTATTTTAGTTCTTCCTTTTTTACTTTCCTCATTTTGTACTAGTGTATGTTCTGTTTTTTGTTTGAATGTTTTTTCTGTTTCTCTTTCATTACTTTTCCTTTGTTGTGAACTATCCTTGAGAAAAGAAGTGTTGTTGGTTGTGTTGGGTGTTGATTGATGCTGTCAAACAGTGAATTGTCACTGTGGGTGGCCACCACGCTCTTTAGATGCTTTTTGTTTGAAGAAGAGATTTTAGGTTCTATAAAACTAGGTTGCTTGCAAAACAGAGGACCCCATCAGGCTACCAACTTTATCTCTCAAGGAAGGTCATGCCAAAGAGAAGGTTGTGGTGAGAGCTGGAGACATGTACACAAAATAGCCAATGCTTCAAACTGACCCTTCTAAATGCCCTTATCCCCTGTGTCATCAGATGCTGAGATCCTTTGGAAACTCACATTCCAATACATCCTACAGTCCAGGCAAAGTCCTCTACCAACTGACTCGCACTTACTATACTTTTTATGTTTTTTGTTCAATATTGAATAGTTACAACATAATCAAATCCCAGTCTTAGAATCCTTTGGTGCACACACAATTGGGCTGCACCTGTCTGTCGCAGAGTTGACTGGTTCTATAACATCCAGTTCTTTGCTTAAACTTTCAAGTAAAGATAAAAGAACAACACAGGATGTATTTAGAGAATAAGGTTTTGCATTATCTATTATGTTATCTTGCTTTTTTTTACTTAACCCAACCCATTAAATATTCATAAAATGATATGAAGGGATCTGTTATATTTTAATTTTGATGATAATTTGACAATGGGCAATTAATTTTTATCTGATTAACCCTTTTCAAGGCTTTAAATCTTAAAATATCATTCCTTGTAAGTAGTGCTAGTTTAAGACCTTTTAAAATATATGTTTTGAATGTAAATACTCCATCATTATTTGTCAATTGAAGGTTTATATACCCAACAACTTTAATTTTATTTCCCCCTGGGCTGAAAACCAAAACGTTAGTTTTATGAATGTGTTGTTTACAATTACTTGGGATTTGATTAAAAGAAATACATGTTGTATCTGACCCAGTCGACATAAAAAGTTTGGTTTTGGTACCAAAATTGATATTATCGAAACTGACCTTGGAACTGTGATGTCTGCATATTGTCTTTGGGATTGTAGTTTATGAACTTGCTGTTGGCATAGTTGTTCTCCCGGCTGGACACCTCCATAGCAGTCTCTCAGCGATTTTTCCTTCTGCAAACTCGATCTCAATGTCCTACTTTCATACAACCACGACATCTGGAATTAGCTGCTGGGCATGGTCTTCAATCTTGAAGCCGATTAAAACCATATAAACTAGTTTTGCAATGGTTTTTGATATGAGCTTGGTTCTTTCCTTCCGGAGTTTCAACACACTGTGGTGTTGCCCTCCATTGTGCATAAATCTTGTTTACGGTGACATCTCCGAGGCAGTTATGTAACATATCTGTTTGTCTAGACAGTGACCCTGCCATCTCTACTACTTTGTCGAGCGTCTGATAATTGCAGCCTTTCAGAGATTTTGATGTCTTTAACCCCTATCATGATCCTTTCTCTAATTAATTGCTCCTTCAGATTTCCATACTAGCAGCGATTGGCCATTGTGTGCAACAAGGTTATGAAACTTGTCTACCAATTCTCCGGTTACTTGCACCTTCAAATTAAATGTAAATCTTTTGAATATAATATGTCTCTTAGGCAAGAAATAAACTTTGAATGTTTTGCACAAGTCCTTGTCTGTAGCCTATTTGGCATGACTTGCTTTAATATTTCCTCAGACTTTTCGCCCACATGATAAAAAAAAGAACTATTGAATTTTTTTGCCCACAATGTCCATTCTTGGAGGCAGACAAGCAGTCACTCTCATTACAGATATCAGATGAATGGTATAGGAATGCATAGTAGATGATTGACATGGGACCTTTTTTGTCATGAAAGGGGGGTAAGGATAGTACGTAAAGCATCAAAAGATAAATGGAAAACTTCTCTGGGGTGATCACTCATAAACACCAAAATTTCACTGCAATCGTATGAGTGGTATAGGAATGCATAAGAGCAAACCTTTGAATTATGCCTAAAGTGCACAGCATACATAAAAAATTTAAATATAAAACCTGTGTGTGTTTAATAATTCTAATAGGAAAATTTTTACAGAACAATTTAGTACGAATGTACCAAAGTCTCCAATAAGAGAATTGCTAGAGCTGGAACCAGAGACTGCTAAATTTGGGTAAGTATTCTCATGTAAATTACATATGCTGTTTATTTTACTATTTTCAATTATTAATTTCAGTTTAAAATTATGTCAATGTTTTGAGTTGCCAGAAATAAATATTACAGAATATCTGTTCTTTTGCATGAAATAAAACTTATAATTTAATAATATTGTATTAGATGAACAATCAATAACAATTCAGTGCTCTTAAATGGTATATAGTTATTCTAACCAAAAAAAGTTATTATAAACACCAACAGTAATGATTTACAATGTATACACTCTTCCTACAGGAAACCAGAAAAATTAGCAGATGGTCGACGTGTTCGAGTTACTGTTGAAGTTTTTGGTAAAGGAACTTACAAAGGTATTGGAAGAAATTACCGCATTGCAAAATGTACAGCCGCTAAATGTGCTCTCAAACAACTTAAGAAGAAAGGATTACTATCAAAGAGAAGTTAGAGTGAAAAATTTGTTAAGAGTTTTGAAAAATTAGTTTGTTTTTGCTGCATTTTGCTCGCTTTATGGATCTTATATACAAATTTACTAGTGCATTGAAAGAAAATTTAAATTTTCTGATGAAACCCAGTAGATCTAAAAGAATAATTATTGTGAACAAAATGTTTGATAACACAAACATTTTAACCACCAAGTGGATAACTTATAAGAAGAAATAATTTAACTATTTAAATCAAATTTATTGATAATTATTAATGAATTGTAATTAGATTTGATAAATGTTCCAAATTATACATTTCACATCTACATCAAATTATTAAAATACTTTATTTGGTTTCATTGGTATATGAAACTAATTACAATTATATTTTAAATATAATAAACATAATTATCTCACACTCATGTTTTATATAATTAATCAATATAAGCAAGTGATGAAATAAGACTTTGATGTTCAATGGCGAAATGAAGCATACCATGTTTTATGAGTATAACATCTCCAATAATTTGACTTCTGTGCACCATGGTCTACATTTTTCATTCTCATGTTAACTATGATATGTATCTCTCTTTCTATCCTTACATTTGTATGAAGAAAATAAAGCTAATCTGACTAGGAAATAAATAGGAAAGAGAAAGGGAGCTACATGGTTTACCTGAAAATGGAGAATCATGCCAGGTAGCATGTATAATCCAAACTTTTAGAGATATTATTCTCACGAGAAAGATTGCACACTTATGCTGTTCAATCTGTCTCCAGAGGAGGTATCATAACATATCTGAAAATTTTAATTTCTTATTCTATTCGGCATGGTGACTATGCCTCACATTCATAAATGGCACATTTCATATCCATATTATGTATATGAAGAAAGTAAGGATGATGTGACATAGGCTAAATAATTGATACAATAAATAAGAAAAATTACAGAAAATGAATACCTCACCTGAAAATGTGGATCGTTGTCATCATGTCTGACAGTAACAGTTCAACTTTTTTGATACACTAGCTTCCTTCCACAAGAGAAAAACTGTGTCTTTCATGCAGACTGACTGAATTTGTGGTTTATGACATTGTCACGTCAACCTTACTTCTTATGCATATTCTGTTTAACAATTTATATTCCTAATATTAAAGGACCAGTATGCATTGTAATATATATACAAGGAATGTAACAATTGACAAATACAAAGAGGTTACTTCAAATTTTAATATAGTATATAAATGTGTATGCCTTTAAATCTACTTAAGGAAGAAAGTAACAAAATAATTATAACCTTCATACTTTTAATATTCTAAAAATATTGTCCTGTTCCTTTTGAACATGAATTTCAAATAGAAATTTTAACATTGTACCTTATTATTGTCTGGCTTTTGGTGAAAATGTTCAAAGTGTGCATAAAACTACAATACAGTGAAAATTGTGAATAGCTGTCAATGAAACAACGCATATCTGTGATGAAGTATAGCGTAAGGATTTAATTTTGTATCTATATATTTTATTTTTAGTTGTTTAACAAAGCTTAAATGTGATATTGAATATGAAAATCAGCAAAATGAGCTATGAATTACTTAATGCAATGTGCTAGCAACTACAGTATTTAACATGCACATCTATATGGTTTACATGTGAAGTCTTAATTATTTTATTTTGTAATGTTAATCAGATGGTTTAATTTTATTTGTTAGCCTTTGTGTATACTTGAAATTATTTAAGTTGGATGGTTGTAATATGCCTCAGTATAACAGTAAATGATGTGGTACATTATCTTCACCATTTTATAAGAATCTTCTAAACACACTACCAGGTATTTAAAGCAATATATTTAAATGTGAAGAAAAGAGTTGTATGTTTTTGTGACATGTTTTCTCATTTCTGAAGTTTCAACTCATGCAAGACATGGCATGTTGTTGCCCTATTTCTACAGTCTCAACTGTATGTTTTTGCCCTAATATTAAAGATGCAAAATGCAGCCATTTTATGTATGTATGTGTGTGTGTTTGTTTGTTTGTTTAAGTATTTGTCAGCCATTGATCATTCCCATTAAAATTAATGTATAAAATGTAGTTTATATTGCAAATGCCTTCAAATTAGTTCTAGTGACTTATTTGTAAAACCTTAATTGTTTACTTAGAATGGAACCTGTTATTTAATAAATGTTCAGTGCTTAGTGCCATATTTTCAAGTAAAATGTAAATTTACTTGAACAGTTAGCGGTTACAATAAAATTTAACTGTTAATTTGAGTACCAATATTGTGAACACTATGAGAATTTTTTCAATTATATTCTAAATAAAATGGTAGCAATCAAGAGGTGAAGCATCATTTTTATATCATGGCCAGAATAAGAGCTTAACTTGAATGATGTTTAATACAGTTACTTGAGCTTTTAATACAGTTGAGTTCAAAATATTTTCAAGTCAAAAACCGGCATCACTGTAATAGGAAAGTTAGTTAAGTACATTCTAAAATTGCAAATATCGCTGCATGTTCCATATGTGGTACAACCTATGATAACTATAAATAAAGTAGGAGTAGATATATGACATGCTTATTTTCATAAGAAATATACACTAGACATATGAACCCATCACAATAAAAAAAATGTAATTTTGTCTGCAAATAATTAAATATGTATATTTGACATGGTTCTAGTTTTAAGTAGCATGGTTTTATAGTGTGAACAAGTTATTTCATCTCATATACTTAAAAATTTATTATTTGTACCTTGGAATAATTTTGTTGGTCATTCCTAACCCTAAGAAAGTTACCAAAGATTCAATGAGAACTGTAAATTTACTTCTAATCCTAATTCATTCCAAAAATATAAATGTAGGAGGGCAATAATTAAATAATCTAAGACTGCAATGATTTTAACTTAAGTACTTAGTAAAGAAAATGCAGTTTTTTAAATTTTAAATATTATCCAGTTCATTCATTTTGTTCTTCAAAATATTTTATTATTTTCTCACAGTAAAATGTTATTTTAAAATTACAGGGCCATCAATTTACCTTATTCATGGGTGTGTGCCGTGTATTTTTAACCAAAATTTAAACAAAAAGGTGGGGTGCACATAATATTCTATTTTAGATTCTGAAAACCACATTGAAAAAACAGCTGGAATCCCAAGAAAATTATATCCCCATCTACACTACGTCAAACCTTTGGTCTGCAATCCGGAAAAATGTTTCGCATATATATTTGGATAGCCATTCTTCCAATAATAGCCACAATGGTTTTCTTTTCTTTGTTTGTCATTGCTAGGAAAGATTTAATTCTGGTCAAATAGCATCATTGGACCTGCATAATTAATGATTTGAACAATTTCTTGTTTCATTAATATTGTCTATAAGAGAAAAGTGTGAATCAAGAAAGTTAAAATATCTTTTGTACAAATTATGTTTTTCCTGTAAAGAAGTTAAGAAAATATGGGTGCGCGTCTTACATTATGGTGTGACTTACTGGAGTAAAAATGGTATCTTTGTTTCAGAGTTCTTCAAGATGATTATTTCATGTACTAAATAAATTGATGAATATGTATTTACTATTTAATTGTAATTTATGAGTTGTACGTGTATACATATCAAGTCTGTACAAATTAATTATACTTAATATTCATTGATAATGAAATTTATGCCACACATTTCTGAGGAAATGCTTTGCCTTCCAATGGTGTAAAGTAATGATTCAACTTAACTAGGGTTTTTATTAAAACCACTTGCCATTATAGTTTCAGCAATGTAACCTATATATTAAATAATAGTTTGAATTTCTTTGAATACAGCTTGGCGTAAAATATGTGTTGTTATGAGCAAAAATATTTGCTATTTTGTAATTTAACATTGATGAACGGATGTTAGTGTGTTTGAAGATTTGAATCATAATGCATTACAGATTTGAAATAAAGAAAATGCACCAAACTTGTATGGAGAGAATAAACATAAGCATGGGTTGACAAATCTGTTGGGGCCATATATGTCTAAAATTTAGCAGTACTCCCAAGTGAGGTGCAGTCTAATGGGAATATTTTTCTTATTCCTATGTATCTCTAATTTCCTTAAAAAATTAGTGAATTATCTGTATAAGGGAAGTAGAAGGCAGGCATAAATCATGTGGAAATGAAATGATTGAGGCTCAAAGCTCCTATTACAATATGTTCATGCCTCTTGACTTAATTCTGATACGCCAAATGCCTGCTTACTCTGGTACATCTTTTTTATAGATGTAATATGTGATAACCTAAACAATAATATATAAGCCCTATGAGAATCATAGTTTTACATTTATATTTGATTACATGTACTGTATATTGGTGTATGCCAGTCACAAAGAATACCCAAAAATAACTTTTATATTATTGCTGTTATGTAATTAAAGCAATTTGTTGTGTTATTTATATATTTAAATTTAGATAAGTAGTTTGTTTTGCTTAAAAAGAATACACTTCCTGGCAAAAAAATGCCAGTTTCTATTTTGTTGGATTTTTTTTTATAAAAGCTTAAAAGTAATCAACAGCAATAATTGTACTAATGAAACAATACATTTAGGTTATAATAACTATTCAGTCAAATTAGGTTATAGTAAATATTCATGCAAATTAGGTTATAGTAACTCTACATGCAAATTAGCTTACAATAATTATTAAATCTATTTAGACCCCAATAAATTTTCAAATAGATTTGTATGATCTGTAAAATTGTTACTTATGGTCAATATTAACGAATTACAAGTCTACAATTATTATTGATCAATCAAGTGTAAAAAAAACTTATCTAAACATTAAACTGCCTACAATTATTATACATTTAGCATTCAGATTACTGTAAAGTTGGTGAGAAATAATTGTAGAACGTGTCTAATACAGTGAATAATATGGTTTAAGTATCATAAATTTTAGTACATTTTCTTCAATAAAATGTGATAAATTCTGTAGCTCATACCATAGATCTTTCAGAATATTAAAAGCTCTCCAATTTGTATAAATTCACATGTCAGCACATTTATATATAAATTAGAGGTTTTTGTTGGAAGCAAAATAGTCAATGACCATATGGAGTCATTGTCTCATTATTTTGCCCTTCAAATGAACCTTTAGTGTTTTTTCTTGTAATATGCATGTCCAGACATGTATCATTTGTAAAGGTTGTAAATAATCTAAAATATAAAAATATGCAGATTTAAGAAGTTGGATGATAATACATGTCTCCCCACATGTAAAATGTAGGAGTTTAAAATTTGATGTCTCTTTTATGCCTTTTAAGTATTACTGACTGACCTATGTTCCTAATGACTTAATCATAGGAGCATGCCAAATTGGTATGTTCCGATATTTGAACGACATCTAGTCTGTAATTCAAATTAATTGTGTGGAATCCAGTTCTTTCAGACGATGTAGTGTGAGGAGATTTCTCTCTGGATTCAAACAGGCTGTGATTCTGAACTGTAAAATACTATGGTGTGGAAAAACAATAATGATTTTTTATATAAATCCTAGGATAATATTTGGTTGGAGAAAAGTAAACAAACAAAAGCATTAAAAATCATAACCGACCCAAGTATTAACATCCAACAACTAGTGTGCATGTTCATATATTAGGTTATACTTGAGTAGCCAAAGAGCTTAAGAAATTCAAACCTTACTTCTTGTTTATATTTTTTTAATTCTTATGTCTATTTAAGCCAGTAATAATGAAAATTATATTTATATGTGTAAGTGAAAAATAAAAGTTTTTAAGTGTTTTAAGTAAAACTGTTACTCATAATTTTTTAACAATTCCTCTTCATTCATTCTGGATGTAGTGAACATTCTTTTCATGCAGATCCTTCTGTATTATACTAAAAAACTTAAAACATAATGACATAACAGTTGATAAAAGTTTCTGGGTTTATAGGCCACAAGGGCATTCAGCCAATGTTCTTTTGTATTTGGTAATGATTGTAGCTTTTTTGTGCGCTACACTTGTGAAGGAAATAATTGTTTTGATGGACTAAAATGATACACTGAAAGTAACATTTAATTAGGAAAACAGAACAGATTGTGACTTGCCCATTTTTGTGGTAAATTGGTTTTAAACATTCAAATTGTAAATTGTCATTCTTTAGAACGAAAATGAAAAACTGAAAACATTGCCATTGCATCTATATAGTTTTGGAATCGTGTTTATGGCCATCAGTTTTTTGATAGAAACTTTCAGATCAACACTCATAACAGAAATGTCTTCATTTTGAGTTTCACCAATCCATTACCCCAAAGGTTAGAGCAAACCTTGTCTGTTACTTATTTTGGTGTCATACAACATTGTATGTAAATGCTTGGTAATAAAATATAATTGTAGCAGAAGCACACTCAGTCAGTTTAATTATTGTCTGTAACTTTAATCTAGTTTCTGTTCATTACTGGACAGTGACATCACTGCAATATTATGAAGACCGAGTGCTTTAGCAAAGACATAAGCAACATGTGCTAGAAAAAATTTATTCTTATTTAAAATAGCAACTTGATTTTGGAAAATAATTTCAATACTTTTCCTTTTGATCTGTTTCAAGTAGCCTCTGTGTTAAATTGTATTGTGTTCCACTAAAGAGGCATAAAACACTAGTTTTTAATGTTGTTTTTTTCAGTGTTTTAAAGACATTTGATGAATATGCTTGCTATTGTGTATTTCATTCACTGTTGTGTTTGCAGAGTGTGGTGCATCTAGTAAGCTATTAATTGGTGGAAAGAAGGGTGCATTTCATAAGTTTTCCAATGGTTTACTGGTAAATAAGTTATCAACATCAAAACTTACCAACATGTCGGTACACTGCAGGGTAATGGTTTGTTGACCGAGCATGGAGAATCTTAGGTTAGGGATTTCAGTACGAGTCATGATATAATAGCAAGGAATGGCACAGACCTTCACTATAACCAAAGCCTTTAAAGGCCGCACATGTGTGGTGGTTTTCTATTGTTGGAAGTCTATATTTATTTTGTATCCTCGGAGATCTAGTCTGCACGTCATTTTAGCAAACCTCGCCCTTCCTGGTAAGTGGGATTATGGTAATGGAACACCTAATAAATTATTCACCAAAGGTCAATTAAACTTTTTAATTTCTTGTCAACACATGCAGAGATTTAATGGGAACAAGAATAATGTGAATTGTGTATTCTGAGCAAATGAGTGAAATAAAATTCTAATTCTGAACACAAATTGAATAAAATGCACCATACCTAAAATTTTGCTGTTACGAAATATATATATAAGCAGGAATACAGCCATATTATTTTCTTGGATCAAATATATTTGTAATTACAAAATTGAAGAGCAGTACACAAGTATAGCTGAGTGAATAATCCACTTTGGTAAATAACATTTACAGCAATTTGATTCTTACTTCTTCAAATATATAGACAATTTTTAAAATTAATAATTTAGGTCAAACAGACAAGAAATGCTTCAATTGATGTTTAACCAAAGGCCATGAAACTGAATTTAGTTTAGTTTCTGTAAATTAGCTGGTCTCCACTGGCATCTCAAGTGCATGTACCTGGTTTTCCTAAAGCAATCTGTGCTTTTTTGTAGATATTATTTGCACAGCTGACAAACCAAAGAAGAAAGAAAAAAATACACATCGAAGTAAAGATTGCATGGTAATTAAATGTAGAAGATGATGAATTGTAATATTAAAGAGAAAATAAAGCTCATAACTAGGCAGAAAGCTATGCTACAACTAAGTGAAGTACATTTTACATAAATATATTTAATATGACGAAACATACAGTGTAAGTTAGGAATTTATTGGGTCAATTAAATTATGAAAGTGATTGCCTTCTTTAAAAATCAGGCGTGCAGATCTGTCGATTAAACGTCAGTTTCAGAGGTTAATTTATTTAACGTCCAGGTTTTTCAGATGAAACCAATTATACTTGTGACAGAAAAACTAAACAAAATCTGAAAACTATCTGATTAGTTACTGTCTTTGCAAATAAGTTTACATTTACTTCATTTATGTATAAATTCTGACTACTCCATTCATATGTGATTTGTATTATTTATGGATTGAATGCAATTCCTTGTAGACATTTCTGAGTAACTAGAGAGTGATATTGAGAAAACATATGATCAAACAAGAGCTCCATATTTTTTGTGTGATGCACCCAACTTTTCATAGTCACCTTTCTCCTCTAAAATTATCTCAAAGTTCCACACAGTGTTGAAAAACTCTGATGTTCATATGTTGGTAGAATTTGATATCATGCAAACCATAATATATGCAAAGGTTTAATTTTAACACCTGTTATATATAATTCATCAATTTGTTTAATCATAATATATGCAGTTAATTAATGTCGTACAAGAAAGTCCAGTGATTCTTGTTTAGTTATTAAAACATATTATTAAATGTAGGCCACTGTCTCAAACTATAATTCAGTGACCAAAAATTAATAGAGGCTCAAAATGATTAAAGAACCACTATTTGTGGTTTGAAATATACTATATTTTTTTATATCAAAGCAGATGTGATTGATACTTCCAACTTTGACCTATTTGCTTCATTGTTAGCAGCTCCTTCAACTACAGTATTTTCAACTGGTTGAAAGTATTCAATAATAGAGTTATAAATAAATTTCATGTCAATATATCATTATAATAAAGACATAATGTGAAAAATAAAAGCAAAAAATTTGGAGAAAGAAAATTTACAGATCTTTCTGAACATTTTAAATGTTTATTGCCTGGATAGAAATAAAACTACTAACATTACTCACCTACAGTAGTAACAATTTTACAAAGAAACTACACTAAAAAACCTACAAGAATAATTTCCAACATTACATGATTCAAAAACTTATTAATCACTTAAAATTTCTCAATTACTGATAAGCGATAAATTAAGAAGCAATAAACACAATTTTAAATATCTATAAAGTTTATTGATGTATTGTATGGTCAAATAACCATTACACTCTGTACATATATGTATAATATAAAACAATTTTCTTTAAAATTCTTAAATTACTGAACAATGGCAAGAAAATAATCCTTCACCATGGCAATTATAAAATACTTTTATAAAAGCAGTGGTCTTTGTACTTAGTACAAAACAATTCCACATGTAATTTTACATGCATTTCAAATGTATGTAATGATCTACATACAGGTAGATCATGGAGAAATGTATTCAATAAAAAACTATAACAACTATAAAATATATGTCATTTTTCATATTGGTAACTTCATACAGATCAACCAGAATCTAATTAAATTTTTAAAATATCCAGATGTGGTTTAAATTTTTCCTAGTCATTACATTTTACTACATAAAATACCAGCACCAAAGACGTAAAAGAATGAGAACCCTAATACCAAACCTCTACTTCCTGAACATTATAGGTGTAAATGCTTGTGCAACACATTTGAAGTTGCACTGCAGGCCACTTTCACTTTCTCTCAAACTCAGTCAAGAAAGTTGGCCTTGAATATGGATATAGGTCATTGCAGTCATCAATTAATACCTACACCAAATTTATATATATATTTATATATAAATAAAGTTATATATATATATATATATATATACCTCAGTATTAAAACTTTTTTGAATTTTAGGAACAATTCTACAAACAAATGTTTACCAAAAATAAAAATCAGTGATCAATTGAGCCATTACCATTTGAATGTAACCCAAATTCATTCAGCTGATGCAGGTAAACAGGAGACTTGTATAGTTTTCCAGCCACATGATCTTCCAGACCCTCACCAGCATAAGTTAGTAACGGTGATATTTCACACACAGTTTCAATACCTTTGTTGCACAAAATTTTGCCTCCAGCATTGACAATATAACTATAATGAAGTTTATAAATATCATTTCTGGCAGTGGTTGGGGAATCTTTCTCGGCAGTATCAGCATTTTTAAGTGCACTAAATTCTTCGTTCCTCTTTACTTCCCATGTAACAAAATTTTCAGCAAATTGGAATACATCGAACACAAACTTTTCCATCTTTATGCCATTTGGTTTTTCTGGCTTACAAATATTTCCATGACCGTCAACATATGGAATCTTTTTTTTAGCGACGTGTAATTTCAAGTTCTGTTCGTGTTTATTTGCAATTTTACGAAGAAACTCCGTCGTGAAAAAGTGGTTACATATATTACCCGCCCTGAACGTCAACCTGCCGTCAATGTCACACTGTTCGGCAGTTTTCAATGTTATCTCACTGTATTCCACAACTTGGTAAACTCCATCCACTTGACAAACGACTCCCACAGGTTCTTCCGGACACGATTTTTCGACCACCTTCGCACCACATTCCGCATTTTTACTGATGCAGTAACCGATGAAGACCGGGTCAGCCACCTTCACCAGAATGTTATCGACACTGTGCGCGTGCAGGTACCGGATCCCCCTCCTCTCAATATCGTCCAGAATTTTTTGGTCTCTCAGGGCACGGTACAACCCTCCGTTACCGTCAGGTGCCCTAGCGATTTTATACTTACTGTCCATGATGATCTTTCCATCGAAGGTGAAGCACGGGAGCAAACCTTGCTCGAACAAGACCACGTTTTCCCTCTTGAGACCGAAGTAGTCTCTGTCGGCAAAAAATTCCAACGTGGGCTGCATCGTAGCCTCGCTGGTCATGATGTACCAAGTGATGTAGTTGTAGACACCGGTCTTCTCAAAGGCAAGCTGCTGCAGCCGTCTGATTCTTTCAGCTTGTATCTGATACAAGGATTTGTGGGAAGGCAGACCGACATCGTACATCCCTTTGGGATAAGAAACACCAAGTCTGGTTCCCTGACCACCTGCCATAAGGAGTACACCAACTTTTCCGGCAGCAATTTGTTTCAAACCTTCGTTCTCAAAAGTTTCAAAGTCTTCAGCAGTAGACCTGACAACACCACCGTACAGTTCTGGAGGTATGGCTTTCATACGGTCGTCTAACTTCGCTTGGTCTTCTGTAAGTGACTCAACAGCACGTTTAAAATAAGATGTAACTTCTGCCACGTTGACGTCTTGCAACTCCAAGTACAGTTCTTTTCGCTGCTCGTCCGATAATTCGTCCCAAAACCGTAAAATATGTTGCTGTCCATACTTCAACAGCTCTTGTTTCACTTTTGTGATGTCAATCATTGCAAAACTCTTTCTTGTATAACTATACCGTTGACAACAACACACAAGCTATTGAAATCCCTCGCCTCACCCGCGTTGCTCGAGCGCCACACACTTTCTGTTGACATTACAAGTTTGACAGCTGTTGTCTTTAGTAGCAGACGGCAAAACTCGTTTTCCCCACCACGCAAAAGTAAAAGTGCCTGTTCAGTGGCGCCGAGGAATCTCAGCCAGTAGGATCATAGTTATGCCATCGATAACTAAACGATATGTATGCAAATGGAAGTATTTGCCATTTCACTCATTACATACACTATATTATATCGTTATCATAATAAATAGACTGAAACAGTTTTTAAACTTTGGGTGTGCACATTAACCTCAAAAGTTTTATAAATAAAACACCAAACTTTGATATTTCCATAATGGAAACAACTTGAAATTTGCATAAATGTCTAATAATTTAATCAATTTGTTAATTCTTATTTCCTCGCTAAAACATTTACAATCCTATAATCTTGACTTAATTCTTTCTTTTTGTATATCATTTCGTGTTCCAAATATGAAAGATGTAACATTCAACACTAAAGTAAACAACAAAAAACACACTTCAACAAGATTATTCAAATTTTTGCACATAAATGTAACACGATTATTTAATGCAAAAGATCGCTGCACTTGTCGTGTCCAACGGTAACTGTTATTGTGAATTTAACAATCCAGTCTCTTTTATTAGATCACTTTATGGATAAAAGTAATGTGTTTATCTTAACTACTACTTTATATACTTCATTTTAAAATAAAGTTTTCTGTCATGTTGGCCAGATGAAAATATATTTAAAAAAAGTGTTCAGAAAAATAAAACTTTTTTATTTTTGTAATTTAGTACATTTTTTGTCTAAAATGCATGTTTATTAGGAACCACTTAATTCAGCCCTCTTTAAATTAATTGAATTTAAGTAAATTCGATTTTAAAATATTGTAGTACGATACCTGGAATTCTTAAAAAATTATTCTGAACAAATTTCATAATATGCGATACTTGTTGCATTAATTAAAAGGAATATGTTTAAAATGAGCGTATTGATGTTTAGAACGCATCAGTTTCTTTAAAATGTGCAGAAAATACATTCTAATTATATGCGCTATTAAAATGAAAGCTTGCCAATAAAACTGGAATGTTTTAAAAATGAAATTTGTTTCAACTTTAAGCAATTATTATATCCTTTTTTTACATCAGAAGTGAAGAACAGATTTTTGTCTTTTAAACTTTTTAGATTGTCTATGACAGTGACAATTTGTAAATTTAATTAAGTCATTAAATTATGCAACGAATTTTAGAATGATTTTCTATTGCATCATGGCATTTTGAGATCATTTAGATGTTTGTAAATTTTTAAGTTCTTGGGTAATTACACGTGCATTGGTACAATTACGTCGTTGCATACAATTATTAAAATGAAAAATTAAAATATGTTATTTTATTATACGACGATAATTATAATACAACGTATAAAGTGTAGAATTTTGTAGAAGAAAAGTTGTTACGTATGAGCTACTGGAGTGACATTCTGGAACATGGGTGACACTTGGACAGCGTCGAGAAACGAAATCCGTATTCGCAGCTTCCAAGGCCATTCTTCGAAACCAGTTTTGTGGTTCACAACGTAACTAGTTTCTGCAACTCTTACGTTTCAAATAACGTGCTGCCGGGATTCGAACGCAGAACCTTGGCATATAACGCCCTTTGGACGCATATTTTAATGAGAAACATACCCATAGGTTGAAGATTTATTAATTTGGCACAAGTTTGAAATTGACACATAAAGCTTCCCAACCTGCATTGGTTTCAAATTGTTGGCACTTTTCTAACTTTAAAATTTATTTATCATCTGGTGGCTTCCACGTCAAGATTAAGAAATTGTGGACTTATGAGCTTCTTAGAATTCTAATGAACTAAACCTTTTGTGAAGAAAGGGAAATTGAAACCAATTCAATGTTGTTCAGCATAAATTAAATGCGTCAATGTATTTAAAATATAACATATATTCTGTAATGATTATCATAATTTTTTATTATAATGCATTACGTTGCATCTCATCGCATATGACCGAAATTATTGCACATATAGATATTATTCAACCGTATACTTATAACGATTGCCTATTGTCGTCTTCAAAATAGTTTGAAGCCTCACTGTGCCCATTCGGAATGACCTACATTATTGTGAAAGGTCTCGTTTTACGCAGAATTTAATGCCATTATGTAAATGAAAAAAATTTAAATGCGTTTCGGCGAAAAAACTGAAAAAAGTCAGGGTTTTTTGTCTTTCTTTCAATTAGCTAGACTTTGACAACTAATATATTTCAAACTATTGCTTCAAATGGTATGGAAATTTAACAAATCACAGTGTGACGCAAACTTTGAATCATCCGAGTTTCTTTAAAACACTATCAGGTTCTAGTTTTGGATAGTTCTTTCCAAATAAAATTCGTGAGCAACCAGGAAGAGGGTTCGAGAAAGGTCGGGGACAGGCCAGCGGGCAGGGTTGCCACCCTACTTTAGCCTCCCGGCCCAATAAACCTTTACTTTCTTACTTCATTTTAAAAAAATCATACAAAATTTTGGAACGTTGCTACATCAATGAAGCTTATATTTTATATTTACGACTTTTAACCACTATAAGAAAAGATCTGTCTCACTCTTCTGCGAAGAGTAGAGGTCCACTAATAAATTAATTGTAAATCAAGTAAGGAACACAGATGATTCAAACTTTGCTGATAGGTTTGGGAGGGTTTGCACTGTGATTTGCTTAATTTTCAGACCATTTTAAGTAATAGTTTGAAATCTATGAGTTGTCAAATTCGAACTATATTAAAATATGACAAAAAACCATGCATTTTTCAGTTTCTTTTCGGCAAAATGCATGTATAAAATGCTTTTAAAAATTTTACATATCGTATAATGGCATTAAATTATGCGTTCAATGAGACCTTTCACAATAACTTAGGTCGTTTTGAATGGGTACAGTGAGACTTCAAACTCGGGCTCTACTATTTTGATGACGACAGTAAGGAAGGAGATTCCGAGTTTCACAATACCTACTACTATTGGGGAAGACCTGCGAAAGCATATTTGATAATTATAGTTCCAAATTTACCGTAGTAATTACTTCAAAACACTACACGTGGATCCAATCGTTGGTCGTCTTCTTCTTTTTAAATGGTTTCACCGCAGAGGATTCGTTTTATTAGCTCAACAGACGCAGGAAGCACCAGACAATAATTTGAACACCACAGTCACTTAGCTTCAAAACTAACATTATGATTTAATCAACTTGAGAATTTGAACGTTGGGTCGAGTAACTAGCTAAAGTTCAGGTATTGTTACAACTTCAATTGAAACTGATAACTTCAATGAGGTTTTGTAACTCGTGATCCGTTTGCATCGTGGAGATGTGTGCAGTGGTGGCAACTGTGACAGGATTACACGGCTTTTCACAAAGTTAATTCAGCATAAAGCAATGTAGCTGACGAAGAGTGGACGTAAACTATTTTAATGAGGTGATGAAAAAGTGGATTCAAATGTCACATCCAACAAAATCCCATTCGGAGCGACGAAGGGTGAAATGTCCTTCAGACTTGCGGTATTCTCATAGGTCCAAGGTTTCACGAAGCTTCGACATGCATGGCGTTTGAGGAAAAACAAACTGTGGAACAGACACAGAAAGGTTAAACAGCTGGCCTCCAATTTATTATACGTTGGTTTGCAGAAATACTTCCAATGCCGGACATGAGAGGGCGTTGCAGTGTCGTTTAAATACTGCCCGAAAGTGAACAGATTTCGATATGGCCACCGTTCATGTCAGTAACATGACTCAGGTGGTCCAGCAAACAGGAAATTGGTTGCCGCATCGTCTCAGAAAAAAATTATATTTTCTTTGTGCATTCCCTCATGTTTTGGCAGTTCAAAACATTTTTTTTTCCATTTATATTGTGTCCAGTTCAAAAATAAGCGCCGATTTTGTTGTAGTGCGCCCGACGTTTTTCGCGTTTGCATCTATCTACTAATTTATAAATTATCGACGGCTGTGTTCACATATCCTTTTGAAATAAACTGCATGTTCAGTACATTCAGGCGTACAAATTAAACCCATATTTACTAACCTAATATTCTTTTTTCATGTACTCGGTGTGACAGGAATTTGTCGATTCCAAATGAAGAAAACTCAATTTTCGCAGGCTAATTTCTCCAAGAAGAAACAGTTTGCGAACCTCAATAATTTCCGTGCTTATACACGTAATGGTGTAGTTACTCTATATAAATTATCATTGGTAACTTACTGTCCTTTTACAAATCACACCCCTTTAAAAATGCGATTTTTCATTTTTTTTAATGTTTGAGGCGCAATATCTCTGTTGGGCATATAGATAAATATCTGAAATTTGTTCACGTAATAGGTCTGTATACTAGCAAACTACGATATAAATTTGAACTTTGAGATTTTTTACTCAAAGATAATATATTTTTTTAAAAAAATAGTAATAAATGCCGGGCCCCGACCATTGTCAACCGCTTTTCCTGGCTGTTTTCCTTTAAATGACATTACTTATAATGGTGTTGTCTACGTTAGTGCTCGTATGTGTCTCCTTAATGGCGTTGATTATTTTAGATCGTCTGTAGAAAGTAGTGTTCACAAACGCTATCCTATTTATTCCAATGAGTGTTTAGGAGTTTGTGGAGGTCCACTAATTAATTAATTTAGAAAAATGTAACACACACGGATGTTTCCAACTTTGCGTTTAGGTTTGGAAGGGTTTGCACTGTCGTTTGATAAATTTTCAAACCATTTGAAGCAACAGTTTGAAATCTAGGAGTTTTCAAAGTCGAGCTATATGAAAGAAAACCTTGGCCATTTTCAGTTTTTTCGCCAAACCGCATGTAAAAAGTCTTTAAAATTTTTGTATTCAGATATGAAATTAAATTGTGCGTAAAATGAGACCTTTCACAATAACATAGGTCATTCCGAAGGGTCACAGTGAGTCTTGAAGGCCTTTCCACTGAGCGTCCAGAGAGAAGTTGGTTGGATGTTAAGGAATATTCTGCTCCTTATAAAAAAAATATATACCTCGAGTATCATCGTCAGTATGTCTTCTTCTAGCGTCAGGGTCAAGGCGGAGAGTTTAATAATAATAATCATATTCCGTAGATCCTGTAAAGAAGCTAAGCTTCAAGGATGTGGAATGGGTCAGGGTGTACATTTATTACATTATTTTATTGTATAAAAGAAAAATATACTTATAACAAATTTTTGTATTATAAACTATTATAAATTACTCTTCTCCGATTCTTCTATAAATTCCTTTATTGAATAGAAGGAGTGGCTAAGCAAAAATGAGCGTAATTCAGTGTTAAATTTACCTTGATTATCGGACAACTGTTTAATTCTGTGCGGCAGTCTGTTGAAGATGGATATCCCTGAATAATGCACACCTTTCTGTGCAATTGACAATGTTTTACATTTTTTATACAGATTATTTTTGTTCCTTGTATTGAAGGGATGAATATCAGAATTATTCAAAAATAAGTGCCTATTTGTAATTAAAAATAACATCACGGAATAAATGTATTGGCACGTCAAAGTGAAAATACCTAACTTTTTGAACAGAGTTCTGCAAGAAGTTCGTGAGGAAACCTGACATATTGCTCTAATAACACGTTTTTGACTAATAAAAATCTTATCTACGCCAATTGAGTTGCCCCAAAATATAATACCATATGATAAAATAGAATGAAAATATGCAAAGTATACTAATTTTCTTGTTTTTAAATCACTGAAGGTGGACATTGCTCTGACAGCATATGTAGCTGAGCTGAGTTTCTTAAGTAATTGATTAATCTGATCAGTCCAATTTAATTTATTATTTACTAAGAGACCTAAGAATTTAACAGAGGAAGTTTCATTTACATTTTTGCTGTCGTATTTAAGTGTTATAGATTGTAAAGCTGTGTTGAGTGTGTGAAATTGCATGAAATGTGTTTTGTCACAGTTATTTGTTAGTCCGTTTGCATTAAACCATGTTAGCAGGTTAGTTAAATTATTGTTACTTGCCTCTTCTAGTGTGTCTTTGTTACTTTTTACTATTACACTAGTATCATCTGCAAAGAGGATAGCTTTAGAAGTTGAATCTATGGTATTAGGAAGATCATTTATATATATATAAGGAATAATAATGGCCCTAATACTGATCCCTGTGGGACCCCAGTTTTAATAATTCCCCAATCTGATTTATGTATTTCACCTGTGCACGAGTCTTTTAATACTACTCTTTGCATTCTATAATATGGCTGCACATTCTGCGAGAAATCTCTTGCCTCATTCAGTCTGATCAAGATATGATATCTACAGTACGTTTGCTCCTCAACAGGCAATTCCTAACCGAACCGCTCATTATTGGCTTCAAAACAATGTTAATAGAGTATAGTTTTCCCCCTGGCAGTATCCGTTGCCTTGGGACTACGTTGCAGTATTTTCACGAGGACACAGCCACTCAGCTTCATATCTACGTAACGGAAAATATTTATTTTCCTTCGTGTTTGACGTAAACATTTGCGAGATCTCGTTGCACACGCGTGCCTGTGGTTTCATTTAATCTGCTAAATGAATTTAAAAATTTCGCCCTTAACATAAGGTGACCAGACGGCGGGACGTTCCCCATTTATAAAAATTTTAAAAAGTCCCGATGTTTGGAAAGAATGCTCGAAAAGTTAGGGAAAGGTGGGAGAACGGGAAGGGAATATTGTTTTCGGTTGACAATTAAACAATGATCTAAGAAGTGAATTTCCTTTTTATTAAAAAAAATCAAAGCGATTGCTTCGTAACACGTGAAAAATGTTACGGCGAATTTTCTATTTCTCACGGCGGGAATAATGATATTTCAAAGCACTTGGAGACACAGGAACATAAAAGATACTGCTGCATCTTTCTCCAAAATACAGTTTTTTTTTGGATAACAACTTATGGAGACGAAGAAAATAAATTTGCATTTGTAGAAGGACTTACGTCTTTTCATGCTATTAGTCACAATCATTCCTTCTGATCGATGTACTCTACATCACTAGTCATTAAAAACTTATTCAGCTTGAAGATGACGTCGCTCTTTGATCTCAACTTGACCCGGGCGAAAACCCGAGAATACTTAATTCATCATATAGGCCGGGAAAACCTTCTTTAATTATTCAACAAAAAATTTGTCTATGCTAGAACAAAATCCGAGGCAAATGTGTGTAATTTGTTTTCCCCAAATCTATTTTCAGAATTAAACAAAAATCTAGAAAAAAAATTTTATATCCACATATTCTGACGCATTTAATCGTAAGGACATTAAGTTATTTCCAACCATTATTAGATTTTTTTTGATTCGGAAACTGGAATAAGAGAGAGAATTTATATTTCTTTTCTTTACCCGGCGAAACTTCTGAAATAATTTTCAGTTCCATTATTATTAAAAATAAATTTTAAACATAAACTGACAGCACGAGCTCAAATTTTGGAGGAAAACCGAGAAGAGGAACAAATAACATTTTTCTTATAAATTAAACAAAAACCTTAATCAAAACATTATTTCTGTTGGTTGTGGCTTTGTTGAGATTTTGAAAGCCATTTTATGTGCCAAATATTATTTAACAAATTCTTGTGAAAAAAATGATGATCTTTTAAACAACGGCAGCAATCTATTAAACAGACTTACTCAAATGAGAAATATGCCAAAGAGTAAAATAATACTATACATATATTTTTTTAATATTTGTAAATTGTATTTATGTTGAAATTTGAAAAAAAACTTTAATACAGTACTATTGTTGCGATCTATGAAAATTTTTGTTGCTCCATATAGACCAAATTTTTAATTAAGAACACTTCCTCCCCCACTCCTTCAGGTCAATGGTGTGTCCCGCTTTACATTTACAAATGTAAAAATCTGCTCATATTACTTTAACATAATTATTAAACGGTTGTGTATCTGCACGACATTACATGTCGATGCGTATGTCGATAAAAATAAATTGGGGCACCATTGCTGAAGATTTATGCTATTATCTTCTATTCATATATGCAAGAATCTTTTGTTTCACTTCTCGTCTGCGTAATCACCACTAGAGCCGAGAAGTTCGCCCAGGACATTCATGCAACATGTTGGCACAAAATATGAAAAGATGGTGTCATTCGCGTATTTTCATTAATTATGTGGCATTGCATCGGTAATTGGGGAAATTGCTCCAGGAATATTGAAGCCATTAGAATACTTTCTAGTGCGGATTTTAGATCGACTGATCAGCCATTCTTCAAAAGCCTGCGTATACATTCGTCAAACGTTGAAGTTTGTTAAGCGGAACATGAATCTGTTCAAGTAGCCATATAACAGGCTTCCTCCAGAGGCTAGTTATTATTACTAGAGGTGGCAGTTTGTTGATAAAATTAAAATACGAAGATCAATTGTTGATAAACTAAAAGAACAAAGATAAATTACAAAAAAATATACTATTTTTAAATATTTCACGTCCCTTGTTTTTACAAAATAAGCACCTAACTTTTCAGTGTTACCAACTTTTTTTTTGAAAACGTTGGTATTTAGGGAAAGCCTCTAGTAGCCTTGCAGGCAAAGCATTCCGGTTCCTTATAACCCTGTTTACGAATGAATATTTGCCCACATCCGTTCTTTGGTCTCTTTCCTTTATTTCTTAATTATGGTCGTTTTTAGTGAAAAAATTAGGTATAGTTAGCCGCTCCCTTCTTTCTGAGCAGGCCGTGTAAGCTCTGTAGAGTCTAGCCCCTTTCCTCCTATCACCGCGTTGTTCCCATTTAGTTTCGCCCCCATAATTACAAAAGTTCCGCGAATCAGTGTCAAAATATTTTATTAAATGTCGCTGTTGTTGTAGTCGAATCTAGACTAGGCAGCAACAAGCTCAGCGTAACCCCATAAACGAATATAGCACACAAAGGAATATGTTAGACGACAGCAACTCTCATACCCTGAACGATATGCTGAAATATACCTGTAACAAGATGACAAAGAAATGGCACAATATATGGAAAACTTTAAAATCCAGTGATCTTCACAAAAACGTCAGAGACTTCTATAATCTAAGTAACAACACAGATTTTGGAAGAAAGGACCAGGTTGCCATCACCAGAATAAGAACTCAAGCCACACTTGTCTACTGAATAGATTACCTTCAGCCATGTGATCCGTGTAAAAGTAAACCACGTAATCAACCAATGCCCCAAATATCACAAACACAAACAGGGCAAAAATTACAAATACATTTGGACTCCCATGAATATCAAAAGACACTAATATGTTTTGTAAGGACAGTAAGATTCAATTTAAATGTACTGTATTTTGTGTTTTTAAATTTTTAAATTTAAAAATCAAGTGTAATGAAGATATAATTAGTGGTTAACGAACACAAAAATGGGCGTTACCAGTATGTTATTTTGTAAATTCATAGTAGTAAATAATATGTAAATAAATAATTGTATGATAATATGTAAATAATTGTCACTGTGGTCGCTAATGACCAGGCAGTCGATGCGACCTTTATAAATATTTTTAAAAAATCTGGACGTTTTAGTCGCGAGCCGCAAGCAACAAGCCGACCATCCTGAAGACATTCCTCAAACAAAATATTTCTTTATTTTTTATAAATATTCACTATAATAAAGCACGTTATTAATATGTAACGGAAATTCCTTTTTATAATAATTTGTCTATTTAGAATTATAAGTTGTAATGAAGGTAATGTAAACATCTATAGTCTAGTGTCCCTATAACTGTAACGCTTATTTGTCATGCACTACCTTGTTATTCTTTCATCACCAAGGAGTATATTGCATCTTTTTTAAGTCCGTCTGACACGACATTTTTACCATGTATATTAACCGTAGTCAACCAAATGCTTAGAAAATGTAGATGATGTTGAAGGATTAAATGACTCATTGCTACAATCACAATTTGAAAAAGTCAGAGGCATATTTGACTGATAAATAGAGAAACAAGAGTAAATAATAACTGACTTTCTAAAATTCATTCGAGTAATTGGATACTTTATTTTAATGGTTATTATGTTCCAGGTCCCATATCATTCCTTCAATAAATTGAAGGTGAGTTCTTCAAAGCATTCACATTCAGATACCGTAGCCATTGAAATACCACAACAGGTCGAGGGAAAATTGTGGCCCACCAGAGAAGTCGTTATTTAAAACAAAATTGTAGAAAAGTGTGACATTTCTCTGATTAAACTGCGCTAGCGACTATAGATTGTATGCAATTGGCTCAATAAATAAACTGAATAAACTAGTACTATTTTATTTAATTTACACATATTGACTTTTATTATATGATACCAAAGCTAAGCATGATCGTTTCAGAATCTCACGAGCTCTGTGTGAAAATGTGCTTCCTGGCTTTGTAAATGTCTAGTTAGCTCCTCCATAGTAATGTAAGAGGATTACCAGGCTAAGAGCTATGAAGCCTCCGAGCCCCACGTTATGCGGATGACGTCACCTGCTCAGCTGGAGGATCAGCTCTCGGTAAAAATATACTAAACACACAGAAAACAGAAAAACAATTATTAATCCAATTATGAATTATTGTTCAATGTAAAATATATCAAATAATAAAATCCAAACAATGTTAATACGAAAAGAAGGTTTTTAAGAGCGTTGAGGCTCACGGTTACCCGAGCACTGCAGAAATTAACCATACAAATTCTACACAACAAACTCCCATGGGCCTAGTTTGTGACATGCACACAAAGAATATATATATATATATATATATATATATATATATATATCGGATGCGACAGTGAATAACAGCAACAACGCTAGAATCAATGACCGAAACTTTCCAACAACTCCGAAATGAGTCTGTCCAATATGGACTCATTATAAACATAAGAAAAACAAAATATTTAAAACAGATCACAAAATATCAAAATAAAAAATGACCCCCTACAACAGTAATCATTGAAATACTTGGGAACTATAGTAAATAGTGATAACTCACTCGAAGAAGAAATTAAACATAGAATCATGTTAGGAAACAAAGATTATTATGCTAATGAAGAACTCCTCAAAAGTAAGCTAATATCACGGAAAGCAAAGGTGAAAATATTAAGGACTACAATAAGACCAATTGTCACGTATGCAAGCGAAACAAGAATCAGATAATCAAAAACTGCTAGTTTTGAAAGGAAAATTTTAAGACAAATCTATGGACCAATAAAAGACACAGATGGGACATGGAGGATAAAGAGAAATGACGAATTGAATAATCTCATAAGAAAATACAATATAATAAATTATATGAAATCCCAACGTCTGAGGTGGTTCGGCCACGTATATAGGATGCCAGAGGAAAGATTTGCAAAGCGAATACACAAGTGGACACCAACTGGATCAACAAGTACGGGACGTACCAAAAACTGATGGGAAGACGACATAGAGAAAGACTTAGAAAAGATGAAAATACTCATCTGGAAAAAAGGCCAAAACATTCAACATGTGACGTTGTAGAGCCTTTTTAATAATTATTATTAAATTATTGTTGTAGTAATATCACAATAATTGAACAAAGTATAACTAAATATTGATTGTGATCGTGTGCCAAGACATATCTGCTTCTGCTCACGATGTTTCACGACACCAAAAAAAAGTCCTTTGAGCGACGGATAAACTAAAATGACGACTATTTCTTTTTATACTACAATCTTTCGAATTTGCAGTTGTAAGGATAAATGGCGATTGCCAGTCCAAATATTATTATTTAAATGGCATACAATAAAGTTTAAAACATGTTTCCTCAATTGTTCTTTTGAAGAGTTGTAAATTATACTAGGGGATGGCTGAAAGTTGATAAATACACGAGCAATTATAAAATATTTCGTTGTAAAAGGTTTCGCAACTGCTCCTATTTTATAAAAAGCGTTATATTCGATTTCAAACGAGTAGCTGCATACTGACGTGATCAAACCTCCATTTTGGATGATGAGAGCTCATGGCGTCCAACAAACGCTGCGGCCGAGCAAATCGTTGTATAAGTTGACAATTCAGTATGAATAAACGCCTGCCGGTTTCCTGATATTGGATGCACTGGGGAAGTTACAGAAGTACTCAACCTAACAAAGAAAACAAAAAAATGTAAAAAAAACTTTGTTTATAAACGTAAGTGCGATATAGTTTTCCTGGCGGTGTTGAATAGCTTCGATGCCCTGTTTAAAGTGAGAACCAACCAGCTCCTATAAAAAGCCATCAACATCAGGCTCAACTTCTTTATTGTTCACAAATTTTTTACCACCGAGTTTGGGAAGAATAATTAATTCAACTGTGAATGGGGTACGTGAGGAAGCAATTCCAAGTTTAACTCATTGATTATGGCCATCGTGATAATGGATATGTGAGGAGGTGCATTGTCGTGATGAAACAAAACATTCTTTTTCTTTAATTCTTGACTAGAAAGCTTCAATAACTCGGAATAATACTCGCCATTGATTGTTTAATCGTTTCAAAGATAATAAATTAAACTTATTCCACGTGGGTCCGAAAAAACTGACGCCATGACCTCGCCAGTAGATGGAACTCTCTTCGCTTCCCTTGGAACTGATTCTTCCCTTTCAGTCCATTGTTTTTCCTTTTTTTGTCTTAGGTGTGAAGCTATTTACCCATGTTTTATCTATAGTTATTTATAGGTGCAAAAACTCGATTTTCAGAGCTGTGAAACACCGCCAAACAATCCATTGAAACCCACTCGCGACGCTGGTTTTGTTCCATTGAAAGCAAACGCAGTACTACACTTACGAACAGCTTTCTCATTTTTTTATTTTTTACTCAATAAACTATTCAGGGCACTGTTTGAAATCCCTTTGTTGTCTGCAATATCGCACACTTTTAGTCAACGGTCATCCAATATCAGTTTGAAGAATTTTGTCACCATTTTTGAAAAGGTCTCTTCATTTAGTCGACCACTGTATCCATTATTCCGGAATAAAAAACTATAAATCTTTCGGAAAACATAAAAAAATGTGTACAATTATAATCAGTACACGAAAGTATGTAATACTCTCCCTTTACAAGGAGCTTATTACTATATTCTTGAATTTAAAAATCGGTCTGTAACTAATTTAAGTCTATTTCCCTGCAAAAGTGCTGAATCACTGTTATTTACATTACTGTACTTTTTTTTCTTAATTGAAATTATAGTCGCGTCAACAGTTGACGTTCTTGGCGATTCCAAAAAAAATTACAATAAACAATAAATTACATAGAAATTGCTAATAACACAATGCAAAGAGTGAGAAAAAACAGACACTTTTAGAACAAAGAAAAAACTATCACAACGGCACATATAAACTGCTTAGATTTTTTTCGAAACTTCAATTTCTACAGTAAAATTAAGCAGACTGTGAAGAGGCACTGAAGAGGCACATAGAATAGTTAGCAATCGTGGACCTTCTGCTGGTGTCAGGGCGGTGTTACAATCTCAGCATAAAGGCTAAGGACACCTAGGAAAGAGGTTTGGAAAGATCTGAGTCTGCAACAACGACATGCTGGCTTCTCGAGATATCAAGTGGATAAGCTATTTCCTTGAAGGACTCCATTTCATTATAGAGGATTCCTACGTTTTTTCCTCTTCCTTTATTAATCCAACTTTCTCTCAGGAGGTTGATGCGCCCGACTATTAAGTATTTCCTTGAACAAGTAGGAAAGTCCAAGCGGTTAATTTGCAAGGAGGTCTCCTGCTTAGCGGCTTTATCAGCAAGCTCGTTCCCCAAGATGCCCGCGTGAGCCGGGATCCAACATATGGTGATTTGTCGTTATTTCTTTTTATCTCCCAAAGAAGGTTCTTGATTTCATTTATGCAACCACTTCTACACCGTTGATTGGACATTGAGTTGATCGCCATGAGAGAGTCGGTCAAAATAATTGTGAAATCGGATGAGTAGTATTTGAAATATTGTAAAGCCATCAGTATCGCATATGTTTCAGTTGTCGTGGCTGAAGAAAAATCTTTTATTGTCATTGAGTCATTGAATTCAGCAGAGATAACCGAGCATCCTACCCCATCATCATACTTTGACCCATCTGTAAATAAGTCTCTGGGATGAATATATTTCTCAAAAAGGTACCTAATCTTCTCATCCCAGAAGCACTATCCCTTGCCCTAAAATCAGGATTGGTTAGGGATGTTTTAATTAGAAGAAGAGATAACTTCGAGGGAGGAATGTGTGAGAACGTGTTTGGGTCCTTCAAGAGCAGAGATTTGAGGAACGAATGAAAAGGAATAGGGTCCGATGGGGTAATATGGTCGGGGGTGATCACTTGGTCCCTGATAATCTTGTTGAATGCGACATCAGTTCCTTATATTCTCAGCCTATCAATTGGGGTGGATCGAAGGCACACCGTGATGATTCTTAAGGCCTCGTTTTGGATGATATTAAGTATTTTATGAACTGAAACATAAATATGGTCTCCTCCGTAATCAAGCTTTGCCAGGATGGCTGCTCTGTAGGTAAGTGAGAGATTTATGTTGTTCGCTCCCCACTTAATAGCTGCTAATGATTTTAAAATCGTAAGTCGTTTTTTGGCTTCAACGGCTTTAGTTTCACTTGTTTACTATTGTTTCATGATACTGTTGCACATCTACTGACGATATCTGCTGTCGCCTAAATGCGTACGAATCTACATGCAAGTGATTCAAAAGTGTAGTGTGTAGTGAAGTTTAATTTTATGTGCTAAGTGTTCTTTTGAACAAAAAATAATTTAATTCTACACTTAACCATCTATTTCATTTATAACACATGTAGTATTTCATCGGATTACTTATTCGGATTATTTATTATGATCCTGACATTTTTTATTTACAAATTGTATATTTTATAGTGTTTATTTTTTCTTTCATATTTTATTTTTGATTCTTTTGCATTCATATATTATTTTTGTGTTATGTTACGTATTATTGTTTTTTGAATTATTTTTTTGACTCTGTGACGCGTGTAAAATTCTGTCGTATATTTTGTTTTATTCATATATTTTTGTTTTACAGTATTAAGTATTTTGTCCAAAATTCCGTTGAGAAGAATCCAGCGGTATTCGCAAGGCAGCCTTCCGGGGGAAAACCCGGCAAGACAATCACAGCCATATAACTTGAAGCCTGACAGGCATAGTCTTTGTCTGAAAGTATTTTTGCCCCAGATCAGCCGAGGTTAGAAAGGTGGTTGACCCAAAAGATTGCTAGTTTTTGAGGGGAGGGGGAGAGACACCAACCCCATTGGTGGACCTGGGTAAGAGAGAAAAAGCGAGACCAATAACGTTTTAGGAGAGGTGAGTTCGAGGTGGAGAGGACGTCGGGTAAAGAAATTCGAAAAAGAGAGTTGGAGGTGAGAGTTCAGCACAAGGGAACGGAAATTCGGACTGGCTGGCTTCGAGTCTGAGAGGAGAGGCGATCCGGCTGCAAGCATTACAAGGAAACACCACAATACAGTCCTTCCGCTTCTATGCTGACCCGAAAGCTGCCTTTGCGTTAAATCCAGGACTGCCGGTCAACAAGGAGACTAGGGGAGGATGAATGCAAAGTAAGGAAAGGAAAAAAAGGTAACAATCTCTCGCTCTGCTATGCGTATAGACACGTAATACAGCACTGAGTAAAGTAGATTAAATTTACTTAAGTATCTTGCAATATTATTTCTTCGGTTAGGGCTCAATGTGGCAAAATCAAATTAATAAATTCCTAAATATTGTAATATAGTTAAATCTTTTACTTTTGTTAACAATAAAAATGTTTTAAATTTCAAAGTTTAAATTTAAATATAACTCTATTTTTTAATATATTTATAAATTATGAAATCCACTTCCCAACTTATCCTATTTCCTTAGTATATGACTAATGGAATGAATAAATCAAAATGTTCGTTTTTTCTGCTCATACGACCGCGTTTAAACTCTATCACCCGATATTTCATTTAATTCCCCACCCGTCGTACAGTGGATTACTTAAACAAGGTTTCATTTACGTTGATGGATCGTGGATTCACAATTTTAAACGAGTCGAGTTGAATCACTCATCATATGGAAAAATCACGTGATTCTCGTGATTTTGAGGTGGTTCTGGTGTACTCGCCTACCATCACCTCTGTTTCCGAATTTCGTCACCAGGTGTGCATGTTACTCTGGTTCATCGAAAACAGAATGGAGGTTCATTTCAATGCGGAGACGGGGACAAGACAAGATCATCCCAACTTTATACCATTGGCGACCGTTGGCCCCAGTTGCCATACTTGTCCTCCTTCTATCATCATTCTCCTAAGCTTACTTATCTTATCCTGTTTTGTTTTCCAAAAAGGGAATTGATTTGTGTCAACGTATTTTGTTTGCATGATCGTGATTAATTAACTTGTCAATAAGGGCAAGGAATATGTCCTTTGCTCAATTACAGTAAGTTTCACTGTTGATTTCGTCACTTCAGCAGATCATTATGTATACAAACTCAAATTGACGTTTTTCAGAAAACACACAAATCTTAAACAAAATAATATCAATCAGATAATTGAAGTAAAAGCACAAGTATCTGAGCAAAATAACATTTTCATCCAAATCTTACAATAAACACAAATGAGAGGAATAGGTACACCTTAAACTTCTGAAGTCGCGTAATGTAAAATTGCGATGAAACAATCAGAATTAAGAGACAGACTTTTGCACAAAATCTATAGTAAGCTTCTCCACGATTGTCCTGGAGGCCGCCAAGTTCAATACGAATCTCCTCCGGGAAAGACTTTTCGGCACGTAACTAATTTACACGTGAATTACAAATCAAGAACTTCTTACAATTGAGAAAAACGCACATTACTTGCCCAAGTTGACAAATTAACGAATTACAATTATACAAACAAAACTACGAGTGACATTAAATAATTAATCAGATAAATTGATGTAGCAGGAAAGGGTTTTGTTATAACTGTTTGGCACTTTCATGGGATGAGCTGAGAACAACTGATGGATAAAAGTGTTTTGTTTATAACCAAAAAATTGAATTTAGCTATGGCGCGCCCTCTTCAAGTTTGTATATTAGTTGAACAACGTTCACTTATCCTCTGTTTGCTTTCTGAAAGTGAACAACCGGTTAAAATATTTTCTGGAATGATTTTACAATGCGGCGAAACTGGGTATAACAGTTCAAAAACGGTGGAACGTCAGTGACTGACGCGCAACGTCCTGGCCGGCCAGTTCGTAGACTCCTTCGCTTGAAACCAGCATTGACGACATTATTCGTAAAGACAGATTTATTGCTCTTGAAGGTGTAGCAAGAGATCATAGATTTCGATCGGGTTTTTCGTGTGAAAGTCAGATAATCAACTTGTTTCAAGATCTAGCAGATCGTGGTGGTAGAACAGACGTCATTGTTATTGATTTTGCAAAGGCTTTCGATGTAGATCCTCACGAAATCTTGATCCACAAGTTTGATGGGACAGGTACTGACAACAGAGTAGTCTAAAAAAACTTAAAGTTGGGAAAGAAAGTTCGGAACTCGGATCTGTAACATCGGGAGTCCCCCAGGGATCAGTTATTGCCCCATTATTGTTTCTAATATTTATTAATAATTTGCCTAATAATATAAATTCTAAGGTCCTACTTTTTGCAGATGACTGTGTAATTTACAGGGAAATAACTGGGGAACAAGACGCAGCTGACTTAGATACTCTAAGTACATGGGCTGAGCGAAATAAACTCAAAATGAACAATAGTAAAAGTATGGCGATCAGTTTTACTGAAATGCGCCTTCAATATGCCTTGGAATATAAAATAACTGGGGAAACAATGATCCTGGAGACAAACTGTAAATACCTAAGCATTTATTTCAACAGTAAGCTGGGGCAGGTAAACTATGCTACGAGGAAAGCGTGGAACTCCTTGCACTTGGTCATGAGAAAACTCAACAAGGGGAATGCGATATCTACGGAAATGCCACATACTTATGGAACATGGTGCAGCATGCTGGATCCGTACAGGATAATTCAAATAGAAACCTTAGAAATGGTGCAAAATTCGTACAATTAGGACCTGGGCATGAGAACGAAAAGGTTAGGATACACTACAGACAAGAAGAGAAAGAAATACGCTACAGAGCCTTGGCAGGGAATCCCAGATAGAATGAGGAGTGATCACTTGTTTAAATTACAAGCGAGGCACCAAAAAAAGACGTTGGAAAATACTCATTCCTAAATAGGACAATTAATGACTGGAACAATCTGCCTGCAGGATTGTTTGGGGAACTTCCTCTAAGTTTAATCTAAGTTTAGTGTAGTGTAATACAGTGAAGTGATCAGTGATCCGAAATATCTAACATTATCCTAAAGTGAAATATATTTCCAGTGTTTTCTTTTTCAGGCAAACAATATTATTCCTTTTTCAAAATTTATCCTCTAATAATATGATTCAAGATATATTCATTTATTTGGTGTATATATGATTTATATTGAAGTAATATAATTGTAGGTTAAATATGGTCCTTACGACCAGATAATTAATTGTTTAAGTTGTATGTTCCTGGCACCGGGCATAAGCCCATTTGTAGATTAAATATATACACACCCGCTTTTACATATTCATTTTTTTTCCTGCTAAACCTTATTCAACATTCACTATTGTGGTGTTGTTGTTTACACCGCAAAATATATATTTACAATAATAAGGAAATTATAAAAGAAAGAATGGTTAACTTTGATATAATCAATTTAATTATGATAATAAGATCGAATCTGTGGTAATACATACTAAAATTATTTACAAAAGTATAATATAACTCAAATTAAAAGTGTCAGTAAAAATAAACTTACGTATAAAATAGATTATCAATTTGGCTGTCGGTAGAGCAAAAAGAATCTATGCAACTCCTAAGCGGCTGCTCTCGGGAACGCGGGAGACCTCGAAGTTAATGAAATAAAATGTAAAACGCGCATCAAAGGAGAATGTTTTTCAAGGAAAACCCGTGTTAATTAGCCGTTACCGGGTGTTAACGCCTGGTGACGTCGTTCTTCGTTTTTATTCGTACGCCGGCTGCTCCTCTGCTGTATCACGTCTTCTTCATATTAAGATCCTCTAGCGCCTCTCCTTCAGATTAAGTCCGCATCAAATGTTATCTTTTTATTTTCTGTACTCCCACCAAATGAATCTCCTTTCTCGAAACGTGCAGAAAGTAAATTTTATACATGTTGCCTTGTTCTGCCACTGCTTCCTCTCTCAGGCAGCTCCCTCCACCAACTGTCCAAAAACAATACTCTCCAGGCAATAAATAATGTCGTAAAAGGCGAGGTTTCACCCCGACTTGACCTCGACCAACCACCCTCGCTTTTCGTCCTGCTGTAGAATATAACACTAAATTATTTTTGCTTTACCGCTTCAATGTAGGGGACATGTGTCACCACACTATAATTGCTCAAAATTAGCTACAATTGATTATTTCCTCTACCCAACTATGTCGAAATGGATTGAACGAAAATTTTCATCTAATGGGGAACGTACAGATGCGACAAGGGTCTACTTCGGGACTCGGAGAAAAAAATTATATTTACAGACGTGGGAAAGCGATGAACTAACGGAATTAATTGCAAATGTTAAAAAGGAAATTTGAAACATTTTCTAAATTATTTCAATAGCAACTGCTTTCAAAAACCTCCTCGTAGCTACAATGCACCCTCCTTAAACTGTCAATGTTGTTCAGCAAATACATATTTGTTGCACAGCGTGAGAAGTAATGGCAGAAATCCTCCGTCCTTGTACAAAGCATGCACCTCCAAATTTTCATCTTCCTAAATTTCTTGATTCCTTTAAATTCAGGAACAAAAAATACGTGTAAGAAGTAATGCTAATAAAGTTTATATTAAGTTTGTCCTGAGTTATAGGCAGATTTCCTATTTATTAACTACAAACAGTCACATAAGGTAACTGACAAGTTATTGACTAATGTTATTGATATATTATTTCTTCAGACGTATTGACTTTGCTAGCCAAGGTTGAGGTTGTATTGCAGCTGAGGTGTCAGTGAAGTTTTCGCATACTTGCTAACTTGAAGGCAAGTATCCTTTGATGAACTTTTCGTGAACGCTTTTGAGCCGAAGCAGTCGTGGAGCAGTGGAATTCCGCGGTAAGGTTTTCATTCTGATGCATGACGACATAAGGCTCCGCTATGAAGTAACTATGCAGTTACACGCCCTCGCTCGAAATGACCGCGTCTCACCTTGTGGGTTCCGGGATCGAGCACCACGTACAATCCTCAGTACACCAACATATTTCATAGCTTTGCTTCACCTGGATTAGGACTGTGCATCATCCTCTCTCTCACACACGTTACCTCTACAGAAGACAAGCAGCAGTAATTAGAATAGAAGATCAAGAAAAGAAAGCCGTAGTATGAAGGAGTAAGACAAGGATACAGTCTGTCGCCCATGCTGTTTAACATATATAGAACAGGCGATGAAGAAAGTTATAAATTTATATGGAATAGTAATCATACTACAAGGAGAAGAAATAAAAACCCTACGCTTTGCCGACGATATTGTAGTATTAGGGGAGTCAGACTTAGACTTGGAAACCTTAATAAATGGCATGCACGGAGTCCTGGAGAAAGAGTTCAATATGAGGATTAAGAGAGGGAAAACCAAGGTATAGGAGTGTAGTATGGGAAACAGTGGAATAATAAAGGCTGTTAGATTCTGAAGGGATATTTTGACGGAAGTTAAAAAATTCTGCTACTTGGGAAGCGTAATAACTGGAGTAGGATAGCACAGGCAAGGAAGGCTTTCGCGAAAAATGGGAATTTACTTACGAGTAATATAAGTGTGAATATTAGGAAGTCGTTGCTAAAAATATTTGTATGGAGTGTGGCGTTATATGGGTGCGAAACGTGGGCGATAGGAGTACGGAAAGGAGAATGAGATGGGTGGATAGAATCAGTAACGAGAAAGTTTTAAGCAGAATAGGGGAAAAGCGAACAATATGGAGGACGTTGACCAAGAGAAGGGGTAGATTATTACGCCACGTTTTAAGACATGAGGGTCCTGTAAAATTAGCATTAGAGGGAAGTGTGTGGAGTAAGAACAAAAGAGGGAGGCCGAGGATGGAATACGCTAATCAGATTAGGGAGAATGTGGGATGTGCTAGTTATGAGGAAATGAAAAGGCTTGCGCAAGATAAATTAGCATGGCGTGTTGCATCAGACCAGTCTTAGGACTGAATACCACAACATCTACTATATATATAATTTGTTACAGTCTCTGGAAAGAGACTTCACTATTTTCACTTCACTGATTCTAAAAAATACTAACGTTTTCTTAGCCTATTACTAAACTGATTTGCTACCCGGAAAGGTCGTCAGTATTTCTGCAGGCAAGGAATTACAATCGCCTATTGATCTATTTATAAATGAAAATTTTCCTACGTCTACGCGTTGCCGTTTTTCTTTAATTTTAAACGAGTGGTCATTTTTAGAAATATAATTCGGCGCCGTAAGATGTTTTGTTATTTCTTTCCAGGCCCTGTGGTTCACCCTTATAAGCTTTATATATTGCGCGACAACCTCACATGTTTCCTTCTATTACTGAGACCTTCTAAATTCTGTGTTTTTTTTTAAAAAAAAATGACTGCTTTACTCTTCGTTGCATTTATTTGCATTTTATTTCTAACTGACCATTGGTAAATTTGGTCGAAATCAGTCTGCAGAATCTGTGCATCCTCAGCGTTTACGATTTCCCTATAAACCATACAATCATCGGTAAAAAGTTTGATCTGTGATTTCATACCGATTGTTAAGTCAGTTATGAACATGATGACACTTCCTTGCGGGACCCTGACGTGATTTTCACAGTCGGACAATTCGTCATTCACGCGAAGTCTGAGTGAACGATCTTTTAAAAATTCCCGAATCCACTTCAGTACCCGAAAACCTATACCAGTATTTTTTAGCTTAATAATAGATCATGCGGCACGACGTCGAAGGCTTTAGAAAAATCAATAATTATAGCGTGTATTCTCCAGGTTCCCTTGTCAACCCCGTCCGACAGATCTTGGCAGACTGTTGCCAGTTGCTCTCACAAGAGAATCCAGGTCTGAAGCCATGTTGCCCACTGGAAATCCAGCATTCAGCTATCAAGCGTTCAAATTGCTTGCATATCAGATGTGAGGCTTGTAATTACTTGTTTCCGATCGCGCACATGATTTAAATATGGGAACTACAATCGCCTTTCTCCAATCGTCTGGAACATCAGAATTGTTAATAGATGTTTATTAGCACCAGATAAGAGAGTGTTGGTAATTTGTAACTGTGTTGTGGGTTTTACAATTAGTTCATTTGGTAACTTTGACGCATTCACCACAATTACTTTGGGGTACGAATCTACTTAATGAAAGTATTAAATTTGATTAATTTTTATAATAAGTATATTCATCCAAAATTTAAATAAGCAAGCTATTTACAATAATTCTGCCACTTAACATCTTATCCAAAACTTAATGAAAAACACAGAGTACAGTGTTTATACACTGACTTGCTCCGACTAGCCGCATGGACTGACAGGTTGGCCGTGGAGATTGGGAAAATGACACCAAATACATATTCAAAAATAAAATCAAACATATAGCGTGTCGTTAAATTAAAATGTCCATTAATATGCAAAGAAAAATCATTTATCTATTCCATAACTTAAAAGTATCTCAAAACCCCCGAAATTCCGGCGTCAACATGAGGATATTGCAATAACTTGTCTGCTCCGTCTCCGATTCTCGTACTGACGATGCTGTCGTCCTCTGATGACCTTTGCGCTCACAGACTGATGGAACGTCTCCTGACTGCAGACCACTACTGCTCAGGACAGTGTTTCAAGACTCTGCACGCAGACTGTCCAAACTGTCTCCTCTGATTGTCAACTCCGGCTGTACTCTCCTCTCCTTTATCACACCATTTCTTGATTCCATCTGGAACATCAATCACAGTTTTTTTATTTTTGATGGAACACGCCCCCAATTGCTCGAGAATTTAATAGATCCTCGTCATTTTAACCCTTGGCGGGGAGAAATAATATATGAGGGGGCATGTCCCCCTGGTCTACGAAAATCTTCTCACCTCTTTGTCATCGCAGATTTGACACTTATAGTGTTAAAAGCCCAAATCTCACTCAGATCATAACGTTCCCACGTTTTCGTGCCCTTCTCGGCGCAAATGGAACAAAAGACGTATCTTTCCACGTGAAACTAATCTATCTTCGAAATATAAACTTACTCTACATTAATATATACTTCATATCTAGCACATGTGGTTAACTACATAACGAAGTATGTTTCATGTTAAACATAAATGCATTTTTTATCTTTATATAGAGTCACATCAACTACTATGGTTATTAGCGACTACGAAAGGGGAACTCGTTTTCTCGTTAACCGTAAAAGTTTCCATGTTCATACCAGGATTCGAACCCAGGACCTCTGTAATACGAGGCAACAACGCTGACCACTACACCACAAAAGGTCGGTAAATACGAAATCACTATAATAACGGCATGAAACTGTGAGGGAAGCTAAGCTGTTTATAGAGAACTCCGAACACGGGCCCCATTCTCAGTCAGGTAGAGATTTTACATCATGATCCTTCAATTCTTTCTTTCTGTTCATTGTCGGAAACATTATTATTAGTATGAAACGCATCTCATACTTGGCAACGGCGTACATTTTTTCCTCACCCGCCTAATTTAGTGATAGCGACAGGCTAATTTATTTAGGAAACAGAATGCTTAACCATCGCAACGAATTAGAGAACTAGAGAGACCTTGAAGATTCCGAAAAATTTATTTGGTAGCCTCGTAGCCAGTTCGCTGCACAGCAACATGCAAGCAGTTTTATTTTCTGTGGAATGTTCCAACTCTGCCAAATTCTATTTGAAAACATGGTAAATATCACTGAAATGACGCAAGTAAGCAGTCCTTATTTTATGTCTATTTATTTATCATCGCGGCACTTACAGCTCGTCACTGCTGCGTTATGTTGGCACCAATTTCTTCTTCAGTATGCTAAATTCTCTCTGACCGACCGTCGTACTAAACAAAGGGAAAAGAAGGAATTTAAACGAATTTAAACTTAAGATAAAAAATAAATTTCTCGTTTCTTCTGCTGAAACGAAACCAAGAACAACGAAACTGTTTCTATTTCTTGACGGCTTTTTGAAATCACTATACCTATATTTACCTTTGGAGTATCGGAAATTTGGAACCCGCGGTGCCCACTCGTACTAAATTTTTCAAAATAATTTGATTCATCAGTCAGATCTGAAAGTCCAGTGAGACTTATTCGGAAAACGTCTATGCATCTCATAATGTTCATGTGGCCGCTCCCACGCTATATATAGTTTTATAGTGTCCTTCCCTGTGGCGGATGAACTATAAGTAAACCCGTATTACTTTCAGAGCTATTTACAGAGCTGTTACTTGCGCACACAGCCATACAACGTCACGTCTGGTCGATTTCCAGAGGTGCGACCAGCTGGACAGGTCTAGGCCGCGAAGCTATGTCATCTTCAAGTAGCATCATGTCATTTCTCAAGGGCATGAGGTACTTCATCTATCTATTCACGACCTTCCCAAACAGTTTCCCCCTCAGTTCGTTTACTTTCTCAGGTCCGCGTTGGTGTCACGTTCTCGCCCGGATGACAATTCCGTTATTCTTTTGCCGACTGGAAAGTGACTTGGTGTTAAGACCTCAAGGGCATTATGGATTATTGGCCTTCAATTTATTGCGGCTTGAACCAGTACGGTTCTCAACGTCTCTCCATTCACTTTGAATTTGTCAAACGCCTTCCTCAAGCAGAATTTAGTCGATCCAAACATACGTTTTCACCAGATTCCCCGCCAAGCCACAGGACTGTAAACTTCCATTGATGAAATTATGTACAAAATAAGTGCATCGGAGAACAGTTGAGCCAGTTCCGAGAGTTATCTACTCGTTGCCAGAAACTTGCAAGCGTTATCGGAAAAAAACTGTGTATGGAATTCCTTTCCTTCGTATGAATCATCTGAAAGCCATAACGACGTTTTCCGTGCTTATTACAGATGGCGTGCATGCACAGTCAGTAACGGTCAACTCTTGTAAATAATTAGAAATATCAGCTTACTTATTGTTGAATTCAATAGGTGTTACCCGTTGTCTCGTGGTAGCAACGTCAGTCATCCAGAATCTTGAGGAGAACAAGCAATGTTGCTATTCTTCAACACAAAGTTAGTTCCATTCATTACCCGAGTTTCGGCACTATTACGTCTTGGATGAACTATAAGTAAACTGGTGTATTTATTTGCTATACTTGATGCTTGGTATCCGTGGAGTAAAAACTGTCCAAATCAATAACCGTCCCATTCACACTAACAAGAAACCCTCTCCGCCCCCCAAATCCATCTCTATCTGAACAATTCATTAACCCCTACAAAACACACTACCTACCTCGGAATCAAGTTTAATTCAAAACTCTCGAGGAAACCTCATATTAATCTTCTCCTCTCCAAAATCAACCATAAATTTAGAACCCTATATCCCCTATAGCCCGTTACCACCAGCATAAAACGCCTCCTATACCTCTCCATAATACAACCCACCTTGTCCTATGCTCGTCCATATGGGGAACAACAGCCAAAATACATTTAAAAAAACATAATCCTATGCACCATTACAAACTCTCTCTGGTACCTTAGAAATTCGGGCATCCACCATAACATCAAACTTCCCAAAGTAAACTCCGTAACCTCCAAATCCATAACCTCCCTAATTAAAAGCGCCCTCAACCACCCAAACCCCACGATCCAGCAATTCCATGACAATCATCCTCCATCTTCACGCTTCCTCGGCTCAAAAAAATTCCTAATTGACCTCATCCTTCCCCCTGAACATTCAGGCACACACTAACCCACCTTACCATCATTCCCGCAGTCCACATCCTCATAAATCATCGAGGAATATTCCCATCAGGGCTATTACATCGGATAAACACGCAAGTCTTACCAGAGTCTGATAATACCAACTATAGGATCTTCTTCACATTGAAAAGTGACAGTTGCTTTATGTGTAAGAAGCAGGGTCATTATGCCAGAGACTGCGTATTACGCAGTATTAAGGATTCACTCAATCCCGTTGCAATGGAGTCTGACATCTCACCCACATCTCATATAACATGCAACGCTGAGCAATCTGAAGCTGGAGATCCAAGTGCTTCTCTCGGATCTAAGAAACGACCATCTTCTTCCCTCTTTTCTCAAAAGTCAGACGATTCTGAAAACACTGACGTTTCCAAACTTGAGGCGCCCCGTACCACAAATCCGGTAAATAAAACAAAACCCCGTCCTTTGACATCCATTGATGAATCACTTGAACTATCGCGCCTTACATTCGAAACGAACAATAATGAGCTTCCTTTGACATTCGACCAAGTTAAATCTCTCTGTCATCCAAACAGCCAATAAATGACGCTAGTGACTACAACAATGCACTGGATATACTCAGAAATCACATCCTCGTCAAGAAAATGAGTGGTAAGCAAAATTTGACAGTGAAGAAGCAAGCCAAGATAGCCTCATCCGATCCTGACTCTTCAAACGACATAAGTGACTAGAGGTATGCGCGTTCTCCAGTGAAACATTATTAGATTCAATCGGAAATAGAATCTCATAAGAAGAGTAGTTCAGAAATTCGATCCAGATATAATATTATTACAGGAATCTAACATGAAATACAACGAACAAGCCAACATACAGTGATATCAGGCATGTCATCAACCAAGAGTGACGGCTTTACACATTATCCCCACGGAATTACTTAACATTAATACCAAACTACAAGCAATCGCTGTCAGAGTCCATCTTAGAATGAAAGTTGATCTCTGCAGCCTCTATCTTCCTCCCAATAAGCCCTTCAGTATGGACGACTTTGGGGCGTGTTTAAAGAATTTGGGTGAAAATTTAGTGACTACTAATACGTTGGTCATTCTCAATGATTGTTCACAGACGCACGTCAATACTGCAAACGTCAATTCATCACTATTGGCGTCAGAAGTTCATCAATGAAGCTGGCTCCTTATTGTGACTAGTCAATCATAGATTCGCTATATGACAGTGACCACATTCCAATCCTGGCCACGGTGGAAATTGACTCCCGTCCTCCTAGCCAACAAAGTAACAGATCGATCAGAAACGTAATTGACTGGTTGCACTATAAGGAAGCTGTTTCTAGGTAACTTATCACTCACACGTCTCAACTCAACTCAAACAACGTGAATGACATCCTACTGTTATCCGACATCATTATTATAATTGACTTTTCCACTAGAACACTTCCAACAACCAATCCTTGGTGGATCCTTGAATCTTCAGCCATCCACAAGACGTACAAAAAGGACCTGAACAAATATCGTAGAAAACCCACGATGGATAGACCTTATTTCATTGTAGATCATTAAATACCTCCAAGGACATAGCCAATAACCTTGCCAGTAGGCTTGGCACACTAAGGTGTACTCCATCAACTTCTAATAATTAAAGAGGAATCATGAAAAACCCTCATTCCATATACTTCCTCCATGGCTAAGAGAGACGGAAATAAATGAAGATTTCTCATTAGGCGAGCTTAATGAAATGATAAAGGGTTCTAATGACCTCCCCTCTCCTTTTTCGTACAGTTCACCTAATTGGTTAGAACCATCATCCAAATCCCTGATTAGTTGATGGAGAAATTTTCCCCTTTTGGCTGCTTCCGGGAAATTGTGAGCTATTCTTTGCTGCGATGCTTTTTACAGAAGTATATTTAACGCGGTAATTTACGTTAAATGTAAATTAAAAATAATAATACATACTTAGTCAGTAACATTTATTTTTATTGCGAGCACATTCCTTGAAATTTGTCACCAATATCGTAAGCAATTTAAGATAGAAATGGGTCTTTATTTAAAGCAATTTATTTATTAAATTTATTGCTGGCAAATAAAAGACAGATGCAAGTTCCTGCCACTTAGCAGGAGGTGGACAAGAAACGGTACACGGCGTAGTTGGAGAAACCCGCAGCTGTGTAGCAGGTCTTATTTTTTGCTCATGTCATGAATCTAGGACTAGACATAAGCTACGGCACACTAAGACGATGTGACTGGCTGCAGTGATTCCGTCATACATTACGATCAAAGAAATGGATTCCTGAACAGTTGCTAATTATATATTACACCGACCAGAAAATTTTTGGAGTATATTCTAAGTTATTTTTAATACAAAATTTATTAAACTAAAACCATCTTCCCTGTGTAAGTTTTTATGTCTAAACTAATATTAATTGCCATGCTAGTCAATCAATCGTATCGAAACAAGTAGACGTTGGCAAATTATCAGTTTGACTGGATACAAATGGAAAATCGAACGAGAAATCTAGATCTAATAATTCAGAAAGTTATTCGTTTCTTTTTTCAAAGAATATGTTTTCAGCTCTAAAATTTTGGCATAGTTCTGTACCGTATCAACATATGTTTTACAATTCATATCTGCATCTTAATTTTAAAAAATAATTAGATTTTGTCATTAATCGTTTATTTTAATTTTTGGGATTCAAATTGGTCACTATGACAATAACTTCATAATTTTAAATTTTTGAGAAAGACTGCTTGAGGGTTTTGGTGGTTCTCCCTTATAATAGCATAGGAAGGGCAATGGAACGCAGAGAGGGGAGGGAGATGTGGAAGGTAGCCAAGGGTTGACTGAGTACAAGGATCATACCTGGTGATTGATGCAGGGAAAACCTTAGAGAAATGTGCGTTTGGTACCACTCTCACGCCCTTTCAATAACGGGAGGCAGAGATTGTACTTTTTGGAGGCGAGACGCAACAACCCCGTCTATATGCCTCGACTAGATTTGGGAGGGGGGTGGGGGGGTCCAATGGGATCAGCGCACAACTGTTACCATACAATAGGAAAGGAAATGAAAAAGATTTACGCGGAAGGGAGAAAAAGACAGCCAAAGTTTCTTTCTGATAACAGGCTACCTGAGGGTGATCCTGAAACAGGCAACTCCATTTTAATAACATATGAAGGGAATTGAATAAGGACGAGTGTGGAAGGGAGAGGAAGACAGGAAACTATTGACTAAAGCCAAATTTTTGGGGCTAACTGGCTACACGAGGAAGATCCTGAAACAGGCAACTCCTTCTAACAGCATAGAAAGGGAACTTAAAAGGAGGGATGCGGAAGGTTTTATGTGATACGATTTAAATTATGTATTGTGACTGCAAGAATTTTATACTGTGAAAGTATTGAATTTTAAACTGAAGATTGAAAACTCCGGAAGTTACTTAACCTTCCGTTAGTCGCGCTAGGTCCAAGAGACCTAAAGTTAACTATTCCGCTGCTTAGCTCATTTGGGAATCAATTATTTTGAATCTTTATGCAGGAATTTAACATACGCATTTAGACGCATATATACAATAATTTATGCATCCAATTACAGCCTGGTTTAGTAAAAGAAATTGCTATTTTATTCGGAAATTTTCGGAAGAAAATTTTATAAAAACAAATCTAATTATCTAATATTATTATATTCTTTAGAATTATAAAATACTGAGACTCTAATTTTGTGAACCAAACATCAGTTATATATTATTTATATTAATGTTATTATTTTCTACGAGTAAATTTATTACTCTGTGATCTAAAAAAACGCCAAAAATACAATTTCCTTTTTGCGTGCTTTGCTGTTTGGCTGATGACGCCTGTTAACTTCATAAATATGTGTGGTGGTGTTTGAGTAATTCGAAACGGAGTTCTTTTCCATTTAGTGCCATCTCGACCTACAACAAAAAAGTAAGTGGAATCAAATATTATATTTGAATATGTTATAAATGTTATGAAATCACTTTTGTAACAAAATAATAATTTTCCTTGAATTTACCAATATAAGAAGTATCATCATTTTCTATTTACTCAGCGTTCTCTTAAACGTAGCCCGTCAATTTCATGATCCGTATCCGAGTCATCAGACCTGGCTCCTAAATATATCTCCGGTTTCTGATTCGTCTGATGTTTCTTCAATATCATCGTCTGCTACAACAGTTGTGTCGTAATTATCTTCTTCTGAAAGTGCTCGACGAATTTCATCTACATCTTGAGGATTATCCAAGTTGAATATATTTTTATTCATGTTACACAATTGCTAACAAACAGAAACACGTAACGTTGGTATGAAAAGCCACAAATATAATATCCACTTGTCTGAAGAAATTGACACTTCTCGTGTTAGCTATTCAGGGTGTCCGGAGGGTATATATCCTTGAATTTATAAAGCAAACTCGATTTACAAAATATAATTTTATTGTATAAAATTAAGATTTTAACAGATCATGAGACTAATCAATTTACAGGGTTTAATTGCGGGGCATGTAACAGAGGATACATAGAGTAATTTTTGTCCTCTCGCGTCGGCTGCGGTGGAGCAAGGTTCGTCCCTCGGAACCCGTCGGTAGCGACGTTCTGCGACGACCCCTATTCGAGGACATCCTTTGGGCTATCGTCGGAACTTTTGCCGCCATTCACAGGGTTTCAGGAAGCTTCTGCAGGTCGATGACTTTAGCCTATAGACTCAGGTCAACTCCTTAATCTGCTGGCGGCCAAAATCGTCACGTCTGATTCTCTAAGATTCTATGAACTCTCGTTACTTGCCCGCCAATTCTTATTTAGAATATGAAGAACGAAAATTACGCTCATTACAATATATTAAAACATTCAGGAGCTGACGAATGTGTGGTTGCTGTCAGAAAAAGTTATTGTAACTTTAAATAATTTTACAATAATTGTTTTTTGAAAGTGAAGTTATTTGACAAGATAAAATATTAGAAATATTAGAAACTTTTACACGTCACTAACAAAATCCTACAACTAAAAACTAATCCAATTGACCTTACATACTCATTAATTTAGTCACTACTTTGCTCCGGTCACTCCATGAATTATGTAGAAAAGCTAACTCCACCACAATCGCGCCATGAATTATGCCGCAATCCAGGCCTTGCGTCACGTCTTGGTAACTTGTTCAGAAATGACGGAAAGTTAATTTCACCTTAACCAGCGCGGTACCTTCATTGAGTCAAGAAATCCACTGGTAACTAAAATAACCACAGCAAATAGAAAAAGGCCGAAAATACTCTTACTTCCCTAAAAGTGTCGAATACACTCCCGGTACCTTAAGAAAAACAAAAATGTCCCTGGTACTTTTATAGAGCCAAGAATACTTACAGCCTCACAGCTGTTTTCACATTCTTTTTGAATAAAACACGTTGTCCCACTCTGGGGATTAACTACTACAGTTGATGATACTTTTTTCGCGTTATTTTTAAAATCTATTAATGCTCCGGTCGCATGGAAAATGGGACTAATTACACACGAACAACATCGGGAAAACATCGAAAATTTCTTTATTCTCCTCAAATATAGGCCGTTTATCCTCTTTTTACATTTTCTCCCATCGACCCTCACCTCCTGCGGTGGTAGTATGGGTTTACCCTCACAGTGACTGTTTCCGGGTAGCTAGGAAGTCATATACATAATTTGGTTGAAAGTGCTCCACGCGTTTAGATTTATATATTCTGGATTGCAAAACCTACCCAGGTGCAGATGTGAACTCAGACCATAATCTGTTGATTATGTGATGCAGGCTGGAGGCTGAAAATGAAGAAACGCAAGAAATAAATTCGAACAAAGAGATGGGAATTAGAAAAATTGAAACAAGAGAAGGCGCTAAATGGTAAAAAGCAGTACAGACGCCTGAAGAATGAGACAGATAAGATGTGCAAAGCAATCAAAGAGGCTTGGCTACAAGAGAAATACAAAGCGGTTGAAGATTTCATGATGAAAGGGAAAAGTGACGCAGTTTATAGGAAAATCAAAGAAACATTCGGAGACAGGATAACTATTTGCAAGAAGCGGATGGGTAGCCAATTCTGGATAAAGAAGAAAATACGGAAAGATGGAATGAATATCTATAAGCGCTGTATCAGGGTGGAAATATAGGTCAGTCAGTAATAGAATAAGAAGAGGAGGTGGATGATGAAGAGTTGGGGGAAAAAGAGTTTGACAGGGCCATGGCTGACAGACCTGAGCAATTGTAAAGCGCCAGCCAGGAATTGATAACATTCCAACGGAGTTGATAAGATCATAGGGCGAAGAAGCAATATCAGGATATTTGCCAAATCTACGAAACAGGAACAATACTAGAAGATTTTAGTAACAACCTAATTATTCCTATACCGAAGAAGGCTGGGGCTACAGCACAGGACAATTAGTTTAGTATCTCATGCGTGAAAAATATTAACGAAAATAGTATATACAATAATGGAACGTCAAACAGAATGCGAGTTAGGAGATCAGTTTGGTGTCATGAAGGATGTGGTGACGACAGAAGCAATGTTTACTCTGCGTCTAATCTTAGAACACAGAATAAGAAAAACATAGATTTATAAAAAGCATTTTACAATGTAAATTGGAACATATTACTAAGGATTTTGAAGAAGACAGGAACAAAATAACGAGAAGGAAAAGTTATCTATAACCTCTACAGAAGGCAGGCTGGAGTAATTAGAATTGAATGGCAAGGAAAGAAAGACGAAATCAAGAAAGTAGTAAGTCAAGGATGCAGTCTGTCGCCCATTCTTATATATAGAACAGGCGATGAAGGAAGCTAAAAACGAATTTGGAAAAGAAATCGTACAGCAAGGAGAAGAAATAAAACTCCTACGGTTTTCCGATGACATTTGGGAAGTCGGAAGAAGATGCGGAAGCCATTATAAATGGCATGAACGTGGTCCTGAAGGAAGAGAACAACATGAGGATTAATAGAGGGAAAACCAAGTTTAAGGAGTGTAGCGTGGGAATTCTGCTACTTGGACAGCATAATAAGTAAGGATAGTGGAAGTATAGTAGACATAAAGAGTAGGATAGCACAGGCAATGAAGGCTTACGAGTAATTATTAGGAAGTCATTAAATCAGTCATTGAAACTGCCTTGAGATGGAAACTTTTTTGGCCTGAAAAGGGGAAGGAGGGAAACTAAATCGACAGAAACCGTCTCTGGGATGAGCAAAACGATACCGAAGAGTTTCATCACAAATGTATGATGTAGGAAAACATACAAGACAGACATATAAACATACATTCACTTTTATTTTTTATTTATTCATACAAGAAAAGCTTTTATCATAAAGATTATCAGTTTGTACAATAAATGATCCAGTATATACAATATTAAAATAATGAATACAAAATTAATATAGTGTATATAATTAACATGTAGACATGGAGTTACTTTTATTTATATAGATGAAATGGAGCATCTTAATAAGGCATATTATGTAGTTTTTTGATATTACGATTAACTATCAGTTAGAAAATGACTAATCTGCGCCGAAATGACCGGCACATTTCAACCTATTGTTTTTTTCTGGAATAAGGTCCTACATATTGTTATTAATATCTGTTAGAATCCCTGAGGCATAAGTTACTGGTTGTTACGTTTACGAAGTTGGTCGCATAGTATAATAAATAGCCCGGAAACGTCAGCCGCAGTAATTAGACCTTTTCTATTTTTAGAATTATCTTGTTGAGCGTTTCAAAAGTTCCGTGAACCCCAAGTATGGATCGACTTTTTTAAAAATCAAAAAATTTTATCTTACCAATCGACAACAATGGCCAGAAAAATGGGAAAAAAATAAACGTGAATAAATCTGCACATTAAAAATTGTGATGTCAATCTTAGATTATATGCTGATGATGCGCTTATATTCACTTCTGGAAATGATGAAATTAATCTAGTTAATAAAATGAACTTTTCTTTAAGTAAATTGCGTATGTATCTCTGTGTAAAAACTAAATTTATGTATATTGACACGAAATATTTGTGTAGTAGATTAGGTGACAGCTATGAAGTACTAATAGGCAATACGAAGATTGATAGAGTTACTGATTTTAATTGTTTAGGAGTCATATTGGATCGAAATCTGAAAATGGTCTGTCATATAGATTTTGTAGGTAGAAAGATAAGTAGAAGGTTAGGGTTTTTATATAGAGTTGGAAAATTTTAAACTAAGAAATCTAAAACTGTATTATACTTCCTCTCTTTAATTATTGCTGTACTGTGTTGTATGGGACATCTAATAAATATATGGACAGACTTAACAGGTAGCATAATAGGGAATTAAGAATTATGTTATGTAAGAATAAAACATTTAGTGTCACAGTGATGATAAAAGAAGTGAATTGACTCTGTAAAATTTCATACCATAATATTTTTGTACAAATGTATCAAAAATTTGTTACCGTCCTATTTTGATAATGGAAAACCATTCAATGTTAGAAGTAAAGTAGAATTAGACATAACTAGAGCTAGGTTAGATTTAAAATAAAATAGTATATTTATTAAAGGCATAAAATATTTTACGAGTTGTGAAGAGGAATTAGAGAATGTAAGACTCAGTAATTTAAGAATTGTTTATTTAAACATCTGAGTATATGAAATGGAAACATTTAGATTCCGTAAGAAACTTGCCCAGTCACAATAAAAATGTACTCATTCCACAAAAAAAGCAGTAAAATATTTAGGACTACACTTATATTCTAAATTGACTTGGAAAAATCTTATAGTTAAAAAGAGAAAACAAGTTGAGATGAAGACAAGAGAACTACCATGGCTCATAGGATGAAAATCATCGTTCTCTATGGACAATAAAATCCTGATACATAAAAGTGTAATAAAACCTATATGGACTGAGCTATGGGATTGCATCAAAATCAAACACAACAATAATTCAAAGAAGCCAATCCAAGATCCTCCGGTAAATTGTAAACGCCCCATGGTTGATAACAGATTTAAATGCCCCAATGGTACAAGAAAGACATCAAACATCTTGGACAATCATCCCAACCCACTTCATTGAACCTGTGATAAATAAGACTTAAAAAGGTGTGGCCCAGTCAACTACTTTAAGTTAAACGATTCATTGTTTATTTGAATTATACAGCTGATATCATTGGAGAAATCCCTGCAAACGTTATTAATAGTATCTGTCAGCATTTTAGCTTATATAATTATATTTCGATTTCTAAATTATGATAAAAAAAATTATATTTGATCAAGCTTCATCCTGAATGACGGACGGAACAATGGACAGCTCAATCAAGTGCTGAGTCCCGTTGGAAATACGGACGTATGCTAAACCCACTTTAAACGGAAAAATAGTTTATTAAAGGATTCAAAATAATAGTAACAACTGAATCTGAACATTAATAATCTATTAATATTAAGTAATATAAATATAAATTAATGACTGATGAAACAATAACAAATATTAAATTAAAAATAATTACACAGAAAAAAATTAAGGCCATATTGTTCATTGTTATTATTATTATTATTGAATGAGATGTTTCGTGGTAGATGGTTGATTTGAGGAAATGATTGGCTGCTTTCTGGTGGAGAGTCATAGTGGTTTCTTTGTGAGATCTCCGTTAGAGAGGCGACCTTGAGTCAATGAAGCAGGTCTGGCCAAGGTCGGAATAACAGGAATATACAACGGTTTCATTTTCGAAATTTCACCTTCGTTGGAGCCGTTCGCCCACTGCATTACTGGCATGATCCGCGGGAATGGCGACGCCAGATAAGATTATCAGACGGAGATATTTCGTTGTGACGCTTTCTTATATTTCAACATAATTTGGTCCATATTTACGGTTTATCTTTGACGCAGTTCGTTTGGACTTTGTTCTGCAGGAATCCGTAAAAGTGCCCCACCTTTACTACGGACCTGTTGAACCGAAAGCGTCGGTCATGAAAGGCACATCCGTGAAGGAACATGGCCGACAAGTGTATTGCTTCTAGAAAATCCTGTAGCTGTGAGGTTCCACGGCAATATTTCACACTTTGAAAGCCCCTGTGAGTGAGTGATTACAAGAGCGCTGATAAGCGATTGTAGCTCAATGCCGTAGATAGAGTGGACTATTACGTCACGACTTGCAATATGTTGCGGACGAAATATTCTCCAAATTCACTATGGCGATTACGGCCGTAGCTTTTGAACTTTGCTGTTACCCGTAGATGAAATCACCTCGGGTACAGCCGAATCAGTGACGTGAATCGAATAAATTCCCTACTCGTGGCTGCGATTGTAATTAGAATTTTCACGGCCTCCTGTGGCGTCACACAGGTCCCGCGTTCGAGTCCTGTTCATATTTGTTAGGACTGAAGGAGACTACGTGTCAATCCAAATTAAGAAAGTGTCATTAAAGATGAAGCCATCAAGCGCTGCAGAGACTAGAAAATAATAATAACAATATCTTTAAATTGTAAAGCGATGGTGAAACGCCGACTATTCTGCTTTATGTATGGCACAATAATTTGGAGTTGGTTGTGTGCACACGCTGTAAAAATTTTTAACATAAATTATACAATTTCTGTTATCGACATGTTTCGCTGTTTGTTGCCCGGTAAAACGAATTGTTTCTTCTGACTATACTGAATGGAAGTCCAGTACTCTGTTTGTGATGTCAACCTTTATCGCATCCTCTATCTCGGATATTTTTATCTATTTCTTAATCGAAGAACGATGTTTGAACACATTTTTATGAAATCTACGTTTATCTTACGTCAGGAATACTGAAACTAACGCAAAATACTGTGGATTACATTATTTTTGAGGTTCAATACGTTTACATTACAGTTTGGCATCTTCATTTAAAATGGAAACTATTGTAAGTTATAAACACATCACCCAAATTTTGCACAAATTTTTTAAAACATTGCTTTACTTTTGGTTTCAACGTGGATTATTTGCATCGATAAATGTTGATCAGTGATTAAATAGTGATAATTGTTATATGACTCGACGATGCATAATAATAAAGTGTATTCCTAAGCTTTTTTAGAAAAAAGGTTTATTTTAATAAATTACAGGATTATCTTTATTTAGAGTCGCATCGACTACTATGGCTATTAGCGACTATGGTAGGGGGGGAGAGAGGGCTCGTTATCTATATTTTCATACACAAAATGCAAGGATTCAAACCCGGGACCTCTGGGATGCGAGGCAGCAACTCTAGCCACTACACCACAGGAGGTCGGCTGTTGATACTCTTGTTGACTATTTTTCCACACAATGGCTATTCCGTTCAATGTATGGTCAGCCGTGGTACAACTTCTTTATGCCCTTTTAGAAGAACTTTCCCGCCAGCTCCTTCCCCCACTTCCGAACATCTTTCTGCACCTCCTCTGCGATTAAAAATCTAATTCCACCCCCGGGGGGTCTTCACGGGGGCGGAAAGATGACAATCTGAAGGATACCGGCGGTGGTTTAAAACATTCCAACCAGATGGGTCCAAGAGCGCCTTGGTAGCTAAGGCTGTGTGAGGGCGGGCATTGTCGTGCAACAAGCACACTCCTCTCGTCAGCATTATCCTCCTTTTTTAATTTTCTAGGGTCTCACGACATCGCTGTATATTGATGGTCTCCTGCTGAGGCTTAAAGTAGAACAAATTGATGCCCATTCGGTCCCCAAACTCCAAGGCCATCCTTAAATCGTGTTTTTTTAGTTTTGGCAAATGGAGAATTGGTGTGACGCCACTAAACTTCCTGAATCACTTAAACATACTCGTCATTCGCCGTTAACCGTTTTTTGCGAAAACATTTCGGTAGGTTTATTTCTTCCACGAGTAGGAAGCGGATCACAGAACGTGGCTCGCTCCTGGTGGAATTTCTTACCGACATCTTTTAAGCAAACGGACAGTACAACGTAAGTTTATGTACTTCTGTGTTCCTGCGATGCTCGCTCTGTCAGGAGATCAATCTCTACCACTCATAGTTGTTAACCAATAAAAAACAATAAAACACAGGACGTTATGGCCATAGTACACTTACTTTCTTATCATGCATCGTATGTTTCTGCTCTGAATATCAGCCACGCCCTTTAAATCTCTGGGACTAGTTGAAGTTATAATTGTAATTAAGAATGAAAGTTCTCTCAGGTCAATATGTGAAATATAAACTTTCCTGCTTACAGCACAACGTTTCGACGGATCTTCATGAAACTCGGGCAAGCGGACAATGAAAGCCCACTACGTCGACGAAGTGAGGCCAATCAGCACACCACACAGAAACCAGCCTCGTCGTAGAAATCGACATCACATATCTTGTGGCGTTACCTCAGATAACCGTACGTTTGTCGGGATCTAACACGGAAAAATTTCTTTAAACCAACTTTAATAATACAGTAATTTATCGGCATTTTAGTGCTTAAAATCATTTACTGAAGATGTATGTGTCATCTATAAAAGGGGACAATACTTATAAAAAATGCTTATAAAATGTATATGTACACCGCTAAGAAAAAAGTCAGCCACCGACAAAGGCTTCGGTTCGCTTCCCCTTTCTCACGAATTCTTCTGAGCACACGTAGAAACAAATACTGGGTCTGCAATTACATTCACGTGGGGAAAGAGTGGTAAATAATAAAATATTCTAAATGACCGACTTTGGTGTGTAATCCATAGTTTCGTGTATTCACTTAATAGACTGCCTCTATAGTACTTTCAAATAGAGATTGTGACTGGGTTGTCCGAGTCACAGGACGACTGCAATGACTCTTTACTTACCAAGTGGATTTATGATTAATTTTATTGGACAATTTAGTTTAAAATCTACTACAATAAACTGGTCAAAAGTCAGAAATCTATTACAAAATCAAATTTTTACCAAACAAACGTTTCATTCCGAAGTTTATGGATTTCTTTAGTTGCTTAAAATTAATAACATGTCAACCACAGATATATTATTTATGTTTGTGGAACATTTTAAATAATGTAAATAATAAATTCTTGGTTCACATTTTTTTAATTATAACGCTTTGTTTGATAATAATTTGACTTTGTAATAAAGTTCTGAGTTGTGACCACTTTATTGTAATTTATTTTATTAGATAGTTGAAGCTCCCTACTTTATTTATAATGCTTTCATGTCTGGGCTAATTCATAATCCAATGTATCTGTGATTTTTGTCAAGTTTTGGATTTTTATGGCATTTTTAAATTAATCTTTTGACTAACATTTTTTTTAGCGGTATCATTGTTAAACTATATTACAAATTTTTTGCAATTTTAGTGATATGAAATTAAAAATATGGATGCATTTTCAAAGCTCTAAACTACAATTAGAATTTTTATTGAATTGGTCCAAGGCACATAAATATTATTAATACAATTCACATTTGTAACTATAAAGTACTGAAGACTCTAAATTTGGGGATAAGATGTTTTGTTTGATAATAATTTCATTTTGTAATAAATCTTACTTTTGGCCAGTTTATAGTAACTCATTTAATTTTAATCTGACTACTATTTTAATAAAAATAATAGACTGTTTCCTTCCTTAATATTTTACTTTTCCTACTATAACTTTCCATGCTTCTGTTGACTTTGTGTTGCCGATGTAATTGTTAATTTCCTGTCACTTTTTTCCCCAGGGTTCATTTTTTGCTTTAATGTTGTCTTTCTTTACTTCCCTGGTAATCCTCACATAATACTTTCGGTCTTCTGGGTCGTATGCTCCTAGCCATTTCTGATAGGCTCTCTTCAGATCCAATGAAAATGGAAAGATTACTATGAAAAATTGTTGCAAGAAGAATTTCAAGTTCAAAAAGTATCCAAGTCATGTAAAAATGGAAAAGCTCCGGGTCCTGGAGCAGTACCTATAGAGATAATAAAAGCCGCACCTGCTATTCTTTTTAAAATTCTCTGTAAATTGTTTAACTTACGTCTTTTTAGACAACAAATACCTGGGGATTTTAAGAAATGTATTATTAGCAATATCTTTAAAAAATGGTGCTCGAATAGAGTTTACCAACTAGCGGGGATTCACTGTCCTAAGCTCTATTGGCTGGCCGCATATATGACAAGATAGAGTAGAACATGAGAATCAATCTCAAGATGAAAGCGAGTTTAGGTCATGTATCCATAATATCTTCATTATTAGACAGAGATTAGCACATAATATAGAAACCCGTGTTATTTATATAGATTTACGGAAAGCATATGACAGTGTTCCTCATCGAAATTATGGTCCGTGATGGAAAATCAGCAAATAAAAAGAACTTATATAAACGCCATAAAAATTGTATACAGGAAATTTAAACAGGGTTGAAACATTGAGTCATCAGAATTCCACGTAAATAGAGGATTGAGACAAGGCTTCTGTATAGCAGCTACGCTTTTTAAAATATATTTTAATGATGCACCCAAAAATTGGAGAAAGAAATGTCACACCATGGGAATAGCCATAAATGGTGAAACCCTGTATACTTTGAATTTTACTGATGATCAGGTTATATTCGCCAAAGATGAAGATGATGCATACTACATACTACGAAAATTAAATGAGGAATATGTGAAATGGGGCTTACAAATAATTTTTGATAAAACCAAGTATATGGTAGCTGGAGAGACAGGAAGAGATTTAGAAATGGAAGACGGAAGTGTAGTAAAGTGCTGCACCACATATAAATACTTAGGAACAAATATTTCTAGTAAAGGAGGAAGCGAGGAGTGAGGTTTGGAAAATAAATAAGGAAAATGAAGGAAAGTTAAGAGGGATGGTGTGACAATAACAGAAAGGATAAGAAATGAATACATTCGGGAAGAAAGGGGGTTACTTCAGTATACAATAGAAGGTAGAGGTTGAATTGGTATGGACATTTGAGACGAATGCCATTAAGAATATTCCACTGGCAACCTTCAAAACGAAATAAAAAAGGAAGACGTAAACTTACATGGAATGAAGGAGTGATGCATGCAATGGAGGACAGATGTATGGGAGATGAAGATTGGGAAGATAGGAGGTGGAAGCTTGGATGCGAGACACGCTGTATGGTGTACTTCCCTACTTCACACTCGCATTTATACATACATAATTTTCCTAAGGAATTCGATGCTGTTTGGAAGTTATTATAGATATACAGAATGGACAATTATAATTTATCCACGTGAATGGCTGGTTATTAAATGATACGATTTATGAGACGTGGTACTTTCAAATAGAGATTGTGGCTGGGTTGTCAAAGTCACAGGACGACTGCAACGAGTCTTTACTTACCAAGTGGATTTCTGTGCATCCGACTCTGATTAATTTTATTGGACAATTTAGTTTAAAATCTACTACAATAAACTGGCCAAAAATCAATTTTTTTCCGAACAAACGTTTCATTCCGATGTTTATGGATTCCTTCAATTGCTTAATATTAAAAATTATCAACCAAAGAAATATTATTTGTTTGTGGAACAATTTTAAATAATGTAAATAAAAGCTTAGTTCACATTTTTAAAATAATAAATAAACTTTGGGTTTAAACGCTTTGTTTGATAATTTGACTTTGTAATAAAGTTCTGACTTGTGACTAGCTTATTGTAAAAGTAAAAAATGTTGCAATCCACTTTAGCAAATGAAGTTCACTTTAATTCTGTCTGTCCCAATGTCAACTAGATTCCGGTAGGAATTTTGAAATGGCATTAGCTGCATGAGAGTGCAGTGGAGTGCGTTGCAGGTAAGCAAGGGTGTGTGTGAGTGTGTTGAGTAAAGGTGTTTTCCGTGATCGGCCGCGCTCAGTCGATTTCCACATCGAGGGAGCAGGTAATGCCAAGAGTCACATACCTTTGCCTTTCTCCTGGCTCTCTGCAACACACCATTGTTCGCTTTCGTGGCCATCAACCAAGACTCGTGAGAGTTCGCTGCTCCATATAGGTCACAGAAGAAAAGGAGGAAAAAAAGAGGTAATTTACAACTTCGGGGCACAACGAAGATCCGTGTCGTTCGATCACGGTTTAAATTGCATGTACGGGCGTAAGAAAACGTGTATGCCCAGGGTAGGCAGGGGAAGATCCTCAAAAAATACTAAATATGTACACAAGAACAGAGGTGGAAAACAGGTACAGGGGTGTCCAATTTTCTCGACAAGACTCGTTTATTTCTGTCATTTGGTTAATTAAATTCAATTAAAAAAACTTAAACAAATGATAATTAAATAAAAGAAAATCAATTTGAGCTATCAATTCTGTATTATTTCAGAACCTTTCGGTCATGGCCATTTTCAACTGTAATATTATAAATGTTATACATACACAAAGTTATTACTTATAGAATATTAAGAACAACAATACATCTGTCAAACATTATATTTCAATTACGTCACGCACAGATTTTACAATGCATAGTAGCAGAGTGGTACACGTCTACATCTCATCACTGTCCAGTTCAAACTGGTCACGATTCCTTAACATTGCGGCACTACTTGACTCAAATTCAAAACTAAAACACTATTCCTTAAACCTTACTGTCATGGCAATATCTAAGTCAAATTAGTTTATTACTATCATTTATTTACAATATCCAATAATAATTTAAACACATTTTGTTTATAAAATAATATGTAAATCATACATCAATTTAAGATTTCATGCCACATTTAAATAAAAAATTACATATGTAAATTTATTATACATCTTTAATACCTCAAACTTTTGCATTAATAAGTTCAAACATTTGCACAGTGAATACTAATGTTGCGTATCTCATTCCTTCTATCAACTACAAACTGCATATTTTAATTCCCTCTAGTAAGCTCCTCTTAAACCTTGAGTTCTCCCCATGCAATATCCCATAGTGTATCATGACCAGAAGTTTGAAAGTATTCAGATCACGCTGTTTTAGATTTAGAATATGTTTTCATATTGTTTTTATGATCATAGATTCTTTTCTTAATATTCATACCAGTCATTACAATATAATTTTTATTGCAATTTTTACATCTGATTCTATATACACATAACCTCTACAGAAAACAGGGAGCAGAAATTAGAATAGAAGATGAAGTAAAGAAAGCCGTAGTCAAGAAAGGAGTAAGCCAAGGATGCTGTTTAACTTATATATAGAACAAGCGATGAAGTAAGATAAAACGGATTATGGGAAAGGAATCATACTGCAAGGAGAAGAAATAAAAAACCTAGGCTTTGCCGATGATATTGTAGTATTCCGGGAGTCAAAAGAAGACTTGGAAACCATAATAAATGGCATGGACGGGGTCCTCGAGAAAGAGTTCAATATAAGGATTAATAGAGGGAAAACCAAGGTAATGGAGTGTAGTTTCGGAAACAGTAGAATAACAAATGCTGTTAGATTGGGAAGGGATATTTTGAAGGAAGTTAAGAAATTATGCTACTTGGGGAAGCGTAATAACTAGAGTAGGATAGCACAGGCAAGGAAGAGGAATTTACTTACGGGTAATATCAGTGTGAATATTAGGAAATCGTTGCTAAAAATGTTGGTATGGAGCGTGGCGATATGTGGTTGCGAAACGTGGACGAAATGAGTTAAAAGGAAAAGAATAAGAGCCTTTGAAATGTTGTGCTATAGGAGAATGAGATGGATGGATAGAATCACTAACGAGGAAGTTCTAAATAGAATAGGGAAAGAGCGAACAATATGGAGGCCGTTCACCAAGCGAAGGGATAGATTAATATGCCACGCTTTAAGACATGAGGGTCTAGTAAAATTAGCATTAGAGGGAAGTGTGTGGGGTAAGAACAGAAGAGGGAGGAAAAGGATGGAATACGCTAAGTAAATTAAGGATGATGTGGGATGTGCTAGTTATGAGGAAATGATAAGGCTTGCGCAAGATAGGTTAGCATCAGACTAGTCTTAGGACTGAATAGCACAGCAACAACATAAACAATGTCTAATATCCTATTTTTTTATTTTATCCCTCATGCAGTCTAACATATTCTGTATTTTGGCTGTTTTTAATGTCAGTTTTAAATCATGGAAACCGTTATTCGTCAGTAATTTACTTAATCTTTCCGATAAACCATTAATATACGTAAAACTGTAAAAATTATGTTTTGCATTACTGGTTTTAACAACGTTATTGTTATCTTCAATCTTATCCATCTCATTTACAATATCTTTATCATTTTCGTATTTCTTTAAATTGAACTATTTTTACAATTCAATCTTCTTATTTTCTACATTAATAAAACTGTACGTGATGTAATTGAAATATACAGGTAAATTAATGTTTGGCAGATGCATATAAGTATTGTTGTTCTTGATATTTTATGAGTAATAACTTTGTGTGTGATTAATGTTTATATCTTACAGTTGAAAATGGCCCTGGCCGAAAGCTCCTTAAATAATATAGAATTGACAACTAAACGTGGTTTCCTTTTATTTAAGTATCATTTGGCTGCTCGAAAATGTCTGTGAGCTGTACTACTCGAACTACTTTGCTTCACTGCTCCTTGTGGCTATGAACCACCTACATATGCAAGGTGTCTGTTGAATACTTTACTTTACCCTATATTATGTATTAAATAATAAATTTTGTATGAAGCCTTTGCTTTGTGACTGATGGCGCTGTAATCTTCGACAACGGAACGAAGGGTTTCAAATACTTGGAAAGCCAAGAGTATTATATGACATCAGACTGCCTATTACAATTTCCTCAAAATCTTGATCTGGATTGAGAGATGGAGATTTTCAAATTAAGATTTCAAAATTAACTCCCTTCCTCCTTGAAGTAAAATGTAGGGGTATTAAACTGCATTAAAAAGCAGAATGTTTTGCAATAAATGTTGGTATTTACTATCCCTGTTGAATTTCTGGTGACTTCTTGTCACGATAAGAAAAGGATTTCGGATTAAATGACTGTTTCCTGCAAGAATCTGAATCTGAGTTAAAGAGATGTCGTTTCTGTTCAAGTTTCTAGAAGTTCCTTATTAAGGAACTGTAATTTTACATGACACATTTGAATGCGGGGTGACACGTGGTCAGCGTATCGATTCTCCGGCAGTCTTAATCCCAGTCTCCACGACCTGAGACCTCTGTGTTGTGAGGCAGCGATGCTACCCACTGCAGTCGTCGCCCTGAGTTTCAAGCCTCACTGTGCCCTTTCGAATTGACCTACGTTATTGCAAAAGCTCTCATTTTACGCAGAATTTAATGCCAGTTTATGATATGTAAATACACGTATGCTTATTATATCTACAATTACTAAATGTTTCCTTTTTTTCTCATGTATCTTGTCAAAGTTGATGACCTTATTTTTGGAAAATCCTTCTTTCAATTTTAATATCGTTGGAAAAGTTTTCTCCAAATAAAATCCTTGAACTTTTCTTCGCAAAATTTCAACTGTAAAATCGTCTATTTCAATATTTGGACGTCCTCTCAACTCAGCACTTGTCCGTCTTCTTTTTTCGGGTGGTAATTAGGAATAGAAATTTTTCTTATTTTGTGCCACAACTCGTTTTATTATACTTACAGAAACTCCCAAACACTCACTGACTTTGGAATAAACAGGATTGCGTTTGTCAATACTACTTTCTACAGACGATCTATAATAATCAACGGCATTAAGGATCATAATTTTTTTCGCGATTACTAACCAGCGGGCAGGGGTGCTATCCTACTTTAGCCTCCCGTTCTAATAAACCTTTCCTTTCTTCCTGTACTTTTTAAAAAACCGTATAAAATTTTTGTTGCGTTGCTACATCAATGAAGCTTATATTTAATACTTATTACTTTCAACCTCTAGAAGAAAAACTTTGACACACTCTTCTGTGATGCGCTGTCCAACAGTTAGTAGAGGCCCACTAATAAATTAATTTTAAAAAACGTAAGAAACACAGATGATTCCAAATTTTTGGAAAGGATTGGAAGGTTTTTCACTGTCTTCTGCTACAGTTTCAGACAATTTCTAGCAATAGTTTCAAATCTATGAGTTGTCAAACTCGAGCTATACGAAAGAAAGACAAAAATCCTTGCTTTTTTCAGATTTTTCGCCAAAACGAATGTATAAAATGATTTAAATTTTTTTATTTACGTATCATAAAATGGACCTTTTACAATAACGTAGGTCAATCCGAATGGGCACAGTGAAGCTTCAAACTTAGGGCTCTACTATTTTGACGACGACAGCAAAGTATATGTTTACAAATACGATATTGTAATAATGCGCAAGTAACACACCTTATACGGTGACAACTGTATTTCATCAGTACATCTGGAAAATATTTGGTGTATACACCACGCCAGCTTGATTTAGATTCATTTATCTTTGTATTAGTGTTCGAAGGAGGGAATAAGATTTGAGTAAAATAAATACGAAATTATGAATGTAGATTAAGTTAATATTACACTCCACATCGTAAGGTTTAAATAACGGACCGTACGTTTTATTTGTGTGTTACATAAACACATTAACACAGTCATTTATTTTTATGAATTTAATAACGTTCTTTAATGTTGTAAGGCCATTACATACTTTTAAGTTGTCAAAATAGGTGACATGTTGTCGATTTGATGAGTCAGCAGTTTACATTTGTGTAAACAAGCCTGTTGCAGTGTTTTCGTAAACATGGAGACTAGATTTGTAATAGGGATTGTGACAAAACACGACAAGAATTGCTTATACGGCCCAATTTTGTATGAACCGAGACAAATACAGGTCGTGATAATGCAGCATCACGATGCCCAATTAACTGTTACAGTCACAGAAAATAAAGAAGGAAACCATAATGAAGAGAAAAAAGGACAGAGAGTAACGAAGTAATCAATGATCAACTTTATTACTAAGAAAAAACGTCAACACATTCAAAATCCAGTTAGAGATTAAAATAATCTGTTCTCTTACGTCAAGGCAGAAAGTAATGACATTTCGATGTTAGGTTGCGTTGTCATTTAAATGTCACGCCCGCAAGCGAGCATCTGTGGCCATGGACCAGAGGCGGATAAGTGTATAGCGGATATACTTCGTCCTTATTGCGTGGTTAGTACTCAATTCAATTCATCACTGACGTACGTACTTGTTTCTCGGCAGTGGCTCGTCCATTATAAACCTGGAGGCAAACTTACTGTTTACTCAAAAAATTATACATTTAATTATGAAGTTAGATATAAAGTATTTGACGGAACCGGGAATCGAACCACTGCTGTGTACGGAGGAGTTGTAACCTCTGAGCTACACCGTCGCTACGATTTACAACTCAGTTACAGTTACTTTGCAACCTTATCTGCTACTATTCACAACCTAACTTTTAGGACTCGTTAAGCTTGTAAAGAAAATCATTGGGTGATGTGAATTTAATTTATGATATTTAATAATAATAATATTAATGTGATATTGTATTGATGGGAATTTATTATTCTAAAGAAACTGTTAATCAACTTTAAAATTCTGAGTTAAATATAAATAAAATTATTAGCTAGAGCATAGATTGTATTTACAAATTATAAAAAATTATTAAAAACAATAAAGTTACATGAGACTTTTAAATCAGGGTTTTCAGTAGGGTGAATTGAGAAGCCTGGAAAATGCGAACTCTTTCTAATTCAAAACAACGATACCCGCGAAGTATCTGCATCTGTGTCCCGGTCTGCGTCGATGATGATGATGGCTGATGGCTGCATTAGGGGATGACTTCTGTTCATCTCCGTCCGGACTAAATCTCGTGGACAAATCTTGCGGAGGCTCCCGTATCTCCTTCTGCCGGCTAACAGTTTACTTTTAGGTCAGCATTAGCCGATATCAAATGTCTTCCGTCTCCCAACAACTTCTCTCCCGTCTCTCAACACCTTCTGTTCATCTGCTCTGTCCTTCGAATCTCAACATCGTCTCTCTACATCAACTAACTTCCGTCTCCCAACATATTCTGTCTGCCAAGTTCTCTCCATCTCTCAACACTTTCTCTCTCCGGTCTCCCAATACTTTCTGTATTCTTCTGCAAAAATCCCTTCCCTCGTAACATTGGTGGGAAGTTACATAGTTCAAACCACAAATAAGCTATTATACTCCAATGCTTCTATTGGCTTGCTCTTTGACAATTGCAGCCAATAGGAAAAATTTCAAGTGCTGGACCTAAATGCAGCAGGTGTTATGTGTTCCTCCGTGAGATTTCAAATTCTCCACGGAACCTTCGTTTTCGCCAGAAGCAGTCCCCTAATTAAAGGAAGGGTCAATCATTCGACCCGAGGAATGCGAATGACCCACACCACACAGCCAGGAAAAACTTTGTGTTTTTACTCGCGTATTTAATACATTACAAACTGTGATTAACTTTTCAATAAATTTGGAGACATAGATCCTGAGAAATCAGTATCCACAGCAGCCCACTCTGGCAGCAGAAACAGCTTGTATATGGAGTCCAACAGAGATTGGACGTCATGTACTGTTACAAGAGTTCATGCACCTTCATCGACCGCAGTGACTGGCGAACGGACGCGTTCCAGTCACTTGGAACGTGTTAACCATGATACTGGGTGAGCATGTTCCGGACCGAGGATGATCACGAAAGTACGGGCAACATGCGGCCGTGCAGAAACGTATCGTTACAGATGTCGTATCACATCAGAAATATAACTGCTATTCACAAAGGTGATGCCCCATGTCTTGCCTCAGGGAATCGTGACGTGATTGTATGCACCCTTAAATCCAGGTCTCCTTGACTATGAATGATGGTGGCCGTTGATATCCTGCATGCTGTTTCGTGTGGCTGTCCTGGATGCATATTGTGATATACTTTTTTGTGTATAAAACATTTATTAATTTAAAGTACAAATATGATCAATTTTAATATTTTTGTTTATTAATTTAAGTGAAGACACGGGCTTAATCTCAGGGGATTTTGGGTCTCTCAAGAGATGGAGTATGCAGTAGCTGAAAATAGAAAGAAAAATCATTGAATGTTATTTATCCAGAGCAATGAGCAAGTTTCACAATTTTTTTTATCGCTTACCCACAATTACTGGGCCAACAAACATCCACCTCTCGAATGTTTGTGCGTCTCTCTGGCGTCTTGCAGGATTTGATCACGTCTGCTCACGTCCGTCCACTCGTCTGCCTTCTGCGGGGTCGGACCACCTCCGTCCTCTGCTCCACTCGCCTGCCTTCTGGGGTCGAGCCACGTCCTCTCCTCTCCTTGTTTCACTTCTGCTCGGTCCACGTCCGTTCTCTGCTCCACTCGCCCGCCTTCTGCCCTCTGGTCCACTCGCCTGCCTTCTGCCCTCTGGTCGCGAGCCACCCATCGGCTTCCCTTTTAAACCTTCCGACGGGAATTCCCCTATTTCACAACATTTCGGGGTTCCCCGCCCTCATTTTTTAAACTCGTTCGGCGGGGTTTTCCCGCGGGGGTTCACCATCGTCATTTTTTATACACGCTCGGCGGGCCTCCCCCGCGGGGAACCACCATCTTTCGGCCGACTAGCCATTGTTGTTGGCCGAACTGCGCCTCATAACGCCACAACCTTACAAAATCCGCCTTTTTTATCACAATATATTACTTTCATTCATGGGATATCGACAGATGCGTGCAGCTATATTGCGGTCCAACACGTGCAGGTTGACATTTCTCCTTCCTCCACGAAATCAACGCTCAAATGCAACTGCTGCATGAGAAACCTGCTAAAAAATCTCTTCCATTATGTATATATTATAACGGTTAATGCAACCGCGGCCTCTTTTGAATACGTTAAAAACATCATTTGCATATCATAGGTTCTTATATCTGTTATCCAAATTTGACGTACGTGCTGTGCGCCTTCCCACCCGTTGTTCAATCATGTATGAATATTTGCCACTCACGCATGAGCACGCCTGTTACATCACAGCGCCAACATTCCATCGATGTTGCTTGCCTCTCCGTTTTACGGTATGATTTCTTTTATAAAAGGCCCTTTACAATTTAGAAAGAATACTGTGTTTTTAATATATTTCATATTCTCCATGAACACAGATATCTGGCCGCTAGAACTAATTTGGTTTAAGATCAAAGTTGGAGCTTCCAGCGGCACTGGTGCGTTAACCCTCCGTTAGTCGTGCTAAGTCCTGGGGACCTGAAGTTAACTATTCCGTTCTTGATTACATATGTGAATGAATTATTTTTTTACAGGCATTTAACATATGCACTTAGATACATATAAGCATAATTCATACATCCAACTACAGCCTGGTTTACTTAAAATTGCCATTTTATTCGAAATATTTTCCTTCATAATTATTAAATACGGAAGTATAATTATGTAAATAAAACATCAGTTACAAGCCAGATCAATAAACATTTCCAGTGTGATTGAAATTAAGTTATTTTAAAGTACAGGTAGTTATTTTTTATATGATTAATTTTTTTATATTTTTAAGTACTCTAATTTGTAAAAATTCTGATAAAATACTCAGAAATTATATTTGTATATATAATATCATAATCTAAATAATTACATTTTCGTAAAATGAATATATTAATCAGGGTCTATTTCAACGTTTTCTGAATTTTTGATGTCATTCTTGGCAAATTATTTATTAGCGTGTACGCAAACACACAAAAAATTTCACTCTTTTCAGAACAATATTGTGTCTTTCCTTTCTCTCTAACGTGGCCCACAGTGCTTTCTTTCACTTTTTGGCATTTGGCAAGTTGCTTGTTTTTCGTATGTTGGTGCGGCTGCTCTATACTTTTCCAAAAGAATTTTTGGAAAATTCTTTGAAGTTGAGGAATTACCACATCTATAGCTAACTTTTTCGCCGTGTTTCTTCTAGGAGAATACTCAGAGCTATTGCCACTATGTTTAATTCTTGAATTTATTCCAGCCATGTTCAAATAATGATAAAAATGTACCATGGTCACTTTCTTGTCAATCGCTACGTATTATGAGTAGCATGTAATTTATCTATAACATCTACGACGAATTTTATCTACATTTTGAGGAATATTCAAGTTGAATATATTTTTACTTATTTTCCACTATTGAAAAACGGAAGGTTGTTACTAAAGGCCACAAATATACAATTCACTTGTGAAAATAAAAATTAAGTATTTGGCATTAAAACTGAATAATCGACAAGGATTTTTACGATAAGAAACTATATTTTGACTCCGTACTACTGCGGCAATGATCGCAGCAGGTCTTCCGGACCTGATTCAAGCGTCATGCTCCAAGAAACTACGGTTGGGTTTGGAATTTGACCTTGGCAAAGCATTGATAACACATTCCTCTAAGATGTCATCAATGTTCATCCCTCTATATGACCTGGGTACAGGGTTAAAAATATAATTAAATAGCGTAGGTCCACTGGATCTACCGCGACTAACCGAGCGTTTACAAGTTGATATGGGATTGTAACTTCCGAACCAAAGTAAAATAAGCTCTAATATTTTCCACAGTTAAATTGTGGGTCAAGGGTTACTTTATTACAAAATTTTATGAGTTTTGGAGATGGTCGATCTCGGTGATTTGATTGGAAGGACCACAATTACTTCACTGTGATGCGTTTGTCAGCCGAAATCATGTCGTTAATGCCTCAGGAGGTAGTTAAGTGTGGGTCTTGCGGCTTCAAGGAGTATCCCCTTTAATCAGGTAATATGCTTCCAAATCGACGAACTGCATTGTAATCGCCATACACATTTTTCAACCTCATATGGACGTTTTCCACTAACTCTATCTCAAAGTAAAGAAATTTGATAACACCAAGTTTCTTTTGACGAATGTTAAGTTCAACAGACATCTTGAAGCGCCTCTAACGGGAAAAGGTTGAAATAAATTTGAACACTTGTTGGAAGGATATATCCTTGAACTCCATAGATTACAAAGATGCATATTGAGAAACAAATTTAATTTACTTTTGGAATGACCCTCGTAATTAATTTTAGGAGGCAGCATTTGAAAGAACTTATGTTAGAAAATAAATATATTACAGATTATAATAATAATACAACCCCAGTAAACTGTTCCAATTTTAACAATACCATTAATTCAATTATCTGTCATTCATAAATTTACAAATTCAGCCAATATGTCAGCGAAACAATATTTTGCGACGTTTAGTGCAGATTTTTAAGACTTCTTGATTTATAGATAAGTAATCACATTCCAACTAAAGTTTCAATTTGAATGAACAAAAAAACAAAGGACACCGAAATGCTGTGGTGTAGTGGTCAGCGTCGCTGCCTCGCATCACAGAGGTCGTAGGTTCGAATCCTTTGTTTACACACTGTAAAACTATTACAGTTAACAAGAAAACTAGTTTCCCTATCGTAGTCGCTAATAAAGATAGTACTTCTTGGGACTCTAATACATTCACGAACGCAGTCCAAAATTTTGTTTATTCCTATAGATTTTTATCAATTCAAATTTAAACTTCAGGTGAAATTTGATTACCCATCTATGCATGAAGAAGTCCGTAAATTTGGACGGAACTTTGTAAAATAAGTTAAATTAAATAATTTTTTTTTAATATTGGCTGAATACGAAATGGAAAAGTATTCCGAGAAATTAAAAATACCTTTAGTTCATTTTGAAAAACTCAGAGCAAGTGACAATTAGAAATCGTCTAGAAACACGATTTTGGAGGTTATTATTTTGTAGTCAAGTTATTGTTGTTCCGCACCTTCCTCTATAATAATTTTTATGCAATAGTTCAGTACCGGATTTCCCAAAATGTGTTCCGCGGGGCCTGAATAGGCGTTCCGCAAACAATTGGAGCGATTCTATGTTATGGATTATAATGTCATGTTATATTACCATTTAATCAGTTCGTCTAACATAAACTCCGTTTGCATCGAACGGGAGAAAATCGAAACACAAAGTTGCGAAACAAAGAAACCCTATTTCTCGTTCCCTGCTACAATAGGATCCATGAGTAACAATGAATAGTGCGATATTTATTTTATTATGTGTAATATAAAATTAGCAAAGGATTGAAAAGTTGAGTGGCGCCGACAAGTCGGCGCAGAGAGAGGCTGTATGCCTCTGGAATGCCGTCACATCACGTACGAATCTGATCTGCGTTATTTTGGCAAATAACTAGCGTGAGAAGAAAGATCAACGGAAACAACATTTGAAATACCACGTGGCTGTACGGCCAATGGGGTTTCGTGGTTAAAGACAAATCGATAATGAAAGATCGATTTAGAGGTTTTGGACACAGCAGTGAGGTTGTGTAAACGGTCATTCGGCTCTGAGAATCTGGAGCAAATGGACGGGAACTGATGCCTGGTCCTGGACGCATATGCAGAAGGAGGGCGACTTGTGCTACAGAAGGCGACGCCATATAACAACCAACCACACCCTGTAACGAGGTTCGCTGCCAATTTTCCAATCCATGACGTTTACGAGGGTATCGCCCACGGTATTGAACCTGAGATAATCTAGATCTGATCGCTTCGCCGAACCCTAAATTCCTTTGTAAATATTTCCCTCTTTAATGTTTTTCCTGTTAATTTTTCACATGTAAATAAATTTCCCAATATTTCTCAGTTACCATTTAATTTATTCCCCACCGCTCCTACAAATGAACAAGTGTGGGTGTGTTCAGTTAACCAGAATCCTGTACGAAAGAGATAGAGATTGCCATAGCCCACAATTATACAATTATTATTTTATTTAACTTGACAATGAGCAGCTATGACCAAAAAATAAGCCATCCTTATTCACCTTCGTTTGTGGAATTTAATTCAACAGCACATAACTGCAGTCTGTCAGGACCATTCAGTGCAGCGGTCCTCACCTCGAGGTACATAGGAAAAGTTTAGTGGCCACTTCTATCCAGATTATTTAAAACTTAGTGGGATAACATGGCCAGTGACCACAAAACACTTTTATTACATACTGAAGTGAGATGGATATCTAGAGGATAAGCACTATTAAGACTTTTTGAACTCGAAATGAGTTTTTGGTCTTCTTGAAGGGAAAAAATAATTCCGGACAACATTTTGTTGAAGTTTTACCAAATCTTTCATGGTTGAGTGAACTCGCCATTCATGAATTCAATGAACTTATCATTACAAGGTGAAAGTATTAAAATTTTCAATACAAGATATAAAATTGTAACTTTTGATAAAAAAATAATACAATTTTGGATTTCGTGAGTTGAATCTGACGATCTTAATTGGTTTCCTGCCATACAAGAATGTTTGAATGAATTAAATTTTAAAGTAGACGAAGTTTCCTGAATGTTATTATAACATCTACATAACTTGAAATAAACTCTTTTGGAAGATTTTCCGAAAACTAGTAAGGACGATTCCTGCGTTCAGAATACATTTTCTATTTCGGAGCAACTGACTATGAAAATCTAATTGATTTAATCAGTGAAAGGAAAATACAATGATCAGTCTTCATGTGATTTCTAGGTGACTTTGACAGCAGAGTAGCCCAATATTTCAAAACCAGCTATTATGGATTTCCTTCCGTTTTATACAATCTATACATGTGAAACTGGATTTTTTTATTATGCTGCAATGAAGTCAAAGTGCAGCAATCGGCCACACCAGATATTAGAAACCAATTTATAATTCAACAAGATATGCAATTCAAAATCATCAGTCACTGGGTATTTATTTATATATTTATATTATATTACCGATCTTTATTTAAAAATAATTGCTAAATCAAATCTTATTTTACTTTTTACGACTAGGAATCACCCATCCTAAAAAATAAGCCAAGTGTTCCGCTAGAATGTCAGATTTTACCAACTGTTCCATTGGAGAAAAAGCTTGCAAAACCCTGGGTTAGTAGCACAACTCTAAAGACACAAAGCAGGAATTTCTAATTCTAACACAATTAGCGATTGAAATAGTGTTCAACTCATTACCTAAAGAGTTAGTTATAAAAGTTTCAAAAAACAATGGAAAACATTTTTTCAGGTGTTACTAGCATTCGTTTGTCTTTTTTGCGTGTTTTATTCAATGTAATTTAAACTCAACTTATTTTTCATTTAATAATTTCTATTATCACCAAATAAGTGGATCCCCAATGGGAAATTCTTTGGCCCCTTTCTTTGCCGAGATTGTGATGAGAGATTTGGACGCATAATGTATCTCATTATTAGATTTCAAACCATTATACGTTGATGATTTTTTTTGCATCATTACAAAAACTAAATTATACAATTTAATCCAAATTTTCAATAGTTATCATCAAAATTTAAATTTTACTTATGAAATAGAACAAATTAACAGTATTATGTTTTTTCTTGATGTTCTGATAAGTGTTTTAAATAAAAAATTATAACCAATCGGTATCAAAAATCGACATATTTAGGAAGAGTTCTTAATTATATGTCAAATCATCCCATTGCCCAAAAGAAAGCCATGGTTTTTAATCTTGTAGATAAGGCTGTCAAGTTGTCACATCACAAAAACCGCAGGGAAAATATAAATAAAGTTACCAATATTCTGTTACTAAATTCATACCCAATCAATTTCATTGACAAACATGTCAAAATTAGATTGAATAAAATCAGGTATTCCGACAATAATTTATCTGTTTAAAAGATTAAAAGCAGAAAAATGAATTTCATAATTTTACCTTGTATAGCTAACATACAATATAAACTAATTGACTTGTTTTATAATTACGGTGTAGATGTTGTTTTTAAATCAATAAATAATTTAAGTTGCGTTAAAAATATTAAAGACAAAATTAGCTTTCTGGAAAGACATAATGTTATGTACAAAATTAATTGTTTAGATTGTAACGCATTGTATATCGGACAAACTAAAAGAGCTTTAAAATGTCGCATTAAAGAAAATAAAAACAACATCAAATTAGACATTAAAAAGTACAAAGTTGTGTCCTAACACAATTTCGATTGACAAAATGTGGAAACTTTAGGCGAAGAGAATAATTACTTGTGGAGAATTTTGAGTGAAATGTTGTATATGAGGTGCAACCCTCAGGCAATCAAGGTTAAAAAAGACACGAATAATTTGAACAAAATTTGCCATACTTTTTTGTTGCAGTAATTTAACGTTTTAATTTTCCCCTCCATTGTTAAAATTTAAATGGCGAAAGCACTCATTGTTACTACATGATTTCGGCCGTAACCGTCAGGGGCTGGAGATGCTACAAATTACTCTCATGTAATTCTTCACATGTAAATTCAAATATCTTTTTGACTGAAGGAGTCAACGAGTAAATATTATGAACTGCTAAATTTGTAAGTTTTGAACCATGTTTTTTATACATAAATTAAAAAATTGTAATATAGAACCCATATTTAATTTCTTGTAATATTATGTTTTTGGTACGCCTGAGGAAGTCTTAAAATGGAGACGAAATGTCGCTTTCGAATAAATAGTGATAAATTTGTATGCTGACTTTTCGGCCGTCGTTTTATTTTATTGAAATAGTGTCGTGGCAACCAAGCCACACTATCACAAGAACCTTCTAGAAGGACATGTATATAAAAATCTCAGCGCTGAGTGTTCATAAACAGAGAAAACGTGTGTAAATAGTGTATATAGAGAGATATGAAACAACTCTTGAGAAAAAAACATATACGTGATCACGTGACAACGCTGGGCATGTTTAACGTTTCAACCTTGACCTTTTCAGTAAGGAATTCTCATGCAAGTATAATGGGGATCGTTTTCGATATTGAATGGCATTGTCGGGTCAGAAAGATTCCAAATTTGCTAGTTTGTAGCTGGAAGTCATTATTCGTAGACATGAAACCACATTGAGGAGATGAATGAAGTTTTATACTTCACAGAAAAAGAGATAAAATCCCTTTTCTGCCTATAAATATACACATGATAATCTGATATCTTCTTTGAAAAATTGTTCGTCGAATAGTTTTATACAAGTAAATAGGACAATTAATGACTGGAACAATCTGCCTGCAGGAGTGTTTGGGGAACTTCCTCTAATAGAAAGAAAATTTCGACTCAATCCAAGTTTAGTGTAGTGTAGTGAAGTGATCAGTGCTGCGAAATCTCTAAAAATATACTACAGTGAAATATATTTCCAGTTTTTTAGTTTTGTTTCTTTTTTTCAGTCAAAAACAATACTATTCTTTTAAAAAAAAATCATTTCTAATAATATGATTCCACACTTATTTATTTATATTGAATATAATTATACATTCAACTATAGGTTAAATATGGTCCTTACGACCAGTTTGTTAATTATTGTTTAAGTTGTATGTATCTGCCACCGGGCATCTGCCCATTTGTAGATTTAATAAATAAATACATACAATACATGTTACATGTCTACATCTAAAAGAGCTATCATTTTCAATTAGAACTTCTCAGTTTCCGGTGAAGTTGATAAGATTTGCCACTACAACTTCCGCCTTTATGGAATATTGCGGCATCGTCGACGTTTCTCTCCTCGCATACGTTCAAACTTATCGTGAATTATTTTTGTTTCCTCATTTAATACTGGCCTTATTAAACTAAATCATTCGTTTGTTCGCTGTCCACCAGCAATGTGAACTATTATCTCATTTTCTTTCGCCGTGTATTTTATAGGAACAACCACATACCAACATTTATTAAACTCCTTGATTATTAGACAAACGTTCCCTCAACGATTCTGGGGAAAATGTAATCAAGCGAAGGCCCACCAGGTCAATTCATTTGCCGCACCTCTGACATTTCAACTGGCTCCACTTCTTTGTAGTTACAACTGCTCTTGCCTCGTGTCCATGTGACATTTCCAAGTAGAGTCATTTACAGTGTATTTACGGCCACAGTAAAATTACTCCATTTTACACTTTATGAAAACTTGATAAAAAGAAAATTCGTATTCCTGAAAACTGATGGCTCGAAATTCACAGTTCCCATTAGTCCTTCTTCTCCCAATGTTTGTTAAACATAATTTAACAGTGCTTTCATTCTCAAATGTGACTCAAAATTAACAGAATGTTAGGCTACTAATTGCTGGAACTTATTTAGTACTAGCTGGCTGCCCGGCGTTGCCTGAATACTTATTGATACTAGTAATGAATTTTAATCAATTCGACAATAATGTCTTCGTCGTTATACATACAGGGAGTTCAGTTTATCTGAAGAATTTGAAATATCTCGAGAACCACACATCGGATTAAAAATAAAAGTGAATGAAAAATGTTTGTCTCGAAGGGGGACATGTAATGATTCGAAACGCGACCCCCTGGGGGTGGGGAAGAATGAATGAATGAATGAAAATAGCCTATGTTGTTCCATTCAGGGCAAAGGCCTCCTGCAAGTAGGGGTGAGCTAATCCGCGTAGATGTCTTATTAATACACTACACTACACTTAGTTGTAGTTCTAGTTCTATTCTGATCCATTGTCCTCCTGCTTGTTTTTTGAATAGGTCCGTCCACTTGCGTCTTGGTCTCTTGCCTATGTAGGAGTCCCATGTGGTAGCTTCTAATATCCATCTTTCATCTTGTAGCCTCACAACGTGTCCTCTCCGTTTCCATTTGGTCGTTGTAGCCTCTTGAGCAACGCCTATTGTTGCTGACATCCTATGTATCAAGATGTTTGATACTCTATCTTTCAGAGAAATGCCAAGGATTTTCCTCTGCATTTCCCTCTAGCATACTTGTAGAGTACTCTGACAGCCCATGTTTGACACCCATAAAATAATACTGGATAAACGCAGGTTTCTAGTGTCTCCATTTTGAGCCTCCTATTTAGGGTTCTGTCTAACAATATAAACTTTAGGGACCAGAAAGTTTTCCAAGCTGATGAAACTCTTCTCTTTATTTCTTCTTCCATTTTGTTGCTGAAGGAAATTATTTGTCCTAGATATATATATTGTGATGTATACAGTAGCTCTGTTCCTTCAAGATATATTGGAATTTGTACTCCGTTTGTCATCACTTGTGTTTTAGATTTATTCATTGATTGTCCTGCCAACTTGTTGTGTGAGTTTAACTCTTGAAGCATTGATTGTAACTTTCTTTGAGTTATGGCGAATAGAACTATGTCGTCTGCAAACCTCAAGTTTGTTAATCTCTTGCCATTAAGGCCTATTCCATGTTTCTTATTCCATTTTAATTTTCTGAATATATCTTCCAGCATAAAGGTAAATAGGGTCCCCTTGTCTGACTCCTCTTTCCACACGGAAATGTTGGCCTGTTTTTTTTCAGTTTTTACTTTGTTTATAAATTTTTCTTAGTAACTGGATGTTACTCCTTGGTTGGTCAGTGCTTGAAGTATGTTTGGGTGTTCGATTGTATCAAAGGCTTTGCTGTAATCTACAAAAGATAGGTAAATTTTTAGTGTTATAAATGTGACTTTTGTATTATTTGATTGATGGTTTGGATATGGTCCACTGTGCTGTAACCTGCCTGTTATGAGGGTTGATTCTCGTCAAGTGTCTTTGTTATTCGCCTTGTTAGTATTTTTGTGAACAGTTTATATAAGTTTGACATCAGGCTTATAGGTCTATAGTTGTTCAAGTCATCCTTCGTACCTTTTTGGTGGAGTATAACCGTGTTTATTTTCCATTGGTCGGGAATGATCTCCGTTTGTATGATTTTGTTGAAAACTTCTGTGATGATTGGTGTTAAGAGATCTGCAGCTTCTTTTAAGAGCTCATTGTATATATTACCATCACGCGGTGTCTTTCCATTCTTAGGTTCATTAATTGCTGTTCTAACCTGGGAACTCCCTTTTTTTTATTAAAGATTCGGATTCTCCAGAAAAAAATCACTCCAATTTGACCTACGAGTCGAATCATTTCGGTCACAGATGTCGTTGAAATCGACAAAAATCAAATTGGGTAAAATCGTTGAAAAATGGGGATATCGCAAGAAATAGGCACCAGATCAGCAAAATAAAAGTGTTATTACAAATGCTATTCAATGACACCATAACCGAGGGTGGGTAAACGAATTATGTAATTGAACAATGAAACGCAAAGGAACGCACCTAAAACCAGCAATATAAATTGTGAGAGGCAAGGGGACTCACATAAAACAAGAATCCCAAGGGAACTGAAAACTACAACTTCCACGCCGTTGTTCTTCGGTAACGTCAAACGTAGTTACTACTTATCAGTAAATGAATAAATGAACTTCTCTGTATTCTTTCGATGGCAGCGCAATCTGCGAAATAATTTCCATGATTAATGAATTGAAATCAATGGTATTTGACATTATAAAAACAAGATTCCTATAATATATTGTTTTACCATTCAAAATTTTGATATAATTCGCTTACCCACCCCTGGGACGTGGGGGTGGATGGACGGTTATGGTGTCATTAAGTAGCATTTGTAAGAATATCAAACACAATTAATTTTATTTTGCTGATCTGGTGGCTATTTATTGAGATATCCCCATTTTCAACGATTTTTAGCCATTTTGATTACAATGCTATGTGACCGAAATGGCTCGAATCGTAGGTCAAATTGGAGTAATTTTTACTGGAGAATCCAAATCTTTTAATAAAAAATGGGGGTTTCCATTTAAGTTTTTTAACTCTTCCCATGTCCAAGCCCCCGGGGGAGGGTCAAGTTTCATATGATTACATGTTCCCCTTCGATACAAATATTTTTCATTCACACTTTTTTTTGATCCGATGTGTGGTTCTCGAGAATGTCTTCAGATAAACTGAACACCCTGTATAATATCACTTGTCGTTTGGGTGGCATAAATAATTTGACTGCGAAAGCAATGCTTTGTGACTACTATAACAATTTAAATTGGAGAAAGCAAAGAAGAAGCGTTTTGATGTGTTGGAATTTCACAATCAACAGCACACACGAACTGAAATAGCGCTGTTTGTATTTGATTCAATACGATTCTGTCAAACTCGTACGCCTGTTAAACCGACTCAGTAGCCATCTATTTTAAAATGCTACAACTGCTTTGAAAATTTCGCGGGGCTTCGCGTACCATCTGTTGAAACTTTTCGAAACTAACCTTAACGTGGACTTTTCTTGCTTGAAGATGGGGAAGGAATATTCTTTGCAGTGGACAAAGCAACTTACCATAATTTCATCGCAAGGGTGTAGAAATACATACGGGAAAAGAAAGGTACGCGCATTTGTATGTATATAAATAGGATTCACCCAATTTCCATTTCTAAATTTTAACTAATTGTATTAGAGTGTGCATTTTGGATCGAATGAATAGCAGACAAAATGACAATTAAGGAAGTCACATTCCCCTTACAGATAAATATTCACCTAGAAGACGACAAAAACAGCTATCGATTTGTCAATTATTAACTCAGACGCGTCCATAGATGGTTAACCTAGCTTAATGGTGACACGGAGAATCCGTCTGGATTGTGGGTGGTACTCTCGTAAAGGAGTGATTGGATCACCGATCTAACCGCTTGCGATATACGAGAAAGTAATTAAAATAAATATAACTAAGAAAATTTATTCTGTTAATTTGTAACATTCGGAATCAGCGCAAGACATTGTTGTGCATTATGATTGAAATTACGCTGGCTGAAGTGGGAAGGTAACTCATTAACTTAAATAATTAATGGTTCAATCAGCGTTCATCTGCAGGTTTCAAGATGCATCAGTTGCAATTGCCGACAAAAGCTGCTCGTTGTTGTGACCTCGAACGACCAAACACGATCATTTATTGCTGCACAGAATCCTCGAAATCATTTTCGGAATATCAGTATATTATAAGTATATTAAACTCTTCTAAACTGTGTTCATTCTTAAGACTTAAAACTGATCCGTCCATGACTGAAAAGGCCTATAAAACTATTCGTCTGAAAAACTGCGTATAATACTTCTCCGTCTAAAATCTACTAACTGTTCCTCTAAGGAGTTGAGTATCTTATAACTTCTGGCTCCACTTATTTTTAACGGCGAGGTTGAAGGTATTGCCCTTCGGCAGTTGAAGAACATTTTGGTGATCTTTACAATTATTCACGTCAACCGTACCGCTTGTACGTTGGCAATTTGGCATATATACCGTCCAGCTTTCCGGTGTCGGTTGTCTCTCTTATTATCAATCATACTGTCAGTATTACTGAGTGTGAATGGTGGACTGTTGTCGTGAATGACGGATATCTTGATCTTTTGATGTCTTAGCGCCAGTTTTAGGGGGTGGCAGGCTCACCCAGATCCCGCCTCCAAACTGGTGGGGCCAGGACAAAGAATTTCTACCTGCTTTCCCGTTTGCCGTTGCTGAGGGGTTAGTGACCCTATAAAGGATCCGAAAAAAGCTCTCTATCAATAGCTGCAGAAATATTATGTTTTTTTTCCCCGCAAGGCGGATCCACAAAGAAAGAGATTCAAACAAATTGTTCAGGAAGTGAACAATATCCGATACAGGCCACGCCACGTGCTACATATTTATTGTCTTCAATTTCACGGAAACGGCGCGTGTGGTTGAGCCATAATTATTGGAATTTATATTGCTGCACTGCTTGGAATCTGAACGAAATGCAATTAAGCGGTACAAGAGAGCTAAACGAAATAATCTGCAATCCGAAAAATATCCGATAGGCAACACGAAAAGTAGTTACAGTAAAACGAGATCTGAGAGGGTAAAGAGGCAATTGACCAGAGTATTCCTGAAAAGGCGTTTTATTCAAAATATTGTCCGGCAGTAATTTTATGTATAAATTCTTCTAATGAGCAGGAACTATTGCAAATTTCATATTGAATAGTTAAAATACTCGTAATAAGTGTTGGTAATTGCCGGCTTCTTTCTTATCCCTGCCCTTAAGATTAATTATTAATTATTTAGCCTTTCCAAATGGGGATTTATATCTTAACTTTGATATGCATAAGGTGAAGTAACAAATTAGAACATCTATAATGTACCAACATTCAACCCATTTAGAACACCAATCAACTTTCACTCATTTAAGGGATGACTCCAAATAAAAGTAGCATCATATTACACTTATTTGGATCTTTTCAATATGGACTTCAACCTTTTACTTTATTCTACTATCTATTGTTTATTTTGCACAGATGCAGTTCAGCCATGTCCAGCAATTTCTTGAAGACCTGCTCGTTCAGAAATAATTTCTACAGTCTCCTTCAGAATTTTTCGCTGAAATTTCACACAGTAAATTTAAGTACATATGCTTTTCACGATTTTTTATGATTCTTTCGCCCATCGTTAAAGTCCGCTGATCTTTTACTGACAATTGCCATTATTATAATAATAGTTACGACTTTATAGACATTATATATTTGTTTTCCTCCTGTTTCAAATTTTGTTAGTTTTGAATAAGACGCAAAGCAAACTTCAAAACGTCGGCATATCTAAATTTTTTAATTAGTCTCTCAATTTTGTAAGGTTTGCATATTAATATAAGGTCACATCTACTTTAATTAGTTCCACAGACGTTAATTTTTACATTATTGTCATTATTATAGACAAATAGGTTGGTCTCTTTTAATGGACAACTGCTCCTGCTGGCTTTTGCAGGCAACTGAAGACTGTCAGACTGATTGATCTGATTGACGCCAGGATTGCCAGTCTGATCGATCATTGAAACTGACAGTCTTGAAAGACCGTGTAGAGACCCCTTTACTGAGTGGGAATGGTGGACTGATACCGTGAATGACGAATATCTAGACGTTTTGATGTATTAGGGGGATGGTAGTCACGTCCAGATCCCGCCTCCAAAGTGGTGGGGCCAGGACAAAGAACTTATACCTGCAACCCCTGTATGCCGTTGCTGAGGGGTTAATGACCATATAACAATCCCGAAAAAGAAGACATTTATCAATAGCTGCAAAATATGATGTAAGTTTTTTTCTCGCAATGCGGATTCACAAAGAATAAGATTCAGACAAATTAAAAAAAATCTATAATTGTTCTCACTGTACCTCTATTAAAGAAAAGTGAATAATTTCGGCCAAAAATGGTCAGAATTAAAATTGTTCATTAATTTAATTAATCACTACGTTTCGTTTCATTATTTGGAACATCCTCAGGTGATCTACAAAAATAATTATAATTTAAGTAATGAAATGAAAAAATAAATCGATTAAATATGCCTATATATAAAAAATAAGTTGTACTTACAGAAAAATAATCCAAAAAAATCCAAAAGATGTATAATATAAGATTGCAGAAAGATTTATTTGTAAATTTGTACTGAAGCACGAGGAACTATATTCGAGGCTTGTTGTTGAACGACTAACCAGTATTTATGATCTTTCCGCTTTCCTTTATGGGGTGGGGGACCTTTTAAAGGATTATGCCGACTGGTAAGGCCTTTGCTTTTCAGGAGAAGTTCGTGTGTCGTGTACAAATTTATTTGACAATAATATTTAACAAATATTGATTTTATTAACAATGAATAAATTAAAAATTAAAAATAAATTGAAATTAAAGTTAAAGGAGACAATCATAAGTTTTGTTTTGGTTGTGGGTATCACTTTTTATATTCAAGGAGGAAGAATGGGATCTAATTTGTAATATTTCACTAATTAAACGAGAAAAATAATTTGTTTCAGTATCTAAAATTTTTTCGTTCGACCAGTCAAAATTATGGTTGTTTAATAGTGTGTTTTTGACAACACAGTATCTTTATTGTATTTTATGCTGTTTTTGGGTTCGCCAATTCTTGTCCTTAATGATCTTTTTGTCTGGCCAATGTAACATGTAACCATGTAAACAATTAATCTTATACACGATGTTGTGTTTTTCATAACTGTTTATCTTGTCTTTAATATTGTGGACTAAGTTTAATCCATTTGTCGTCCTAAATATGATTTTGATTCCGTAATTTATTAATAAAGATTTTAGTTTATTTTGTATGTTTTCAAAGGAGGGGAGTGTTATAAATATATTTTTGTTCCGGGGACCAATTGGTTTTTGGAATATGTTTGTTTGTTTTAATTTCTGGAACCTAATTTTGATGTATTCATTAATAAGCGGAGGGGGATAGGAATTATTTTGTAGGACATTTTTAACAATTTTGAGGTTTTAATTGTGATATTTTTGGTGGGCAAGTTTTATAGCTTTGTCTGTCAAATTATATATCATGGCTATTTTTGTGTAGAGGGGTGATTAGAATTGTAGTTTAGGACTCTGTCCGAAATTTTTCAACTTCATTCAGACAAATTGTTCAGAAACTGAACTATATCCGAATCATGCCACATCACGTGCTACATATTCATTGACTTCAATTTATTCTGAGCACAAGTGTCAGACTCGACAGAAAGCTGGTCTCTAGATGTTGAAATTTCTCCAGCGAATATTGACAAACACAAAGTTGCTATACGTGTGTCCTAAATATCTGCCAAATATATTAATTTCTCACTTGCACCGGTGAATATCAACAACCACTATTTTAATCTAAAGAAAGTAAAAATTCGGGGATCTGCACGTCTACAATGGACATCAAGGAGGAAAATTTATTTTTAGAGGTTCGTAGCATTTTGGTTGATTGGAATGCAGAATCAATTTCGCAAGATTAACCCCTGTTGTTCAGTCAGTGCTTGAGACTAAGGCGTGCAAGGTTGCGGCTTGTCTTCAATACAATTTTCATTATCCTCTTATTACGCATTTCAATATAGTCTCGGTCTAAATCTCTTTCACAACCAATGACAACTTCTCCGAGCTGCTCATCAGTTTCAATATTTGTAGTTATATTACCATTCAGAGATGAGGATGCTATTATTCCTCTTTTGGTTCATGGTTCAGAGCTTCATGGTGTATTGCTTTGGGGTAAATTGGGCAAAGGGTAAACATTACCATTAATTCATGAAGTTAAAATATGTTGTATATCCTGCTTGGCCCCTTCGATTTAACTTTGTGTTTGACTACTGTAAATTATTATGGGGAGGTTTTTTTTAAAGTTATTTAATGAAATAACTTTAAGGGTGTGAAATAATAATTTTATACATATGCACGCTATTACAAACAAATAAAATAAATGAATTCAAGGGGACGATTTTTAAATATCAGGGTTAATTACTCATCGGGGTAAGCACGTGCAGCAAAGTTTCATTTACTTGACAACCCATGTTTTGTTTTCATTAGTGTCTTGATGCAGGTTACTAAGCGACCGCAACTTCGGGCTGAATTGTAGATTTTCCCTCTGCCGGCGGAAAGTGGTATGAGCTTGGTGCTATCGGTGATTGAGGAAAACCCAGTTTGTCCTTCTTCTTCCCTCTGGTCTTCCTTGTTCTCAACACCAATTCACTAAAGAGCAACAATTCACACTTCATTTTCAACTCTTGTTGCACACTCCAGCTTACACATCCCTTTCAAAATCCGTTCAACTCTAGCTTTCTCCTCCCTTCCACACCCTTATCAGCTCTCCATCTCTACCTCCTCGCCTTCCCAACGCCTAGAACTATTCTCCTACTCTTGATGCAGGTTAGTTAGTAGGCTGCCGGAACTTCCTTCTTCCTTTTTCCTCTACCGGCGGAAAGTGGGATGAAACTCATACAGCCGTACCTCACTTTCAATCTTGTTGCATCCTCCAGCTTACTTCTCCCTTTCACGTCCTGATCAACTCTCCATCTCCATCTCGACGTCTAGAACTATTCTCTTACTCTGCCTCCTCGCCTTTTCAACGTCGTGCACCACACTGAATATTTTTCGGCTCCTCACCTCCCATCTCAACTCGTATATCCCTCCTCCAAGGGAAAACGCTATCCCACGTGATGTTTGTTTCCACCAATCCTCGAGAGTCCTTCGTCCGGCGCGGGAATATTTCCATGACACAGGGGACAGTGTCCTTCGGAAATTTTTATGGGAGATTGCTCCTTCGGCAAAATAAAGCTCAACATTACAAATACGCTGACTGCCATGTCTCCCGACCGTCAGCCTGGCACCGGGAAAAAACCCTTTTTACCTGCCTGTCGTCAGTTAGAATGTTCTTGCTGAATTTTTATACTATTTAAAATTCCATAAATTCGAATAGAATTTGGGAAGGTCCTATTGCGCTGAAATACTGCGAGACTTTCTGAGAAATATTTTCACAGCCTCCTTCATTGTACATAACTCAGATAAGACTGTATTGCTGAATATATATTCTTATATTTAACTTGTAATTCTTTAAGCATACCTAATCTTCTCCCATAACTTCTTCTAAAGTGAGCTTCGGAAAGTATAGTTTATTGAACAATTCATTGTAGTACTGGACAGTCATTTCTCCAGATTTTTATGGCGCAATCAACGTTTCTGTTACACGTCTACAATCTAACCGAGTAATGCACTTAGTTTTATCAGAGTTTCTGGCATGAGAGAAATAAAGATAATAGTCTTTTCGTTTAGTTTCAATCAAAGAATTTCATTTTTCAAAAAAATTGTATCACTAGCCATCATGACAGTTTGGGATAAGAAAGAAAAATTAGCAGATGTTGCAGTCACACTGAGATTCTACGTGAGACTGATGAAGACGGAAATCGACAACACATTTCGTATCATTTGTACAACGAGATAAAATAACTCACCGATCTGCAATTGTCGACATCCACAGGCATGTATACTATTATAGACAAATAATCGGCCATCATCCGGCGCATTTGTATGTGTCGACACTAAACGGAGAATGAACAAAGTTATATATTAAACACAATGGGCTAATACGCACCACAAGAGCAGAGTCGATATCGTAGCGATTCTGGACATGACGCCGCACGCTTCAGTTTCCATCTACAATACAAAACAAATTCAGTGGAATTTATTTAAATTTAGAATTAATTATAGCGTGAATATCTATGTAAAACTGTAAATAACATAAAATATATTGATTATTACAACTTTCTCTACGTTGGTGAATTGCGGATCCTGTTTAATCGCGAGGTCTATTATGAAATAATCTAAGCAAAAGAAATCGAAAAACTCGTGGTAAAACAAAGGCAGCGGTTCGTTACTTCCACGCTTCGTTGCTGGTTGGCCGAGACGAGAATGGAAAGTATCCACGATTTCCAATACGAAACCGGCTCTATCTAACTACAACCGTCAAACATTCACCATACTCAAGATGATGGCTTTCTTTCACACGATTTTAACAAACCGCAACGATATTTTAACCAAATTATTTGGAAAACAATTATGAAACAAAAACAGCAGATATTTTAATGAGAAGTGAGCAATAGCTCGTGCACTCGGCCGAACCCGTCTTGTAATACTATTTCTTTCTAAAATATTTGAAAAAATACATATTAGATTACTTCATTTCTTGAATAAATATAAGATTTTATGAACAGCACAGCATGGCTTCCTTAAATGAAAGTCCACAGATAGAGTAATGTACGACTTCATTCTAAATATCCAGAATTCATTGAATGAAGGACTGAAGGTAGCTGCCATATTTGCTCATCTCTCTAAGGCTTTCCACACCTACATCACCAAACATTAATAAAAAATTTGGAATATTATTGAATTTGGGGGAATGCGTCACTTCTACTAAGATAAGTAGTAGTTGAAACTAAAGACGGCCAACTTCACTTATCCGATAGGGAGTTTATAACATGAGGAGTTCCTCAAGGATCAATTCTTGGGCCTTTACTTTTTATTCTATAGATAAATGAACTTCCAGGATACGTACATCCTCTAAAATAGATTCTCTACGTGGATGACGTAAATATAGTTATCGCAGATAAAAACTTCTATAATCTGGTTAAGAAAGTAGACAGCAGCACTGTGGACGGTCTAAATGTTTGCTTTAACGTGAATAAACTATCCCTGAACCTAGATAAGATTAAGTTAGTTGAGTTTAGTGCTGATGCTAGTAATAGTTCAGCCTCTGCTTCAGCCTTTCCTGGGACTTCGGATTCATGATAAATGAAAGTGTAATGAGCATATAGATCTGCTTGTTATTCTCTCACAACACTAATGCAACACCTTGACAAAAAGTACGTCAAAATGGTTTACTTGGCGTATTTTCGCTCAATGATGTGCTATGGCGTCTCTAACTGCTCCAGGAACAATCAAATATTTAAGTTAGAATATTTTCTAGTAAGAATTCTAGATCCAGTTGCAAACTTTTTTTCAAAAGTTTGCAAATACTTACTTTAACAAGCGTATATATTCATGAAATGTTAACGTTTGTAAAGCGGGACATAAATTTGTTCCAAACGAATGGTTAATTTCATGAATACGCGACTAGAAATTGTCGGACAAGCACCGCCTTGTATTCACAATACCGGGATAATTTTATACAACAGCCTTCCTCCACAGGTTAAATACAATAACTACAGAAGTTTCATGAATCAGAGTTCTATTAAATGGCGCTGCTGTTATAGTATATACAGGATTTTTTCTTAATCATCCCCCTAATAATTAAAATTAAGGTTCCTGCAAAAGTGTTGAATGTGTTGCCTTGTGAAATCACCTACTACATAGCTTTAAACTTTCTGTACAGTTTCTTTCTACTGTGTTGTTTGTTTGTTTGATGTATTGGCTGGAGCTACTAGAGAGGGAAGGTCAGATTCCTGGTCAGTGAAAACTCCATTGCGTCTGTTTGTGTTTCTGAGTGTGGGTTCGTGTAGTGTTTTTAATGCCTTTAGACTATATACTTTTTATTTCATTCATTTATTTGAAGATTGTTTGTAATTAATTATGTACCATATTTTGTTCTTAAAATAATTTGTAATGTATGACGTATCCTACTTCCTCAATAGAGGACTAACGGCAACAACAATAAATCTAAAAATCTTAATTGAACATTAATATGGATTGCTTTTGTGAAATTTTTATGAAAACAAATTCTACAGGTCGGAATAAGAGATGCATCGACGTGAATTATTGCCCCAGATGTATCTAATTTCTGATCATCGATCTGAAACACACGTAAAGCATGTCTAAAATTTCTGACCCTTACAACGTTTTCGTGAAGTTTTCACTGAAACCATTACACGTTAAAAATCAAACAAAGAATATCTATTAGCACAGAAAACGTAAAATAATTTTCTTGATAAATTAGTGTATAGATATCAATACCTTAAAAATGTATAATACCAAGGAAAAACTACCAATATCACTAAATGAGAATATAATTATTACCATTCAAATATCTGCCGTTTAAGTTTGTTTTAAATTTCCATCTCCTCCTCCCCGCCCTCAGAGTCTTACCCCTACAGTCCTGTGCTTGCTAACGATTCGTAAGGAACACGTGTTCAAAATTTGGTCGAAATTTCTCCACGCGTTTAGATTTGTATGCTATTCATACCGATACAAAAGTCACTGAAATAGTCAATTATATTTCTGTTCGGCCTGATTACAGTGAAATAATATGTATAGATACAAATACATATCTAGGAAAAGTAAAATTGAGTGTATGCGGCCGTGGTCTATATCACTGAGATTTATAAAACATTTTTTCGTATTTATTAACTACAGTAAGTAAAATGTTCAAATACTTATTATTATACACCGTAAAATAACATTTCATTTCAGTCATACGCAATATTGACAATGGTACTGACACACCTGAGATTGTTGTGGGTCGTTAGTACCTGCGTTCATTGTCCGCGCTGCTAACCCGAGCTCAGCCTTCCACGAACTCTGATTGTTCCAGATCTCCGGCAAATTACGTGGACAGGATTCCACCTGCTGCTGCTTAGAGTTCGCCTGGTTGTAATGACATACTTCCTTCCTTGTGTTACGCCAGCAGGATTACTCGTTGCCTTCTCTCTGTTACTACGGATAGACTCACATGTGGGGTCTCGTGATCAAATTCCTACAATGCTCCAAGACTCGAGCCAGAACATATACTCTATCTTATCTCATTATTCAAAATACAACACTAGACTGACTAATTCTTAATACCTCGCCTCCTTTCCACCTTCCTACTTCCAAATTCTTTTCCCCGACTGACCAATTCCTGTTTCTTCTCCTCCCCAGGTCAAAGCATCCACCATGAAGGTGGATGGCGGATCACGTGGCCCCAAGCCCCAATCTAATATCCAGCTTGGCCTGCGAACGGGCTTCAGATCTTACGGAATGAAGCGACCTTCGAAATTTCCGTGGCTTCAACTCCCTAGGCAGTTAACGTCCCCTAATCCCAAGAACTGAGGATTTCACACGCCCGTCTCGCTGATCTCCCGCCTGGTCGACGTCTTGCTTGTTATTAGCGCAAATGTGGAATTTTTCATACAGTGTGTGTTGAGTATCGCTACTAATAAAATGCCAATCGCCACCTTAATGCATTACAGTTCATTTGAAATTGATATAATATCAGAACAGGACGTCCGACATTGACACACATATGACTTGATAAAGCAATATCATACTAGTAATGTGTAGCTTGCGAGCGGACAGTTTTCTCTATGAGTGGTAGCCTGGTTGTTTTCTTTGTTACAAAGTCGAGCTATTGTTGTTTCCGTAATCGTAACTCCGTCGTCTAGCATGTTTGAATGTGACACAAACTTCTAGTAAAATTATCTTCAAGCAAAAGACCTTTTAGATATAGGCAAATTATATCCTCTTAGTGGAGGCCCGAAAAAGCTCACCCTAATATAGTTTATTAAGAAGCACATGCCTATTGGAGAGCATCTGAGTAAATAAAATATTTCTCGGGCACATTTCTTGTAAACTTCCGCATATTCCCATTCCATTTAAAAAAGAACGCTTACCAGAGAATGGGAAGAGAGGTTGATTTGCCCAATGTATAAGAAAGAGATCCATTGGAATGCTTAAACTACAGAGGTATATTTTTTGAGTATAGGATATAAAATATTTTCCAATATATTATATATGAGATTATTGTATCATGTAGAAAACATAATACGGAGCTATCAATGTGGTTTTAGAAAACGGAACTTGACCATCGACCAGTTACATACATTGAGACAGATCCTACAGAAGATAGAGTATAAGATCACCACACACCTTCGATTTATCGATTTTAAAGCCGCAGATGACAGTATCAAGCGGGATAGACTAATTAATGCGATGCAAGAACTGGGTATACCAGAAAAACTTGTAGCACTAGCAAGAACAACCCTCAGAACAGTCAAATCTCAAGTTAAGCTACAAGGAAAATTATAGGAACTATTCTATACACAAAAGGGGCTGAGACATTGCCACCTCTAATTTTTAATATTGCATTAGAAAAGGTCATCCGAGACTCTGGCATTGAAATAAGGAGCACAATATTACATAAATAAACACAAATACTGGCATATGCTGACTATATCGACATCATAGGAAGAACAGAAAGAGATAACCAAAGAAACATTCATTAAATTACAGACAAATGAGGAAAAGACAACATTCATGGTGGTTTCAGAAAACCAAACGAGATCGGTAACTATAAATTTGAAAACATTAAATAATTAAACTATCTAGGTACATTGATGACATGTGACAACAAAGTTAGCGCAGAAATCTAACACAGAATCCTAACAGCGAACAGATGCTATTATGGACAAAAACAGAAACTAACTTCACACTTCATTAGTCGTAGTTCCAAGTGTAAAATACAAGACACTAATAAGACCAGTGTTAATGTATGGATCCGAAACGTGGACCTTTGGGATCGTCTATATAAAAAGATTGGGAATATTTGAGAGGAAAATTTTACGGAAGATCTACGGAGCAGTCAACGATAATGGCTACTGGCGAATATGGTTCAACCTTGAGCTATATAAACAGTTTAATGAGAGTGACGTCATCAAAATCAAAGCAAGAAGAGTGAAACGGTATATAGACGGGAGGAAAATGATCCTTAGCAGAAAGGTGACATTTACTAAATCCGAATGATCGAAAGTTGGCAAAACATCAGCTGAGCGGTAGCTACCATTCACTGAAGAAGAAAATACACGAGGTTCAGTTTAAATATATACTTCAATGAAAAATAGTTCAGTACAGTAAAACGAGCTATATAATTGAATCTATCTCACTATTTGTGTCGCCCGTCTATATTTTATACTACAGTCAGTACTTCATAATACGTCTGATCTTGACCTGGAAGTTCAAACATATATAAACATCTGTTCTTGTTCATTAAAAGGCCTTCATCTTCTGCAGTAAACGTTACTTTTATACTCTCTATATCTTGGGAGTGACACTTATACTTAGATCTATGTACGATATTGACTTATTTAGCTTATGTTTCTACGGATATGTTTCCCACCTTGGGCAAACCAACTTTGAAATTATAATGAGGACATAGGTAGTTTCTGTTTCTGTTGTGGATGATCACTGTAACATTTTCATAGACTCACTTGGCACGCGACCATATTGTGTTGGTGATTTTGATTTTTTGGATGTTCCTGCATCGGCGAAATGTTACATTTTTGGTTATACCAGTACAATTTTGGGGTAAGAGTTTTGCTGTCTAAGCCGTAAGTTTCCACCATTCATCTGTCGCACGCTAAACCGCTGATCAACTGATTTTACATGACATCAAATTTGGTGGTGTAACTCAATAACATACGTTAACTTCAGTGGGCTAAACCCGTACATTCAAACATGAATAAACATTTTTCGTGAACAGAAAATTCTACTCTTTTTTTAAATGGACAATGACGCATTTTGAGATATATTAGCCTAAAATTTAGCTAATTTACATGTAAATCTGTTTGCGCAAGTTTCATATCTCTGGACATATGATCAAAATATTTTTCAGGCTCAGAACTTTTTAATATTGTGCTTGTTCTGTTCAGTTGAAAAATTTGGTGGTATATTGAGCTACTGCTGTTCATTTATTGGCCTCCAAAATAGTGATCGGCAGATCGATTCTTTTTGTTGAGTCGTTTGGAGTCGATTTACTCATTCCTACAACTCGATTCTTTTAACTCTTCGCCTCTCCGAATTCCATACAAGCCTGAGCATTAATAACTTGACTAAGAAGTAAGAAGTACGATGTACACAAAAATTATACAACAAAACATGTAATATTTATAACGTCATTTATTTATAAAAAACCTATAAATGTACTTCTATAACCATCTTAAAAAATTAATATAATATTTACATTAAGTATTAGAGAATTTTTTTTGGAAATGAGCCGACTCCTTTTCCGTCATAATGTGCCCGATTTTGGAAAATCATCCCAACACACAAAACGATCCGCGTTTCTTAATATTGTAGCGGGTTGGAGATTTGAGAATATTAAAATATTATTCAAGAGCTATAACAGAACTATGTACAGATCGAAAGGACAACGAAAACTTTATCTATGGATGTAGAGAATCCGTAAGAATAGCAAATCAAAATTAATTTTAAGTAATGTTTATTTAAGCAATAATTAGGACTTTATCATATTATCTGTTATTAAAGGTGCTAAGCCTATCAATTTCAAAATTTATTACGAGTGTTATTGTTTATTAGCTCTTGGAGAGAGCCGCTCATAAATTGAGTCGAATCTCGCTTCAAGCCGAAGATCCTGGAGCCGACTCAGGCGGGCGACTCACCCCGGAGCCGACTCTGGCTGGCGGATCGCTCAAGACTCAACGACTCAACCAATTTGCTCACGACACTAAGTCTTAAGTAACTCGCTCACGACTCCACCAATCGAACAATGAGCCGTATCCATTTTTACTGAATCGTTTTAGAGAACGGTTCTTTTCTAAGAATCGACTCTTTGAATGGATTCCCGGTTCTTTTTCTCACCTCTACTCCAAAATAAGGTTCAAATTTGTCGCTACAATTTTTTTTCTGAATTTGGCATGGATACATATCTGAAAGGCAACATGCACTACCAGGTTTCGCACTTATAAGGTCACTAGAACTTATTTAACATGGGATCAAAGTTGAATCCGAGACAAAGAGGCAATTAATGGAGTGGCGTCATGCAAACTCACTTAATTTAAAAAATTATAAAATGCACCTTTGGCTGGAAAAGTTATGAGTACAATGTTTTTTGATTCCGAATAACTCATGCTTGTGGACCCGATGCCTTGTGGAATCACCATTAATTCCAACACTTAGAATGCAACTATGATGGAAATTCATGCATCGGGAGAAGCAGAATATTCTGCTGTTGCACGACAGTGCACGGCCACATGACAGAATAACATGCACGAAATCAGACAACTTGGATGGAAAACATTGAAACACCCAATTTACAGTCCGGACCCGGCTCCATTCGATCACCATCTGTTTTGTTAACTGTAGAAAGAGATTTGAAGATGATAGCTTTCTTGTGAACGGTACCAAACATTAGCTTATAATGAAATTGGGGGTTGGATTTAAATTTAAATCAAAATAAATTATCTAGTTAGAGTAATTTAATATAAAATTAAATTTATTTACAGTAAAGCAAAAGAAAACAACAATAATTACTAAACTTTGGGGTCCAATTAAAAAATTTAAGATGGCTAGCTCAATTGCATTTAGTAAGACTGCTTAAGGTTTTTTTGGTGGGATTATCGTGCGCAACAAAATCGTCATCACGCGCTTTTCGATATTGGCACAAACACACCTGCGATTTATTGTGAGTCGTAAACAGCTTCGTCCTTTGCCCACGCCGGAATCTTGAGGTCCGTCTTCCACGAATTCTGGTCGCCTCTGGAGCTCGTTCCTGGGCACTAGGAAATTACTTGGGCAGGACTCCACCTGCCTCGTTATAGGGACATTCTTCCTTCTATTACGCCAGCAAGATTCCTCGTTTTCTCTCCGCCTGATTACTTTAAAGCTCGTTACTGACCGACTAATTCCTCTAGTGTCGTGGCTCAACTATCACGCACTCTCCTAAAATCCTAGTTGTTCAATTGCCCATGGTCAAGTCACTAAATTTCTCCTCCACGACTACCGTGCCGTGGATCACCCTCTAGACTTCAACTCTGCATGCCCGACTGCCGAAATTTCCCTCATCCATCCTCGCAGCTCATCTCGTTCATTCACCCCACCATGAGTTGCATGGCCGATCACCTGACCTGACCTCCAATCAAAATTCAGCTTGGCCCGCGGTTTCTCTCCCTAATTTCTGGCCTTCCAAAATTCCCGGGTTCAAAGAATTGGACTCGGGTATCAGATTTTTTAGTCGCCTGTTACGTTATGAAAAAACCGATGTCTCGCCACTGTGGCGCCTTGGTGTTAACTTGTACTGAGTGTCTCCAATATGGGGAATTCTTCACCCAATGATGAAATTAAATGGCGATTGCCACATACACTCATTACAAGCTCAAGCGTGTTGGTCTAGGGCTTTACCATGAACCCAGGCCTTATTTTGAAGGTGGCTTAAGGCGGATGAGAGGGATTGGGAAATTTAGTTCTCAAGAGATTTTTCTACTTGCTGTAAAAATAGTAAAGATGTCAAGTGAAAAATTAATTTAAATAAAAATACTGTGCATTACTTTTAGAGTTAATTATCTTGCCGCATTGATGCTATTCAGTTCTTATATTGTTTCTGAAGGCATGTATAGCTGAATGAAGTAACTAATGCACAATAGTACACGCCCCAGTAATTTTAGTAGCAGAAAGGAAAGAGCTCGCTTTAACGCGAACCTTTAATACGATAACTTTGTTGTGCAAAAACTGTTTTGACTGAAGGAAACATATTGTGTTGAGTTCAGGATATTTGTACGTCCGTAAAACGACGTGGTTTTCAGTGGTTCAATGTCCCGGTAATTGGAATACTTATAAAAATAGTGGTAGCTCCTCTCTAACGACTGTTCCTCCATGACAAAAATACTCCAGTTATCCTGCTCCTTTCTTCTGCTGCGTGTCTCATAGATATGGCCAAAACCGCACTTTTCAGTGATGGGATCGGAACCACTCGAACGAAAAGTGAATAAAATTCTTCTCAAAAAATTAATAACTTATATATTCACTAGAAAATCATATGTACATTCATGGAAACAAGGTAAGAGTCATATTGGTAAGTCGGATTATTCACTGCACCCAATGTACCAATATGACTCCTACCTTGTTTCCATGAATGTACACATGATTTTATAGTGAATATATGAGTCATAAAATTTTTGACTAAAATTATATTCACTTTTCGTTATTTATTACTAAATAAATAAATTGTTATAAAATTAAATAAGTGCCTCAAGTAAATTTATTTGAATAATTGAGGTATTTGGATGGTCTCTAATGTCAAATTACTGTCAATGTTCATATACATATACTTATATTGTAATTGTTATGCCACTGAAGAAAAATTATTACACAACTCTACAGCAGACAGGAAAATACAACGAAAGTATTTTTCCACTCAAAAAGTTGAATTTTTAATTTTTGTATACTAATTTTGTACACACGTCCATTAATATTAAGGTGAGTTTCACGTAATTAAAGACTTGATCCAAATACTATTTCGATATTATAAGAAATTAAGTTAATTATTACTAATGTTACTAAATGCATAATATATTTGTGAAGCGATCTTACGAAGCCAGAGTAGGTATTATATTTGCACAATCAGATAAGAGAATTTAATATTAACGTTCGGTTACAATATTTTGTGCATATGCCACTTAATTTAATTTTACCCCAGGATAAACGTATTCAGAAAGAAAAAGATTCTGATTTCCGCGATCTGATTCCTGTGTGAGTGATTCAAACAATGGGATCGCTGGCCCGGTGATCTGATTCGTGAGTTAGGGATTCAAACAATGGGATCGCAGGCTCAGTGGGCTGATTCGTGAGTGAGTGATTCAAACAATGGGATCGCAGGCTCAGTGGGCTGATTCGTGAGTGAGTGATTCAAACAGCTGGTTGCTCTGGGATCGCAGGAGCGGAATGAATCAAAAGATTCAATGATAACTCACTCCGCAGAAGAAGGTGGTTCTTTGAATCAGATCTGGAAGGGATCGCCCGTCTCTAGTATCTCACCCGCCATGCTATTTCTCGAGACCTGTACCATGGTTGACCGTTTTAATAGAAGTAAGAAAGTGCATAAACTTTGGGACCTTTATTTAAAACTTTCGAACAGTTACGAATAAAAGCTCAAATTCGGCGATTTTCAACCATACTTTTATTGTCGACCCAACACCCTTTCAACTAACATTCTATCGTACGTAATTCTCTGCTCGCACTTATCACCTGAAAAGGTTTCATAATTAAAATTAGCTTAAAGCATTTGATCGCGGTTAATCACAAGAAGATAGATATAAGTTGCGTAAGTGCGTAGTTTCTGGCTAAGGAACATTGCAAATATAGGATGAGCTACGGTCAACTTATTTGGTACAGAGGAGAGGCTCACAATTAATTTTAACACATTTAAGTACATATCCTCGTTGTCCTAAACATATTTTGTTGAAAAGTATAATACAGAATTTTCGAAACTTAAGATTAATCGCTTTTTTTATCAAACATTTGAAGAGAAGATACGTAATCTTGGAAACTTGCTGATTGCATTTCAAAAGAACGCAATAAGCGCTGCACTTGGAGACAAAGGTTATGTTCATTCCCACTACAAACTTATTAAACAATATATATATATATATATATATAGTGGCAATGAACATAAAATTTGTCTCCAAGTGCTAAGAAAGGGAATAATAAATTCTCCACATTCATCACTTTGTCTTATTTCCAAATTATTATTCCCCGTGGTTATTAAATCAATAATTTCCATCCAAATTGAATTTTTGTTTTCTGGATTGAGTTAAAGATAAAATCACACACGATCAGGGGATAGTGAGAGGTTGGTTTTTATATAATAAATACGAACATATAACTGGAAATATTGGAATCTCCTTAAAAAATGAATACTAATGTAATATATTTATTTGTCGTTCTAGTCATTCCGTACTTCATTTTTAAATTCAGCCATCAGATAATTTAAATATAACAATTGATAAAAAAATTAATATAAATAATTTATTTACTTATGCTGACAATTTGTAGCTCTCCTCTGGATTCGAAGCCGTGTATTCTTGAAAGGTGTTCTATAGGATTCGACATGGTACAGCGAGCTCAGGTGTTCCTAAAAATATGAGGCGGTATTTAGCTCAATATTTATTCTATTTGTTTTATTTGCAGGCATTACTTTTATGTATATATACACACTATTTCCTCTATTTATGTATAATCGACGCTGAGCACACTATAGCGGTCATTGCAGCTCCTTTTCCTTAAACTGATAATTATAGAAGGTTCTCACGCTAGTTTGACTTCGTTCGAGTCGCCATTTTATATCGTCATGTTAGGGAAACCACAAAATCAGCATCGTTATCGCTTAAATTGTTTGCGGGTCTCAACTTAGAAATTCTTGCTTCCAGTTACATGGAGTTTTATTATGTTCACACAGATGTTTAAATGGAATTTTTACCGATCTTTACAGGAACGTGCTGTATTAGGTCCCAGTGTATCGCTGAAACAAGTATAATATTAAAGGAGCAGGGACAATGCTTTAGTACTCTAAGGGTAGGGTGCGGGTGCGGGTAGCCCGCTGCGGGTCAGACAACACATGTTTTTAAATGCGACCTGTCTGGCTGCGTTTCCCGTCCCGCAGTAGCCGCACCATGCTGCGGGGAAAACGCAACACCTTACTACTGGAACATTATCAATTTTATAATCTTAATCAAGTAATAAACTAGCAGCATTGGTTAACTAAACATGTTAATTTTAAAATTACAATATGATAATGCGGATTTATTAGTTTCAACGTGGGTCATTTCAAAATTTTGTAGTATTTATTAAATAATATGTAAATTTTTTCAAGACTCACGACCTGATTAAGGCAGAAATGAAAACCAAAACGAATCATTTTAAAAAATATTAGAAAACAAAGTTGAAAGTCGCATTCTAGTCTGTCAATTCATGCCAAGTGCTCCAGAAAAAAGGAAATTGATTGCTCATCTCAGAAGGAAATTATTTTTTTGGCGCATTCCCCCGTGTTTTTTAAGTTTAAAAGTAATTTTGTTTCATTTATATTGTGTCCGGTTCAAAAATAACCAACGCTTTTGTTGTCGCCCTTTTTCGCGTTCGCAGGTATCTACGATTTTCTAAATTCTTCAGAACTTCGTTGTTGTATTCTTTCAAAATCAACTTATCGTGTTCAGTACATTTAGGCCAACAAGTAAACCTCTATTTACGTGCCGAATAATATTTTTCATGTACTCTGTGTACATTCCAATGAAGATAATTCTATTTTAGTAGGCTTGTGTCTTCAAGAAGAAACAGTTTGCGAACCTCAATATTTTTCGTGCTTTTACATATAATGGCGTAGTTATTAAATATAAATTTTCCTTTTCCAATGAGATTTTTTTCAAAGTCTCAATTACAATATCTCGGTATGGCATGCAGATAAAAATCTGAAGATCTACATTTAACTCAAATTTGGTATAAGAATTTCTTAAATATAGCAAGAAATGCTCGTTTCCCCCCTGTAGGAAATGTCAATATAATACTTTAATTATTTAGACACGCTAAACTAAGAAAACTATTTTGATAGGAACATAATATATTATATAATTATTTGTGATAAATATTATTGCATTATTATGTAATTTTTAATTCGAAAAGCGTATAAACATAAAATGACATTATTCCCCTGAACTAGTTAATTAACACAAAAATGTAAAATGTGTTTTAATCAATAATTAGTTTTTAATGTTCATTTAACAGTCATGATATTTAATTTCGTTACTAAAAGTGCGTCTGGTCATCGTGGTGAATTACAAGCGAGTATGTTTCTTCAATATATTCTTTATTGGCTCCCAAACTTTCCATTCTTTTGTAATGAACTCCTTGTCCCTGGGGGATTGTCAAAATATACATATGTAGTTTTTTTTTGTTTTGATGATATACGTCGTTCATTACTCACCTTCATAAATGCATGTAGCTGTGTCTTTATTTTGAAGTGTGAATGATACAACTCCTACAACTTGGTGAAATTCACTTTGTGCTGATGATGATGTATTCTGACATTTTAACACAGTTTCTGATATCGTTATAAAACAATAAAACGATCTAGTTCTTTTAATTTGGTGAATGATCCGGATATTAAACGTCCCGTACCCGCTAAAGTGTGACATCAACACCCGAATGGTAAGTAATAATTTGTGACGTACCTCAGGGATCAATGTTAGGACCATTACTTGCTCTTTTTTATATAAATTATATCCCGGAATACGTGGGCCCTACTTAGTCTGTCTTATTATTCGCAATTATTTATGGCACAGATTTAAATAATCTCAATAGCAAGATCGAAAAAGAAACTTAAATAGTCGGTTGTCTGCCAATAAATTAGCACTTGGAGTGCAAAAATATTAGTTAGTTTCACAGCAGAAATTAATAACATCTAATCTGATCAATTATCAGAAAACAGCACTTCCTTTGCTTGCAATTTATCAGTAAATTATAGTGGAACTTCGACACTCATCATCTTCCTGGAAAAGTTAGTTCACTTTGTCACTCACCGATATTAATGTTGCATCAGTTGTAACCCAAAAAGGTAATATTTCGTCACATGTGCTCTGGTAACGTCAAGTGGGTAACTGTTATGAGAGTTATTAGAATTGTAACAGGTTCAGATTCTAGGGAGAACTGCACGTAGTACAAATAAGTAAGAATACTTCACAAAATAATAATAAAATTTGTCTTCTTGAAAGGTTCTTTTCCCTCCGTGCGCGAACTCTCAAGCAACAAAATTCTTCAATATGTGAGTACAATTTTTTCTGTTTGGAGGTTTTCCTGTCTCTTTTTTCCGTTTTTAGCAAAATACGTGACGAAATCCCTTCATAACTGTCCACAGGACATGAAATTCAGGAAATAGGTTCGTGTTGCGCAAATGCATCCTTCATATTCACATGTCACAGGAAAAACGTGTCTAGTGCATTATTTGAAATCTTTTTTTTTGTGAATTTATTTCCATGCAATTATAAGTGTTAAAATATAATTACACAATTAGGATAATTTATATTATAATTTAAATAATATTTTATTTTAATAATAAGGTATATTTAAAGACCATTAACGGGCTGTTTTTATAATGCAAAATAAGAATTTTTCATATTGTTAGCATCAGGGATTTTCTGGAATTACAAAAAATGCAGAAGAAATAATAACCTTGCGGTTTAATATTTTAGTATTTCGTGGAATCAGAGGAAGACTTGGAAAACATAATAAATGGCATGAACGAGGTCCTGGGGTCTTATAACGTGGCCTATTAATCTATCCCTTCTCGTAGTCAACATCCTCCATTTTGTTCGCTTTTCCGCTATTCTGTTTAAAACTTCCTTGTTTGTCATTCTATCCACCCATCTCATTCTCCTATAGCACCACATTTCAAAGGTTTCTATTCCTTTCCTTTCCCCAACTCCTATCGTCAACGTTTCGCACCCATAAAACGCCACGCTCCATACCAACATTTTTAGTAACGATTTCACACTTATATTACCCGCAAGTAAATCCCTCTTTTTCGCGAAAGTCTTCCTTGCCTGTGCTATCCTACTCCAGTTATTATGCTTCCAAAGTAGCAGAATTCCTTAACTTCCGTCAAAATATACCTTCCCAATCTAACATCCTTAGTTATTCCACTGTTTCCCATACTACACTCCATTACCTTGGTTTTCCCTCTATTAATCCTCATCTTGAACTCTTTCTCCAGGACTACGTTCATGCCATTTATTATGGTTTCCAAGTCTTCTTCCGATTCCGCTAATACTACAATATCTTCGGCAAAGAGTAGGGTTTTTATTTCTTCTCCTTGCAGTATGATTCCTTTTCCATATTCCGTTTCAACTTTCTTCATCACCTGTTCTATATATAAGTTAAACAGCATGGGCGACAGACTACATCCTTGTCTTACACATTTCTTGATTACGGCTTTCTTTTCTTGGTTTTCTATTCTAATTAGTGTTGCTTGTCTTCTGTAGAGGTTATGTATAAGCCTCCTTTCTCGATAATTTTTTCTAGTTCTCTTCAAAATCCTTAATAGTGTGTTACAGTTCAAATTATCAAACGCTTTTTCTAAATCAAATGCCATGAACGTAGACCGGTTTTTTTCGTATCCTGTCTTCTAAAATTAGTAGAAAAGTCAATATTTCTTCCCTTGTACTAGATTCTTCCTAAAACCAAATTGATCGTCTCCTAACTCGCATTATATTTGACGTTCCATTCTGCTATATACTATTTCCGTTAATATTTTAGGCGCTGCGGGAGTTTTCTCGCAGGCGCTTCACTCCAGAGTGACTGCGGGGCTCACCTCATTATGTCGGGAATGCCTCGCACTCATCTGTCGTTTTTTTTTTCATCAAAGTTCTTACATGCCGAGACACCTTCACCAATTTTAGGAGGTATATTTACTGGGGCCGCGTAAAGGTGGGCGATGGGTAATGCGTGACCGGCCGTTCGGGTGTATTATTGGCCTGGAATTCTTTGTTCAGAAGAGAGATAGCTGGACCGCACAGTAGGCAGAACGAAAACCTAACAGTATAAAATTTGTTTCTTCATATTTGAGAAAGAGTTTTGTCTTGAAACAACAGATTTTGGCGACCTGCAAGTTACAGCTTGGCGTGAGATGTAGAACCTCCGTTAAGAATATAAACAACGAGATCGACTCGTGCGAATTCATTGTGATACAGAATCTGATTTCGTAACTAATACAAATATTACTAATGGACAGCACATGCCTCAACTTCTCAAGATCTCGATAACAGTTTCACAATCTTACACGGAGCGGCGTTACTCGCGCGCTTCCAATTCTCTCCACATTGTCCATTACTAAATATACAATGCGTTTTTACCTGCTCCACTCCCTCTTTTAACCCCAAACATGCCTTTTACTACTATTTAATATTAATAGTGATTACATTTTCCCATGTTACAATATATTACACAAATACTCTGTAAGTAAAATTAACAACAAACTAAGATATCTTGAGAAGAACAGTTTTCAATAATTTATATTCGATTAGTGCAATAATTAATTACTCCATCTGTAAATCATTTGCCTTTTTTTATATTAGCTGGGGACCCGGCGTAGCCCAGCGATTTATTTATATTATCCCAGTTCATTATTTTATTCTTCGTCAACACATTATTAAACTGGCATGTAAACATCGCAATATGAACCTAAAATATACTCACAGTATCTCGAGAGACTCAAAAACACTCCCGGTAAAATAACAGTACTTTAACAGAAAAAAATTCTCCCATACTTAAGGGATGAATTTTTGCTTAAATCGCATATTAAATGTCATACTATAACACAGAGACTCGCATTACACCGGTTTCCACACCAAACTCGACAGTTTCCATGTTGTTTTCATGTGACTCATTTCCACCCCACCCCATCGCACGCTGGATGGAATTGAAATTATACACATATTGTTGGGGAAACACTTAAAAAGTAATTAACCTCAAGAATATTTTTCGACCAAAGGCTTTATTACATATAAAAATTCCGCTAATTCCACCCCCCTTCTCCCAGGGTGTCTTATCTCAAAAGTGTTTGGTTTTGGTTGGCGAGGAATGTGGAAACAAAATTTTATCAAAATTGTTCTGCCCTTTAAATGTTTAACGCCGCCCCATCCCCCCGTTAGGGGATCAGGTGGAATTTAATTCCCATAGCACCGATGTCGATACCAAAATTGGCTGTATTTTTTTATTTTCATACGACGCCCCCTACACCCTCACCCCTATGAATACTCCACTTTGACGCTGAATGCGATTGAAATTATATGCAAAGAAATTAAGCGAAAACGGTATCAAATTAATTGACCCAGAAAAAGATATATTAGAAGGAAATAACAGTTTTATGGACATTTAAAAATTTCCGCTCCTCCACCCCTGCCCCAAGTGGTAGTAGCCGTGTGTTAACTAATTGTTTCGATTTCGGTTCGCCAAGAACACCTGTTCAAATTTGGTAGAAATTGTTCCATCCGTTAAAGATAGTATGTGGAAGTCTCTTTTACCCCTTCCATCCCCACTTTGGGGATGAACCGAAACTTAAATTGCCAATTAAACTCAGTGGCTCACGTTACATTGGTCAAGAGCCCAGTGTGGATTTTTTCTGCTTACTTTTATGTGATTCCCCTCCACCCCCACACTTGAACATACTCCCCTTCGATTATGGATGGGGTTGAAATTATACGCGATCGGTATTGGAGGATACACTGTAAAATTAACTGACCCACAAATGCTTTTATTGGATTGAAATATTGGCCGCTTTTGGATATTTACAAATTTCCACCCTTTCGGAACGCCAAGAAACGTGTGCAAAATTTAGTCGAAATTATTTATCCGTTAAAAATAATTATCGGGTGTCTGTTTTTAACCCCTGTTACGGGATGACTCAAATTGCATATATTTATGTCATGAGAAGATTTTTTTATATTTATTGCAGAGAATTTGAAAATACAATTTTCGATCAAATTATTGAATTAAGTCTGATTTAAAATAAAATATTTAACTGTGAATGTCTTTGGCGTAGTACTTCTACTCGCAGGTGGCCTTGTTGTAGTCCTCTAAAGGAGCCTCGATCCTAATTTTGCGTCGGTACTAAGCTGTTTATCATTGTACATTAAAAACTTTTGTGTGACTTTTATTTTATTCACTAATTACACTAATAGCCTGTTTTCTTGAGTATCTATAACAGGCCTTATTTTCATTTCTTACAATGTTTGTGTTACAGATTTATTCTATTTTATTTTATAAATAATTATTTTCTTAACAATAATAAAACTAATAAACTAAAACTAAAGACAGAAGGGTATAGGGTGAATGGGAGTAGGAGGATTGAAGGGAAAGTGCTGTGAGATCACAGCTGGCGGAATATGGAAGGGAAGAAAGAGCGGGCGCTCTAATTTGAAGGGAGAGGAAAACTATGTTAAGTCATAGCTGCTTCCATCTTCTTTTACATTACATTACAGGCTGAGATTTTTTAACACTTTTTTATAATACTTTTATATATATATATATATATACATCAAATATGGAAGTATATTTTTTGCAGGGGGTCTGTAGAGCAGACTGTGTATTATGCAGACGCTCTCCCTGCATAAGTTCTACCAGTAAAGATGCGTGGAGACGCAGGAGGTCAGCCATTGCTCTATTCTTGTCTCCTGGGCTTCCTTTTGGAGGCAGGAGACAGTCTTTCAATGTTCGCTTCCTCCACCCTTCCTGCATCTCCACTTCTCTAGCACAGGTTGTACTTCCAGCTCCGGAATTCCGGTTTCCCTCATTTTCCGGCGTCCAGGATATGAGGGTTTAAGCTGGCTTCTTCAAGTGTATTTTTTTTTCATTTCTACCGCCAAATTGATACGAAGATGTCGGGAGTGTATATCCTTGTCTGTTCATATCTGTTTTACTCTCCGGTTCCTGGGATTACCGGTCCAGGAGAGTGGTGTTGTCAGTCACAACATCTTTGAGGGACCCAAAGAAGTGTCGAATTGTTTGAAGCAGTTACAACCGTCTTCCTCTCTACCCGCTTTTCAGAGAAAATCGATTTTTTTCCCTTTATGACCATGGAGCATGTGAGATTCTACAGGGATTGTTTGCAGTTATATCTTCCTAGCTCAATCCTGGATATCTGGTTTGTTATATTTTCGAGCACTGTTATTAAATACGGATCCCTGATAACAACTTTTAGATCCATGTCCTTTAAGGCATTCCGTTCATCTTGATTTATGTCATGAGAAGATACATAGTATGCAAAGGCCGCCGCGAAGCTCGCGTGCAACTAAAAGCAGGCCTGTGACAGGATTCTACAAAATGGCGGCAATGCATGAGAAGAACTTTTGGGTGTTGGAGTATGCGAATTGTTCGTCAGTTACAAGTGTAAAGCGTGTACGTCAAATCTGCACCTGCTCAACATAGCATCTTGCGGCGGTTTCGCCAGTTTCGTGATAGCGGTTGCCCGTGGAAAGGAAAGAGGAAACCATACAAAGCAGTTGAGACAGAGCTTCGTACACAGTCCACAAAAATCAACTCTTCGCATAAGCCATGTGCTGGCCATTCTCCATAAAACACATTGGAATGTTTTGCGGTGGCGTGTGAATTTATTAAAACACCTGATTCCTGTGTCCACAGATCGGACATTTGTTACCGAAAGCACCAAGCTATAGGAGATGAGGATGACTTTGCGGAGAAATCGATATTCAGTTACCTGGCGACTTTAGATCTGTCGGGAAAAGTGAAGAGTGTGCATGTCAATGTCGAGTTGGAAAGGGATTCATATCTAAGACAAAGATGTACGGCACCATTTTCATCACTCTCAGCTTTTAACTTCCAACGAGACGGAACTCCGCCTTACTGGAGTTTAATTGTTCACGCCATTCCCTTGTGTGAGTGATGTTGCCATGGCCTTCGGGTCACCAGATCTCACGCCATGTGATTTCTTCCTGTGAGGACAAAGTAACGTTACAAGAACTGTTGCTGTGACGGACATTGACGAACGAGTGTATGGAACTGAAATACGTTGCGACTAAGGGCACACCTATTGACATTTGTTGAAACTTGGTGAATATATGTATAAGCCTTCTCTGGATGTGGTATATTTATAAATAAATAGTGCTTTGAAACCTGATTCATTTAGGCTGTAATGAACATTTACTAGTGGGGTGGGGAATTGAATTGAATTTATTTACTTAATTTCTGTATTATTATATAATATTCTCCACGTTGGTGAAACATTTGTAATGAATATTCTTGGTGGGATTGGGGATTTTAATTTTATTACTTTAAGTATAATATAATAATGTATTGGGATTTATTTTTGAAAACAAAAGACTTTTTCAACTTTAAAATTCTGAATTTAATGTAATTAAATTATTTCAGCCAGAGCGTAGATGGTATTTACAAATAGAAAAAATCATTAGAAAACAACTTTACATGAGATTTTAACATCAGAGAGAGTGGGGTGAATTGAGAAGCAATTTAGATTTCTAATGGAATAGACCTGGCAAATGTGAACTCTTCCTCATTCAAAACAACGATACCCGTGAAGTATCTGCATCCCGGGTCTGCATCGATGAATGGCGATGGTGGCTGCATCATGGTGACCACTGCTCATCACCATCCTGGCTGAATCTCATGGACAAATCTGGCGGAGACTCCCTTATCTTCTTCCGGCGACTAACAGATTAGTTATTTGAATTTTAAAATCTCCATCTCGCCTTCTCTCCATACGTGAGCAAATGACAGGTTTTTCTTCCTCACAGCATTTTTTCGCGTCTCGATGATCATGCGAACTACATTTGATTAAATTCGTTTGACGCTTTTAATATTATATATACAGAAGTTTTGTGTATTTCCTCATTACGCCGCTGTTAGCGGTAAAAGTTCTATATAAGTAGAATTTTGAATGTAGAAGTTACATTAAGTGACCCACAGTCCCGGATTTAACACCAGTTTCGACTGTTACTTTCTTATCTTCATATTAAGCCCATTCACTCCCACCCTAATTAATATTACCCTCTCTAGCTGAAAGGTTTGAAATTGTATGCTTCAATAGTAATTGACCACGATAAATACTTATTCGCTTCTAATGTCTGCCATTATTGCCTCGCCCAACCCCCTTCCCCGGCGTGATAGTTGTTTTTTATCATCGCAGTTGGTTTTTTCTTCACTATGAACACGCGAAAAAAACATTATCCCTCCCCCTCTACCCTTCCTCTTCCACCACCGTTCTAAGTGGCTGTGAATAACAGTCGTTAAATACTCTCATCGCGTCTCGAGGAACATGCGTATAAATTTTCGTAGAAATAATTCAAGGTGATTAATATTATAAGTGCACTTTGTTTTACCCGCTGTTGCCCCTCTAAGCTGCTCAAGTTGAACTTAAGTTGCAGGTTGAGTGTCAAAATTAAACTCAGTGTTTCCCATAACTCCGTTTCGACACCAATCTTAATCTATTTTTATGTGAAATCGGTCCACTCACACCCCTATGAATACCCTGCTAAGAATAATACACAAATACATGAACAATTCTCGGGTTTTCAACCGGGAAAGTATAGAGTTTGAACACAACGTTTCCATGGCTTGCTCTGCCATCTTCTTCAGATGAACTGAAATCGTCAGTTCACCTGAAGAAGATGGCAGAGCAAGCCATGGAAACGTTGTGTTCAAACTCTATACTTACCCGGTTGAAAACCCGAGAATTGTTCATGAATAATATAGTTTTGGGGGAAACACTAACCTTGAACAGTATTTATTTTGACTCTAGTATTGTAAGTTTTTTTGCATATTTATAAATTTATGACCCACATCCCGAATGGGGTTAAAATTATAAACAAAAAATACCTGAAGAAGCAATAAGTGTTTATTTAACGTATATGTCGGCCGATTTTGCATACTTAGAAATTTTCGTCCTATCCACCCCTGTGATAAGGGTTGAACGGAAATTTAAATCGTAAACTCAGTAGCTTCTATTATCTCAAATACGACTCCAATGGTGATTGTCATTCAGTATTTTTTTTACCTAATGCCATTTACCCCCACCGTTTTGAACTCACCCCTCCCATGCCAAATGGGGTAGAAAATATTAATCGTGGAAAACATTATGAAAGTAATTAATCTCGAAAAATATTTATACGACTCAAATTTCGACCGCTTCTGCATATTTCAAAACTTACAATCACCATCCAGCCTTCTCCACTCCCCCCGTTCCAAGGGGTTGTTGTTGGTGATATTCGTGCCTTATATCAACACAATTGTTTCGCTTATTGAGGAAACGCTCATAATTTAATCGAAATAGCTGGAAATTTATAATAATGTACGTGGAACTTTGTTTTCCCCTCACCTCCTTAGGAACTGAAATACAACATATGTTGCATGTTGAAAATCATAAGTAAACTCAGTGACACCAATCTTGTTTTCTTGTTCCCTCTTCCTACGAGTATTCACCTCACATGCTTAAAAGTGATGAAATTATGCAGAAATATTGTAGGAGAAACAAAGTAAAAGTAATTGACCCCGGTAAAAATTTATTCGTCTAAATTATCTGCATTTTAATTTAAAAAATGTCCGCATCCTTCTCTCCCGCTTTCGTCTCTCGCTGAAAGGGTGAAATTATACACAAATAATAGTGGGTAACACTAATGTAGTAGACTACAATAAATATCTAATCGACTCAAATATCAGCCTTTAATGCATATCAATACAACCCCCCTGCCCCTGGGAGTGATAACTGTGTCTAATCACCGAAGTGTGTGGTTTTGTTTCGCTAGGAATATGGAAACAAAATTTGATCAAGTTTGTTCTATCTATTACATATATTAACAAAAGTTTGTTTTACCCCAACCTTATCCCTCTGTTAGGAGATGAACAGGAATTTATATCACATAGTCAAACCGATTTCGATACCAAACTTCAATGTTTTCTTTCCATATTTATGTGTCCTCCCCTCAGCACCACCCTTTATCAATACGCCCCTTCGACACTTAATGGGGTTTAAATTATATGCAAGCAAATTTAGCGCAAACACTATCAAATTAATGAATGTAGACTTTCCCGGTGAATAATTCGGATGAAATCTTAACGGTTAGCCAACCGGGTCAGGTATTTAAAAGAACACAACGTTGAAGACGGCGGCAGAAGATGGCCGCAGAAACATTGTGTTCCTTTAAATACCTGACCCGGTTGGTTAACCGTGAAGATTTCATCCGGACTATCAAATTAATTAACCCAGAAAAATACGTGCTGTTTCAGGATATTTAAAATTTTCCACCACCTTTACCCCCGCCTCAACTGGATGTAGCTGTGTCTTACCCCAACAGTGTTAATTTTTGAATCACCAAGAGCACGTGTTCAAAATTTGGCCGAAATTGTTCCATCCATAACTTAAATTGCATTTTTAATGACAGAATTGAACTCAGCGGCTTACTTTACACCGGTTTATGATTATTTTTATGTGCTGCCCCTTCACCCGTACCACTAAGAATACGTCCCTTCAATGATGTATGGGGATGATATTATACTCTTAGAGGATTAGGGAACACAATATAAAATTAATTGATCCAGAAATGTGTTTATATTATGGATATATTAGCTGTTTATGCTTATTTAAATATTTCTGCCCGCTATAAAACTGCCACTAGGGGTGGGGGCCAACGCCCGATTTCCGGGTCTCAAAGAACAAGCGCACGAAATTTGGTCGAAATTGATCTCGTTAAGATTAGTATGCGGAACATACACACTCATACAGGCAATTGTATTGTGGAGAAGAAGGAAGAGAATATGCATATTAGCCAGCTAATATCATCTGCGTTTTAATAAAAACTGATCTATGTATATTTTATATTCTATATAGAAATTAGACGCGTGGACATATTGGAAGAAACCTTGGTAACCCCCTCCGGATAAAAGACTTTAGTATAAACATAAAGGAAATTTATTGTAAAATACTTGCCACGTTAAGCAAAAATATTCTGCGAAATGTAGAATGCATAATATGTGGTAATATTCGAGGAGACGTGAATCCATTGATGCCAAAACAATACAAAAGGATTTACGACCCGTGGAAAACTCAGAGGGGCTAATTTTCGTTTTAAATGGATTGATGCGAACCTTACGCATTTTTATTTTCGGTAAACCCATTTCCATTTATTTAGAACCGCCTTTTAAAAGCATAACATGTAATATTTCACAGTCCCTCACGGTTCTTCGCCATAGCTCGAAGTTTGCCCAATTAAATCCTGCAATTCAAACTTCAGGAAATAGCAAGGATCGATGAAAAAATACGTAATTGTTTTCAGTCGTTATACTATAATCGAATTGTTAGGAATTGGAAATACTGACAAAATAATTTTCTTTGGATATGTGTATTTAATAATAGTTGAATTCGAATTTTTTTAATCATTATAATTTTATACACTTGACTGACGATTGCAAAGACTGACTAAATTATTTGAATTGTGAATTCCGGACAATTAACGATATTTTACAACAACAAAAAAAACTGTAGAAAATTCGACGGATTTTGTTATTTTTTATATTTTTTGATACAGTGAAGCACGATTCATGTTTCAAATGGTAAACAAACATGTGGAACGGCGGCTTCTTTGTTACTGTAAAGAATTTAAAATTACGGCTTTATTAATGGCGCCCAATGTGGTGAATATTTTTTTACGTTTATTCTGCCATATTAAATGGCGACTATTTGTTTAACTTTAAATGTTCGGATTTTAATTATGGTCTCTCGAATAAAATTATATAAAAAGGACAGTTTATATATGTATTTAGATTTAGATTTATTGTTGTTTCCATTAATCCTCGATTGAGGAAATAGGATACGTCATACATTAAAAATTAAAAATGAACAAAATAAAGTACATAATTAAAGACAAATAAACTTAAAATAAATTAATAAAAGAAAATGTATATAGACAAAAGTCAATATAAACACAACACGGACACACACTGGGAAACACAAACAAGCACACACTGAGGAACACGGAATGGAGTTTTAACTACTTGGAGCTCTGCGACCAGGAAACTGTCCTTCCGTCGTAGCTCCAGGCAATACATGAAACAAACAAACAAAAGAGCAGAAAAAACTGAATAGAAATTTTAAGATATGTGATGTGCTATTTTATAAGGCAGCTCATTCAACACTTGCAGCAGGAACCTTGATTTAAATACTAGAAGGACGATTAAGAAAATCCTGTACCGAGTAAAACGCGCCATTTAAAAGAATAATTTTACTCTGCTTCACGAAGCTTTTGTAGGTACTATTTTTAACCTCTGGCGGAAGGCTGTTGTATAAAATTATCCCGGTATTGTGAATACTTTTCTGGTGTAGGGCAAGGCGATGCTTGTCCGACCTTAGAGCTAAACGATTTCTAGTCGCGTATTCATGAAACTCGCCATTTGTTTGAAACAAATTAGTGTTTCGTTTTACAAACTTTAATATTTCATAAATATATACGCTTGGTAAAGTAAGTATTTGCAAACTTTTGAAGAAAGGTTTGCAACTCGATCTAGAATTCGTGCTAGAAAGTATTCTAATTGCACGCTTTTGCAACTTAAATATTTCATTACTCCTGGAGCAGTTTCCCCAATTAGAGATGCCATAGCTCATAATTGAATGAAAATACGCGAAATAAACCATTTTGACGTACTTTTTGTCAACGTGTTGTATTAGTGTTCTCAGAGAATAACAAGCTGAACTTAGTTGATATATGTGTGTGTATTATGACGCTTATATAATTACATTTCAAATAATAGAAACATTATGAGTTACCCAATTCCCAATCTATAAGTCATAATTATAAACAGTTGAGGAAAACTTAAATTAACTAAGCTGTACGAAAGAAACATTTTGTTAAGTCGTTAGTATTTTTGGGGTGAAGTTTACGAGTTGTAAACAGCATATTTTTATTTGAATCAAGGCGCAACATCGAAGCCAGACAAATGAATTCGACTCACAGGGAGTACCAGAAATATTTTTGGCTACTTAAAGGTAACGGGAGGATTCTTGTATCTCTTTAGATACAGTGAATAATTTTTATTCCCTTAAATTACTGGGACTAATTCTGAATCTTTCACGTTATGTGAGCCTTATTCACTCCATTCAGATATAATTCAGGTATTGTTGAGTTGCTGACAGTAGCGAGTAGTCCAGGGATATTATTAGTCTGTGAAGGCGCTACCTTAAGGTACGAGAAATCGTCGCTGTTAATTGTATGGGCACGGCTCAGGTCGGGATGATGTGTTCACCAACAGCGGCTGGCTGTGCGCAGTAGATTCTTTTGTTAGTCGAGGCTACGGCACGAACAATACAGAAATATTCCTCTTATCTTTGTTGCGGATTATTCGATTTAAGTGGCCATCAGAAAGGCATTCGAATGATTATATATGACGCCCAAGATTAGATTTGACCATGCGCGGCGACGCCTTCGGGTAAAGAGCTTCTCAAATTCTAATCAGATGAAGACGCAGATAAGGTTGTTATTGTCAGGCATGCTGAATCTCAACGTGGATGCGCTGACGTTTACCTTGCTGGACCTAGAGAGTAACGACCGGATGCCCTGACATTGACCTGCTGACGTGCTCCACTATTCTAGTCTAGTTGCCATCAAAGTCAGCCTAACTCATACCGTTTTTGACGTTTTTACACACTTTTCCACGAAAAATATGTCCTGGAAGTTCAGTAAATTTTAGTTGAGCTAAACGTAATTTTGCAACAAAAAAAGTCTGTTGAACTAATAACAATAGATAAGACCTCATTCAACACACAAACGTTACAAAATTGAGTAAACTATTTAACAAATTCAGATACGCCCACGTTTCCATGCAAGGTTAGCTTCTTATATTGCAGATTAAGACATTAAAAAAAAACAAATTTTTAATTTATTTTTTACTTATTTTATTTTAGATTATTTTCCTGAAAAAATTATCGAGATATCTTAAGTAGTTTTCGAGTTATTATTCAAATAGCAGAATGCTGCAACATGATTCAAAAGTCAGAGCGGTGGAAAAGGACGCCTGACAGATAGTGCAATAAATACACTTACTCAATACTATGGAAATGCTATTAGAGAAAATAGTAATTCAGTGAGATGAGAATGGCTATATGGGTCATTTGGTATCATAAATGCTCATCAGATGCAAAACCAATGCAATATTTAAGCCCTAAAGCTGCCCATGGTGGCCAGCTATGAACATAAAAATATTTTGCCACAATCTGTAATTAATGCGATAAAACCAGTCTTCAACAAATTAGTTGCCACGGAGCTTCTAAAATAGTGTGTAGGAACACACACACAAAATGTCAATCAGTCGTTGAACTCAAACATTTGGAAAACATGTCCAAAAAATATATTTTGTGGAACGACAATAATCAAAATTGCAATCAAGGTACACAAGGTAGATTGAAAGTGATTTCAGAATTAGGATTGGAGCCTGGGAAGTATTGTGAAAATGCACTGAACTTGGATGAGACTCGTATAAAGACTGCAGAAAAAAGGAAACTGCAAACCATAAAAGAGGCCAGGAAATACAGAAAGAAGCTTAGATTGCAGGAGACTGCGGCAATTGTGCTGCAGGGGAGTTTTCACTTTCATCTCCTTCTTAATTTATGCAAGATACCTAAATGAATGTTTAACGCCAACTTTCCAGAAATTGCATTTTTAAGAACCGTTTCCCTGATAACTCAAAAACTACCAAAGATATCATTCTAAACATTTTTGTGTGTGTTTGGTCACGCTTTATCTAAACTATGATGCGAAATAACTTTTGTCACTTTAATGATTTTAAAGATAAAAAATAATGTATACTCAAAAATTATCAAAAGTCAATGGTTTCCATTTAGAAGAACATTAAAAATATTACCTGCTAAAGAATTTAACACAAAAGCATGATGTTATAAACAGGTTTATCAGTTACATCGCAAAAAAAGAGAAAAAATCTTTTAAAATAACTGAGTAAACCTGCATTGTGAAAAGAAGTCATTCAAAATTTTGAAAAAGTTTGTAGATAAATATTTTTTCTCACTTTATAAAATTGTTTAACATATATTAAAGTCAGTTTTTATAACGTAGTAACTTTCATTAACACAGGAATAAAACTTATTAAGAAAAAAAGTTTAATTAGTCAAAAATTTCCTACTCTAAGCTGTATGTCCTCCTTTAAAGTAAATTGACAATATTTGAAACAGGAGGACACCAAACATATAATACCTCATATATAGACCAGATAGGACATAACATTAAAATAACCTTACTAAGATTATCCGTGCCATGTTTCAAGATGACTTTTAATTTGTAACATTTGTGAGATCCATACTTTTCCGAAAATGTGGTTCCCTCTCTAAATTACGAGTTCTGTCAAAATCGAAACAATGTTTGTAAGCAACATAATGTTTTGGTGATCGGATTATGTTTACAGCTACTGTGTTAAATTTAGTCTTATGCAGTATTAAAAGTTCTTTTTGTTTTGGTCAACCAATGCCAAATGGTCCAGAAAAAAAGGAAATTGGTTGCTGTACCATCGCGGAAATAATATTTTGTTCTTATATTTCCTCAAGCTTTGGAAGTTCAAAACCAATTATGTTTCAGTTATACTGTATGCGGTACAGAAATGGCCACCATTTTATTTTTAAAATTTTTATTTAAAAATCGCGACAACAGAACGACTGTATATAATTATGGGGAAGTTATATCTGAGTATCGACGTTATTCAAACAACGCAACAGGATTCGAAGCAGGGGCCTCTGCGAGGCAGCACAAGAGGTCGGCGCATGTCGTTTCTCACATTTGTTAATTATTACACTCAATTTGGTAAGGTTTGTGTGCTGATAAGGTCGTAACTGTTATTAGTTACACAGACGTTATATATATTGTAGCGGATCCGCGTTCCTCCGTATTCGCGGATTTCTAATTCCTTTAGGGCGCCAGGTATTTTTCACAAAAAATACCAAAAGATGATTTTAATAGTTTTAATTCCAATCAGAGCATGAGAAAAAATTATATCTGCAGGGCGTGGTCATTCTCTCGTCGTCCTGCCGACACAACCTGCTCCTTCCACTACCCCATGACGACTCTCCAAACTCGCCAGACCACATTGTTGGCCCAAGTTGCGTCAGTTCCTCAACAATTGCAACTCGCAAGCTGGCCTGCATTGTTAAGTGTAACTTTTCATGTTACATTTTCCCCGCCCCCAATGAATTTAAAAAATTGTACAATTTTTTAATATGACACTCACTGAACCACAGTCGTAAACAATATGAATGACCAACGCCCTTAATCAAAATTACAAAATATTTACAAAAATTCACTTAGAACTAATTACAATTTTCTTTGACATATTCTTTCATAAGAGCAAACATTGAGTAAATTTACAAATCGCTCAATTAACCAACTTTAGATCATTAAAGTTGGAACATCAAGAGAGTTGATTATACTCGGAGATTTGAATAGCAGAACAGGAAGGAAGGATAACGACAATACTTTAGGTAGATATGGAGAAGATACTGTAAATAATAAATGAGAAAGACTATTAACGACATATGAACAAAATAATATGAAAATCCTCAATGGTTACTTCCAACATCGTGACATACATAAATATACATGGAGACAAGAAACTCGAGGACTGCAGTCCATTATTGATTATGTCATAATATAACAAAAACCCTTTGTAAAATTTTAAGATGTTAGAGTTTACAGAGGACCGAACTGTAAGTAGTGATCATTATTTTGTCAGAACTACAGTATTATTCCCCGGACGAAAGAGCCAAGGTATAGAGATACAAAAAGAAGGTGAAAAACTACAACAAAGAAGATATAATGTACAAAGCCTAGAGGACGAGAGTACAAGAATACTATACAACATCCGGTTAGATAAAAAATTAGAGGAATAAAACCCATCCAACATAGAAGTGCAATACAACCAGATAAAGGAGTGCATACATGACGCAGCCCTTCAGGCATTAGGTATATTCGAGGGAAATAAACAAACGTAAACCATATTGGTGGGACGAAGAGATAGAACAATATCAAAGAGAAAAGGAAGAAATATCAACAGTATCTTAGTTCCAAGAGCTTAGAACATAAATTAACGTACAACAAAGCCCAAGCAGAAGTATGAAAAAAATGTAACATGGGAAAGGAAATGCTCAATAATTAATACATACTTGGGAGGACAAAGAAGCACGGAGAGCTGGAAGATACTGAAGAACATGAGAACAGATAGGAGAAAAGAGGTTATATCGCCAATAACACCTCAGAAAGGTGAACAATATTTTCAAAAATTGTTAACAGAAGAACGTAGAGAATATATAGATAATAATCAATTATGTAACATAAAAGTAATAGGATCGCCGATAAGATTAACGTTTGAAGAAGTGGAAAAGCAATGCAAAGCTCTAAAAATGGAAAAGCACCAGGACCCGGGGATATATATCGAAAGCTTATAAAAAATGGAAGCAAAAGGTTATTTGAACATTTACAAAGGAACTTTCAACAATGTGTAAACGCACAAGAGAATCATATCTAACACCTGTATTTAAAAAAGGCGACAGGAGTATTTGTGGGAATTACAGGGGAATAGCCGTAACAAATACAATCAGAAGATTATACGGAAAAATAATAAAACAAAGAATAGAAAAGGAACACCAACAAATGGAAGCGGAAGAGCAAGCTGGATTTAGAGCAAGCAGATCGACAATTGATCATATATTCTCGATTACTCAAATTATTGAAAAGAAAACGTCCTTTCAACAAGAATTACATCTACTCTTTGTTGACCTAAAGAAGGTGTATGACAGTGTACCTTTGAAAAAACTATGGGAAGCCCTTGAAGAAACTAACATTAACATCCAACTAATAAAAACAGTAAAGACCCTGTATAAACAATCAAAGACAAAAATGAAGATAGGCAACATGCTCACAGACGGATTCTCAACAACCAAAGGATTAAAACAATGCTGCTGCTGCGTATCTCCCACATTGCTCAAAATCTACCTCCAACACACATGAAAGGAATGGAAGAAAAAGTGCCGAAACATGGGGCTACCCTTAAAATAACAATTTATTCACGTTATGTTTTGCGGACGACGAAATATTAATAGTCCAAGACTATGACGACATGAATTACATGACCCGCAAATTAATAGAATAGTATTCAAAATGGGGATTAGAAGTAAATATGAACAAGACTGAATACATGTGTATTGGAAGAGAACAATAGGACCTAGAAATTGAAAATGGACAACAAATAAAAGGATGCAATGAATATAAATATTTGGGAATAAAAATATCACAAAAAAAGGCAGGCACACTGGATGAGGCGATTCAAGAAATAAATGCTAAATAGCATTTTATGGGACAAAAGTATTACGAAACAGAACAAGCAAAGAATATATCATACAATTGTAAAAACTATAATAACGTATGGCGCTGAAGTCTGGCCACTAAAAGAACAAATGGCCATAAAGTTAACAGCGACGGAAATGGATTTCTGGAGGAGGGCGGTAGGCAGATCAAAAACGGACAGGATACCAAACACAACAATTAGAGAAATTATGGATGTGAAACACAACATAATTGATGACATATGAGACAAACAACTGATCTGGTTTGGACAGAAACAAGACTACCGAAAAAATTCTACAATGGAAGCAGGAAGGAAGAAGGAAACATGGCAGGCCCAGAAAGAGCTGGATTAGTGGCATAAATGAAGAAATCCTAGAAAGAGGAATAGAAAAAAATTATGGAAACACAGAGAGGAGTGGCGTTTGGGAATCGGAAGACGCAAAACGTTATAAAACGATGCATATATATATTACTGGTGTTAGAGCTGATGGAGAGTCGATACGCTGACCACGTATCACTCCATATTCAGAATGTGTCATGTAAGTTGACAGTCTGCAGTTGTCCTGGTAGGCTAAGGTCCTTAATGGGTTACAGAACCAACGAAGAAGAATATATTACTAATCTTTTATTATTTCTACAAACAGAAAAAAGTAGTTATATATTCGCTGTTTTCAATTTAAGAGCGCTGCCGTAATGCGGAACCTTTGGCACTCTTTATTGAACTTCGACCGTGAAAAGAGCAATGAAGCAAGGGTAAAAGTGCCACAGACACTTTTCAAATGAATGATCCACATCCAGGAGCATCAACGACAGAGTCGAAGAAAATGTTCAAAACATTCGTCAGAAATGTATCGAGACAAATTTATCTTGACGAGTAAACGACGCCAATCAGTTGTTAGCAGGCAGTGTTAAGTAGTGGATGTGCGACCGTGGTTTGTCACGAAATCGCAACGGATCAAAGACGACGGATTTCATTTCACGTTTTACCCGTTAAAACGACTACTGAGACATTTTTGTCCACAAAAATAGCTTACGGCGAAAATTTTTTAAAGTCGAGTAACTTACACGCTTTAAAGGACAGATGTCGCTCTCACCTCAAATTCATTCGACGAAAATTCGCCATCTTTGGCGAACCGACCGTCATAGCTGAAGAGCTGAACATCTCTGAAACAAGTTTCGTAGACATTGAATATTTTGATGAAAGTCTGCGCAAAGCATGGAGGCAACTTGATTGAAATGAAAATCGCAGGCAATTGGGAACTGAACCCTTAAAATTTGATTATTCCTACAGATTTTATGGGTGTTAATTAGTTGGAAAAACTGCATTATAGGACTTATTGTAGCCTTGTGGAGTCCCGGTGGCGTGACGTCACAACTCATGTCTGAGTGAAGTTCCCCTTGTCGCAAGCTGCTGTTTGTATTATTAACGAGTATCGTTTCTTAATCTCAAGCGCAATTATGACGGAGGAAGGTTTTCAGAAAGGTTAATCTGGCAATCTACCGAAACGTGATGCTATTATGGTAGCTAGTTTTTTTAACACCAATAGATGATGTTGCAGTTTTTTCAAGGTTCAAGAGTAGAGAACAAGGAATTTGTAGACAGACAAGACAGAATATAATATGTATTAAGAGCAGAACAGTGAAAAGTGAAAATGCAATGTGGCAAGAGTTACGATACATGAGAATAACTGACTCAATACGCGAGGCAGTGAAGTGCAAGCAAGACTCCTGATGGAACTCTTGTGGAAGAGGACTTGCACTACAAACTAAAGCTGTTGCTGTCCTGGAAGAAAAACTTAATGTGAAAATTTAAAAAATCTGGCCTTTTTCTTTCGGCAAACCATCTTTTCTTGGGAGCCTCTCCTCATGGCATTTGACAAGACTTCATTGTGGAAATAAAATACCTAATAAGTGATAAAACCAGGGTAAACTATGTTAAAAATGGGCAGATAACAGAGAAGTACATGGATCAGGTACAAACACAAATGCACTTCATAGTCATATTGAAATGTGTGTTTTTTGTACGTTATTCTGATTTTGAGACTATCAAAAAATGGAAATAATATGGATTGATTACAACAGAGACTACACACTTAATTTGATTGATAATGTAGAGATCTTCTAGAAGTAAAATATATATCCCCGGTTGCTTGGTTCGGTAAACAAAGTGCTTATAAATTAGATTTCATTTTTACTTGCATATTTTTTTTGTAGAAAACCTACTCTCTATTGAATAATTATTTAAAAATACATTTTTATACTTACAATATAGAACTTTCATTTTCGAAATCTTGACCAGTATCTCTAAGCATTATTTTCACCTATGATACTGGTCGGTGTTTCAAATTGTATTTTAGGAAAGATGAGGAAAATGATGATCATATATTAGTGAAGTAGTATTTATAATATCCGCATGTTTAAATCATTTGCCTGGTTTCAATAGACAAGATGTAGGAAGTCGTTGTTAAGGTTCACTATAAAGAGCGTGGAACGACAACCTGTGCTACTGCGTCATACCAATCAGATGGCGTTCTGTGGTCACGTGCGTATTTCAAATTTTCGGCTCAATTTATATGCCGTGTTTCGAAAAAATATACAAAATTACTAATTCACACATGCTTTTCTAAAGTCTGTGAGTAATACTCTTTTGAAAACAACACAAGTCAAGTAGAATAAGAATTAGAAGTAGGTGGAGAAAACGATGACGGTGACGAGACCCAAAATCCATCTGAGATATTGTATTATGTAAACATTGTAAAGATAAAATTGTCAAACCGTTTAAAATTTGTACATTGAGTAATTTTAAACCTGTCCCATGAAGAGGATATTACAATATATATAACACGTGGTTTATTGAAGCGTCGCCACAGGATAATAACTTGAAGAAGGTACAAATAAGTACCGAAACGTTTGTTTTTCATCTTTGGAAATTGTTATAAATAAAAGATAAAGTCTGAAATTGGTCGTAAATTTTTACCTAAATATTAAAATTTTTATTTATGCTATTCATGTTCTATGAAATTAATAATTTATATTTGCCCAATCTTTAATTTTGTCAACAATTTATTGTAATGTTTGCAATGTATGCTGTGCTGGAATTGTTCTCGGATGACGGGAGAGAAATACTCAAAATATGTTCCCTGAAGTCGTTTACTGCTGACCGCCTCAATAATACGTAACAATACAAAAATGTAAACTTTTCCCATTGTTATAATAATGGTAGCGGTACTATAAACATCGAATGTATTTGTGTGGTTCTGGCAAATACAAGCACTTTGTGGCCCACAGAATTAATGAAGACATTGCAGCAGTCGCGTTTCTTCTCTCCAAAATGCTGTAGGTTTTTGAGGAACAATAATTTTCCTTTGCCTGGTATTTTAACATTGAGAAATTGGGCCAGATGTCTACATATTAATTCTGGCATTGTACAAGACGTACTGAATTTAATGAAACACAAAGGAACAGAATTGGAGAGACTGACAGTTCTATCAAACGATGAAATATATTTATCAAATAAAATTTGTATTTATAGAGCACCAAAAATGAAAAGAACAATGCAATGACATTCCAAGAGACAAGATGACATGGAATATTTTTGCTATGAAAGAAATGACAGCGTCACGTCTCAAAATTATATGTAAATTTCGCAGTTTGCAGAGGCAAAGGCTTTACCTTGCGTCCGTCGTGACGTCACGCGCAAAGGAGGCGTGTCCTGCATGTACCTGCGCACTGCCATACCTTTATATTTCTACCAAGGCTGTACTATTTTAATGTACCAGAAGTATTCTTGAGTCTATTAAGGTACTATTGAGTCATCACCACGTGTCACTCGAAATTCGGAACGTGGGCTGTAGAGTCGGAGAACAACAAGAAGAGTCATCATAGTGGACGGGAAATGTTAAAATATTGTCACTCTCGAACCTGGTTTAATTCGTGGTGACCAATAAATTAATGTCGAATTAATTCCTTTATATGTTTGATATAAATTAATACCCAGGCACCGGACGGTATCCTCATAGTTATGCATAAATCATTATCGTGTTTTCAACAAGGCTAAATATTTATTAATAGAAAACGTTTCGATGGCGTGTTGTGCTGTTATCCGCAGATGAATTGCGGTAATTATTCGGAGTTACAGACTGTAATTAAATTCTTTATTCAATTATATTCTAGAACCGCAAATAACTGTAACGGCAAGCCACCTAACGACGAAGGTAGAACGTTATGTAATGATAAATATTTACCCTGCAAATGCTTTATTTATATGTAATACTGATGTCAGGGATATCCATTGCTCCGTGATAATCCAAGATTCCTAAGGTTAAGTAACTTTTATTCGGTTATAATTTCCGCGCTTTCTTGACTTTCTAATGCGTGTTGGCACGCGAATGGCCTTAACGGGAAAAAAAGCAGTGACCTTAGCATAGCGGTAGTGATACGTTCTGCAACCATGGCATTAAAAGATACGTTACAAAACAAGTTTAAAAAAAGCCGCAAAATGAAAAAGCAAATATTATAGCAGTTACTAGCGGGGAAAAAAAGAACCTGCAAAATCTTTAAAGACCATTTACTCGTATAAATTAAAGCGCTGATAACATTGAAGCCCAAAGAACTTCCGCATTGCCTATGACAAAACGCGAACAGTGTGAGTAACATTCCCACAATTTAAAGAATGGCTTTTATGTTTACTATTGTTGCTCGTTGCGAGCACAGAACGTTTCCGTATTGGCCCATAACAATTATTAATCTTAAATCTAGCTTCAAATATTACCGCGTGACACCAAAATGAGTGTAAACTCTTACCCAGGGGTTATTTAACGGACGGGGGAAGTCCCCACCCCCACCCCACCCTCCAAATGCAATTATAATTTTTCAAAATTAATGGTTTTTGTGGCCAATTGATATTATTACAAGATATCACTTTCCTGATGAATTTGCTTTTCAATTGTTAGTCGTAACTAAAATTGCAATCAATTTATAAATAATGTATCCTTTCTTCGTCAAAGACACAAATATTGATTAAAAATAAACTGATCAGTACTCTATATTGTGACTTTTAATCCACTAAGTGTTATTTCTTTCGTAATTTTGGGAAACTTCATAAGAATAGTATTTTAAGAACTTTAATTTTTGCTTCGATTAAAAGATTTTAAACAGCCTGCCTTGCAGCGCACTCGCTCCGCAATACATTCTTTACAGAACAATAATCCTGAGTGGAATGAGAAATGTACATGCGCAGTATTTCGTTTCATCCCCCTGCCGGTCCAAAGAGCAGTATAATGCACAGAATGACCTACAGGAGGCAGCCCCACTCCTCTCGGACCAACCCGCTCATACCTCCAACGAGTACCTTAAATAGATACAGGGGCAATGCCGGCCTTGTGACGTCATCCCCTCCCCTGTAGGTGTAACTCGCTCCATAACAGCGATTTCTGAGTCCACTAAAGTCCTTCATAAAGCAGCAAAAGACAAATTTAAGTGGATTTCTTATTTACACCATATATTAGTATTTCCAAATATTTAAGGCAAAAGAATCAATTAAAATGGGAATATTAAAAATATTGAACATGTTTCGAAATCGGTATTGCGAGTTGGATGCGAAGTTATATCAGTATATTTCTCAATTAAATGTTAAAAATATACATTTCACTACATCTTCGATTATTTCCGAAACTACATTTATACAGAGTTCAGCGATAGTTCAGTCCCTAAGTGTAGGAGTAGCGGGTAAAAACCCTTAAATAATTATAAAAAAGCAACCGATGTGTGTCTAATTGCGTGTTATATAAATCACTGAGTTTAATTCTGACATTGAAAATGTAGTTAAGCGCATAGAATTGTGGTGAAGGGACAATCTTAAACGCGCGGGAGAAACTCTAGCCAATTAAGCACCCACGTTCCTTACGACGCAGAAGTAAACACTGTTGTAGTATTCTACGACTACCGGGGATCGATACTTTAAATCATTGTTAGTGTTATTCTGTTCTATTCTTGTAAGTATTCTTGTCATACCAGCAAAAATAAAAAATAAAACAGTTTACAATTTATAGTATTGTTTAATAACAATTTAATTATAGGAAAATCAAATAAACATTCGGAGAGAGGTAAAATATTAGCAAGAACATCAGGACAGCGGATGGTTAGCCAATTCTGGATCAAGAAGTAAAAGCAGAAAGATGGAAGGAATATCTAGAAGCGCTGTATCACGGTGGAAATCTAGATCAGTCAGTGATAGAAGAAGCGGACCTGCATGATGAAGAGATGGGGGGACAAAATTTTAAGGTCAGACTTTGACAGGGCCATGGCTGACAGACCTGACCAATTGTAGAGCGCCAGGAATTGATAACATGCCAGCGGAGTTGATGAGATCGGGCGAAGAAGCAATATCAAGGCTCTTCAGGATAGTTTGTGAAATCTACGAAACAGGAAGAATACCACAAGATTTTAGTAAAAACATAATTGTGCTCATACCGAAGGAGACTGGGGCTGATAGATGCGAACAACACAGGACAATTAGTTTAGTTTCTCATGCATGTAAAATATTAACAAAAATAGTATATATGAGGATGGAACGTAAAATAGAATGCGAATTAGGAGAAGATCAATTTGGTTTTAGGAAGAATGTACGAACAGTAGCAATATTGACTTTGCGATTAATTTCAGAAATCAGGATACGAAAATCCGGCCTACGTTCATGGCATTCGTAAATTTAGAAAAAGCGTTTGATAATGTGAACTGGAACACAGTATTAAGGATTTTGAAGAGCACTGGAATAAAATATTGAGAAAGGAGGCTAATACATAACCTCTACTGAAGGCAGTCAGCTGGAATTAGAATAAAAGATCAAGAAAAGGGAGCAGATGGATGCAGTCTGTCATCCATACTGTTTAACTTATATATATAACAGGCGATGAAGAAAGTTAAAACTGAATATGGAAAAGTAATCATACTGCAAGGAGAAGAAATGAAAACCCTACGCTTTGCCGATGATATTGTAGTATTAGGGGATTCCAAAGAATAAATGGCATGAACGTGGCCCTGTAAGAAGTGTACAACATGAAGGAAAACCAAGGTAATGGAGCGTAGTACGGGAAACAGTGGAATAACAAGGAAGGAATATTTTGAATAATTACGTAAGATATTAATAATACTACAATGTTTACAGTGTTGATAATACTCCAAGACCCGTAACATGTAACATTGCTAATTTCGACTATAGACGTGTAATAGGAATGAATTTTTAAAAGCGTAAAAATGTTAAATTAAATTCGCATAAATTAATAACACAAAAGTTTCTTTACATCAAACGTATTTTAAATAAAGAAAGTTAATTTACGGAAGAAGCCACATATTATTCCAACACTGCATGCAGAATCGTGTGGTAATTTTCTCAGAGTTATGAAAGTCTTCGAAATGCTTTTTTTTCATTTTAAATAATCCTTGATTAATTAAAATAAACCAAAACTAGTCCATAAACAATAATCTCTTTATTAATTCGTGTCGAGATGAGTCCGCACGCTCTGCCCGGCGCTATTTCTTGGAATTCAAATAATTGTTAGTTCTTGGATGGGCACAATGAGCATCATAATACATATAGAGTGGTAATAGCAGGGTTGGGAGCGTAACTCTTCCCCCCCCACACACACACACCGCCATACTCCTTGCCGACCAACTCCCTCAGAGCTCCATAAGCGGCAAAGTTAAGTCAGCCCTATTTAGATACATGATCACTTTTGTTCATCTTCCGTGTAAACTTATAATTGTCTATTACATACTTGAAAATACTTGGTTATTGTGTAAATAAATAATCAACTTTAATTTATCTTTTTGTATTTATTCGTATTTATTGTTGTGCCCCGTGGCACATACAAAATGAAATTACTTAAACATAAATACTCCTAATCTAAAAAAATAATTATAGTTCTTTAAACTTTCTATAGCCTTGAAAGAAGAAAGAGAAACAGTACAAGAATTAACCCTTCACTTCTCATTGACCTAAACATTTAAATTCGAATATGCATTTATATTATTCAAAATAACCACTTCACTTCACACGTTTTTTGAGATTTGACCTGAATTTTATTTTCCTGAAGAGGATTTCCTCCAAACACTCCCACCGGTAAATTATTCCAGTAGTTGATGGTCATATTTGGGAATGAGAATTTGGCTACATCTGTTTTTGCTTTCTACACTTTACTTTGAACTGATGATCCCATCTATCTATATAACTGGAGCTAATTCCAAACCATGGTTTTTGCTGCTTTAAGATAGATTTTACGGAATTGAAATAGCGCTGATTTGGTATTACCGCGTGTGGAGTCATGCAAAGAGTATCTTAAATAGATACATAGGCAATAGAGGCGCTGGAAGCGTAACGGTCATCCCCTCCCTAGGCCCATAACAACCCATGTAAAAACAGCGCTTTTTGAGTCCGGTAAAATCATTCTTAAAGCAGAAAAAGGCAAATTTAAGTGCATTTTTTATTTACACATATATTAGTATTTCCAAATAAAAAAGGCAAAAGAATCATTCTGTGAATGTAAGAATGAAAAAAGGGAACTTGCACAATTCCGGGAGGACACCAGTCACGCTCGTTTTCTATTACTCATTTGTAGCGCCCCAACGACATTGGTTCTTCCCTTTATCGGCATTAGAAGTAAGGCATTGACGGTTTCAATATGAAGATATAAAACATATGGACCCAGTATCCTTTTCACTCAACGCTAATAATTACATATTTAGAACGTATTAAAATGACACACCTTCCACCCTTATAGGTGCTGGGCTTGTTTTACCCAAACAGCGTTTTTTCTCGAACTTAAGGAACATATGCGTACAAGGTTTGGTAGAAATTACTCAAAGTTTTTAACACTGCACGCGAAAACTTTCTACCTCGTTTACACGCCGACTCGTACGGGCTGACTACAACTTAACCGGCATGTTTAATGTCCTAATTTAAGCCCGGAATTGCCATAATGTCACTAAACTCCTAGCATTAAACAAAGACTATTTGCTTTTTATTAATAATTGTGAAAAGTTCTTTAGCACGGACAAGTCGGGTTTGTTGCATCCCCACAACAAACTAAATCTCCCGTTATCGGAAGGGTGTGGGGGTATTAACAAATGGCCGACCTACATGATGCAGGTTTCTGTATAATTTTTCTCTGCATCACGTTTATTAAATTAAAGCTCTGGGGCTCTAGTCCACCCGTGGCTACCTTGCTATCCTCTCCAACATCCCCCGTTTTCCACCCCTTCCTATGCTATTACAGGAGACAGCCACCCTCACGTAGCATCTCAACCTTTAAATCAATGTTCTAATATCTGGAACAAAGAATATCTCGTATATTTCGAAGCATAACATGCCGCTAATTACAATTTTCCGCGTTATGTAACCTCTAGTAGGAACCGTTAATAAGACATTGAATGTTATTATAAATTTGTTTCCTTATAACTTGCAATTAAAACACACACAACAAATTTTACATACATAAAATGTCTTAGCATTTTATTATTTAATATATAGCTTTTGATGGATAAGTGATCTTTTCAGCAAGATGACTTGTGAGGCCCTTAAAGCGTCAGAATCATTGGACTTCCCCTGGAGCCACTTAACATATAACTGCTCATTATATGTAAAAGTAATTTATTAAATTAATCACGGAGTGATTTAGACTGGCATTGATATCTAGTTTCCAGTGGACGCAGTAATGTCATCATGATAAGATTCATAACGACAGTCATTGTGATTCAAATTTGATAATATGAACATAATACAAACAGCCTTCTAAAAAATTGTTTATATTACTTGCTTCGCTAGTTCGAGACGAGTAAGCCGATGGTTTTTCATAAAAGGAAAGGTTTTACTTGTAGGTGAATCGTGTGTAATGCAGCAGCAGCAGCCTCAGGCTGTTTTCCTTTTAAGTTCCATAAACTACGCCTCGTGCAGTTGCTGGAAGTCACTTCACTTTACTGATGAAAATGGACGCCAAAGAGGAACGCGAAATTCCGACGCATCCCACTCCAAACCCTCCTACGAGATGAACATGTGAATAAGTTCATAGGAATTCCAATATTTGAGAGTGGCTTAACCCAAAATACTGATAGTCCAATTTTGTAATTCCCAGGGATAATGTCTGGAAGGTTTCATAGAATTTCCCAAACATCCTCGTTATTGAATCATTCTGGGAATCGTAATAAGGAATTTCTGTTCCTTAAACTCATTTCCATCGCACAAAAATGAGAAACTAGGTAAGTTGAGAGCTGTTCAGGCCATACCCTAACGTTTCATACAAAGATTCGTGAAATGGCCAAAGAATAGAAGAGAATAAATTCATTCTCCATTAGACCTCTTTACAAGTTAAACTTCAAGAATATGCAAAGTCTTACATTTTTTCCACCAATAATGAATAATTTAATTTAAATAGGAATCAAGTATAATAAGTATATTATCTGGATGAAATAATCAACTCAATTGTTATTAATTTAATTCTACAATTTTAAATAATTATAAATAATAATTGTTTTCTACCATTGACTCAATATTCCACTTTAATACACGAATAAAATTATTTTCAAACTAATTTAGATAGTGGAAGGAGTGTGAGTAAACAGGCTATGATGATGTGATGGAGTGTCTGAGTATTGGAGAGTACCTTAATTCTTTATGTTATGAAGAAGCTTATTAAAAGTTGATAATACATTATATTCACTTTTTGTGAATCTGCTAATTATATAACTATTTTGTCACTTTTTCAATCCAATACATTTCGACCCAATTACTAACAATGTTTTTATTTATTTAATCACGACATTTCATCATTCAGTTAATTTGTTCAAAGGTTAAATTTTGATCAAAAAAGAATGCCAAATCTTAACATGACTGCTTACAAGGGCAGTTTCAACCGAAATGCCTATTTTTTTCATTTGTATTCGTTTTATTAATAAGTATTTAACATTTGAAGATATTAACTGAGGAAATCGCAAATATGGTAACAAAATGGTGTTACGTAAAATCTTTGTCTGTCGTAAATTTATTCAATGTAATTATTGTGATAAACAGACGTTAGATGATTTACTATTGTGTGAATTATTTTTATTAATTTTATGAAGTTAATTCATAACCAAGTTGGTACCAAATTTATCAGAATTAATTGTTAGAACTATAAGGCGACAAAGTTTCGTGTACCTTATAGTTGACCACCTGCCAGTGACGTCACTAAACATCTATGGCGCTGCGATCGTGAAGATTTTGTTTCTGCAGGAAATTTGCAGACAGTTGCGAGATACAGACCTGAACAGATCTAAAACATGGCATGGTAAAGTAACCAATACAAGGAGTAAAATAATGGTCACTTAACATTAATCTCCATACAATAGATAAATAAATACAATAGATAAATAAAGTTAAAGAACAAATTTTGAATACAGAAGAGGAAAGATCAATATTGATCTTACTATAGTTAATAATAAACTCATTTCCATCGCACAAAAATGAGAAACTAGGTAAATTGAGAGCTGTTTAGACCATACCCTAAAAACATTTGACATCCACGATACAGCAACCAGCTTGTGCCAAACAGTGCATGATGGTATTAGATATAAAGAAAGAGAAAATAATTACAAAGTATTTGAAATAAATATCTCATAGGAATTACACAATAAATTTAAACACAGGTAGAAACAAAAACAGACCAACAATGTATTTTGCATTGCATATCAGCGGGAAATTAAAGAAACGGCTGTAGTTTCCCCTTGTTTCAGACGGAAAACCAAGATAATGGTATGTAGTTTGGGAAACAGTGGCTGTTAGATTGTGAAGGGATATTTTGACGGAAGTTAAGGAATTCTGCTACTTGGGAAGCGTAATAACTAGAGTAGGATAGCACAGGCAAGGAAGGCTTTCGCGAAAAAGAGGGATTTACTTACGGGTAAAATAAGTGTGAATATTAGGAAATCGTTGCTAATAATATCAGTATGGAGCGTGGCGTTATATGGGTGCGAAACGTGGACGATAGGAGTTGGGGAAAGGAAAAGAATAGAAGCCTTTGAAATGTGGTGCTGTAGGCGAATGATGAAAATCAGATGGGTGGATAGAGTAAGTAACGAGGAAATTCTAAACAGAATAGGGGAAAAGCGAACAATATGGAGGACGTTGACTAAGAGAGGGGTTAGATTATTAGGCCACGTTTTAAGACAGGAGGGTCTTGTAAAATTAGCATTAGAGGGAAGTGTGTGGGTTAACAACAGAAGAGGGAGGCCAAGGAGGGAATACGCTTAACGGATTAGGGAGGATGTGGGGTGTGCTAGTTATAAGGAAATGAAAAGGCTTGCGAAAGATAGGTTAACATGGAGGGTTGCATCAGACCAGTCTTAGGACTGAATACCACAACAACAACACATTTATAGGCAATGATATGTATAGATTTTGAATAATAATTTTGTTGCTGACTGAAACTTCAAAAAATTTAGATATTACTGAAATGGAAAAATTCTAGTATGAGGTAGGAAAACTATATGTATACATATAGTAATATATATATGTTACAACCATAAAAAATTTGTTTTGTATATATTAGTAAAAATGCTCAATTAGCTTACTCTGATATAGAACGGAATGTTTGTAGCTCTCAATTTGTAATGCATTGTCACGGGGGAGGATGGAAGTGCCCTTGATGTCCCGATTTAATCAGCTCTTCACTTATGGTCAAGAATAGAAGAAAAGTTAGACATTGAAAAATTGTTGATTTGCGCTCAAGAAGCCTTGCAAACAAGCTTTCAGAACTGGACATAAATCATATCCTTGGTGAATAGACAAACTAGGAATAGTGAGGAAATGACTAATTGGTTTAAGAAAAATATATCATAAGGCAAAAAACGTGAAGAATTCAAATAAAGTTGCAAGAGCACATGCATTGAAGAAAGAAGAAAGGACTAGAGATGGGCGATCTGATCGAGATCTGATTCTGCTGAGTGAGTGACCATTGAATCGAACAAAAAAAGAGCGGTAGATGTTTTCATTCACTGCGCTCCTGCTGTCTGAATCACTCGCTCATGAATCAGATCGCACGTCAATGATCCTGGAGGAAAAAGCTAGCGCCGCTTCCTGCTGTTTGATCACTCACGAATCATATCGCGCGGTAGTGATCCCAGAGCAAGGGGACAGCACTGCTCCCTGCTGTTGGAATCACTCATTCACGAAAAAATTATTAAGCCATAATCAGGATTCTTTTCAATACAGCCAACAGAAATTTTAAAATTCCCAAGCTTTAAGACCATGACATTACTGTGTATGCTTTATAAAACACTCATGACAAAACTTTTTATTGAGTGACTAGTTACATGAGGGTATTCCAAGTGGCCCTAACTCCCTTTTAATAGCATAAGAAGGGCGAGGGAGGGAGAGCGTGGCACTCAACAACAAAAATAACGTCACTGTTTAAATACCCTGCAAATTTTGCCTAATAAATACCAGTATGCTCGATAAAACACGAAATAGACACTTTTGAAATTTACTACAGTCATTTATTTGGATAAAGTGTTGTAAAAACCAATAAAACTAAAATATCTCGGCATAATATTTGAATGAAAACTTAGTTTTTATGACCACAGAGATAATGAAACACAGAAATGCACAAAATTATCCCACGGATTATTCAAATCTGAAAAAAAGCAATCCTGCCAGTGTTATGGTATGGAGCTCCAGTATGGATTGGAGCCCTTGACACAAGACAACAAAAATTAATACAAAAGGGACCAAAGCAGCTAAACTATACCAAACAGTATCATATGAAGCTTTATGCAGAATAAAACTGAAAGAAGCTGCAGAACTGTACACTGTTAGGAAGAAAGACTGCTACAGTAATTGCCCTATAGATTTAGCACTTAGGTACAGGTGCAGGTGAAACTAGAAGAATACTAGCGATACGCTATCGCAAAGAAGGTATGGACGTTGTACTCCAATCCATATATCGTTACCTAAAAGGTATCAGTGCGAAAAATTTGGCAATATCAGAAAACCGACGCCTCAGAATTACAAGCATTCCTATGGGAACAATGTGCAGTGGGGAAAATATAAACAACATTTGGGATAATTTCAAACAGTATCAATACCTGTTAGTATCGAAAAAACCTATTTTAAAATTTGTGGTGGGGGAAATGTCTTTTAGCAATCAATTGAACATTAACTTTTACACCACATTTAATTTTAGGTTTTAGGTTTATTTTTAATGATATTTGACTCTAGAGAATTTTAACATTATTGGTTATTGACGTAAATACAAAAAAAAATATTCACAACACTAAATTAATTTATTTTTATCTATTTGAAAATTTCCTATCATTTTATTTGCTCCGACCAGTCGCATGATTTACAGGTTGACTGTGGTGGTTTAGGAAAATTACACCTATTAACCAATTAAATAGACAAAGCATACCGCGACGTTAAATCAACCCCTTTGAAATTATACAAGGAAAATAAATAATTTCCGTACCCAGATTTTTTTTAAAAAAGAAACGAAATTGCCCCGTCAACGTGAGAATATTTGTGATTGGTTTGTTTGGTTCCTTACTATGTCTGATGGCTTCTCCGGTTCGGATGTTCGTCTTTGATTTGGGAAGACGAAACCAGGACCACTTTGCTGCTTCGTCACTGAAGGACTCTGGTCGCTGGACTCGGCAGTTGGTTGTTCATTTCTCCCGTTCTCCAGACCAACTCCTCAGCTCGGACTCGGTTCGACTGTCCTTCTCTCGGTCACCACAACAGCTGTCTTCTTCTCTCGCGTTCTCCACAACAACTCTTCAGCTGCCCAGCTTTCCGTCATAATTTCCGATTCTCGTTTCATCTGGATGACCAATCACCACCTATAATTTCTAGCAGAACACGCACCCAATTGCCCGCGAATTTGGGCAATCCTTGCCATTTTGACCCTTGGCTACAGCAAGGGTGAGCGGTAAAGCGACAGAGCTCTAACCGCTCGACTTACCGCTCACCGCCGACCCCGGACATTAATTTTTTGCTCCTGCTGAGCGGCAGGGACTACAAAAAACTCTCGAGCCCAACTGAATGCACAAAAAAAACAGGACGAGGACAATGTAATTTCCGTTAGTTTAATTTGTTTATTAAATATTAAAAAAATGAAAGGAAGAAAAATTGTTTACATTGTTATATAAAAATATTATATTAATATTGAGCAATCCCTGCTTCGAGAATATTAACAAATTAATACGTGAAGGAAGTGTTGATATAGTTATTTAAAATCATAATTTATTGATTAATTTTTGGAAGGAAATAACGACGTTAGACTTTACAAAACATTTTGCTAAAGGCAGACGCAATGTTTTATGGACGCATTACGTCTTTAAGATATAGTATGCGGCAAGAAAATTGCTGATGGCAGTAAAAGAAAAATATAGGTAATGAAACGTTGGTACCCTCCAATAATTAATTATTTATTATATTTAATAAGTATAGGAAACAAAACTTGTTTCGTTGTCTTATAAAAAAACTATTAAATGAGTTATTCCTGTCACGACTAGACTACGCTTATCTTCGGCTTGAAGTGATAAAACTAAGATAAACTTAAAATATTATTTTATCTTCTGGAATGTTAATAGTTTTGGAAGGGCTATGGTGAGAAAGTTGAACCTTGAACGAAAATAACAACATATAGTATATAAATACAGCCCAAGATTTTAAACGGTTGATAAAATGATTTTGATGAAATAATTACGGCTTTTAGGATATAGTTAACGGAACACAAATAACATTTAGCAGACAATCAAATCTCTGTGCAGAAAAATTGACCTAAGAGGGGAACGTAGGCTTTAAAAACCTTTTAAATTTCTAAAAAGATGGTGGTACTCTCTCTAAAACCTTCTATTCCTATTTACGGGGTGAACTCCAAACTTTCTCTTGCCTTTCGTTAAAATTCGTTTCCATAAAAGGCCAGTATTGTCAGTGAGCAAGAGAAGCTTTGCTGCAGCACGAGGCGGTGCGCCATGAACCCGCTAAAGGGTTCTCTATCGCTCAGTACTCTGCCGCTCGGAGTCCCACCGCTTGCCGCTTGTATCGTGCCCAAGGCCTTACTTTCCCCCGACACATCAATGAGAAGTGAAATCCTCCCCAGGTACCAACTATTCATCCCTTTATGAACAAGATTCAGTAAATAGAGTATGCTCTGCCACTACAAAACTGCAGTGACCCTCCCTGGAAAACCAGCCCATTGAAATCACAAATGTATTTAAAGTACTATGGATAAAAGTCCACAAATAGCTAACACAGCCATGGAATACATTATGGAAGTCACTTAAAGTCAGCAAGATCCATTATGAAACAAACGACTTCTACGCATTAAAACATAACCACAAAGACAAGTGAAGTGACCAAATAATCTTATCGAGGATAATAACGGGACATACAAAAATTTAGTCATCTTTACATTACATGATCAGCGCAATATCCAGATTTCAGTTGAACACCTGTTAAAGAACTGTCAGAAATTTGGCGATGACAGGAAATAAACATTAAAAGAAAATGATTACAACGAGTTGGTAAAGGGAAAAATGTACAAATTTCTTAAAAAACCGAATTGTACCATATATTATAAAAATATTAGTATATATCAATATGTAAATTAAATTTTTTGCATTCAAAACATAAATATCAAGTTAATTTGTATAAAATTGTTAGTTTCAAAATCAAACTGTTGTAATGAATTACCTTTGCTCATTTATTAATGGTGCAAGGAATTTGAATATATAGAATTTAAATGAAGGGTTAATTCAATAAATAACTCTAATTTACAAACTAAAAAAGACTAAAATTTATTAATACTAATTATAAAATAAAGTAAATGTATGTCCCGAGCAATTTCAAATTTTGGGTCTAGGTACACTCTTCTTCCCATGGGATTTTGGGCCAAGTTGCAGAGACACATTTGAAAAAGAGTCAACTGTGTCCGACAATGCATAAAACAATGCAATTAATACTTTGAGCGGGTCTCACCAGCGTCCAATTATTCAGGCTCAGTCGTCCTGATTCGGGCCATCAGCAAGAGGAACGGGTGTCTAGGCGTCGACGTCCGTCACGTGGCAGGTGTCGGTCCTACTCAGCCCGTCGGCGTCTCTCTACTTCCACTCATAAGAGCCTCAAATATTTTACATCCGTCGCCGTTTGCGACGTCCTCTACATTTCACCGCCAACTCTCTATCGGGCTTCAAACCCGACACCTAGCGGCGTCCACCCTAAGCCGCAAGACTGACAAAGTTACAATATTTTCATTTGGGGTTCACATTCCTAATGTATATTTTTCGTGGTTAATTACTTTCATAATACTGAGGTGAAAGATATTATATAAAAATACGGCCTAACAACTCACACTGAAGTCATATTCGGGATCATAAAAACTACTCGCTTTAATTCTGCCATTCACCATGCATAGGGCAGAAATCTTGAGAAATGCTAAATCGGCTGATGGCTTACCTTAAATAAATAGTTACTATTACTACTGTTCATCTTGCTTCTTCAGAAATTTGTGGTGTACAATTTTAACCCCAAAGAGTATTGGAAGACACGGTTTCCACCCCTATGATTGTGGTCATAAATTTATAAATATGCAAAACATTTGATAGTAGACTCAAAATAAATACTTTTACAGGTCAAATACTAGGATAGTGTTTCTCCAGAAACTAATTGTGTATAATTTCGGTATGGAGAGAGGTTTCACATAAAAATAGGAACAAAATTATCGACATCGGGGTTATGAGAGCCGCTAAGTATAAAATTGACATTTAACATGCGTCTTAAGTTGAACTTCAGCCATTTAGAGGGGCAAAAGAGGGTGAAAGGCGTTCCGCTTATACTGTTAATCACGTTGAGCTATTGCTATCACATTTTGTACGTATGTTTCTCGAGATGAGATGAGAGAATTGTAAGGGTATTAACGACTATCACTTACAACCCCTATGGAAATGCTAGGAGAAGGCAGGGTAGAGGGAGTGGCGAAAAGGAGGTGAAATTTTTAAATACGCAGAAACGGATAACATTTGAGGCAAATGAATATTTTTCAGGGTCAATTGATTTGATAGTGATTCTGTGCATAATTTCAACCCCATTTGGATTTGAACGGGAGAATTCATAGGGGCGGGGGTGGAGGAGTGTCACATGAAAATGACAAGGAAACAATAGAGTTTGGTGTCGAACCCAGTGTAATGTGAGTCGATAAGTTACATTATGGCACTTCATATACGACATAAGTAACGTTTCACCCTATAACGGCCAAACTCATCTCGCCGGTGCGGAGTCAAAAGAAAGGAAACAGCATTTGAGCTAGGGACAATAAAACTGAGACGCCTCGTCACGCTTTGGGTGTTTCCAAATTTTGGTGAGAGTTGGCTGCATCGGGTAGCGTATTTTCCCAAGTGTAACCTTCAAAGTTATTGGTGTAAATCCATCCCAGCCACCTTGGTGATATAAACTAAAGGTGTGTGGAGGAGGTTTTAAAATTCGTGCTTAGAGATTTTGGAGACAGATTTTTGAAGACATATTTTTGGAGGGGAGATTTACAGAGATTTTTGGAAGGGAGATTTTACACAGTTTCGGAGAAGGAGACAATTTTCGATAGCGGGGAGACGGGAGAGATAGTAAGACATACTTGGTGAGAAATTCCGCTTGGAGCTAGCCTGCGCCAAACTTGTCACTCATGACTGGTTGGAATTGTGGCAAGGGAGACTTTAAAACTCTTCCTGAAACAGGAAGAATAGCAGCGGCTGCTGTGATCTGGAGATTGGACGACCCAATTAGAAGGAAGGAGGTGGACATGGTTATTACTCCTGTGACTCTTTGCTAATTTTCTGTAACTTCCAGGCCCGAGTAGATTTTGTGTTTAAAATTCAGTTCTACGAGAAGGCCCATAATTTACGACCCTGAGTTTAGAGTCTGAAAATTGTTAATTTTAGAAATTTATTTGTAATAATTTTTGTACATATATATGTATTGACGAAAGAAGTGCCAGCATGAAGATCGAAATATCTAAATTTTAATTATTAATGTAAATTTGATTTTGTTAAAGTAAGTTTTTGTCTTATTTTGTATTATTATTATTATTAAAATAATTAATATTCCCCCATATTCATGTCAACCACTCAATAGGAGATGGAAGGGGATAAAAGAAGTTTCCTGCACTTTCATTAAAGGATAGAAAATTTCAATAAAATTTTGCTCTTAGTGCCGAAAAACCAAACTGTGATGATAAATCACGACTACAACACCAAGGGGAGGGTGGTTGACGAGGCGTAGATGTTCAAGTATGCAAATAAGTATTTATCGGGGTCAATTACATTTATAGAGTTTCCCCCGACACTAATTGTATATAATTTAAAGCCTTTCAGCTAGAGAGGGTATTATTCATTGGGGTGGGAGTGATAGAGCGTAATATGAAAATAACAAGGAAACAATTGAAATTGGTGTCAAAACCGGGATTATGAGAATCGCTTAATGTAACATTCAAAATTCTACTTACATCGAACTAAGGGGGATGTAATGAGGGGGTACACATGACGACGCGTTATGTTAAACGGGTAGACCAATTTCGTGGGCGTGTTCCTCCAGACGCTCTGGGATAAGACACGGTGATCCCTTGCTACCCGTAGTAGCGGAGACGAGATGTGGCTTGAGTTTAGCTAGACGGTCAGCTACTGCGGGCAGGGATCTAGCATATGCCTCTGATATTGTTTAGATTATTAAGGTAAAAGTCAGTGTTTTCATCGCATTTATAACATTTAATGAATCACAGAATATTAATGTATTTGGTGCAGGATTTTCCAAGCAGTGCTTAGTTGACATCAATCTCGGCCGTAAGAGGTGAAGCATCTTTGTGGACAGCTTGAGTTTCTGATGATCCATTGGTGAACATGGCACATCCAACTACATTCGGCGATTTTGACGCATCAGTGAATATGAATCTTGGTCGATTTTAACGTTCAATAAGAACACAAAGTTTTGAATTCCAAATCGATGTTGTGCTTTTGATTGTTGGTGAAACTGGGAGGCATGTGTCAATCGGGATTTCCGTGTATCCCCAGAGAGGAATAGATGAGGAGTTAAAATCGGGAAGGGGGGATGAAAAATTTAGGAAGGAGAAATTATTGGAAACGTTTTAGTTAATAAGGTAAGGATAGATCTTCGTTATGTTGCAGATTATAGGAGATGTTGTCCCTTACTTTGGCGTTCGTCGACGTTTTGGCTCGTAAAACATTGTTTGCAATTAGCGACGTCCTTCTGTAATGCAGAGGTAGTTCTTTTGCTTCAGTTACAAGCCTTATTATCGGAGTGGTTCTGAAACATCCAGTAATAGTTCGTAACATATTAAATGTTGCATCTCGCTTGTTTAATAAAGATTTGTTAGCCGAATATTTGTGACTCATAATCAATTTTATTTCTATTAAATGTGAGAATGAGAACGTCTTTAGATGCTCCCCAATTTCTTGCCGCAATTGCTTTTAAGATGGAAGTTCTTTTTTTAATTTCCGTGATGATGTCGTTAATATGATTGTTACATTTAAGAATAGAGTCCCACCTTCTACCTTATATTTCTATATTCTTACACTGTTCTATTATATTTTCATTCATCAATAATGGAAAGTAAGTTACTTGTTTCTTTTTGGAGAAGATTATAGTTTTTCATTTATCTGCAGAGAAGTATAAACCAATTTTATTTGCCTAAGAATTGACATTGTTTATTAAAGATTGCATACAATTAGTAGATTCCATTACGTTGATGCCCTTTTTTAGAAGTATTATATCATCCGCGTAATTCAGCATTTTTGTACGGGGTTGTATCGCTTGATTGATGTCGTTTATGGCAATAAGGTGTAATATACTTTTTTGTGTATAAAACATTTATTAATTTAAAGTACAAATATGATCAATTTTAATATTTTTGTTTATTAATTTAAGTGAAGACACGGGCTTAATCTCGGGGGATTTTGGGTCTCTCAAGAGATGGAGTATGCATTAGCTGAAAATAGAAAGAAAAATCATTGAATGTTAATTTATCCAGAGCAATGAGCAAGTTTCACAATTTTTATATCGCTTACCCACAATTACTGGCCCAACAAACATCCACCTCTCGAATGTTTGTGCGTCTCTGGCTATCTGCTCTCTGGTTCAATCGCCTGCCTTCTGCGCTCTGCTCCACTCGCCTCCCTTCTGGGGTCTGATCACTCGCCTGCCTTCTGCGCTCTGCTCCACTCGCCTGTCTTCTCGGGTCTGATTATCTGCTCTACTCGCCTCCCTTCTGGGGTCTGATCGCGAGCCACCCATCGGCTTCCCTTTTAAACTTTCCGACGGGAATTCCCCTATTTCTCAACATTTCGGGGTTCCCCGCCCTCATTTTTCCCGCGGGGGTTCACCATCGTCATTTTTTATACAGGCAAGGCGGGCCTCCCCCGCGGGGAAACACCATCTTTCGGCCGACTAGCCATTGTTGTTGGCCTCATAACGCCACAACGCTACAAAATCCGCCTTTTTATCACAAAGGAATAGAACTACACTGAGGGTGGATCCGTTTTCCAGGATAGCTACTTTCTAGTATGCATCTTTTGTTTTTACAATAATGAATCTTTCCGATATTAGCGAGGCAGTACAATTGAATATGTTTCCTTGGATTCCTAACTTGCTTAATTGGTTCAGAATGTTCCATCACCAGGTTCGATCGCATGCTTTCTTGACATCTATGGTTGTGGGGATAGTGTCACAATTATTACCCATTGATTCTTTCAAAAAATTATCCAAGTATGTGGAAATGGAAATTGGAGAGTAATATTTTCTGAAGGCATGTTGTTGTGGGTTTATTAAATTGTCAAGTTCCATATACCAAGTTCTTGGTGATGATTTTTTCGAACAGTTTACTTATGTTGCAGTTAAGTAAAATCGGTCGATAATTGTCGGCTGAAGCACTATTTTTTTCTGGTTTTAGAATCGGGATGACAAATGACTTTTTCCAACAGTTGGAAATCTTGTGTTGACACCGAAGTTTGTTAAATATTGACAATAATAGGTGGATAGCGTTTTTAGGGAGGTTTTTGAGTTGATAGTTTGGGATAAAATCTGGTCCAGCAGCTGATTTTTTTATTTTAGTAAACAGGATACAATTTCATTCAACGTAATTTTATCGTTCAGTAAGAATGATCTTTTTAGGTTATGTCTAACCTTATTCGTAATCTGGAAGGGATGAATTGCATATATCAACCATGATTCATGACTATTTCGCGGTTATAGAAGTCGTTGTCAGCCGTGGGTTGGAGTGGAATGAACGATACGGAATTCGATTCGATTCATTCAAAATAGGTTTAATTTTTTTAATTACCGGGGGGGGGGGGTAAATTAGGTTCTGTTACAATTGGAGCAATTTCAATAGAACTTTGTCCATGTCATGTAGGTCCAATTTAAATGTTTGAGGAATGAAATAACCCCTTAGCTCCTTGCAGAGGTGGCAATTTCTATTTTTTTTAATGTATTGGGAGTATTTTTGTGCTCTTATAAATTTGAAACAATTTTTTTATTACTACTATTTTACCGGGAGTTTTTTTTACTGTCTCCAGATACTGGGAGATCTTTGAGGTTCATATAGTGCCGCTTTCGATGTCGGTATACTCATATATTGAGGAAGAATTACATAATGTACCAGGCTAATATGAATAGATATCCGGGCAACGCCGGATCCCCAATCAGTCTCAATTATAAAATTGCCTGTATGTGTGCACGTATGTTTTGCACTCAAATCTAAACGAGTGGGCTAATTTAAACCAAATTTCTTGCACGTGTTCTTTGCGACCCGGAACACAGAAATATCGGCATTACACTCGGCTACCATCCGTAGAGGAGGATGAGGGGGTGGAAGGGGGCGGAATTTTGTAAATAAGAAAAACGGCCAATATTTTCATCATGCTAACACATTTCTGGGTCATTTAATTTGAAAGTGTGTCCTCCGACACTGTTAGCGTACTATTTCAACCTCATCCATAATCGAATGGGAGTATTCATAGCGAAGGGAGTGGAGGGGTATCACATACAAATACCTAGAAAACAATCGACATTGGACTTTAAACAAGTGTCATGTGAACCGCTGCGTTTCATTCTGATATTAAAAACGAAATTTTAATTATCGTTCATCCCCTAAAAGAGGATGGAAGATGGTAAAGCGTACTTCAGCATACTATCTTCAACAAGTGGAACAATTTCAACCAATCTTTGAACGTGTTCTTCGCGAATTGAAAATCAATACTGTTGGGGTATGACACGGTTATTAGATTATTACCACTTGGGCCAAGGATGGAGGGAGCGGTAGTTTTAAAATATACATAAACCGCAGTTATTTCCTTCATATATATTTTTTCTGGGTTAATTGATTTGTTGTAATTTTTTCACTGGATTTGTCTTCGTCGAAGGGGATTATTCCTTTGGGTGGGGATGGATTAGGCGTCACATGAAAATAATAGAAGACAGTTTTTTGGTATCGAAATCGGTCTATGGTTGGCTTTGAGTTTGATTCTGACATTCAGAATGCATTTAAATTGCAGTTCGTCCCCTAACAGGGGGATGGGACGGGGAAAAAGAAACTTCTGCGTAATATATTTAAGGGAAAGAACTAATTTCATAAAATTTTGTTTGCATGTTCGTCGCGACAAAAAACTAAATACTTTTGTAATAAGACCCTGCTACCAGCCCTAGGCGAAGGGGGTGGAATTTTCGTAAAATTTGTAGTATAAAAATAAGGACTTGTGTTTGAATTTAATAAATATTTTTGGGGGTCAATTACTTCGATAGCTACTCACTATACTACTTGTGAAACGGGAAGAATAGGTGGTCGGCAGCTTTGATCTGGAGGGAGGACGAACAAGGAAGAAGCTGAAACCTGCATTAAGCCGACACGGTAATTACCTCCTGTGACTCTGCTAATTTTCTGTTTCCTGCCAAGATCCCAGTGGATTTTTGTGTTAACGTTCTTCTCTATGAGAAGGCCCATAAATGCGACCCTGAGATTAGAATTAAAATTCTTACTTTTAAGAATTTAATGTAACTCATTTTGTATATATATATATAGTAGTTTTTTATGGACGAAAGAAGTGCCGGCATAAATATCGAAACATTAAAAATTGTAATTATTAATGTAAATGTTTTTTGTTAAAAGTAAATTGTTGTCTGGTTTTTATTATAAATCTTATCATTTATTTAATTATTAATTAACATCACCCCTTATGTCCAGTATATATCCTTGTAATATGCCGTCAGGAAAAGAACGATTTTCATTCACTCCCGATGCCGCTTTTATCAGGTAGTGACTCAGAATTAAATAATGTACTCGGCTAATTGAAATAAATAGTTGGGTAACGCCGGATCCCCAGAAAGTCTATATAAATAAAAGACAATGAGTTCTGCGTGACTCGGCCAACTGCAATGCGACTTGTAATGTTTGTCCCTTATTGGTTCCTATAGCAACCATCCGATTGCCAGAAATTTTGGTGTTTTGCGATGCTCACCCCACAGAAGGTTTCTGTCGATCGTTCCTTCCCCCTCTCAGGCCAAACAATGTCTCTCCCTAAAGACTTACAGAACTTGCAACAGGATAGATTATGCCGTCACAGCCTGTCAATAGATATGATTATAAATCATAAATATAAAATGATACTCTTCAATTGTTTGTCACGACCATTGACGTCGTCGTAGTTGCTCTCGCCGCCGCATGCATCGGATAAGCGACGCATAGTAACTTTTAATTTTAGAAATGGTGCGCCCTAGACTGATTTTATCACGTGTAGGGAAAGAGATTATTGTCGATACTGTTATAATGAGACGTTGACCGAGTTATTCTTCTTCTTCTTTTTCGGTTTTTCCCCCTTAACACCTTTACAGGTTTGCCGTCTTCAATTTCCATTTCTGTCTGTCGTTCCAATCTCCCTCTTCCAAATTCCCATCTTCCATTATGGTTTTCACATGGGTTTTCCACTTTAATCTGGGTCTGCCCCGTTTATCTTTACAGGAGGTGCCCATTGGTATATTTCTTTTGCCCATCTTTTGTTTTCCATTCTTTGTACATGACCATACCATTTAATGGTTTGATTTTCAATCCTTTTAACAACGGACGTAGTTACGTTCATTTCTTTCCAAAGGAGCTCATTTCTAATTTTATCCTGTCTTGTTTTTTGAAGACTTCTCCTCAGATAATCGAATTCTACTGTTCTAATTATGTTTTTTTGTAATTCTGTCAGGGGCCACGTTTCACTTCCCTAACATAGAATGTTCTGTATTATGCTCTTATAGATTTTGATTTTTGTTTCCTTTGTTAAATTTTTGTTCCAAATTATTCTTGTTCTAATATAAATAAATAATGTGCAATGTCGGTCTAGTAAGGGAGATGGTAAAAAATAACACCTACATGTTGTTGTTGTCGTATTTAGCCCTAAGACTGGTCTGATGCAACCCTCCATGCTAACCTATTTTGCTCAAACCTTTTCATTTCCTCATAACTACCACATCCTACATCCTCCCAAATCTGCATAGCGTAATCCATCCTTGGCCTCCCTTTTCTGTTCTTACCCCACAAACTTCCCTCTACTGCTAATTTTATAAGACCCTCATGTCTCAAACCGTGGCCTATTAATATATCTCTTCTCCCGGTCAACGTCCTCCATATTGTTCGCTCTTACCCTATTCTCTTTATAGCTTCCTCGTTAGTGATTCTATCCACCCATCTCATTCTCCAATAGCACTACATTTCAAAGGCTTCTATTCTTTTCCTTTCCGCAACTCCTATCGTCCACGTTTCTCACCCATATAACGCCACTCTACATACGAACATTTTTAGCAACGATTTCCTAATATTCACATTTATTTTACCCGTGAGTAAATTCCTCTTTTTCGCGAAAGCCTTTCTTGCCTGTGCTATCCTACTCTAGTTATTACGCGTCCCTAGTAGCAGAATTTCTTAACTTCCGTAAAATATCCCTTCCCAACCTAACAGCCTTCGTTATTCCACTGTTTCCCATACTACACTCCATTACCTAGGTTTTCCCTCTATTAATCCTCATATTGAACTCTTTGTTCATGACCACGTTCATGCCATTAATTATGGATATCAAGCCTACTTCTACTACAATATCATCGGGAAAGCGTAGGGTTTGTTATTCTCTCCCTTGCAATATGATTCCTTTCCCATATTCCGTTTTAACTTTCTTCATCGCCTGTTGTATATATAAGTGAGGCAGCATGGGCGACAGACTGCATCATTGCTTACTCCTTTCTTGATTTCTGCTTTCTTTTCTTGGTCTTCTATTCCAATTACTGCAGCCTGTCTTCTGTAGAGGTTATGTATTAGCCTCCTTTCTCGATATTTTATTGTAGTTGTCTTCAAAATCCTTAATAGCGTGTTCCAGTTCACTAATATAGAAATATGTATGATATAATCAACCCAGTTGGGTGTCTATTTCGGTGTTATGGAAGCCGCTGAACTTCTTTCTGAGATTCAACAAGCCGTGTAATATGTATTTCAGGCCCTAGGAGTGATGTAGCAAGGAGTTTCCTGCGGCTCAGAATGAAGCACTCTGAGGATACGACACGAATACAACTATATGATTGGTGCTGGACCAGGATGGAATTATTATAATATGTAAAACAGCCAATATTTCCGTGGATCATGTTTCTCGCGATGTTTTTTTGTGTAATTTAAACCTAATTACATTTGGAGTACAGCCGCGTTACATAAAAATAAGACAGGAACGAGAATGGTGTCGTTTCTGGGGTTATGAAACTCGGAGAGTTTAATTCTGGCATTCACAGTCCGGGTGTTGTTGTAGGCGAGCTTCTAGGTGTAGAGATAAAGGAGGTAAAGGAAACTGACAAAGGCCTTCTTATAAATATAATACGAAAGCAACCGAAACTGGTGTTAAATCCGAGGTTCAGGAAGCACTGACTTTAATTCTGACATTCAACATGCCTGTTAAGTTGTAGTGCAGCCCCTAGGAGCGGGATGGAAGGGGTGAGAAAAACCTAAACGCGGAGAGCAAAGACAAACACTGTTTGGGTAATACATCATCCTTGGCACTAATACACGTAGGGATGGCAGGGGTAGCATTTTAAAAACACTCTGAAACGGTAATTATTACCATGAATTTTTTTTCTTTGGCTCAGTTTAATAGTAGAGTATGAGTCATCACACCGGTTCTCATGAAATTCAGATTCATTGAACGTAGATGAAAGAGCACGTACTGGCCAATTAAACACTGTGCCGGAATAATATTAATAAATGCCAGGCATCCCGATAGGTAAAGAATAAAGTGTTTTTTTTTTACAATAGAATATTACTGTCTTCAAATTTTGTATATTTATCGGATTCTTACGGAGCTGTAAATGCGTTTAATAAAATGAATATAATTTGTTTTCTCTGCCAAAATAATTATGGCAATGTTTGCTGAAAGTTTCAGTTTAGAATCTTATACTATTTTTCTCATTAAAATAATATTCCAGACAATACGCCGCAGGTTATTTAAAGTTTGAGCGACTATATTCAAGTTTTATGATTTCCTTAAAGGAAATTTTCATTTGACGGTAATAATTACCGTTTCGGAGTGTTATTAAAATGCTACCTTTGCCGTCCCTACGTGTATTAGTGCTAGGGATGTTGTATTACCCAATGGTGATCACGCTCTTCCCGAATGGAACTAGCGCAGTAGCCGAAACGATCTGATGAATAATTTATTTTATTGCTGTTAGGAGTTACTGATTATGTGCGTAGTCGAGGAAATTTAAAGTTGTTTTCTTTGTGAGGTCAAATGAGAAAGTCAATATCGTTAAAAATGGAACGAAACACGAGTTCGCATTTGAGCGAAAGTTTGTCCGACGAGGTGGGAATGAATTTTAGCGAAAGGTGTTGAGTCGATGTTGACTGGATACGTAGTTGTACATCTCTGCTTGTTATAAGTCGAGCGGACGCACTTTTTTGTTTGGTAGGTTTTGTTGAGGCTTTCGGAATTCGAGGTGTATGGGCGTTGCCTCGTCCAAACCGCGTGCGTTATGTAAGCACAGCCAATCTCAAGGTTTGCCTTCCGCCTACTTCTCTCTATAGAATCGTCGCCCTCAATTTTACTCGAATTTAATCCCAACACAAGCTAACGTGTCACTTCACTTCCACACCAACTAAGAATTATAGTTGGCACGACTTTCAAGTAAAGACATCTAATTACGGAAAAATAAGATAATTTCAATTTTGAGTTCAAGGCAATTAAGGACTACGTTACTCCAAGCAACAATTTTTACGAGAATACCTACAAAAATCTATACCAATAAATAAAATTGAAGTATCTGTCTGTCTGTTTCTCTCTGTCTGTGTTTTTATCTCGAATAGGCTCCGAAACGGCTCGACGAATTACAATGAAAATTTTAGGGCTTAAAAACAGGAGATTTAACTTAAATATTCGTGCATACTTCATTTCAATATAATGCAGGAGACATTAATATAAATATATTGTAAAGAGTTAAATTAATTTAGTAATCTTTAACTGGTATTGTAATGTTTTGTTTTTTTGTGCCGTAGGATATGTGAGTTGTCTTTGAAGGAGGAATAAGAAGACGTAGTATTATCATCTTTGGCGTATATAGAGAGAGTGAGATGTGTTTGTAGTCTCTCTGGCGGCGAGAGGCTGTAAAAAATGTTTTAAAAGTTGTGCAACATATGTCCTTAGGACTGTAATTATTTGAATAAAACACAATACGATTAAATAAATCCAGCTGAAGGCAATTAGATGAATGATTATTAATCTGGAGTCGAGAGGAGGTAATTAATAATTGCAGAGGTGTTATTTATATATAGCCTGTAACATTAAACAGATATATCAAATTGTGTGAAGAGTACATGAGGATAGTTGGCAGTCAGCAGTATTTTGTGGACGCATCTGTTGACGGCACCAGGAGTTGACCCGCACCACAATATTCTTCATTTGCAAGGGGAAACGTGAAACAAAATCTTCTCAAAAGAGTTTCTATTTACAATTTTTCCCTTTGTAAAATGACGTGCAATAATATTAGGACATTTTGTTTCACCCTCACGTGCTCCTGTCATGTTAGGAGACTCTAACAAGTAAGCAAAAAACCAAATATTTATTTGTTTAAACTATACACAGCCCTTTAAATAGCTCTGTAATTGGTTGTCATTCAAGCTAAATTTCCCCACCATACCCTGATGATCGTTTTACCTGCATAATGACATTTTAATTAATCTATATGAAATTAATACAATACAATACTATTGATCTGTTTAATCTCCGAAGCACTCCATCTATTGTTGAAGTAAGATTCGCGCCGTCATTAACCTATTGCTGGCAAAGAGTTAACTCCTTGAGAAATAATATACTTCTTTTGATCGTCGATACGATTTATACATAAATTGGTTTTATTTGTCGCTTCAGATAAATTTTAATATTAAGAAATTACTCATTTTTATTGGCTCCTAAACGTATGATAGCCGGACCTGTTCTAAACCAACTGCGAGTTATAAGGTTTGCCCTGAAGAGATCATAAATATATGATACCGTACTTTTTACATATACAATGAATTCAAATTTATCAAAATTCTGTACTTGTTTCGTTTTTAGGGCAAAATAAAAGGAACTATTTCAGCGCGAACGAAGTAGCGGGGGTTAGCTAGTTACTATTAAAAGTACATGACCGACATTGTCACCAATACTCTGTGGGGAATGGTACATTTCTAAATCCGTCCACACAACACGAAATACTGTGTAATTTAGCATCAAATTAACACTATATAGCAACAATATATATTTCGTTCGTACTTATTTAAGTACAGCAAACTTTAAGAAGTAGTTTCGTGACGGCAGCAATTTATGCACTCAGTAAAATTAGAATCTTCGGAATGTTACCCCTTGAAAGTTTTATTTTGTTTTTGATAGCCGTTGATCGTGACTTTCCTTAAGAAAAATACTGTGCAAAAGGTTTTTTTTTAAAATTTCATTTATAGTCGCATCAACAAAGTAGTCATTAGAGACATACAAAATTACAATTACCAATACATTGTGGCGTTCATTATCGCAAAAAACATTAATTTATCAAATGTTATGACGATGCCAAGACAGCGTGATTGGAGGTGGGCCTCTTTTTGTTTCCTAAGCCTGCGCCACACTTGTGCGGGACGAACCGCGAAGGAAGATAGTCCTTACGGGTGTTGATGTCACACTTTAGCGGCTGCTGGACGTTTCATATCTGGATCATTCACAAAATTAAAAGGACTAGACCAATTTACTGTTTTATAACGCAATCAGAAACTTTGTTCAAATGTCAGAATACATCATCGTCAGCAGAAAGTGAATTTCATCAAGTTGCATTCAAACTTCAAAATAAAGACACGGTTACAGGCATTTACGAAGGCCAGTAATGAACAACGTATATCATCAAAACATAAAAGTACATATATTTTGACAATCCCCCACAACCAAGTAGTTTATTACAAAAGAATGTAAAGTTTAGGAGCCAATAAAAAATATGTTGAAGAAACATACTGGCCTGGAATTCACCACGGTGACCAGACGCACTTTTAATAACGAAAATAAATATCATGACTATTAAATCAACATTAAAAACTAATTATTTATTAAAACACATTTTAATAGGTTTGTAATAATTAAGTGTTAAGGTAATGTTAATCTAGTTCAGGGAAATATTGTCATTTTATATTATCGTCAATTTAGTTTCTGTATTTCATTACGTTTTTAGAAATTAACATTACATAATTATGCAATAATAATTATCACAAATAGTTATATAATATATTTTGTTGCTATCAAAATAGATTTCTTATTTTCGCATGTCTAAATAATTATAGTATTATATTGATATTTCCTAGGAGGGGAAATCGAGTATTCCTTGCTATATTTAAGAAAATCTTATACCAACTTTGAGGTAAATCTCAAAGCTGAAATTTATACTGTAGTTTGATTCTATAAAAACGTATTAAATGTAGAAACTTATCCGCATGCCACACCGAGATATCCAAACTACGAAAAAAATTGATAAATCCCATTGTAAAAGGATATCATTGGTAAATGTTACGTCACTTATCACTCATAATATATATGTATGTATATATATATATATATATATATATATATATATAGAGAGAGAGAGAGAGAGAGAGAGAGAGAGTTACTTCCCAAACTACGAAAATTGAATTTTCTTCATTGGAATGTATAACTTCATGTCACACAGAGTACATGAAAAAATACTAATAGACTAGCAAATAGAGGTTGAATTTGTAGGTCTGAATGCACTGAACAGGATACAGTTGATTTGAAAAGAATACAACAACACAGTTCTGAATAATTTAGAAAATCGTAGATACATGCGAAGGCGAAAGACGGCGAGCGCCCTACACCAAAAGCGTCGGTCATTTTGAACCAGACGCAGTAGTTTTGGACTGTAAAAACACGAGGGAATGCACCAACAAAATATTAATTATTCTGAGATGGGCAATCAATTTCCTTTTTTGTGGAGCTCTTGGCATGGATTGACAGAGACTCGAATGCGACTTTCAACTTTGTTTTCCAATTTTTTTAAATGATACGTTTTGGTATTCATTTCTGCCTTAATCACGTCGTAAGTCTTGAAAAAATTCAGAAATTATTTAATAAATACTACAAAATTTTGAAATAACCCACGTAAAAATTAATAAATCAGCATTATCAATTTGTAATTTTAAAATTAACGTGTTTAGTTTACCAATGATGTTAGTTTATTAGTTGATTAAGATTATTAAATTGATAATGTTGCAATAGTAAGCCCTTCCCCCATCCAATTATCGCCGGACGTGTTGCGTTTCCCCGCAGCATGGTGCGGATACTGCGAGACGGGAAAACGCACCCGCCCCGCACCCGACCAACTGTGGCATCTCGCATCCGCAACCCACTCAAGAGTGTCACTAGCCTAAAAGTAGTGTGAATGATACCGAAAGACTAATTGTATAAATTAAGGAAAGACCATCAAATTATAATAAAAAATTGAGTACTGGACATAGGCACGTACCGAAAATAGGTGAATTCTGTCGCGTGATCTCACAGGCATTTATTATTAAGAGTAATTTTGTTCTGGGTTTCCATTGTCTAAGTAGTAGAAATAGTCTGACCCTTTGAACTGTAACAAACTATGTTCGTCGTGTTAGATGAAGAATAACAATCAGACGAGTCTAATCACTTCTTAACGGGATAAACATACTAAATAGGTGATCAAGATGAAGTGAAACCCCTTTATAATTCGCCTCGGTACACAGCGGAATCGGATATAGCGCGATATTTTAGAGATCTCTATTTAAATCTATTTTATAAAATTCGCGGAACTCAAAGTTAAAAGTGGCGTATCGAAAGCCTGTATCTTTGATGAAAGTTGAATACCAGACGGTACACCAAGAGTTTGGATGCGAGAAGAAGAGAAATTGCAATCATTAGAAGCTTCTGTTTAAAGTAGCGTTGAACTGCAAAGAAAATTACACGAAACGGTAAAGATAGTGAACTTGACGACTGCCCATTCAAGTGGTTTATTTAAAAAACGAAGTGAATCCGTGCAACTGGATAGGCTAATTTTGAAAGCTCAGACTATAAAATTTAACAATCTTCTTGGTCGTGACGAGACAGTCAAGACTTGGAATCGGTGGCTTTCATGGCAGAATCTTACACAAGGAATTTGCCAGATAATAATGGGAGGAGAAGCGGAAAGTGACATCAATGCTGCTACTGAATATCTGATGATTGCCTGAAAAGAACTGACGACTGCAAAAGTCAACAGGCAGGTGACTGATTCTAAACATGTCACTCAAATCTAAAAGTTAACGGTTTCATAGTGTGGTGGGGGATATTAGCCTTTTCTTTGTCTATTAAGCATTAACTTTTACACCACATTTACTTTTAGGTTTATTTTTAATGATATTTGACTCTGGACCATTTTAACATATATGTATATTTAAAGTATATACATAAAAGGACTATTTACAATATTAAAATAATTTGTTTCTACATATACAAATTTTATCTATTTGAAAATTTCTATCATCTTACTTGCAACGACCAGCCGCATGAATTACAAGTTGATGGTGGTGGTTTATGAAAATCACACCAATTAACCAATTAAATAGATAAAGCATGCCGCGCAGTTACCGCGTCAACGTGAGAACATTTGTGATTGGTCTGTTTGGTTCCTTACTATGGCCGATAACTGCTGGGTGGTCCGGCTCGGATGTTCGTCTGTGGTGTAGGAAGACGAAACCAGGACCCCTTTGCTGCTTCGTCGCTGCAGGCCTCTGGTGGCTAGACTCGGCAGCTGGTTGCCTGTTTGCTGACAGCCTCGCCATTGGCTTTGGACTTCCTGTCCAACTTCCCTCTCAGCTCTCACTCCACTTAAACTCTCCGACGGTCCTTTTCTCCCGTTCTCCAGGCCAAATCCTCAGCTCAGACTCGGCTCGACCGTCCTCCTCTCGATCTCCACAACAACTGTCCCTCTCTCCCGTTCTCCACACCAACTCCTCAGCTCAGACTCGACTCGACTTTTCATCTCTCCATCTCCACACAATTGTCCAGCTCACCTCCTTTTCCGTCATACCACCAAACCCCGTACTATTTCTAAACCAGCAATGCTGAAATATACATTGACCAGTCCCAGGTGACGGAGAAAAGTGTGAGGAAAAATTCACATTTTATAATACTAATAATTGCAACAACGATAAACTACCACATACAATGTTTAGGATAAAAAATTAATATTAATAGTAGTAATAATAAGAAATAGTAATAAGGTTAATTATTAAATGTACGGTATAATATGAAATTCAATACATAATTTACATCGCATAATCAATACACGTAGTACGTAACACTAAGGTAAAATAATAGTCAAATTATTTATTTGAATAACACACTAGTAATTATAAATCCAGACAAGTTTCTGAAATCTTATACAGTGTTCATTCGCTTAAAATTCGTAGTTGTTGTGGTATACAGTACTAAGACTGCTCTGATGCAACTCTCCATGCTGACTATCATGTGCAAGCCTTTTCATTTCTACAAAGCTACTACATCCCACACTCTCCTCAATCTGCTTAGCGTATTCCATCGTTTTCCTCCCTCTGCTGTTATTATCCCACACACTTTCCTCTACTGCTAATTTTACAAAACCCTCATGTCTCAAATCATGGCCTATTAACCTATCTCTTCTCTTAGTCAACGTCCTCCATATTGTTCGCTTTTGCCATATTCTGTTTAGAACTTCCTCGTTAGTGATTCTATCCACCCATCTCATTCTCCTATAGCACCTATAGCTTCTATTCTTTTCCTTTCCGTAATCCCTATCGTCCACGTTTGACACCCATATAACGCCCCGCTCCATACCAACATTTTTAAGAACGAATTCCTAATATTCAAACTTATATTACCCGTAAGTAAATTCCTTCCTTGCCCGTGCTATCCTACTCTAGTTATAACACTGCCCAAGTAGGAGAATTCCTTAACTTCCCAAAATATCCCTTCCAATTCCACTGTTTCCCGTACTACACTCCATTACCTTAGTTTTCCCTCTATTAATCCTCTTGTGCTACTCTTCTTGCAGGACCACGTTTATGCTCTTTATTAGATTTCCGGGCCTGATACGAAAATATCATCTGCAAACATTAGGGTTTATATTTTTTCTTCTTGCAGTATGATTCCTTTTCCATATTCCGTTTTAATTTTCTTCACCGCCTGTTCTATTTATAAGTTAAACAACGTGGGTGTCATACTGCATCCTTGACCTACTGCTTTCTTAATTCCTCCTTTCTTTTATTGACCTTCAATTGTAATTACTGACAATTACTTTCTCTAGAGGTCATGGATAGCCCTTGTTATCGATATTTTATTCCTGTTATCTTATGATCTTGAAGCATGTCACCTTAAAAAAATTCACGCCAGAATTAATTCCTGCTCTGAGAAATTTGCTATGTGAGAACATACTCTATATATTTTCATATCTTTAAATCATTTTAAAAGAAAATCTCAAATAATATATTGTAATGATAAAACAAAACTACTTGCAGAATTTGGCGGGACGGAATCAAAGGCATGCGGCGTGAGGGAAGTTGCAGATTAGACAGGGGCAACTAAAACCATACACGATAGTGCGACTAGGATTGTTCCCAAGTGTCGTGAGATTTGGCGGCATCGGGTGGTGAGGAGGATGGTGTTTTCCAATAAAATCGTCGGTGGAGTGGAGCAAACGGCTCCTCCCAGTGATCTAGCCCGAGGCACCAAAGTACGAAGGAGCGGCACGACTGACTCTAGCGGGAAGCTCCAGGTTGAGAAGAAAAGATAATTAATGTCCTCTGTAACGTTTGGCTGATTTTATAGTACTGTCCATTCCGAGTAGGATTTGTGTTAGTGATTCTACTTTATGAGAAGACCCGTTTAGACGACCCTTGGTAGAGACTCGTGTATTTAGTTGATAAGATTTATAATTTGTGTAAATATTGTAAATGGTTTATGGGGTATTATTTAATGAAATAACTTTAAAGGTACGATATAATAATTTTATTTATAAAAACAATCTCTTAAAAGGGGTCTTGAGCGATTAAAAACAAATTAATTAATTCAAGGAGACGATTTCTTAATATCAGGGTGTATTATTTATTGGGGTAACGACGTGCAGCTTCGATTTCGTTCACTTGACGATCGTGTTTTATCTTCATTCGAGTCTTGATGCAGGTTACTAGGCGACCGGAACTTACTTCGGGTGGAATTTTAGAATTTCTTTTTGCCGACGGAAAGTGGGATGAAACTCGTACTCCTCCCGTCCACGTACTGATCAACTTTCTATCTCTACCTCCTCACCCACACAACTTCGTGCAGCACACTGAATAGTTTTCGGCTCCTCACCTCCCAGCTCAGCTCCTATAGCCCTTATCCAAGGGAAAGCGGTATCGCACGTGATGTTTCTTCCGCCAATCCTCGTGAGTCCTTCGTCCAGCGCGTGAAATTTTTCCCATCAAAGGGAACAGTGTCCTTCGGAAATTTTGTAGGGAGAATGCTCCTTCAGCAAAATAAACTTAGTATTATCTATCTTCAGACAGGAACGTCCCCCGTCCTCCAGCCTGTCGCCTGTTAACATGTTCTTGTTGAATTTTTCTATCCTTTAAAAATCCAAAAATTCGAATAAAAATAGGAAGGGGTCCTACTGCGCTACAATATTATACAAAATAAGATTCATCAAATTATTGTACATTGTCATAAATAAATGTAAAATTCAATATTATTTTCATTTTTATTTTAATTCATCATTTTAGAATAATATTACGGTTAATAGTACATTGAATAGTATTATAAGTTCGTTTTCTTTAAACGTTTTGAACCTGTAATTCATAAGTGATTTGAAATGTACCATTTGATGGGCAACTGATAACTGCATTAACGTTCCCAAATACTGGCAATCTTACTTTTTGGACCGTGTGTGCACCACCTAGCACACTATGTACCCAACAGCGACAGAATTGTTGACTTGATTCTGTCTTCAGCTGGAGTCACGGAATATAAACTCCAAATTACCCCTTACAATTACAACATTTGTTAAATTAATTATGATTCCACTTTGATATTATTAACGTACTAGGATCAGTCATTTTAATAAATTGTTTATATGACTGTCTTTGCGAGTTCCATACAAGTAAGCCGTTGGGCTTTCATAAAAATAAAGATTTTATATGTAGTTGAGTCGTGTGTAATGCAGCAGCGGCTTCAGGCTGTTTTCCTTTCAGGTGTGATAAACTACGCCGCGTGCAGTTGCTGCAAGTCACTTCACATTACTGATAAAACGGACGCCAAACAGGAACGCGAATTTCCGACGCATCCCACTCCAAAGCCACCTACGACATGAAAATGTTTCAATATTTAAGTGTGATTAATCCAAAATATTGAATATGTATGGAAGATTGCACGGAATTTCCTAAACATCCTCGTTATCACATCATAGTCGGAAACGCAATAAAGAATTAAATTGCTGTTCCTTAAACGGCAGGACTCAGAAAAAATATATCGTTTCATACGTTGATCATGATTCATGGTGTGGCCAAAGAATAGAAGAGAATAGATTCATTCTCCAAAGATCCTCTTCAGAAGGAAAGGATTAAGAACGTGGAAAGTCTTCATTGTTTTGGACTAATAATGAATAATTTAATTTGATCAATAAAACAATGTATGATCTTTTACAGACTTCAATTTTTTAAAATTCATTAATAACAATGTTTCGGTATATTTCATACCTTTTTCAGGTATTCTTTCTAATATTTACAACAACCGAAAAACCAAGAAGGGTAAAGTTAAGCAAAACTATATCAGTAACTGGAGTGTTTCTTACTTTTTATATTAGGTCTAAGTTTGTTAAAAATTGATACTGTTGTTTAGTTTTCTATGCAACTGACTAATACTTGTGCTACTATTGTGTAGATTAGTTTTATTATTTTTTATGAAATAAATTATTAACCGTGTTGGTACTCAATTTCTTCTTATTTCTTGATATACTTGTAACGGTCAAATACATCTCCTCGGACTTTGGCGGTGAGGAATCAAAAGAAATGGGACAGTATTTGAGCCAGGGGTAATAAAACCCAGACATCACGGCGCGCATTGGGTGTTTTGTTTCCCAATTATGGTGAGATTTGGCGGCATTGGGTGGTGTATTTCCACATAAACCGTCGGGGGTGGGTGAGGAGCGAACTGTGACTCCCAGACAAGAATAACCATAATGTAGTAGGTTAATATTCATCCCTGCCACCTGATATGAACTAAAAAGTAGGGAAGAGGTATTAAAAAGGCATGCAGAGAGATTTTTGAGACAGATAATTGGAGTTTAGATTGTGGAGACGAGAGCGGTGGATCAAATGAGTTTAGAGGTGCAGACGATCGACATTATTGGACAAGTAGTCGAAGGAGACGAGGATAAACGGAAATTCTTCCTGAACAAGGAAGAATAGCAGTGGCGGCTCTGATTTGTACGACCGATATAGGAGGAAATTACAACGAGTAAGACGATGGAAGGTCCATTATGTCGACACGGTAATTATCCCTGTAACTTTTGGCTGATTTCCTATACTGCCATGTCTGAGTAGATTTTGTATGAAATATTTTGCTGTATGATAAGGCCCATATCAACGACCCTGATTTTAGAGATTGAGAATTGTTACTTTTAAGAAATTAATTTGTATCATTTTTATGTAAATATATATGTAGTGTTTAAATAAGAAAGAATTGCCGGCTTAAAGATTGAAAATGAGAAAATTGTAATATTGATGTAAATTTGTTTAGGATAAAGCAAATTGTTTTCTTTTTTTATTATAAAAGTTCATCATTAATATATTAATATTACTTTATGAAATAAATAATATTGCCCCAATTCAATAAACTGGTTTCAAACTATAAGTAGGCATAATTTCTACCTGACACATTACCCTAATTATACGATATCTTCGAAGTTATCACCACATATAATTATGTAAAATGTAAAGTGTGTTCTTACGCCATTTACATAATATTTCTCACCTTTATAATTTGAGATAACTCAGACTGCAGGTTTTGACGTAGAAATTTAAAGATAATGGATTAATTAATTCCATTAGTCCTGTGATGAGGAAATAGAAAAAGTCAAAATGATACTGTTACAAAAATAATAAGTATATTAATATAGTAATCTACTAATCTACACGTGATACAGAAATAAGAAAGATTACGCACTATATGTAGGAGTAAGAATTATAATATTTAATATAAATTTCATTTCCTGGAAAACAGCCAGTAATAGCGGTGGAGAAAGGTCGGGGACAGGCTAGCGCGCATGGGTGCCACCCTACTTTACCTTCCAGCTTCAATAAACACATTCTTTCTCCCTACACATTTCAAAAAATCTTACAACATTTTGGAGCGTTGCTACATCAATGAAGCTTATATTTTATATTTATGATTTTCAACAACTACAAAAAAGCTTTGTCCCACTCTTCTGCGGTGCTCTGTCCAAGAGTTAGTAGAGGTCCACTAATTAATTAGTTACACATTTGCACTGTCTTCTGTTAATTTTTCAGACCGTTTGAAGCAATAGTTATCAACGTCGAGCTATGTAATAGAAAGAAAAAAAACCTGAACTTTTTCAGTTTTTCCACCAAAACGCATGTATAAATTAGAAAAGAATAGAATAAAAGTTCACGGATTGTATTTGGAGAATACTTTTCTAACAATATTAAAATTGAAAGAAAGATTGGAAGAGGCCTGCAGCGATTTTCCAGAAATGAGTTTATCAACTTTGACAAGATACATGAGAAAAAAAGCAAGCATTTAGTAATTATAGATATGATAAGCATACGTGTATTCACATATCATAAAATGGCATTAAATTCTGCGTAAAATGAGAGCTTTCACAATAATGCAAATGGGGACTGGGTTGTACCATTTTGTCAGTAACGACAGTAGGCACACTTTTCAAGAAGGATGTTATTCAAGACAGAGTTAATAAACACCACAAGAAATCCTTAACAAGCTTTTGTTTTAATCATAATTTATTGAGCAATCAGAATACAATTCTATAAGATAAAATGCTGGCAGTTTCTAATAATAACATTTACAGGGAGATACCCAATGATATCACCTGTATGATAGAAATAAACAATGAATCATTTAACTTAAGTCTTTTATTTATCACAGGTTCAAGGTGTATGTCTAGAAGTGGGTTTGGGATGATTGTCCAAGACTGTGTGGTGATTGATGACTTTCTTATGGATGACTTCTTGTACCATAGCAACATTTAAATGTGTTCAATGTGTGGTTCGTTATGTACCATGGGCCGTTTACAATTTGCCGGAGGATCTCTGATTGGTATCTTTGAATAATTGTTATGTTTGATTTTGATGTAAATCCCCATAGCTCAATCCCCAATGTCCATATTGGCCTCATCACAGATTTGTATGTCAGGATTTTATTGTCCATAGATAACCGTGATTCTTCCTAAGAGTTCTCTTGTTTTCATTTCAACTTGTTTCTCTGTTTAACTATATGATTTTTCCAATTCAATCTAGAATCTAAGTGTAGTCCTAAATATTTTACTGTTTTTGTTGTAATGTATACATTATTTAATGTGACTGGGGGGGGGGCAAGTTTCTTTCCGGAGACTGAATGTGATATGAGCAGATTTATTGTCGTTCACTTTTATGATTGAAGGAGACTGAAGTATGCTGGTGGAACATTACAACAAAAGATCAAGCATCTTATAGAAGCAGTGCTGCAGGACAGAAACCACAGGAGACTAAAACGATGCTAGCCAATTGATCTCAGAGGGGGGTAACAAGGGTCCGATCCAATCAGGACGCTTCTCAGACATAAAAAATAGCTAATAGAACCTGTTATTCTGATTACTATTTTAATAAATAAAATAAAAAATAAATTTATCTATTTTTCAGTGCAAATTTATTCTCGTTTCTGAATATGGTTTTAGTAGATGATATGATAACTACAAAATTAAACTTTTGATAATTTAATGAAAATACTAATTACGGCGGTTTTATATACTGTTACAAAATGTGTAAATAGAGTTGAAATGGATTTGAAAGAGTCGTTGTTGTGTTTGTTCACCTACTACAGTTGCGGAAGTCACGCAGTTAAGGTTATCGCCGTCTAATTGGAAAGTGACTTGTATTAGCATTTTCGCTGCTGCTCTAAGTGTACATGTAAATAGTCACGTTCGCGTTCTGCTTGGCAATAGACAACTCGCAGGGGAAATTCCTTCTATAGTTCCTACGCTGATAACAAACTTACCTAAACAAAAGAAATTGTAAACAACAAGGTTAATTTTAAATTTAATACAATTCATATATAATTATCTGATGTTTATTGTATGTTGTCCCCAATGCTTGTTAATCAGTTGAAAATAAAATAATATAGCTAATTATTAATTTAAAAAAAATAATTTTGATATTTTGGTCATATTCTTAATAAAATCTCTATGCATGGGATTCTTGTGTAATTGTAAATGTTTTTCATAAAGCATATAAAAACTCTGTATAGACCAATGTGGCAGTACTGCCGAAAGCTCCGGGTTTTAAATTGATTCTTTTAAAATGTTAATTAGCTGTTTTATTTAAATTTCAACAGATAAAAAAGTATTGTCTACAGAATACAAAACGCAACAACATGATTAGGCAGGCCTTCATATTGACGGTCTCACACTTCCTCCCGTCCTCCGCCAATCTCTTCAGCTTCTCATACCCGTCAAATCCTTTTTTTAATCAGGTTTATAGTCGCACCAACCAGCGAGGTCATTTGTGGCTTGCTCTTTATGTATCTAATTTTGGTTTTCTCTGTCGGGTAACCTCAGTAAGAGTACTTTAAAAAAAACACAAACACCCACGCCCTAGCCAGGAATCAAATCCGGGACCTCTGTAATGTGAGTCTGTGACGTTAGACCACAGAGGCGACCCAAATCTAATATATTACTTCTTCTTCTTGGTCTCCCTCTCTTCAGCCATTTTGGACGCACAGTTGTTGTTTGACAATCGCCTGAGTGAGTCGAAGTGAGTGTTTTTTGGTGAAAATAGAAAAGAATCGAGTAGCGAGTTTTCATTAAATATTTGTTTTTCAAATGAAGATCAAAGACCTGGTCCAAGGTGTACGGGAAATCTGCACCGTCATTTACCACCGAGAAATTTTGGGTAAACGTACCAGCCTGGGAGACGATGAATATTCGGGACATCAAGAAACTGCAGTCGCTCAAGTTCACTGCCGTCGAATTAAATTGGGAGAGATGGTAGAGGCGACGAATATATCGAAAGAACATGTTTGTCACATATTGAACCACGATTGCTCACGTTACACCGAAAACGTGTTCGAATGAACATTTCCAACACTCTTCTGGCGCAGTTCACTTGCAATAAATGAGACTTTGGACGCTGATTGCTTTACCATTGAATTTCACAGGCAGAGATACAGTGAAAACAATGTATTGCATCGGGGGAATAGGCTACAAAAAACGCAAAAACAGTATTTTCTGTCGTTAAAGTGACTTTTGGGATATTCGTGGGCTTACGTTAATGGATTATATTGAAAAAGGAAATATCATTATAGTAGCATAATATGCATGATTACTTGACAAACTGAAGGCAGGAATTATATTTACAGAAAAATTTGTCTCAGGAAGAGAATGCGTTTGAGCCGTTGCCATGGCGAAAATCCACTAATTACGGTTTGCATTATTTGGCCACCCTCTTTACTCACCAGACCGAGCCACAAGCGGCAATTCTTTTAATTCCCTAAGCAAAAAGTTGCGCTCGGAGGACAGTGAAGATAGAAGACCATCACGTTCTTAAGCAATAATTTTTTATAGAAAGACGCTGAGTACAATTTGGACGGGTGAAAGAGATGAGAGCATCGCTGACAGAAGACTTACAAGATAGTCAGAAAAAAAAATGAAAAAAAATTCTCGCATGTTTGTTACATCAGATCACCCTAACAGAGGTGTCCCGGTTAGTCGGGCTAGTTTTAGTGTACAGGATTGAAAAGGCTGTGGGGGAGTAAATGGAACTGGTAGCCTTGAAACAAGCAAATCACCGTCGATCTTCACGCCACCTACCTGCCAGAAAAGTCACTCCAGTTGTTTCCATCGGCGCTTATTTTTATAAGAGTTTGTTATGTAAGAAAATATAATTGTGGTAGCGTTTAAAAGGCAGTAAATATGGAGCTGAGAAAGAACTCGTAATTTGTGGTTGGAGAATGAAGACCCTGTCGGCATTGACGCTATGTAAGAAAGCGATCAAAATATTGCGTTGTAACCTCCTTGGGATGCAGACATCTCATGTTTAGTTAATCTTTCCAGTAATTTAAACATATTCAGCTCAGTATTTTATTTTAATATTAATTTATAACTGTGGAGCATATTGCCACATCTGAAGACCTGCAGTGATGGCAGAGGGACTGCAGAAACGTAGACTCGAGCTCGAGTTCCACACGACGCTACCATGTTTATTTGTTTACTTTATTTACATTATTTGCCTTTACTTTCTAATATTTTCTGTTATCAGCGATCTTGATCTTCTTCAGCTGTCGTCGAAACGTCTCGGAGATAACAGAGAAATATGCGCCGGAATCGATTAGGTCTCGTACCGACTTGTGGTCCAACATTACGTCAATATAATTTCCTGACATCTTGGCGACGGTCGTCGACGGAGGATTTTCTTTTTGTGTGGCCTCACCTCCAGGGAAGGTCGCGTCATCTAGTTTTCTAGGTTACGTCAGCTAGGGGAGCGGCCAAATGGCGACGGAGATCTGCAGCGACGTGACGGAGAGCGTTCTCTCCTTGCGGCAGGATGCAGCGACGATGACCTGTATCTTCCTCGGAACAACTCTGTTTGTTCGGCTTCGTCATATTGGCATCCATGGTCGTATACATCCTGTCCTCGCCTAGTTCTTGCTTCGGCAAGTACACAACTCCTGTCCTTGCAGTATCTAACTACGTGTCCAGGACGGCCACAGTGGAAACACTCAGGTCTATTATCCCGTGTCCTCCGGATGTCTGTCTTCCTTGAGGCGTAGGCTGGCTCCTTCTCCCGTGCAACGACTTTCGCATAGGTCGGCTTCCGCTTCGAAACGACCTTTCGCCAGGACGTAAGGGTGATTGGCGCCAAAACGCTCTCTACTTCCTTCCGGATGGCCTCTTGGATGGCTTCTGGATCTGCCACGACATTTCGAAGGGATAGAGCACGTTGAATCTCTTCCCTTACTATTTGTCCAACTAGAGAGGACAAATCATTCGCCTCTCCTACTGAGACACTCGGCACTACGTTTGGAAGCCTCTCGAACTTTCGTCAAATTCGTTTCTGGTTCACCTCTTCGACGAAAACCTCCTCAAACGGTACTTTGGTCCGTACCGTCTGTTACGGCGTTTATCCGACGTCACATATGAGGTCGAGGATTACGATCCTAATTCGAGACGCAGAAAGAGCCGTGACACCATCCACGTACTGCGGATGAAGCCATACCACGAACCCGACGCTCGAAGGGAGGTTGAAGACCAAACGCGACCCAACGACGACGCGGAATTTTACGGGGATGAAGACGTAGGAATGACGACTGTCAGCCCAAGACCAGGAAGAACTGGATCACCTTACGTCGGGCCAACGACGAAATCTAGAGGACTCAGGGCATCTCAGAACTAACAGCGAGACGCTGCATAAGCAATGCATAAGTGGGGACGAAGTTTTAAAAGAGGCAGGCGGAGACATTTTAGCAGCAGATTGGTGGTGGTGAATGAATTAGACAGATTGGCAGGAGATTGGTGGTAGAAAGTGAATTTGAGAGATGTAGAGTTTGATGGTGACAGATTGGTGGCGAGAGATTGTGCAGTGAACGATTGACGAGTGCAGTTGCAGCGCCGGTGTAAATTACGGACTGATCAGTCGAGGAAGCAGCGTAGAGAAAGGCGTTAACAACGAAGGAAAAAGGAGAGAAAAACAGTAGTTTTCCTCAATTTCAGCCGCCGACTTTGTGCTATTGTCTACCGGCCGCTTCAGAGCTCAACAACAAGGAAGTTCCAGTGCCATCTGCATCAAGACGCATATTAAAACATCACAGGTTCGCCAACTAACGGAATATCTGCTGCACGTGGTCACCCAAACAATAATTACTCCTGAGAACTTTAGAATCATACTCTTTTAATAACTTTATATTAGTACTTGTTATATTCTCGCCGGACCCATTTCAAATTATTGTGTTTTCATTTAATAATTGTACATATTAAACCTTAATTATTAAATTCATTAAATAATTAATATCCCCCATCATTTACAATATTAGGAAATCAGTACTAAAAATGTTCGTATGGTGTGTTGCGAAATGTGAACGGTAGGAATTTCAGAAAAGAATAGAAGCTTTTTAAATGTGGTGCTATAGAAGAATGGGTTGATAGAGTAACTAACAAGGTCGTTCTAAGCAGAATAGGGTAAGAGAAAGGATAGATTAATAGGCCACTTTTTAAGACAGGAGGGTTTTGTAAAAGTAAAATTAGAGGCAAGTGTGTGCGGTAAGAACAGAAGAGAGAGGCCAAGAAGTCATGATGGAATTGAACAATTGAACCGGTGAAACTAATACCAATAAGTAACCTTAACATATTTTCAAGTCTCTGGGCAAATCTTGTACTTGGCTTTTTCCCCACATCAATTTATATTATCAGTAATTGCTCCATTCTTCAAGACATTTGCCGTTTTCTTTCCTCGACCTTCAACATCGTCAGGTCCCTTATCCTCAACGAACTACAACTGTTCACTTTGAACAAAACCCCCGAAAAATCATGTGATCGATCTTTACGTGTTACAAGTTAAGTATACCAGGGTATGTTAATAGGAAAAAATAGATTCCATTTTAACCTGCGGTTTCACCGCTTTGACTCTGCAATTAAGCTTCCAACCGCCCTTGCAAACCAAATGCTCGTGATTAACAAATCAGTCTGGTTTATAATGGATATCATTGTGTGTGTGGCAGTGCAATTGTTTGTAAAAAATGCTACAAAGAGAAATTACATTTATTCTTCTGGAAATGTGTAGAGTAGGCAGATTAAAGGAAGCACACTCTTGAAGAGTGTAATCCTTGGCACATCCCTTTACCACAAGTGATACGAGGAATCCACTATTTTTTTCAGTTCCCTGTAACATCAATCCGTTGGATGGTGGAAGTGTTCATTTTACGCAAAATGGTTCCGTACATCCTGTGGCCCTGATCCTTAATGTATTATTAATGTCTAATGTGCCATTTCATAATCATACACAGTAGGCCTTTTGGAATCCAATGTCGGGAATTATAGCACTCAAAATGGCGGATCCAATGTGTGGGATTAAAAATTATAAATTTAGCGCATTCGAGTAAAGTCAGAGGCTTGGTTACAAGACAAATGCAAAGGGGTTGAAGATTGCATGGTGAAAGGGAATATAGACGCAGCTTATAGGAAAATCAAATAAACATTCGGCGAGAGGAAAAATATTAGCAAGAACACGGATGGGAAGCCAATTATGGATAAAGAAGAAAAAGCAGAAAGTTGGAAGGAAGATCAACAAGAGCTGTGTCAGGGTGGAAGTCTAGATCAAGAAGAAGAGGAGGTGGACAATGAAGAGTTAAGGGATGTTTGACAAGGCCATGGCTGACAGACGTGAGTAATTGTAAAGCGCCAGATATTGATAACATTCCAGCGGAATTGATAAGATCATCGGGCGAAGAAGTAATATGGCTGTTCAGGATAGTTTGCGAAATCTACGAAACAGGAAGAATACCACAAGATTTTAGTAACAATATAATTATAGCCATACCGAAGGAGAGTGGGGCTGATAGATACAGGACAATTAGTTTAGTATCACATGCATTTAAAATTCCTACAGAATGCTTAATATTGTAAATTAATTAAGATAAACCGTGACAGTTGGCCTAACACAGTTACACACGGATAAAACATCCATTCCTCATATCATGATGTTATTATCACTGATATGGGGAGAGAGAGAGAAAGAGATAGAGACAAAGACAGACGGAGAGATAGGGACAGAGAGATGGAACGTCAAATAGAATGCGAGTTAAGAGAAGATGAATTAAGTTTTAAGAAGACAGGATAAGAAAAAAACCGGCCTAAGTTAATGGCATTTGTAGATTTATAAAAACCATTTAACAATGAGAACTGGAACAAATTTTTAATTATTTTGAAGAGCACTGGAATAAAATATTGAGAAAGGAGGCTTATACATAACCTCTACAGGGGACAGGCAGCAGTAATTAGAATCGAAGATGAAGAAAATAAAGCCGTAATCAAGAAAGGAGTAAAACAAGGATGCCCATGCTGTTTAACTTATATATAGAACAGGCGATCTTCAACTCCTTCATTACTTACTAAGTGTAGACTTCTGTCGATCATACTCTCTTAATTTTATTATATTCTATACCTACCGTTTGTACGCACAATTACAATAAATTATAATAAATAATCTAATTAAATCATTGTACTGTAATCGTAATATAATTTATTAAAAATTAATTCAACTTTATCAGAATCTTAAATAAAGTAATTTTATCCGACTTAATGAAACACAAGAAATGGTCAAAAGTCTGGAATAGAATAATTTAATTAGACTGCGTTTCGTCTCCCAACTTCAGATTTCGATCCCGAACGTCGCAGGAGCAACGTGAAATTTTGTAAAAATTTAATTAAGGAACTGAATATTTTCCTTAAGTTGGGACACGAAAAGTATTATAATTAAATTATTCCATTTCTGACTTTTGACCATTCTCTGTGTTTTATTCATAAGAATCTGACTGATAAATATATGTTACATAATAACTGGAGTTTTTTAATTTACGAATTAGAGTCACTTCTGATACAAATGAACACTTATTAATAATTTTTAGAACAAGCACATCAAACATATGAGCAATAGCGCCTTACACCTCAAGATTAACAGTGAAGACGTAAACAATCCTTGCTATTTCAGATTTTCTTTTCCTAGAAGTTAGATAAATAGGGGAAAAAATTAAAAATATGCATTCAAAAAATATTGTTGTTCCATATGTGATTGTTGATTATAAAGCTTTTGTGCCTTGCACGAGAACTTGATGAAAATTTGCCCGAAACGTCAAACTCTACACTGTCTACCAAAAGTGATATGTAACGACTGAAAATACTTTTGTATTTGTATGCTGTTATTTCAGAATGTTTTCCTTACGGTCTGCAGGGAAGTACGGAACCTCACTAGGCTTTTTAGTGAAAGGTTTTTTAAAACTAAACAAAATTTAAAAATCAAATGTAAATAAGATGAATAATTAGTTAGTGGTAACGAGCAGAAAAATGGATGTTACCAGTATATTATTATTTAAATTCATAATAGTAAATAATGTGTATATAATTGTATAATAATATGTAAATAGTTGTCACTGTGGTCGCTAATGACCAGGCAGTCGATGCGACCGTTATAAATAAATTAAATTAAGAAAAGGGAGCAGCATACAGATATGGGAAAATACTCGTTGTTTCAACGATTCACCAACGATATTCACAAAGAAAGTGTTATTTATCCTAATTCAAGGCAGTTATCCGTTACCGACGATAAGAAAAAGCAGTGCGTTGTCCATCTCAAATATCACAGCGATTTAATCTCTTTCTTTCTGCATAAATTATCGTAGAACGATTGTTTTGGAAAGATTAAATTGAGCGGCACTGCAACCGAACATTGATACGATTTTCTCTTATCTGACTAATGAGAATATAATCGAATAAATCCCAACTTTAATCTATTTGTCCGCGTATTCTCGCTTAATATTATCCTACACTTATCACTTTTACCTCCCAAGATCGCTGCACTATATACTATGCATAAAAATTATATTAAAATTATATTAAAATAATTATTTTACAGTTTTAAGCAATAAAAACTTTCATTGTATGTGTAAATTGTTTAGATATGAGTACAAAAATATATATATAAATTATCTGAAGGTAAATTGATAATAATTGGCACATAATACTGTTCAGGAACGTAAAAGTCAAACCGTAGGTCCGCTGGACCAGCGTACCTAACGGCGTTACAATATGTGGCCGCCTGATGGAGGTTTAAAGAACGGTTTTGTACATCCCTACCTTTTACAGCACATATCTTTAATATGAGTGCCAGCAGTCTCATCCGCGGGTAAATGGCGAGAATAACTAACTTTCCAAACGGAAGTCTGATTAATCCTGCTATTTAGTAGCTTTCCTGATGGGGGCTACGGTAACACTTATTGGACCAATGGGATACGTCCTCAGGGATCTGATTGGATCTAAGAAGGATGCAAACGACGTAAAGTCTCTTCTCCTTCAATGCCAGGGAGAAGCCTACACGTGGAGCCATCCTAGGGTGGTGAACAGATTCCTCCTGGTACGCGGAAGGGAGGTCATGTGGTTCTCTAAGGGGTTATTCTGGGTAGTTACTTCCTGTTCTGCCAGTGATACTAATTGACACTGGCTCAAGGCGGTCATCGAGCGGCTGAGGTGTCGAAAGTGCGGGGGCCAGTGCACCGTAGGGAAGGGGGACCTACTGGTTACAAATGAAAGCAGAGGTCCTCGGACCCTTCTGTAGGATGATGAAACCGCCTGGCCTTAATCATCTCATTCTGCATTCTGGCTAGCTAGAATGGGCTGGTAAATTTCAAGGTCCATTTATGGCAAGTGCAACTCCTTCCTGCACGGAAGTGTTGAAAGGAGCAATGCGCGCGGCCTACCAATGCCGTCCTTCGGGGAGATTGGTACCTCGGTGCGTGGAGGGTCTGGTTTTCCTCCAAGATACCGAAGACCACCTGCTGGTGGCTTGCCCACGTCATGTGCGTTGGCCTTACATAGGAGTTGGACTCGAGGTGGCAGTGGTTCGCGGGCATTATTTTCTTCCTTCCTTTTCCCATTAGTGCAGAACCTTTCCCGCAGGATGTACCGCTTACTTCTTCACTGACGTATAATTTCGATGTCGACGTTGCGATTCGTATAACCCTGTTCAATTGGGTGGGTTTCATGATGATAATAAAAAACAAGATTATATTGCGAACAATTACAACTTTGTTTTGTGTAAATTTTTAATATGAAATAAATTTGTTCACCAGCACTTTTAATGAGCTGTATTCTCTAAATGGTATTCGTGGCTTGGGAGAATTAATGAATACCATATTGGCAAAATAGTAAATAAACCCGCTCATCCAGGGAGTTAACAATACCTCCGATTAACCTTGGCGAACGTGTGACAGCTCTCACCCTCTCGGTGTTGACTTCCATGATCCGGAATCTGTTGGCTGAAGGGAGCATCCAGTTCGTTGTTTGTTGTGGTTGGGTCATACCCAAGCATGATGATTTCTTGGCTACTAGGCGGCCCAGCATAAGTCTCAAACCGTTGACCCAAAGAAATGATAGTAAGGCTGAAAACTCTCTTTGTACTGTTCGGACCAGAATTCCCAAATTCTGCTGCCGTCCGCCATTTCATCAGCTCGGATTCCTCCTTCCAGAGCCGTAATCTACTAGTCACATTGCCTTTCTCACGGGAAATATTTCCTTGTCTCGGTCTTTCCCCCGTGCGAAAAATATATTTTTCTGCAGATGCCGCGGCCTGTAATCTGATTATCCTCGTCTAGCCGCCTGGCGTCTTGGCAAGTGAGAGTCCCTTTGGCAGCGTCCACTTTCCACTCCAAGGTTAAGCCTCGGGAAAGCCCACTACTTTGGCATTTCCCCCATTAAATATCGTTAGAAATTTGAACCATTACATGGAGCATATACATTGTGATGGAGGATTATAATTTTACTAATTGTAATAATATATTATTATATTGAATTTGAATTTTTTCTTTCTAATTTAACATTCATTTTGATTTTAAGAGATTTTATTTACAATAGAAAACAAACTAATTAACAAATACAACTATGAGCTAATATTACCCGTGAGTGAATTATATTACGAAATTTTCTAACGATTTTATAATTGGCCTAGGTACGAAAGAGTGTTAAATACCATTATGTTACGATGGATTGCTCGATGTCTCATTGTTGTGAGGCTGATTGTAGTTGCGGTGAGCTACAAAGAGGAATATTGGATCCAATGGTAAGCATATAAGATGAAAGGTATTTGTTGCGGTGAGATGAAGTTAGAGCTCGTCAGCAATCCAATGATATTTGCTGAAGCGACATCGTAAGAAAGCTACCGAGGTCAATTCCAATAGAATGTAAGAGCCATGTGCTAGCTAATCTAACAGAAAAGTTTCAGTTCGTGTCTCGACTAGTATACTAAAAATTATTGCGATTATCTTGATTTTACTAATATTATTTGATTTTAAAATAAGATAAACATATAATTGGAATGTATTGGGACTTATGACATGCAGCCATCACATCATATAGGCGCAACCGTTGCCCATTCTTTGAGCGGTGGGACCGAACATTGAGTGAAAAGTCTCATCCCGAATCTGCTCGTCGCCTGTTGAATGATCCACTTTCAGATCCTTCATTCTACAACTCAGTAAGTTCTTCAATGATGAGGTAATGAATTGAGCGTCAGATCCCAGATTTGTGCTTCGATCCTAATAAGGCGTAATAATGGTTTGTTTATAAGAGGATGAGGAAGGAACAAGGGTTGTAATGTGACATAGTTATCAGGGAACATTTATAAAACGAATTTGATTCCGTAGGCATAGGAAAATATTGGTCTCAAATCCGAAGGTGCTGTGTTTTGTTATACTTTCTCGTTTCATCTGTCCAATCGCCTCCTATACCTCTCCATAATACAACCCACCTGGCCCTATGCATCGTCCATACGGGGAACAAAGCCAAAATCCATTCAGCCAAAATTCAAACCGAACAAAACATAATCCTACGCACCGTTACAAACTCTCCCTGGTATCTTTGAAATTCCGTCATCCACTATAACATCAAACCTTCCAAAGTAAACTCCGTAATCTCCAAATCCATTACCTCCCTAATCAAAATCGCTCTCAACCACCCAAACCCCACGATCCACCAATTCCATAGCAATCCTCCTCCACCTCCACGCTTCCGTCGCCTCAAAAGAAAACTCCCAATTGACCTCATCCTTCCCCCTGATCCTTCAGGCACACCCTAACCCACCTTACCACTGTGCGGTGGATTGAGTAGCCACAGAGCGATGTTGCCGGTCCCAAGCCCGGGTAAAAGAGGAGGGTTACTTGTTGGGCCTGCTCCCCATCAAATATAACAAAACATTCTATTCAAAACGCTCTACTAACAAGCCTCGGACTATGGAGGTATCACAAAGACGTCAGCGGCAAAAAACTTGGAAATCGTATATCGGATCTTGGAATGTTAAAACTATTCTACAACCTTGCAAAATACAAGAACTATGTGACCAGATTACTGGCACACAATTAGAGATAGTCGCTGTGCAGTAGACAAGATGAATGAATGTGGGAGTATTAAGAGAGAACATTTTGTATTCTATTATAGTGGAAGCAATGGGAGGACAGGAAACGCCAGTTTTAAAACATATAATAGATTTTACACCAATAAATGAAAGAATATGTATGTTACAACTAAAGGAACATATAATAACTTAGTATTACTGAATATATATGCTCCCACGAATGAACAATGTGGTGAAGTTAAAGAAATAATACTGCAACAAAAGCTCCCTAAAGTATATAAAACAAAGGAACTGAGGGTATACAAATGTAATGCAAACAATATCCATGCTTCAGACAAACTAAAAGAATACAGAACAAACATAGCAAATAGCATGCAAAATCGCCCAGAAATTCAGGATGTCAACGAGGATTGGGTCGTCTTAGTAGAAAAAGTATCTCAAACGGCAAGGAATGTAATAGGAAAAGAAAAGAACGACAAAAGGAAGAATATATTAACTATTAATACCAGATCAAAGCAGGAAATATACAGTTAAGGAATAAGGCAAACAAATTATGTAGGCTTCAAAAGAAGTGGATGATGAGTAGAAAGGAAGAAATAGAAAACAGCTTCAGAAGAAATGAAGTTAGAAAATTCTATAAAGAAGCAGGAATATATGGTGCTAAACAATATACTGACCCGGCCATGAATAAGGATTAAAATGGTAAACTTCTGAGATACTCCAAAGATGGGTAAACCATTTTAAGACCGCACTAAGCCCACTAACTAGAGTAATAAATAGAAACGAAAATGAGGGTACAAATCAGGAACACGAAGAAGTTAATCCCCCTACATTTAATGAAATTTGCCATATTAACAACAACTTGAAAAACTATAAAACTGCTGGAACTGATTGTATTCCTGCGGAGTTATTAAAATGCGGAGGCAAAAACCTAAGAAAGTAAATATATAAACTCATTCTTAAGGAAGGAGTCAGCTGTCCAATTTTCAAGAAGGGAGATTGATACGATTGCAGCAACTATAGGCCAATAACAGTCTTAAACGTAACATATAAAATATTCTCTATCTAATTAAACAATAGACTTACAGAATTTATAGAAAAACACTTGAAATTACCAAATGGGCTTTCGGCAAAACCACTCCACGATTGACAATATATATTATACGAGAAGAGTCATGAACACGGAATAGAGTTATTTAATATGTTTATTGATTATAGACAAGCGTTTGACTCAATACATAGAGACAAAATTATGTAATGCCTTCAATTTTATAAAGTCCCAGCCAAATTAAGGAATATGATTGCGCAAACACTAACCAACAGCAAAGCAAGAGTTCAGCTGAGTGAAGAGTGAAATAACCTGCGGCGATCCCCTGTCAGCAACCTTATTTAATATACTCATAGATGTAATTATGAGAAGAATGGAATTTAAGACAATGCATAGCTTATGCAGATGATCTATTCATAACAAGAACGTATAAAGCATTAAAAGATACTCTTCTTTAACTCAAAACTATTTCCCTCGAATATGGGCTAGTAATTAACACCAACAAAACAAAATTCTTAAGATGTAAAAAAGGTGATATTACCCCAAAAAGTATACCTATAGACGGCGATAATTATGAAGAAGTAAAATCCTATAAGTATCTAGGTTCAGTGGTAAATGGAAGTAATAACATCGAAGAGGAGATTAAGGAAAGAACTACTGCAGGGAATAGAGCATACTTTGCAAATAAAGATTTATATAAAACCAAATTACTCTCCAAATCTGCTAAAATAAGACTTTATAAAAGCACAATAAGGCCAATAGTGATATATGCCGCAGGAATATGGACTCTCAATAAGGCAGAAATTCAAAAACTAATGGTTTTCGAAAGAAAGATTCTGAGAAGGTTATACGGACCCATTAAGCAGAAAATACCTGGAGACAAAGTCATATCCATGAATTTGATATGTTAATAAAAGCGACAACAAATAAATCAAATCGAAGCCTCCAGAATAAGCTGGCTGGTCACGTATATAGAATGAATGATGATAGGCTGCTAAAGAAAATTTACCAATGGAACCCGTTGACATTAAAAACAAGAGGAAGACCAAAAAATAGATGGAAGGATGATGTTTTGCAAGATCTTAAGAAGATGAACATCAAGAATTGGACGGAGAAGACTATGATATTATAGAGCAGGCCAAGACGATGAAATAAATCGTTGTAGCGCCTTCTGAGAAGAGAAGACATGCCGACATGTTAATTTTATGCTTTATTTTAATTGTCTGTATTGCCTATTTAATGTGTATACTGTATCCATTATTGTAACGAACTGAAAATCAACTTGATAAGTTTTTATATAAATAATTTTTTTTAAATATGTCCAACAGGAATGGACGCGAAACTACACAATATTAAACGTCATTAATTATACATGGCTGTTGTGGCGCGATATATTAGATATAAATATCTCATGAATTTTTAGTAAAAAGGTTAGCACAGGGATGTTATTTTGACACGTAATGAATTAGCCTGGGTTTTCTCGCGGGAAACTAGGAACCTGGGAACATCTCAATGCTTGAAAACCACGTGGTTCCGTCAACCAATCGCATTTCTTGGTCTAGAGAAGATCAACAGAAAAGTTCGATATTTTAATATTTATGACAGCGGTGATGCTGTGAGGATCCGTCATGCTGGTCTTTCCTGTTGCAGGAGACGGATGAGATCAATCTGGTGCGACGCTGAGGGGGGATTTGTGGTGTGTATAAATGTAATTTGGTGCATTATATTTTATTTAATAATACCTTTTTATAGTAAGACATAGGCCAACACAAAGCCAAGAGTTGGAACCTTTGGGACAAAGGATGAAGCTGGGAAATCCCGAAAGGGTACAGAAAAACAACTATTTTTGGCCCGGGCTGAGAACGGGGTTTGTTCACATAGTTCACGTTCACATAGGCTGGCCAATAAAAGCTTTTAAAAAGTAGAGAGGAAGGGATGAAATAGCCAATACAAGCTTTGGAGAAAATATCGTCGTCTCAGAGATTTTCAGTGACGGACACTTTAGGCAAAGAAGGCGGAAGAGATGGTTGTACCAGCGTCCCTGAACGAGCCAGCTCCAGAGTTCCTGATCGTCAGTGTTGTGCCTTGCATTATCGCGTGCGCGTGTTTTGTAACCAAAACCACCACAGTTATCTTGTTTAGCCCGCGCAATTGGTAAATTTGAATTCATTCAGATCAATAGAATCAATATTTCAATTTTTATTTGTTTAACTTTTTTATATATAATAAACCAACGTTTTAATTCACGTGATTTATTTGATTTACTTCATTCGCAGGTGGCTCCCAAAAACCTGTCCATGTTGTATATCCACGAGTAATTGCCACAGTAAATATGTTAATTCATTTAAATTGGTTTGGCCGCTTTTAAGTTCACCCCGAGTAAGACATTTATCATTTTATTATTTACTAGTTAACCCCCGCCGAAATAGTTCTTTTTATTTTGCCCTCAAAACGAAACACCAGGTACAGAATTTTGATAAAGTTGAATTCTTTGTATATATAAAAAGTATGGTATCAACTTGTAACGGTCAAACACATCTGCTCGGACTTATGGCGGTGTGGAGTCAAAAGAAAGGAGACAGAATTTGAGCCAGGGGCAATAAAACCCAGACTTCACGTCGCGCCTGGGATGTTTCCAAATTTTGGGGAGATTTGGCGGCATCGGATGGTGTGTTTCCCCAAGTGTAACCATAAATGTTATTGGAGAATATCCATCCCTGCCAACTTGGTGATATAAATTAAAGAAGTGGGGAGGAGATTTTCAAAAGGATGGCAGAGAGATTGTTGACAGAGATTCGGAGAGAGATATTTCTGAGGGCGGTGAGACTGAGAGAGATGGAAAGACATGTTTGGTAGTCCAAGGAAAGGAAGATAAGAAGGCAATTGTCCTGAACCAGAGACAAATGGCGGCGGCGCCGCTGAGGAGTGAAATTGCTACGAAGAAGGAGCTGAAACATTCACTAAGCCGACACGGAAAATTATACCTGTAAAAACCCTTCTTGCTGCCTTCCTTAACAGCCAGGTGCAAGTAGATCGTGTGTTCAAAATTATGATCTATGAGAAGGTCCATAATATACGACCCTGAGGTTAGACTTAGAAAATTGTTAGTTTTAAGAATTTAATTTGTATCATTTATTATGTAAATATATTTTTAGTTTAAATTAAGAAAGAATTGCCGACCTAAATTTTGAAAATATCAAAATGGTAATATGGATGTAAATTTGTTATGAACCAAGTAAACTTTTTTCTTATTTTTGTTACAAGATCTTATTATTAATATATTAATATCCCTCTTAAATAATTAATATACCACGTATCCATTTCAATCTATTTGTGATCGTTTCAGGGCAAACCTTATGACTAACAGATGGTTTGGAACATCATACGTTTCAGAGGCAATAAAAATCAGAAATCATTAAACATAAATATTTACTTGATGCGACAAATAAAACCAATTTACGTATATATCATATTGACGATCCAAATAGGTTGATAACGGAGCGAATCCTACTTCGACAAAAGATGGAGTGCTTGGGAGCATAAAGAGATCAACAGTATAGTCAACCCGCATTCCAACTGGTCAATGTATTAAAATGAAATATGGACGAATATTTAAGTTAAATATCCGGTTTTTAAACTCTCAAATTTTCATTGAAAACCGTTGAGCCGTTTCGGAACCTATTCGAGACAAACATACAGATAGACAGAGACACAGACAGTCGGACAGCTCAATTTTATTTATTGGTATCGATATAGCTAGCGAAAGATAGTGGAGAAAATATTAACATACAATGTTAAATAGTGATGTGTTCTGGTAAAAGGTTTTGGGATTAATTCTGAATTAAGTGTAATTTATAGTATTAATAGCTTGGTGCCCGGCGTTGCCACTAATTCATTTATATTAGTCCGTTTCTGTATTGAATTCGACATTAATCTCTTGTTTTACACATGAGATAGATAGCCTCAGTTTTGAAAATTTACCACTTCACGTCCCCTGTCATCGAAATCGCACACATGAAGGCATATATTTTTGTAGATTATGTGGAATGCCATCGAATGAACATGTGAATAAATCGTAATTGAAATATACCGCGTGTTACCTTTGCACAAAATATGATTTCAAATACACTTCATTTGTTTCATTACGAGTTAATCGGTAAATACTTCACTGAGTATACGCGTAATTACAATACACGGAACATATTAGAACTCAGCAACCTGAAATCGAAATGTTAAAACAATGCAAGCTACGACGCAATGAACTTAAACGTGTATTGATGCATAAGTGAAATGCCACAGATTATTCAAATAGTCTGTAAATGATTATATGGGGGTTTATTAAATTATTTAATAAAATCACTTTAAGAGTATGATATAATTATTTTATTTATAAAAAACAATCATGTTAAAAGGGGTACTGCGCACTATTACAAATAAAAAATATAATTTAAGGGGATTATTTTTAAATATCAGGGTTAATTGCTCATTGGGGTAGCCACGTGCAGCAGAGATTTCCTTCACTTGACGAACCTGTTTGATCTTCATTCCAATGTTGATACAGGTTACTAGGCGACCGGAACTTCTTCCTTCTTCGGGTTGAATTGTAGATTTTCCCTCTGCCGGCGGAAAGTTAGATGAAACTCGCACTGATGCTTGAGGAAAGCTCAGTTTTTCCTCCTTCTTCCCTTGTTCTCAATGCCTTTTCACTAAAGAGAAAAAATTCACACCTCACCTTCAACTCTTATTGCACTCTCCAGCTTATTCCTCCCTTTCAAAATCCGTTAGATTCTATCTTTCTCCTCCCTTCCACGTCCTGATCAACTCTCCATCTCTACTTCCTTGCCCCCTCAACGTCTATAACTATTCTCCTACTCTGCCTCCTCGCCTTATCAACGTCTTGCACCACACTCAATATTTTTCGGTTGCTCACTTCGAAGCTCATTTCGAATATCCCTTCTCCAAGGGAAAATGCTGTCCCACGTAATGTTTGTTCCGCCAATCCTCGTGAGTCCTTCGTCCAGCGCGGGAAATTTTCCATGACACGGGGAACAGTGTTCTTCAGAAAGTTTGAAGCGTGAATGTTCCTTCAGCAAAAACAAGCTCAACATTATAAATACGCAGACAGGCATGTCTCCCGACCGCTAGCCTGGCGCCGGGAAATTCCACTTATACCTGCCTGTCGCCAGTTAGCATGTTCTTGCTGAATTTTTATATCCTCTAAAATCCAAAAATTCGAACAAAATTGGGAAGGGGTCCTACTGCGCTACAAGTCAGTCTGAGTATTTGGGATTATATGCTTTTATGTGAAAAATCAAAAAAAAATGTAAAGAAAGAAAAAAGCTGGATAAAAGTGCCAACAACCGGGTTTAACTATAAGTACAACAAAAAATTAGTAAAATCGGTCAAGCCGATTAGGAGGGAAGAATTACGAAAACACGCACGGCGGAATTTTATATATAAAGATTTCGTTGTAACTATAAATGTTACAGCAGAGCAATTACGCAGTGAGGAAAAAGAATAAAAGTTATAAATCTTAACTAAGACCTCGATATCATGTATATTATGTATAGTATATTTCTGATTAAAATTCGAATGTAAAGTGTGTTGCGGTAAGTGAATTCGTTTAATACGTTACTAGGGAGAGATGCATTGAGCAGGCTAAATGTTACGTCTGTATTCTATATGTCACTGATATATGTCACTTTCCTTGGAAAGGCCACAGGAAAATGAGTTAAGTGTTCCACAGCACGAGCAAGTAACACTACAGAACCAACTCAGATAAGTGCATTGCATAACAGCGTTACGCAACCCATTATCAAATCATGCATGAATAAATTCGACGAAGTTGCGGATTTATTTAAGTGTTATCGCGAGGAGAGCAGAATAAGCACTCCCCGCATTTTCGCTGCGACTTCACGCACTTCAAAAGGGAAAATGAAATTACCGTGCGAGATATCTCATTTAAATGGCGACAGGAACAATATCATTATCGCCATTGTTTCCAGTGTCTCTGAAGATATCTGTTATCTACTGTGTGTTGTGGTATTCAGACCTAAGACTGGTCTGATGCAACCCTCCATGCTAACTTATCCTGCGCAAGCCTTTTCATTTCTACTTAACAACCACATCCCACATTCACCGTTATGTGGTTATCGTATTCCCTTTGCTAGACCCTCAAGTCTCAAAACGTGACCTATTAATCTATCCCTTCCCTAGGTCCTCCAAATTCTCACTTCCCCTATTCTGCTTAGAACTTCCAGGTTATTTACTCTCACAGAACATGAAATAGAAAGTGTCTGACTTCTCCCCACTACAATACCCCCTGAACGCTCATGTTTCTTAGTAGCTATAAACATCGACATTGCTGAAAATCGCACAGTTTTCAATTAGACGAATATGTATCGTCTCCAGTTCACATTCTTCATTATTGTTTCTCTTCGTTTATTACAGTTTTTAACTGGACAGATTTCGTTCACTTAGTACGTTTGCATAAGTAAACCAATAGAAATATCGCATGCTGCGCCTCATTCGGCTGCAGCACAAAGGAATGGGTCAAGACAGTTATTACTCCCATAACTTAGTTTTAGATATATTGTTGTTTCCATTAGTCGTCGATTGAGGAAATAGGATACGCCATACATTACCAATAACGAACTAAATAAGGTACATAATTAATTAAAAATAATCTTAAAATAAATTAATAAAAGAAAATGTATATAGTCTAAAGTCAGTATAAACACTACACGCACACAAGAGATCACAAGCACACACTGAGAAACACGCAATGGAGTTTTGACTACTTGGACCTGGAAACTGTCCTTCCCTCTGTAGTAGATCCAGGCAATACATCAAACAAACAAAAGAGCAGAAAAAACTTTACAGAAAGTTTAAAGTGGTGTGTTGTTTAACAAGGCAGCTCATTCAACACTTTTGCAGGAACCTTGATTTTAAATACTAGAAGGACGATTAAGAAAATCCTGTAACGAGTAAAACATCAGCGCCATTTAATAGAATAGTTTTACCCTGCTTCACGAAACTTTTGTAGTTATTATTTTTAACCTCTGGAGGAAGGCCGTTGTATAAAACCATCCCGGTATTGTGAATACTTTTCTGGTGGATGCTTGTCCACGTGACCTTACAGCTGAACCTCTGACTTCTGGTCGCGTATTCATGAAATTCGCCATTCGTTTGAAACAAATTAATGTTCCGCTTTACTTACTTTAAGATTTCAAAAATATATACGCTTGGTAAAGTAAGTATTTGCAAACTTTTGAAGAAAGATTTGAAACTCGATCTAGAATTCTTAATAGAAAGTAGTCTAATGGCCCGTTTTGCAACTTAAATATTTGATTGCTCCTGCAGCAGTTAGAGATGCCAGAGCTCAAAATTGAACGAAAATACGCGAAGTAAACCGTTTCGACGTACGTTTTGTCAAGGTGTTGCATTAGTGTTTTCAGAGAATAACAAGCAGATCTATATGGTCATTACACTTTAATTTATCACCAATCCGAAGGCTGAGGAAAGGCTGAAGCAGTGGCTAAACTATTACTGGCATCAGCACTAAACTGAACTAACTTAGTCTTATCTAGGTTCAGGGATTATTTATTCACGTTAAACCAAACTCGTCACATTGTGCAGGCCAATTTGTTTTGTGAAGGTGAATAATAAGTTATTTAACATACTCAATTCATAATTATATTTGTAAGTAAATTTCCTTTTTTGCGAAAGCCTTCCCTGCCTGTGCTATCCTCCTCTATTTATTACTCTGCTCAAGTAGCACAATTCCTTTATGTTCCTAAAATATTCCTTCTCAATCTAACACCCTTTGCTATTCCAATATTTCTTCCGGGATCACGTTCATGCCAGTTATTATGTTTCCCAAGTCTTCTTCTGACTACCCTAATACTACAATATCATCTGCAAACATTAGGGTTTTATTTCCTCTCCTTGCAGTTTGATTCCCTTTCACTATTAATTTTTAACTTTCTTCATCGCCTGTTCACAGCATGGGCGACAGACTGCATCCTTGTCTTACTCCTTTCTTGCCCTTCAAGTCTAATAAGTGCTGACTGTCATCTGTAGAAGCTATGGATAACTCTTCTTCGGCGATATTTGATTCCTCTTCTCTTCAAAATCCTTAGTAGTGTGTCGAGTTCACATTATCGAAGGCTTTTTATAAATCCACAAATGTCATGAACGTAGGCCTGTTTTTTCTTATCCTGTCTTCTAAAATTAGACGCAGGGTCAATATTGCTTCTCTTCCTCAAACAAAACTTATCTTCTCGTAATATGCATTCTATTTGACGTTCCTTCCCCTATATACTACTTTGCATGCAGGAAATACAAAACGTAAGATATTTTAGAATACATATAAGGTAAAAGAATGGGGTGAAATATAAATTGATAATAAAATATGAATTGTCTACATTCTGTAGATAATTACATTACAATTAAATTATTTATACCACATCTACTACAAATTACTTTTTAAGGCGATGTAGTTTCTTGAATTACGGGATTCATTGTAAGAAAAGTAAAAAATTATTTATAATAAGTACAATAAATCATCGTGGTTCAACTGTTTTTAATAATTAAAGCCTGTTTGGAAGCTATTGAGAAAAACGTCATTACTAATGAGAAAGGTTTACTTGCAATAAGGGGCCGTGGAGGATTGATTTTACCCGATCTGTGTCTTATTAATATCTGTAAAGTTTGGGTCAAAATATTTAGTTGTAAAAAGGAAACGAACTCACAGCAAACTCAGCAGCTTTTATGATCCCTATTTTTTATCAAAACAATGCATTGGGAATACTTTTTTAATAAGATTTATCATTTTTAAGAAGAAGACGAAATTCATTTTACGTCACTTATTAGAGCAATTAGGCAGTTTTACTTAAGAATTCGAAAGTCTTAATGACGAGTTGCACAGAGAACGAATCAGAGCAAAGACAATAACTTAAATTTTTGTTCGGAATTGTTTCGAAACTCATATTAGCCACATGACTGTATTACCCCATTATGTAATTATACCAATTACTACAAAAAAGAAGTAATTTGTTATTAATTTTTGCCCATCTTCCACCATGCTGACACCCACTTACCTAACCTCAGTTCCGCTGTCGCTTCTCTGGTTACTCTATCCACCCATCTCATTCTTCTATAGCATCACATTATCTACTATCGTAAGCAGAAAATAATACAGCCTCGAGGAAATACACAAATACATTTCCTCAGTAACGGTACATACTGATAAAATAGGGTACCTAAAATTCCTTTGAATAATTTTCATTCCTTATTTAATTTAACCAGAAAAACGTTCCACTCATCCTGATTCAGTTACGCATTATCTTTTGGGAAGAAGAATTAAAAAAATATATATGAATCCTTATAATTCCAAACAAGAGTTTCCTATTTTTTTAAAAAATAAAATAATAATTTTAACTCTTACAATAAATAAAAAGACGGCCAATAAGTCAGCATATAAATTTATCACTATTTATTCAAAAGAAACGTTTCATCTCACTGAGACTGATAGTCTCTGAGTAAATATGATGAATTCCTAAATTTTACGCCTGATGACGTCTCAAAAAGGAGACGAAACGTCGCTTTTGAAAAAATTGATAAATTTGTATGCTGACTTATTGGCCGTCTTTTTATTTATTGTAAATTTTAAAGTCATAAAACTATGTTGTAATTTTAACTCTTGTTAGAGATTTCAAAAGCACAGCCAATCGAAGATGAGTAATTATTTCACCTGTTTGTAGCTGTAATGCCAAGATCGTACTGTAAGCTAAAATGTCACGCGAATACCATGATCCATGACTTTGTATTGTCTGCAACCATCATATCACGACAGGCGGTCAATAAGTACTTACAAAACAATACAGAAACACATTTATTTGGGGTGATTCGTTATTGTTTACAAACATAATCTCTTTTCTCGTCGATTCGTTGCGCCCAGCGTTCCTCCAACTTTTTCAAAAAGAAACTATTGGTTTGTACTGCAAATAGGCTTTTGTTTCACGTGAACTTATATATTCCCAAGACGCCAAATCTTGCAAATATGGTGCATGATGTAACAGTTCCAACATAATTTGTACATAATTTTCGTCAAGTCTCCATCCGCGATTGCGTACTTCCTTGTTGGTTAAATTTCGACGCCTAATTACCGTTAAAAATACCAAATAGTTGATAAGTATAAGTATAAAATCATATTCCATAAATCCTATAGAGAAGCACAAGCTTCAAGGATGTGGAACGAGTCAGAGATTTTACATAGGTTGCTTTATTAATATTAGAATATACTGTAACTATTGATTACTTTTAACTTATAATAAGATTTTCTTAAGTTCTATACAGGAGACATACAATTTGTACCTTATATATAAAATTGATAAATATTTTTACATCCTATACTAAAAAATTAGTGTTCTAATAATGTTCTTACATAATTATAAATATCTACCCTATGATACATTCAGCTTCATAAATTCTTCAACAGAGTAGAAGGAGTGGCTTAGTAAGAACTTAGTTAGTTCATATTTGAACTTGTTTGGATTTATTTTTAATTGTTTAATGGAGGTGGGAAGTTTATTAAATATGCTAATAGCATTGTAATGTACACCCTTTTGTATTACGGTTAGAGACTTCCCTTCCTTGTGTAAATTGTTTTTACTTCTGGTATCAAAGTCATGTATATCTGAGTTTAGTGTGAAGAGGTTACTGTTATTAATAACAAATAACATGAGTGATTGAATATGCTGGCAAGTGAGTGTCAGTATTCCAGTTTTCTTGAAAAGTCCCCTACAAGATGTTTTTCGGTGAGACCTGACATAATATTCTAACAGCCTTTTTTTGAAGTGTAAATATTTGATCTTTCCCTGATGCATTGCCCCAGAATATTATACCATATGTCATTATAGAGTGGAAATATGCAAAATAAACTAATTTTCTTATGTTAGGATCACTACAACTTGACATAATTCTAAGAGCAAAGGTTGCCGAGCCTAATTTTCGTAGGAGAATATTAATATGATCCTTCCAGTTTAATTTATTGTCCATGGATATACCTAAAAATTTTGTACATTCAACTTCAGTTATTTCACAATTATTTGTTGCTACTTTTATTGAGTTCAAATTGGCATTCTTTGTCTGAAACTGCATGAAGTGAGTTTTATCACAATTGACTGACAAGCCATTGGCTGAAAACCAGTGAAGCATCTGACTTAATGTAACACTGGCAGCATTTTCCAGACTATTTTGTTTATTTGTAACCAAAATACTAGTATCATCAGCAAAAAGTATAGTTTTAGAAGAAGAATTTATGGATCTAGGTAAGTCATTTATATATATTAAGAAGAGCAATGGACCTAGAATGGAGATGCGGTTCAATTGGTGTGCATCCTATAAAACCTAGGCGATCATCTCCTATTAACACTTACGTTAGGCATTTTAGACTGCTTCTTTTATGTCAGGAGTAAAATGGTAAATGTATTTCCTCAACACTTAAGTATCGACGTAGATACTCGTCAGGATTACTACGAAAAGAATCGAGAAACCAGGTACGGGATAACCGCACCACCCGTTTTACTTGTATTGAATTTTTCATGTAAAACAAGGTATGTGATTCTCAGGAAGAAACTTGGTTCCGTACGATCAGCGACGTGTCATACATTTTTTAAATCATCACTAACCTGTCCCTAATAATCGTATGTCAAACTGTCTCTGATTGAAATCCAGTTAGTAATTTGTCTGGAACTTTTGCTATATTCTTCAGTGTTGAAACAATTTTTTCTGTTCGCGTGTCTCAGTTTTTATTACACAACTTCATTTTCCATCTATTCTAAATCAAATTAAACTAAAGAAATTATTTATAATGATAATTTATAATTTAATATTGAGCAGATATAGCTCAAAATAAGTTAAGTTTCTCACGGTGTCCCACAAAGCGCCATTTTGGGACCTCTACTTTTTTATATCGTTTATCGAACAAAGAAAAAAGAAGAAAACCCGTAAAAATGACGGATACGCAATATCAGAGACATGAACTACATAACTCACCTCCAGCACCTTAATTCCCAATATAATTCCATTTGGCACAAAGCGAAAACTCTAACAAAAAACTTCTCCATGATCCCCCCCACTCCCACTCATACACGAAAACCACTGGTTTACTTCCCCCTCCAAAGAAGCCAATCTATTTGGCAACATACTCAAATCCCAACTCTCCCCTAACACAATCACGAACTTTCATCTCAGTGACAAAAAAAATATCCATCTTCTTGAACCACTACAAGTCTCCCCTTCACCCCGTCCCAAATACGCACAACCATCAATAAACTCTAAAGTAAATCATCTCCAGGACACGACCTAATACCCGCACTTCATTTAAAACACCTACCAAAAATATACAATGTTCTTATCACAATAATTTTCAATGCCATCCTACTACCCTACCGCCTGGAGGCATGCCAATGTTATTATCATAAACAAACCAAAACCGCTCCCCGAAAGTTACAGACCCTCCTCTCTTATCTATTATCATCACTCATCCCATCTGCTCAATATGGCTTCAGGCCTAAACATTCGTGCATTCACCAATTATTATATTCTGCAACCACCACAATTAATAATGCATTCTAAAATCGAAATACCTACATTGATGCAGAAAAAGCCTTCATCATCCATTCCTCTTATCCGAAATTAAAAATGAACTTAAGGACACACTCTTCAGAATCTTTTCAAATGATCTTACTAACCGTTCGCTTACGTAAAAATCAACAATCATTTCTCCAAAGCCTTCCCTATCTCCTCTGGCGTCCCACAAGGTTCCTGTTCAACACTCATGACATTCCCCGTCATCCATCCACTAAAATAAAAATTTTCGCTATCCTCCTTTACTTCACCTCGTGTGTTCGCACCGTCTAAAAATTTCTAAACGACCTGGAAATCTGGGCAAAAACCTGGAGCTTCAGCATAAACCCTTCCAAATCTGCAATTGTCTTTTATTTAGACCCACGATGGAACTTCATTAAATTCCTCAAAGTTAAAGTCATTCTATGTTATAAACAAAATTTTCTGTTATGCAATTTAAAAAATATATATATTCTTTGTCTTTAGCTTTCAACTAATTTGAGATTAATGGGGGGAGGGAGATCTTATTATTTTTCGTGGAGTATTATACTAATAATAAGCTCTTTTATAATAAAAAAGGAAAACTATTTACTTGATCCAAAACAAATTTACACCCATAATACAATTTTGATATTTTCAAGGTTTAAGCCGACAATTCTTTGTAAATTAATAACAAAAAATAATACAAGCAAATTTCTTAAAACTAACAATTTCTAACTTTACACTCAAAGTCGTATATTATGGACCTTCTCATAGATCAGAATATAATCATAAAAAATCTACTCGGACCTGGCAGTATAGGAAGTCAGTAAAAAGGGTTACACGTGTACTTTACTTAGTCGTAGCAATTTCCTCCTCAGCGTCGCCGCCGCTATTTGTCCCTGGTTCAGGACAATTTCCGGTTATCCTCCTTCTCTTGGACTACCTGTCTTGGAATCCCCATCATATGTCCAGCAATTTCTCCACCAAAATTACAATCTCTCTCGTCTCACCGCTCTCGAAACATCACCCATCAAAATCTCTCTGCACGCCTTTTTAAAATCTACTCCCCACTTCTTTAGTTTATATCACCAAGTTGGCAGGGATGGGAAATACACCAGCCGATGCCGCCAAATCTCACCAAAGTTAGGAAACACCCCATGTGTGACGTGAGGTCTGGGTTTTATTGCCCCTGGCTCAAATGCTGTCTCCTTTCTTTTGACTCCACACCGCCATAAGTCCGAACAGATGAGTTTGACCTCAACAAATTGTTATAAAAGCTTTTCAACGCAGTGTTATTTGATATTTTACCTGGAATTAATAATGTTATACTTTTTTTAATTAATTACAATTTTTTAAATGTATATGCAATTGTTTTTCAAATTGACAAAATAGTTTTTCAGTATGTTACTACTATTTAAAGAATATTCTTAAATGAAAATAACATACTTTGGTTAATTGAAATTGAACAAAGGTAATAAAATTTTAAAAACATACCAACTTTACACTGTACGTCGCTTTATCGGGCCTTAAATAGTGGCGGATACAGTTATTAAGTTATCATTAACTAGATATATAATTAACATGTAATATCTAAACCTATTAAACTTGAGGGTGGAATAAATAGCCATTAATTTGTAAATCATTACCAATAATTTTACATACGTTAATAAATGTCTCCGTATTAATTTTCAATTAAACCAAAACAAAAATTCTCTCTTCCGTAACACACAACACTTTCTCATTTCTTTCCACTTCTATTAGCAACCGGCCACGGAATATTAGAAATTTTTACAAAATCATTCACTTTACAATTAATTTTCCCTAAGAGCTCCGTGGATTAAAGAACGTTCTCTAATCCAGGCAAAACCAATATATGGCTGACCAATGCCATCATTCTGGGAAATTGGTACATGGGGGGTGCGTGGCGTCTTCGGCCCCTGAGCCCACCTGGTGGTGGCTCTTGCCACGTCCCAGGCCGACGCACGTTGGAGTTGGTTCTTCTGTCTTTCCCAGGGGGCAGGACCCCTTTCCGCTTCGTATTTTTGGGAAGTAGATACTCCCCGTTTTTTCCCTTTTGGAAGATTAAAAAATATGTAGGGTGGGAACCAAACCAAAATCAATATCGCGATGAGTTATTAATACAGGATGTTATCGTGGCCGTGGTAGAAATATAAAGGTATGGCACTGCGCATAATTTCCTAACGTGACTGTCTCATTTATTTCATAGCATATATATTTAATGTCTTAGCTTATCTCTTGGCATGTGATTGTACCGTTCTTTTCGTGTAGTACATAATACAACATATTAGTTTCATGAAACTAATTGTATTTGCCCCGGCGTAATTAAGTACAAAAACGCCACAAACATATTTGATGTTTATAGTACCGCTACCATTATTATGACAGTGGGACGAGTTTACATTTTTGTAATGATATGTATTATTGAGACGGTCAGCAATAAACGTTTATAGAGGGAAGGAACATGTTTCAGTATTTTCGCCCGTCATTTGAGTGCAATTCCAGCTCGATATCACCAAATATATTGCAAATATTAATAATTTGTTGAAAAAATAAATATTGGGCAAATATAGATTGCGGAATATTTTACTTTATAAATTTTGATACTCAATTGGGCAATCTATAACTAAAGGAATTCCCGATTTTCTTCTATTGCATTACCTTGGTTAGTACGGCATTGTTTTCATGTCTATCTTCAACTTGATTAATTACTCTTGTAACTTTTCTTTCTCCCTAAAGAGATGTCAGTATTTTTCTCCATGCTTTTGTTTTATTTTGTTATTGATTTTTTGTTAATTTTAAATAATCGTGGTTGTATACTGTCCCTGGACGAAGTTTATTTTCCGTCACATTATCTGTTGCACCTTTACACGATTGTGGTGTCAGTTCGTCCTGTTTCTTGCAGTCGGTCTAACTGAATTTATCTTTCCGACAATGCCAGGCAGCTTCTGGTTTTAAATTTCGCCTTCTATTTGATGTGTTAGTTTTTGACGCAATGGTATTTGGACACTATCCCCAGAAAACTGCACCGAACACATGCGACCTTAATAGCGAATTTCGAATATACTTAATAATAATATGTATGCAAGTATATTTCTACATGATTATAGTTTTTGCTAACCGTTCTTTACATTTTTCATATCTTATCTACGGCTAGCATATTTACACGTTCCATGTAAATTAGTAGTTGATGCCCGTTCCTTCTTCTGTTACAATTTTGCAACCAAAACCAGCGCACGACGGTAATATCTGTCTTCTTTAAACACACCTGCACAGTATTCAACGTGGAACAGTTTCCTTCAATCAACAAACAACTAATACAACAAAAAATCCCAAATGAAAATGTTCAGCGCATTCCACACGGCGACAAATAGTAAAGCTCCAAAACAACTGTTGTAACAGAAATGCTCCAGTTCTCTGATTCAGCCGTGATTAACAAAATCTCCGAGACGGTTGCTCACTATAAAATTTACAGAGGCTATACTTGTAAATACTTAAATGCGGTCGCGTAAACTACCCAGCTACTAGGGGACAACCGACCGATTCCCTCATCATTCTACTGTCTTGCCCCTCAAATAGCGCAGGACAATTATTTAAGTAGCCTCAGTTTCCACGAGAACTCAAATTTTGATTCCTAATACGCTTGGGAAAGCAATCTTTTCTCTTTCTCACTGTCACTGCGTTTAAATCAATCACATTTACTCAGTTTCTTTGCTCTACCTTAACACATTCCCCCTTTTCGATTGCCTACTTATGCTATTAAATGGGAGTTACCTGTTTCATGATCACCCTCATGTTAACCAAAAAACCAAAAATTCATCGTACCTGTCTCATTTATTTCATAGCAAAAATATTTAATGTCTTAGCTTATCTCTTGGCATGTGATTGTACCGTTCTTTTCGTGTAGTCCATAATACAACATATTAGTTTCATGAAACTAATTGTATTTGCCCCGGCGTAATTAAGTACAAAAACGCCACAAGTGCCTGTGGGAGTTTTCTCTCGCAGGCATTTCTTCCCCAGAGTGACTGCGGGGCTCACTTCACTCCGTCCGGAATGCTTCGTACTCTCTCTGGTTTGTTCAAAGTTCTCACATGCCGAGGTATCTTCACCTATTTTAGGGGTGTATATACTGGGGTCGAAGACCTGGAGCATACGGTAAGAGCTGTCCGCTGATCCCATTGGATCAGTCGACCATCTGCCTCCTAAAACTGGTGAAGATACGGAGAAGGGAATGCTGCGATTCAACAGCAGACTCGCTCAGTTTTATTACCGAAATGCCCAACCTACCTGATGCAGGTTTTCTAGGGTTTTCCATGCATCTCTTTAGGTGAAACACATGGTAGTGTTCTTAAACTATAGCCCGGGGCCCTAGTCAACCCTTGACTACCTTGCTCTACCTTCCACATCCCCAGTTTTCAATTCCCTTCGTATGCAATGAAATGGGAGTTGCCTATTTCAGGATCACCCTCCTGTAGCCTGTTAACCCCACCAAAAAATTCATCTTACTGACAAAGTTTGCCGTGCTGGAAAAGGAAATTCAAAGTCTATTCCGCTTGGGAATTCAAATTTTTCCTCTTTCTCGTGGTCAGCTTCGGCCTTAAACCATCCCTAAATTAAGAATTACAATGGTTTTTCTTTAAGTCTCAATCACGACATTTATGAATATTACAATCTATACATATATTAATTATCAATCTTGACGTTTCCCCACATTTGAAAAAAAAATAAGTAAAACAGTTACTTACTCATTCTCCGAATTGAATGTCTTATTCTGTTGAATGATTCCATAATACCATAAACGATTGAAACACTTATTTGCGAATTTCTTTCCTTCTGTGTTCACTTGGCATAACAACAACTGACACCTGTAATGTATTAGAATATATATTCCTGTCTTCTGTTATTTCGCATGACATTTCCAGCAGGCATTTGTGAATCAGAAACGCTTTGGCAATTGCTTATCCCGATTTTCTACCTCTCGCAGAACTTCTTGGATGGAGTTCAAATACTTGAGACCTTCACCTTGAAGCAACGCTATAATCCTGCGTGATAAAACGCGGGAATGATAAAGAACGTTATTTACGCAGCTCTTCTATTTATAATCTCTACACTTTAACTTTCAATTTTCTTGGAATAAAGGATTATGTCAAATAACGGACTAATCGGATTGGTTTCGTAAGCTTTAAATTTTAAAAAGTGGAAAAATATATATTCTAGCGTTTAGGAGGTAATTTGGTGTACCATGGATTACAAATCTGATTTTAATCAGATATGACGTAGCAAGTGGATGCGAATGCAAAAACTGGAAACTAAGCGGAAAACTGAATTGCTGATAGTACTTGTGTGAGGCCCTAAATAGGGCACTCGTTCCAGGCTTACATTTACATATATACTTCTAGATATATACGTAAGCCAGTAAGGACCCAAGTCTGCTCATTATTCCTACTGCTACGTTTTCAGTAATTTCTGATGACGAAAACATGCAGATCGTTCCGTGAATAATGAGTGTTTGCGTTCTTCTGTCATAACAGGTGTGTGTGTGTGTGTGTGAGTGTGTGAAAAAGCTTTGATTAGACCAGAGTCTCTAGTGTCTATATAGAGAACTGAGTCTTTATCACCTTAAAGAGAATAAGCTTCTTTTCATTTTGCATATGTTTACTTACTCACTATACATATGAGTAAAACAAAATATCTAAGATACCCGAAAAACCAAAACAGCTCAGAAAATATCAAAATAAACAATGGCCCCATAGAACAGCTAAAATCATTTAAATACTTGGGGAACTATTGTAAATAGTGATAATTCACTTGAAGAAGAGAATCTTATTAGGAAACAAAGCTTATTAAGCTAATAAATGATTCAACAAAGAAACCAAAGGTGAGAATATTAAACATTACAATAAGACCAATTGTCACGTATGCAAGCGAAACAAGAATCAGATATTCGAAAACGGCTAGTTTTTTAAAGGAAAATTTTAAGACAAATCTATGGACCAATAAAAGACACAGATGGGACATGGAGGCTAAGGAGAAATGACGAATTGAATAATCTCATAAGAAAATACAATATAAAAAATTATATGAATGTCCAACGTCTGAGGTGGTTCGGTCGTGTATATAGGATGCCAGAGGAAAGACTTGTAAAGTGAATACACAAGTGGACACCAACTGGATCAACAAGTACAGATGGGAAGACGACATAAAGAAAATAGAAGAGCGAATCGAATTGAAAAAAATTGTTGTGCAGGCCAAAACATTCAACATATGAAGTTGTAGGTAGGGCCTTTATAATAATAATATGTTTACTTGCAAAATGTTCTTCTTCCAATGGCTCAACAGCCCTGTTGTTGGCCTAGGCCTACCGAGGCGGCTGCGGACTGTCATCTGGCGTGGCACATTCCGAGTTTGGGGTGATACGTGGTCAGTGTATCAGCCTTAATCCCGGTCCTCGCGACCATCACGACACAAACATCCAAGCCCATGCCAGGATTCGAACCCGGGACCCAAATCCAATTGCAGAATCATTGTAGAAAATTATTCCTATTAAAATAAAGTGCGTATGTATACTATTAGTGAATCGTTCAATATCATTTAAGCGACTTATTCATTTAAACGTAAGTGTATATGGGAATAAAAATTACTATGGTTTCCGTTCAACTTGTTAATGATAGACATGTAATTCACGTCTCTTGACTTTCTTTTATAAAAGACGAACAACTGTTTTGGAATGAATTAAAATTATTCCATATTTCTTGTACTATAAATCAAAGTGACATGTGAACTAGCGGTTTAAAAGACTGAACATAAGTTTCTAGTTCTGTTCGTGGATTTTCAGAAGTGTTTATAATAATAACTGGTTCAGAAAAAATGTGGTATAAACTAATCTCTATTATAAAATTGCCTTTGGTATAAGAATTTCTTAAATAAAGCAAGAAATGGTTGATGTCCCTCAGCAGAAAATAGCAATATGATTCTCATATATAGTTGGACCTAGTCAGATATTCATACATTCGTACAGTGTCATGTTAACTGTCTTGACTGCAAGGTGTTTGCCACCAGACAGCATTGCCAACCTTCTCGATACTTCGATATTGACATGTACCACATATTGATATTATACTAATATCTATAATTTATGTTTAAGTAAGTTAATGACTTCCGCATATTGTGTTTCTATTGCTGAGCTTTCATTTCTGTTGTTTACTACGTTATTTCTATTAAGATTAATATAAATTTCTTCAGAAATTCTGAGTTGAATTTTTATATTATTCTTTTGCAGAATGTTAATGTGAATACAAATTATTAATGACGAGGCACTTTGATGCTGACAAATAAAATTAAGGTATACTATGCTAATTTATTAACATATATATGTGTCTATACAAGTCAGCTACTATTGTATGATGCTTTCAGCTAAGATGAATATCACAAAAAGTCGAAAGCTACATTAAATGTTGTAAATACAATAAATACATTTATGAGACTGTTCTGATTTTTCGTCATACAGTTTATTTGATCAACATGTCTATAATGCTTTAATTATTTAGACACACTAAAGTAAGAAAAATATTTTGATGGCAACATAATATATTATATAACTGTTTATTGGATTATTATATAATTTTTACTTCGAAAAGCGTAATGAAATACAGAAATAATAAAAATAAATTCAAATAACAATCGAAGAAAATGACATTATTTCCCTGAAGTAGATAAGGATTACATTACCAGTTAATTAATAAAAAACTGTAAAATTTGTTTTAATCAATAGTTAGTTCTTAAAGTTGATTTAACAGTCATGATATTTATTTTCGTTATTAAAAGTGCGTCTGGTCACTGTGCTGAATTGCAAGCGAGTATGTTTCTTCAATATGTTTTTACTGACTCCTAAACTTTGCATTCTTTTGTAGTGAACTACTTGGTTCTATTTTGATGATATACGTAGTTCATTACTGACCTTCATGAACGCATGTAACTGTTTTTTTTAATTAAAAGAAAACTTTATCTGTACAGTGTACAATTTAGTTATGATAATATTATTTACTGACATAACTTGACACAAGAATGGGAAAACTGCTCAATAGCAGGCCCCAGCATATGATTGTTTACAGGAAATTATAGAAAGTTTTAATTAATGAAATGATTATTGTAGTATTTATGATTAGTTGAAGTTCTGGTTTCACTGCTCCAAAAGGTCTGTTAGACGTTTTCTTTTTAATCATCTATGGTGCTTGGGTTGAGGAAGGTTGTTTGCTGTATCACTTATTAATAGATTGCTGTGGCCTGTCATAGAAGTGTGGAGCTTGAGATAATTGGAGTTAATGGATTGGAGAACTGTGGGAATGTTTAAGTCGCTGTGTAAGATGCTGTTTCTTATGTACCATGGTGCATTTGATATTATTCTTAGTATTCTGTTCTGGGATGTTTGAATTCTTTTGATTTGAGATGCAGCCGCAGAACCCCATAATCCACAGCCATATAGCCATATTGGCCGTATTATTGTCATATATACGAGTCTCTTTATTTTCATTGATAGTGTTGAGTTTCCAGCTAATAAAAATTTTAGTTGTTTTAATCTGTACCTAACTTTTTGAATCACTAATGAGATGTGTGGGGCCCACGTTAATTTAGAGTCAAGTGTCAAGCCGAGGTATTGTACTTCAGTCGCATATGGTATATTTTCACCAAATAAGGTAATCGGATAGTTTGAGATCTTCCTCTTATAAGTAAATTTAACTATTTTACACTTTTGAAGTGATAGCTTTACTCGCCACTTTTTACACCAGTCTTCGACTAGGTGCACATATTCCTGCGTTTTTGAGGCAGCTTCTCGGCATGAACCCTTGACTAGGATAGCAACATCGTCTGCGAACTGGGCTACCTTTACGTCGTCTGACACTGGAAAGTCCGAGGAAAAAATTAAATATAGGTAAGGACCTATAATACTACCTTGGGGGACACCAGAGAGAATCAGTGAAGTCGTTGATGTGCTATTCCCACTTTTAACGGAGTATGTTCTTTTATGTAGGTAGGATTGAACTATTCTAAAGTATGTGTCCGGTAGATGTTCCTTTATTTTGGCTAGCAGACCTTCATGCCACACTCTATCAAATGCTTGATACGTATCGAGGAATAGGGCTAAACAGGTGGTACCTTCTTCATACGAGTCCAGAATTTCACTCACTACCCTGTGCAGTTGTTGGGGGCACGAGTGAGCTTTACGGAAGCCGAATTGAGTATCCGGGAGTATTTTGTCAAGATAAGTTCGGAGGTGTGGCATCAGCAGTTTCTCAAATATTTTGGAAAAAATTGAAAGTAGACTTATCGGCCTGTAACTGTTGGGATCATCCCTCGGTTTGTTTGTTTTATGAATCATAGTTATCGTGGCATGCTTCCAGATTTTTGGAAAGTATGTTGTTCGGAGTATACTATTAAAAATTTGTGTTAGGAACACAATTGCTTTTCGGGGAAGCGCTTTGAGCAAAGGCTGAGTAATCTGGTCGTATCCTGGGGCCTTTCTTATTGGTGTTCTGTTGATGGCGCATGTAACTGTGTCTTTATTTTGAAGTGTGACTGATACAACTTCTGCATCTTGATGAAATTTACTTTCTGCTGACGATGATCTATTCGGATCGAGTTTCCGATTGCGTTATAAAACAATGAAATGATTGTTGTTATAATTTTGTGAATCATCCAGATATTGTGTCCCGTAGCCGCTAGTGTGCCTGCCATCAACACCCGCTGCGGCCTGTCACGCTCAAGTGTGGCGCAGGCTTCGGATGGGACAACGTCGACCGCATTTGGAACAGGTGTTCTTGGCACGACCGCTTGGGGCGGGGTGTAGGGGCGGTAAATTTCTAAAAATCCATGAACTACCGTTATTTTTTGTAATATATATTTTGGGGTCAATTAATTTGATAGCGTTGAGTTTGTTTGCGTATAATTCCAACCCCATTTATCGTAAGGGTGTTAGGGGCGTCACATGATAATAAAAATAAAACACTCATGTTTAATGTCGAAATCGGTTCTATAGGATTCTTTGAGTTTCATTCTGACGAAATGAATTGCAGTTCATCCCCTATCTGTGGGGTGGGACGGGGTAAGACGCACTTCTGCGTAGTCCATTTAAAGGAAAGAACATTTTTGATAAAATTTTGTCTCCATATTCCTCGCAACCCAAATCCAAACACTGTTGATAAGGCAGAGCTACCACTACTAAGGGGAGGGGGTGGAATTAGCGGAATTTTTATATGTAATGAAGTCAAAAAAAATGATTAAGGTCAATAACTTTTATAATGTTTCCCGGAAAATATTTGTGTATCATTTTAAGTACTTCAAGCATATGAGGGGTGGGGGTGGAATAGAGTCATATGAAAATATACAGTAAAGTATAGAGTTTGGTGTCTAAACCAGTGAAATACGAGTCGATGTGTTACATTATGTCCTTCATGTGCGATTTAAGTAACAAATCATCCCTAAAATCGTCGAGAATTTCTATTCTGTCATAGTACTGGAAATATTTTATCCTGTTATTGTACCAGGAGTATTTTTAACTTTCTCAAGGTACTGGGAGTATATTTGAGGTTCATATTGTGACGTTTTAGATGCCGGTTTAGTCAGGTGTTGACCAAGAATTAAATAAAGTACCGGGATAATATAAATAAATACCCGGGCAACGCCGGGTCCCAAGCTAGTTGAAAATAAAATCTTCGGTTTTCTATCACGAATTATATGTTATAATGCTTTCCAAGTATCGGAAACTGAGGTATATTTTGTTCAATCCGTTGCTATATTTTATATCGTCACATCCATCTGTGAAAATTATTATAAACTAGCTGGGTACTAGGCGTTGCCTGGGTATTTATTTCTATTACCTCGTTACAGTAATTAATTCGACATTCATCTCTTGGTCACACGTTATTTTACTGGGTATTGAACATTTAACTTTTCACACTTCATACCCCATCTAACCTTACCAAATGTTAATTGTACTATAACCGGAGTCATTACTCTCTGTATCTTCATCGAGTGAAGAAATCTGCTGGTACCTTAAATAAGGACAGTAACTAAAAAAACGCTAAAAACCTGTATATTTTATTCTCCGGTACGTTATGACAGAAGAAAATACTCGCGATATTCTAAGAGAATAAAATATATTGTAGTAGCTTGACATAGACAGCAATACTCTCGGTAACATAGTCAACAACATGTCAGGTACCCTAATAGAGTAAAATATACTCCAGATATTAAGACATTAAGAAATCGGCACACTAAGATACTGAAAATTAATACAGACTGCCTAAATGTTTTACTTATTCAGTGGATTTGTGGGTCATATGTGACTAAATTTAAGTAGAAACTTTCCCTCCCACACTCTGAGGCTGAAGTAAAAATTAATTGTAATTTTGAATGACAACATTGAACTCAGCGAGTTCCATAACCCCGGAATAGACACGAATATTGGTTGATTTCGTTTATTATCCTTCACCCTCCCCTCAATACGGGCAGTAAGGTACAGCTTAAGTTGCTTATTTAATGTAAGAATTCCATCAGTGACTTTCATAGCTACGGAATGGAGTTAGGTTGTGTTTGCTCCATTTTTACAGGGTACACCCCACCACCGCCATCCCATACCAAAAGGGGTCGACATCGTACACAAACAAACATCGGGTGTCACTTATTGATCCCGTAAAATCATTATTCGACATAAACAATTTAGTTTAGTCGCTTTTATAATTTCCACCCCTGCCTTCTACGTCCATTTTGTTTGTTACTGAGTCCCAACGCAGTTGTCCACAAAAATTGGTGGATATTGTTCCAAGCGTTTAAATCTCTAAAAATAATATATAAAAATAGAAACAAATATACGTTAATCGTTTTTTATTTTACAGATAAGCAAATCCCAAGGCAAACGTCGCGGCGCCCCGGGGCGTTACAGCATTAGGCCTCGGGCACGATAAAAGCGACAAGCGGTGAGCGGTGGGACTCCGAGCGGCAGAGTAGTGAGCGATGCCGGCTACGATAGAGAACCCTTGAGCGGCATCGCCCTCTGTTTAGTACAGGACGCACTCCTCGTCATGGAGTCGTCGTGTGAAGTAGCAAAGCTTCTCTTGCTCAGTGACAATAGTAGCATTTTATGGAAGCGAATTTTAATGAAAGGCAAGAAAAACTTGGAGTTCATCCCATAAATAGGAGTAGAAAGTTTTCGGAGAGTATCACCATCTTTTTAGAAATTTAAGAGATGACGAAAATAGGTTTTTCGAATATACGAGAATGTGTATGCGAACATTCGATTACGTGCTAAGAAACACTAAACCATTTTAATGAGGTACTTATAATTAAATTTACATCTACAGTTTTATGAATAATGTAAGTTGCAACAATTGTAAGCCTAATTTCAGTTAATAAAATTATCCATTAATTCATAATAATTGAAAATATTGTATTATATTCAAAAGTATATGAGGGTTATCCTGAAACAAGCAACTCCCCTTTAATAGCATAGGAAGAAAACTGAAAAGGTGGGATGCGGAAGGTAGAGCAAGGTAGCCAAGTGCCCCTGGGCTATGATTTAAGGATCCTACCCTGTGTTTCTACTAAAGAGATGAAGGGAAAACACTAGAAAACCTGCATCAGTTAGGTCGGGAATTAGGTACTATTCTCACGCCCTTCCGAATGACGGGAGACGAGTTTGCTGTGGGGTCGCAGCATTCCCTTCTTCATGTCTTCAACAGCTTCAGGAGGCAGTTGGCCGACTGATCCAAAGGGATCGACCCCAGTACATATACCTCCTAAAATAAGTGAAGGTGTTACGGCATGTGAGAACTTTGATAAAAAAAAACAGAGAATGCGAGGCATACCCGACATAATCAGGTGAGCCCCGCAGTCACTCTGGCGGCAAACGCTCCTCAATACATGCGTGCAAAATATTAACGAAAATAAATATACGATAGAACGTCAAATAAAATACGAGTTAGGAGAAGATCAATTTCGTTTTAGGAAGAATTTAAGGATAATTTTAGAAGACAGGATAAGAAAAAAACCAGTCTACATTCATGGCATTTGTAGATTTAGAAAAAGTGTTTGATAACGTGAAATGAAACACACTATCAAGGATTTTGAAGAGCACTGGAATTAAATTCGAGAAAGGAGGCTTATACATAACCTGGCAGCAGTAATTAGAAGAATCCAAGATCAAGAAAAGAAAGCAGAAATCAAGAAAATAAAACAAGGATGCAGTCTGCTGTTTAAGTTATATATAGAACGGGCGATGAAGGCAGTTAAAACTGAATATGGAAAAGGAATCATACTGAAAGGAGAAGAAATAAAAACCCTAGCTTTGCCGATGATATTGTAGTATTAGGGGAATCAGAAGAAGACTTGGAAACCATAATGAATGGCATGAACGAGGTCCTGGAGAAATATTTCAATGTGAGGATTAATAGAAGGAAAACCAAGGTAATGGAGTGTAGTATGGGAAACAGTGGAATAACAAAGACTGTTAGATTGGGAAGGGATATTTTGAATTCTGGTACTTGGGGAGAGTAGGATAGCACAGGCAAGAAAGTTTCCGGTAAAAAGAGGAATTTACTTAGGGGTAATATAAGTGTGAATATTGGGAAATCGTTGCTAAAAATGTTCGTATAGAGTGTGGCGTTATAAAGGTACAAGACGAGGACGATAGGAGTTGCAGAAAGGAAACTAATAGAAGCCTTAGAAATGTGGTGCTATAGGAGAATGAGATGGGTGGATAGAATCACTACCGAGGAAGTTCTAAACAGAATAGGGGAAGAGCGAACAATATGGAGGACGTTGACTAAGAGAATGAATAGATTAATAGGCCACATTTTAAGACATGAGGGTCTTGTAAAATTAGCATTAGAGGGAAGTGTGTGGGGTAAGAACAGAAGAGGGAGGCAAGGATGGAATATGCTAAGGACATTCGGGAGGATGTGGGATGTGGCAGTTATGCGGAAAAGACTTGCGCAAGATAGGTTAGCATGGAAGGTTGCATCAGACCAGTGTTAGGACTGAATTCCACAACAACAGCAAGGAGAATTCTTGAATGTGTTAAGGTGCTTGGCTAATTTGAAGCTAATCTCTAATCGGCATAGGTCGGAATGTGTCCATCAAGGATTGATGCCAATTAAATCACGCTTTGACCTACGGATTAATGACGAATTATTGATTTTCAAGTCAAATATAATTGAATGCCCGAGCAGCATCGGGGACGCAGCTAGTAGACTAATAAAATGAATGAATGTAAAATAATATTGTGTATTAAATGAGTCTAGGAGCATGAACCTGTTGATATTGTTGATTGTTGTTCCGTAGCATGTCGGAATTTGATCAGGCTGCAGGGACAAATCTATGATAATGCAGGAGAAAGGCTTACAACCTACTTCCATAATTTCCCCGTTAACTGAACGCCTGGAGAAACGATAGAAAATAGTAGAGGATTTAACCGGGGCCCGAAATTGAGCAGGGGAAGTGCGGTTGCGATTATAAACGTTCCTAACGATCGTTACCATAAAAAAATCAGATTAATACGGTTATTGTAGTAAGACCCAAAGCTTGAACAGTGGCCGGTAGCTTTTCTTTTAATTTTCATAAGATAAATTGTAGTAGCTGTCGTGTTGGTCTGACAGCGATTGTGACTTTCGTCACAGCTGGAAGAGTTTTCGGACGCGGCACATTCTTCGACTAGACGAATCAGCACTACCAATATTTGTAATTCGCGTACACAGCTAACTCGTTTCAGCCTTGCCACTTATTACTACACTTAAAATAATAACATGCTTACTCAAATTCATGAGTTAAATGATTTTGAAGGTTCCCGAATGCAAATGCAACAATTGTATTCGAAGAACGCACAACACAAATCGTAAAAACTAAATAAACCATTGCTAATTTATGTGGCTGTCGCAATATCACTGTGGACTACCGAATGCGGACTGCACGTTTATTTTTACGGCGTTATTAATAGAAATAATGTTCCGAAAACAAATTGGTTCAAAATAATTTTTTTTATAATTTTCAATCTCTGTGACTAACAGAAAATCTCTATGCAGCTCATCCACAAAGACAGGCGCTGGCTAATACAGTGCACGGGAAGAAACCAAACTGGTGAAGTTAAAATACAGTATGAGATGAACAGAGTGATATTTATTTAAGTGCAGTATTAATATATTAATAATGAAATTTTATAATAAAAATAAAACAATTAAATTTATCCTAAACAAATTAGGATCAATACTACAATTTCCTCATATTTAAATATTAGGCCAGTAATTATTTCTTATTTCAACACTACATATATGTTTACATAAATAATTATATAAATTAATTTCTTAAAACTAACAATTCTCGATCTCTAAACTCAGCGTCGTATGTTATGGACCTCCTCATAGAGCAAAATATTGAATACAAAATCTACTCGGACCTGGCAGTATAGGAAATCAGCAAAAAGTTACAAGGGTAATTACCGTGTCGACATAATGGACCTTCCAGCGTCTTCCTTGTTGCAATTTTCTCCTATTTGGGTCGTACTCTATCCACCTCTGCTATTCTTCGAGGTTCAGGAAGTATTTACGTTTATCCTCGTCTCCTTGGACTACCTGTCCGATAATGTCAATCATCTGCTCGTCTCCGCAACCTCTCTCTATAATCTCCTCTGATCATCACGAGATTCCAAATTTTCCACGGAACTTTCGTTCTCACCAGAAGCAGTACCCTAATTATTCACGGTGAGTGACACTCAACCGGAAGGGTCATTCTTTTGTCCTAAGGAATGCGAGTGGTGCCCCCCACCCCCCTCCACACACACAGAGCTAGGAAAAACTTTAAGTTTCTCTTCGCGTATTTAATACATTAGAAGTTATAAGATGAAGATAGAAAAAACGGTGAATATAGCCACAACAGATTCTAAATACACTTCAACTTTTGCTCGTAAAGACTGTAAATAATTTACTGAAGTATACAGCATATCGAAGGTTTGATATCATTTTTTGTAAATTGTATTCCACGAAACGAGCATCTTCTCATTCGTCCTCTTTTTCACATGTTAACTTTTTCCTCATAAATTTCAGGAATTACACCTCACTGTTTAGGCGATGGAAGATTGATATGACAACTGGCAGAGTCATGAAAGATTCATGTGCCCTTGGAGTGTGACAGGGATGAGATTTTAGCTAAACATCATCGACATTCGAACCACATCCATACTAATAATTAACCTATTTAATCTATCATACAGTACAAAACCCTAAGTCCTCTACTGCGCTTGCGGTTTTATTAGGATAATTGTTAATAGCTTCATTTATATTACATAAAATTTGTGTATACAGTTAGTGCCTGCGAGTTCGTTCGCACCGGACTTGGACAAATAACACCGAAGACCTATTTCTTTCTTTTTAAGTCGCACCAACAGCTAAGGTCATTAGCGAATACACCATTTAGGGGATCTTATCTTCCTTGTAAGAGTTACTCGATTTGGTGAACACAAAGATGCATCCCTTGCCAGGAATGGAACCCGGGACCTCTGAGTGACGCTAGCCACTGTATCACCTCTCTTTCTTGATGCTTAGTGTTGTAGGATCGGGATCATGATCGCAACACGATCAGCAAAGAGAACAGAGCAGCTATGAACGCTTACATAGCGTTTATGATAAGAGTTTTGCTGGTGATTGGAGGCATGGAAGTTAATCCATGACCAGGAGTGCAAGGTGACTCGGCAATAAAGTGCGACAACTGCAAAAAGAATTCGAAGACTGGAATTATTTGCAGTATCTGTGTGAATTGGTTTCACTTTAGCTGCCAGAAAATCAAACGGGACCAGAAAGTTGAAAACGATTGGAGCTGTAAGAGGTGCACCGATGTCAATCTAGCTACAAACTAGGTTATTCCAAGCTTAAGAAAAGAGGTAGAAAATCTAACTTGGAAGATAAAATGAAACTGCTGGAAGAAGAAAATAAAAAGCTGAAGTAAAAGCAACGAAGAAAAAATGCGTCACTATTGGAGATTCGATAATTAGGCACGTAAGATCTAAAAATGAAGAACTAAATGTAAAATGCTTCCCAGGAATAAGAAATGAGCAACTCCTAAGAGAAATCGAACGTTTGAAAGGCGAAGAGACTGAAAACATTATTGTTCGCGTGGGGACAAATAATACGAAGTGGAAAAACCTGGACTATGTAATGACAGAATTGTAAAAATTAATAGACAGTGAAGAGGCAGTATCTGAGGGCCAATGTCGTTGTTAGTGGAGTGTTTCATAGGAGAGATGTACACATGTGCAGAGTAGCTTCTCTAAATCATTCTATTAAGTAAGTGGCACAAAAATTGGAGGATTGAGGCATTGTAACGTCGGGAGTTCCTCAAGGCTCTCTCATCGGAACATTATTGTTTTTAATATTTATTAATGACTTACCAAGTTATTTAAAGTGAGGGGTCATGCTGCATCCTCTACAGAAATATAACGAACGAGCAAGACGCGATAGTAATACAAGAAGATCTAGATAAAGTCAATAGCTGGGCTCAGGAAAAGAAAATGAAAATTAATAGAAAGAAAAGCAGCTCAATCTTGTTTACAAAACGCACCTTGTTAAATGAGACAGAATATTGAATAGGTGGGGAACTAATTCCAAGGGTGACGAGCTGCAAATGTCTGGGGATATATTTCAACAACAGACCTGGGTGGGAGGAACAGGGAACAGCGTGGAATTCCTTACATTTCATTATGAGGAACTTATAAAAGGGAAATTCAAAATCAGAAGAAGTGACATATTTACCCATAGACCAATTTTGGAATTGTTGGGATCCCTATAGAAAAAGTGGAACGAAAAAGTAAAACAACTAGGCTGGGAGATATTGTCAGAAAGGAGGGAGAAAGCAAGGCTTCACTTGCTATTCAAAGCTTATACCGTGGATTGGACTTAGATCCAAAATGTAAAAGCCCAGTAGATGGGATCATCAATTCAAAGTAAAATATAGAAAGCGAAAAACAGATGTTGGCAAATTCTCATTCCTAAATAGGACCGTCGACGACTGGAATAATTTACCTGTGGGATTGTTTGGGGGAAATCCTCTTCAGGAAAATAAATTCAGGACAAATCTCAGAACACGTGTGAAGTGAAGTGGCTATTTTAAAAAAACATATTGTACAGTCGAAGTTAAATGTTAAAGCCAAAGTGAAGTGGTAAGTGAATATAATTCTTGTAGTGTTTCTCTTTTCTTTCTTACAGGGCTATAGACATTTTAAAGGACTATGATTATTTTTTATATTAGAAGTATGATGTATAAGTACTTTCATTATGTATGTGCCACGGGGCTTGCGCCCAATGTAAAGTAAGAATAAATAAAAATACAAAAACATTCATTTTCTGGATGACTCATTTCATTTGCTTCTCAGAATTCACCATTTCCAAACTCAACGCTACAATCAACCATAGAATCTAATTAAATCGACAGTTGAGAATGATGATGGCAAGAAATGAAACCTCAAACTGAAGCACCAAAGTATGCTGCCAGCCCCTGAGAATCTTCTAATTCAGCGGGCTTCAACGCGGCATGCTGGTCATAATTTCCGCTAGATGGCAGTAACAGGCTTTTACAAGTATTTATATTCATATCTTCTGAACCCTACTGGATATCAAAATGAAACATACACGAAAATTTATGTTAAAATTCTTATTTCAATCCCTAAAATTATTATTGAAATTCGTTGAACCGTTTTGGCGCATATTCAAGGAAAAATATCAGACAAAAAAAACACTTAAAAACAGACATTTAAGATTAGGCAACGTATAATAGCAGTTTTTACTTAAAGTCTGACATTTATTATGAAATCACAGACACTTCAATATTATTTATTGGTGTATGAGTAGAACGCTTAACTATCTATGAAATAATGATTTTTAAAGGAATTGTGGTATGGTGTTATTTGGATTGGTGTAGTAATATTAACGGCTGATAACGTACATATAATATGAATAAATCTTATAGTGTACATGAATATATAGAATAGTAACAGTTATTGTTAAAATAATCGATTTCGTAATCAATAAATTTTTTTAAGTCGTTTTAAACAGCCTCAAATTATTATCTAATTTTTAATTTATGATTATGTGCCGATGTAAAGGATTACAAACATTAAATTTAAAATTGTATTAACATAACCACTGCTCATTTTAATGAAGATTGATGATGACATAGGGTCGGAATGTTTCAAATAAATTTTAAAACTGGAGGTTGTTTAAGTTGGTTTATTAATTTTTTAAACTACCAAAAGAAAATAGTAATACCAATTACAAATATTGTATGATTATGAGAAATAACGAATGCTTCAAAGGAAAATGAATAAAAAATATTGGACTACAAGCTGGATAACTTTTTGACTACAATAGTGGAATATTATCAGTGTAAATAAATGAAGTATTTAAAGTTTCTTTGGATGGCGCATTCTATTTTGTGTAATGAGCATAATGTTGAATACAAGTAATGAGTGTGACGTGGTTGCGTCTATTAATGGTGCATTGCTGTGACGTACTGTACGTTTACACTCCCACTAAATGTGTAATAGAAGCGAAACGGCAGGAAGGAGCGACGCTTGCGAAACTTTCACGTTATTAGCGTGCTTGAAAACAGGTTCATAAACACGCAGGCTATTTTCAGTAATACTTTGCTCATAATAATACTTACACTGGATTCTCGTCTCTGCAGATAATTGATGACACGTAATTATGAAAAGCTTCCAGCTCTATCCGAAGCCAATATTTTAAACACCGTTACGTCATTCCGATGCATCTTTTTGTGTAAATATTTCATTACCGCATTTCTGTAATTCATTTATATACCCGAAGTGTAATTATCAGTCGCCGTGAACATACGAGGAGTGATTTTTCTGTAGTAAAAGATTTGTAAGCAGGCATAAGTAATGGAGAGCAGTTTCCGGTGGTTGTTGATCTGTCTACAGTTACTATGGTAGTTGACAGAAACAGACGGAGGCAGTGAAGGTCGTCTACTATCAAACCGTTAGCTCAAATGTCAGGGAACCTGGCGCACCTTCAAGAAATTCCTCACGTGTACTCGTCTCGCATACGCAAATTGCACTGCCTTATCGGTATCAAATATTCGACTTGGTGAGTATTCCAACAATCAGTACACATATTATTCACGTTCCCTCGGTTATCCGCTAATATTTTAAATTATCGGTAATATATTTAAATAGAGGTGACCCAGTCGGTAATGATTAAAGGCTGACCGTATGGTAGGCAAAGAGACAAAAATTATACTTCGGGTCCAATGTAGATAGATAGATTTATTCTCATTTACCCTTCTGTTGACGAAATATGGTTCATCACAGCTTTCTACGCCTATATAAATAAAACGCCATGTATGATGCGCACTGCATTTCGAGGTTTTGCCTTTATTGGTTCCTTTACCATGCATCCGAATGCCGTGGAATGTCGGTGTTAAGCTCTGATCATCCCAGGGAAATTTCCTGTCCATCTTATGAAGGTTAAAATTCTTCCTCCCCCTCCCGCTTTCAAGACAAAAAATTGTTCCACGTCAATTAATTTGTAACGGTCAAACATATCTGCTCGGACTTTGGCGGTGCGGAGTCAAAAGAAAAGAGAGAGCATTTGAGCCAGGGGTAATAAAACCCAGACATCACGGTGTGCCTGGGGTGTTTCCCAACTATGGTGAAATTTGGCGGCATCGGGTGTTGTTTTTCCCCAAAAACCTTGGGGTAGAGGGGCAAACTGTTACTCCCAGAGAAGAGTAACCGTAAATGTGTTTGGTTAATATCCATCCCTACCACCTTCGGGATATGATCTAAAGAAGTGGGGAAGGGGTATTAAAAAGGCTCGCAGAGAGATTTTTGAGGGAGATTTCGAGTTAGTTGATTGGAATTAGGCAAGGGAGATTATGGAGACAAGAGCGGTGATCAGAAGAGAGGTTGTGGAGACGAGCAGATGATTGACATTATTGGACAGGTAGTCCAAGGAGACGAGGATAAACGGAAATACTTCCTGAACCAGGAAGAATAGCAGAGGCGGTTGTGATTTGGATCTATTACGACCCAAATTGGAGAAAATTGCAACAAGGAAGACGCTGGAAGGTCCATTATGTCGACACGGTAATTACCCCTGTAACTTTTTGCTGATTTCCTATACTGCCAGGTCTGAGGAGATTTTGTATTCAATATTTTGCTCTATGAGAAGGTCCATATCACACAACCCTGAGATTAGAGATCGATATTTGACAGTTTTAAGAAAAGAATTTGTATCATTTTTTATGCAAATATAAATGTAGTGTTTAAATAATAAATAATTGCCGGCTTAAAGTTTGAAAATGAGAAAATAGTAACATTGATGTAAATTTGTTTAGGTTAAAGTTAATTGTTTTCTTTTTTATAATAGACGTTAATTCTTGATATATTTCTATTGTAGTAAAACGAATAATATCCCCCCTATTCATCTCAATCTGCTCTCCGAAAGCATGTTTGTCCCGTACGCGTTCCAATACCATTCATCGGATTGCCATGCATTTTTGGTGTATTGTAGCGTTCTGCCTAGAAAATGTTTCTGTCAATCTTACGACATTCCTTCTCCCCTTGCAACAGGATAGATTATACCCTCACGTTCCCTGTCAAGCGATATGATTATATACATTAAATATAACCAATATTTTATACAATAAATTATACTTCTTAATTAGTTAATAATGCAAAATGTTTTCATAAGTCACAATGAAAATGATTGATGATTGCGACACTAGAATGTTACGTGTGCATCATAGGGCATTACCTAGACGCGAACCTTCTCAGTAAGGTTTAGTACTTTCCAGTCATCAAGAAGGACGATCCTGACCGGCGTACAGAAACGCAAATCTCCTTTGACCTGTCTTGTACACCATTTCCATCTGGAGAATATCCAGCGCTGGAGAGTGAAGATCAATGCCAAGAAGAGCCAGGCGCTGAAGATCTCCAGAAGGACCGGGTATAGGAAACTCGTGGGAGACCGTCTGAACGCGGGCCTGGAGAAGATCCATCGCTGGAGCCAGGCTCTGATGATCACCAGGAGAAGGACCCGATACAGGAATTCCGTTCTTCGTTTCTTTGGGGAAACCATCCCGTGGACCAATAAACCCTGGATTCACCAGGTCAAGGAAATATAAAAGTAGGTATTATGTAGGTTATAACTACTATATATTATTTTTAATCGTAGGTTGAAACTGTCTCCATAATCTGGCCAGCCACCGAGCATGGGCGATCATCGCTGAAGCCCATTTAAAGGAAACTCATGGTACTCGGAGACGGTACCTCAGAAGCAGTTTCCAGCTGACACCTAGGATCCATATCGCCGCAGTAAGGGAAATGTCCATCACCTCAACGAGCGCACGACTCTTGTCACTAGGATTACGATCGCGATTAAAAGGTAAAAAGGAAACTCTCTTGTCGATCTTCCTGTAATCCCACAATCTCTTGAAGTGTGTCACAATGTAATAATTAAATATTTTAATCTTATATACAGTTATTTTTTATACATCAAATTTATTTGCAACTTTGTATGTGATATAGTTTTTCACTGTTATTGATCTATCTACCTATTTTTATTTATTTATTTATATTTCTCCTAGAAATCTTCCTTTTACCCATAGCAACCAGAGTACGCAGATGGTGAGCCGATTGAAAAAGTACCACATACGAGAATGAATGGAAGTATGAATGTGCGTGGCAATGGAAGTAGTGCTTCAAAAGTCATGGTACTATACGGGATGTAATATACAGTTACGTTAATTTTCGCAGTCGAATAGGCGACATTTATTATTATTAATATTATTATTTATTTGATTAATATTGTTATTATTATTATTAATACTTAGCTGCTATTGGGCATTTTCCCGGCGCCAGCTATGTACAAAATAAACACATATCATACAATAACCAAAAAAAAATACAATTTACACTCAGGTACAATTTTGTAGTGTCTTATGAGGTTTTGACCTGAAAAAGAAAAGAGAAGTCAGGAGTCACACAGAAATCGTTTCACTGCACTTCACTATTAACACTTCACTGATCCTAAAAACTGCTCACTTAAGTTTTCTTAGCCTATTCCTAAACTGATTCACGCTACCCGGAAAAGTCGTCAGTATTTGCGCAGCCAAGGAATTACAATCGCGTATTGATCTATTTACAAATGAAAATTTTTTTACGTCTGTGCGTTGCCCTTCTTATTTAATTTTGAACGTGTGATCATTTTTAGAGATACAAGTTGGCGCCGCAAGATGATTTGCGATTTCTTTCCAGGCCCTGTGGTTCATAAGCTTTATATATTGCGCACAACCTCGCATGTTTCCTCCTATTACTAAGAGCTTCTAAATTCTCGTGAGGATTGTTCGATAATCGACCCCCAAACATCATTTCAGCCCGTTATTGTTTCCAACGCTAGAGTGTGTTCATTTCGATATGGATCCCAGCACGTTACCCCATATTCTAAAATTGACCTGACCAACGTTTGGTAAACAGAAATCTTGGTTTTTCTCGTGCTTTTCCTCAAGACCCTGTTTAGAAAGTAAAGCAGCGCCCTCAACCCTTTACCTCGCTCACTTCATTACCCCAATTTAAATGTTTACTATATATTTACAGTTGTTTGACTCCGTCACTACTTCGTTCCCTATTTTATATCTAGTGGGAGGGACATTTTTCTTTTTAGTAAAAGCGATTGCCTTAATTTTTTCGTTGCATTTATTTGCATTTTATTTCTAAGTGACCATTGGTAAATTTTGTCTAAGTCAGTCTGCAGAATCTGTGCATCCTCAACGTTTACAATTTCCCTATAAACCATACGATCATCGGCAAAAAGTTTAATCTGTGATTTTGTACCGATTGTTAAGTCATTTCTGAATGCAAGGAACATGATGACACTTCCCTGTCGTGATTTTGTCAGAGTCGGACAATTTGTCATTCACGCAAACTCTTTTAAAAATTCTCTAATCCACTTCAGTACCTGTAAATCTTTACCAGTATTTTTAAGTTATTTAATAATAGATCATGCCGCAGGACGTCGAAGACCTTAGAAAAATCAATAATTGTTGCGTGTATTCTTCCTCCCCGATGAACCCGTTGTCAGTTGCCAGTTGTCTCTCTCAAGAGCCTTGTTGCCCATTGGAAATCCACCCAGTGCTTACGCAAATATTCAGCTATCAAGCGTTCAAATTGCTTGCATGTCACAGCTGTGAGGCCTGTAATTACTGGTTTCCGATCGCTCACCTGACTTAAATATGGGAACTAGAATCGTTTTCTCCAAAGGTGTGTAACATCAGAACTGTTAATGGATATATGAAATAGCCTAATTAGAACACTTCTCCTGGAGTCCCATCCCAGCCAGCTGACTTATGAGACGTTTTCTAATATTTCTTCGTAAGTTGCTAGCATTTAGTAATGACAACAATCAGTATTGAAACACTATTTTGAAGAAACATAAATTAATTTGTTTTCAGAAAAGAGCTCAAGCACAACCAGGATGGAATACTCTACGTCCGGACAGTTTGTGGAGGCGAATGTCTGGCTTAGCTCGTCGAAAACCTTGCAGTTTCGATTTGCATTCTGTCTAGGCCGTGGGAATGCCAGTCAACTACTTTGGTAGCCATTTATAAATTCTAATTGGATCCCCTCTTCGAAAATGGGTTTGATGCATGAAAATTTCCCCCCTCTATGGAAATTTCTGACCAATGTAGACCTGTGATGGGCAAACTTTTTAAAGAGGTGGCCAAATGAAAGGAAAAATACTTTAGACGGTGTCGTGAAACATTATATTCTACAGTATTGTTACAGATGAGACTGGTGTAGGGTACCTTTCAATATATTGATATTTAGGAAATATTTAAGGTTTCACGCCAACAAATATCTATTTATTATAAAAACAATATTTACGAAAAATTGAAAAAAATATATTTCCTGGCTCGCTAAATATGCCAAAGTTGTCTCCACTCAAGGTTTACCGTGGAGTGGAGTACGAATTCCACTCAAAATTGATCCTCACAAAAGTCTTACCACTACCACGTGCTCTCAGGCTGCTACGTCCTCTTTCATCATCATCAGCCGCAGATTGTCTGATCACCCAACCTCTCCCTGGATCCGTGATCGTCAAAAGGCTCTAATTGGTTCCTAATTATCTCGTGATTTTATGGGAGAACCAATCAGCAAAGCTTTATCCTTCTACATCACGTCAGTGTAGGGTGAACAACGACTGTTTTCCAAGAACGTTTGCACTGTGAAGCGTAGGAGGAAAGGAGCGTTCCTTCGTACCTGAGACGCAGCGTATTCCACTGCCTATTCTATATTTTTAAACCGTGAAATTCTATGAGCCAGGCGCACGTGTCTAACTGCTGCACATTCCTATCACCAAAATTTATTAATCTTACCATTATTCCATGCAAACATAAGTCGTACTACACTGGTTTATCACTAAAAACTATGAAAAGTGCTTCCAAGACCATTCATCTTTGAAAACACGGCACTCGGAATCAAATTAACGTTTGTTAGATACCATCTTAAGACTAAACGCTTTTATAATAAGCAGAGTAAAACTAGGAAACCAACAACGCTAAGACAGGTCTGAATGAAGAGACGTTTTTAGATATCTAATCGCGCTGGAAAGGGTAGCTACTGCGAAGAGGCTCCGTTGCCAATTTTACTCTTCGCTACAAAGTTGCCAGCAGCCTCTCACTCTTAACATTTCAATATATAGGTTGTCACTTAATTTGTATGTCGTCACTGATACAAAACGAAAAAAAGGAAAAAAGGAGACAATATTTATGTTTAATATAGCCTGTATTCTTTTTTTATTCGTCCGATTAGGGATAATGTCTCGCGGACCGGATAGAACAATTCAGGGGGCCGCATCTGGCTCGCGGGCCGTAGTTTGCCCATCACTGATCTAGACAGTCGTGCTATGATTGTCGATACTAAACTAGATTCTATACAATTTATTTAACTTCTGAGCGTTACCCGCTTTTAATCCGATTTTCAAGGCAATCGCGGACGCAAAATCTTTCCTATCAACCTTCTCCATAAATTCTTCTGTTTCCGTTTCTTGGCTACCCAATCGATAAGTGACAGTATTTTTCATGTTCGTATAATGCAACTTGAACGCAGATTGGATTCCACGAGGAAGGAATTCTCACCTCAAGCCACTGCTGCTGCTAAAACAGATGCATACTTACCAAATTATTGAACCGATCCCTCATAAAAGTATTCCTTTTTTCCTTGGACGTTTCTTAAGACTAGACACAATCGCATTAGCCATGTACCGAAAACCAATAAATCGACTTAAAGAAGCAAAATAATTACACAAGTTTTGTGAAGATCAGTAAAACAAGTCAATAGTTTTTCTCTGTCGTTTTTCGTGCATATAATCCTCGTTTAGTAAAGTTATGCAATAATTTTTTTTAGAAATTTGTGTATCTCACGAGTTAACGCAGGATGATATCCTATAATCTCAGACCTGCAATTATTGTAATGATCTCGGGTTTGGTTGATTGACCAGGATTGGTTGATGACGATCTTTTGTTAAATGTTATTTGCGACATTTTTAGGGTCTTTAATGCAAGCAAGTGTGGAATGTACCCGCCAATGCCTTGATATTAAAAAGGAATACTAACGAGTCCAGATCAGTAGAGGAGTGGACATGACCTTCGTCGTTTCCGCGTGATTCACGAGTCACCACGCCCAATATTCGCTCTTTGTGATCGCCAACCTAAGGTCCTTCCTCGTCGTCGAAACAAAACCTCAACTTCCGGACGATTAACAACTCAATTGCGTAAATGGAGGTTTTTTTTAATTATTTCCCCCCTTCATATGATATAGAACAAAGAACAATTCATTAATATTTGCTTTATTTGAGTGAATTAATCAATTACCATACGTAAAATACAATTCTATAATATTAATTCACACAGAAAATTCATTTTCTATAAAAATTAAAACATAATGAAACATCTGCAGTCAGCGAAAAGCCAAGCAGCGATATCAATTATGGATTCAAAATAGTAGAGCCCTGAGTTTCAAGCCTCAATGTGCCTATTCTGATTGACCTACGTTATTGAAATTTTCGCATGATTTAATGCCATTTTATGATACGTAAATAATTTTCTTTTAATTTATATATAGTCGCATCAAGAAAGTGGTCATTAGCGACTTATACGAAATTACAACGACCATTACATTTTTATCTTTAATTTAAAATTTTTATACATTTTAACTTCACATTTATGTTTTCAATGCAAAACTTAAATATACATAATGATATATAGTAAAAAGTTTACAATTTATGGTACAATTCAGACTAAATTTATTTTAAGCATTTTATAGTTGCGTTTTGGAGAAAACTGAAACCGCAAGAAGTTTCACCAGTGTCAATATAATTTTTTTTCTAATTTCTTGTTAACTCTTATTAATTTTCACGTAGTCAATTAATCAATTTTATGAATAATTTCTAGATTTGTCAATGTTTTGAACTATTTAAAAAATTATATTGTGACTGATATTTAAAATGTATAACAATTATGCAACTTAATTCAAATAAAATTTAGTTAATTGTGACATTTTGGAGAAAGAAGTAACTATCAATTGTGTACGAACAAAAATTTTGTAGGTGTTTGAAAAATTTGTTGTCTCCAATTGAGATGAAGAATGACTGTTCGTGATGTTTGTTAACGTGTCCGGCGTTGAGTGCAGTAAATACAATACGGAAGAGTAGAGTTTTGTAAGGACTCAGGCAGATCTTTGTCTGTTACCCACTTTCGCTGAAACGTGACGTAAGCGTGTTTTGCTTGTAGCTACGTCTACGTCTTTCTCGATTTTATCACGTTACCGCACGTCCAAGTTTTAAACTTTTTTCCATATCATCTAATCCAAACTGTTATATTATTTAATTTTTTGTAAGTGAACAAACTAGTCAAAATTGACAGGAAATTAATTACATAAAATAAAAGATTATGAAAAATTAATAAAATAATAATTGGTGCGACGTGTCATTTCCTTGTCGTAAAATCTTCAGGTGGAAACGTAACAAATGTACAAGTCTGAATATAATTTTTTTCAATATTAATACATACTATAAAATATTAATTATATTTTTATATTTCAAGAACAAAAGTTGATGAATATGGATATGAGAAATTATATCCGTTTGCTTACAGTTTTCAACGATTTGTGTAGACCAATCTTGGACGTGTGCTGAGCGATCGACAGGAATGTTAGGATTTGATGCTAACTGTTGTCTGCGAATTATAATTGTTGTTGTTGTGGTATTCAGTCCTAAGACTTGTCTATCGCAACCCTCCATCTTGCGCAAGCCTTTTCACATTCTCATAACCTCAACATCACAAATCCGCCCTCATCTGCTTAGCGTATTCCATCCTTTGCCTCTCACACATCCGTCTAACGCTAATTTTACAAGACCCTCATGTCTCAAAACGTGGCCTAACCATCTGTCCCTTCGCTTGGTCAACGTCCTTCATATTGTTCTCTCTTCCCCTATTCTGTTTAGAGCTTCCTCGGTAGTGATTCTATCCACCATCTCATTCTCCTATAGCACCACATTTCTAAGGCTTCTATTCGTTTCCTTTCTGCAACTCCTATCGTCCACGTCTTGCACCTTTATAACGCCACACTCCATACAAACATTTTTAGCAACAATTTCCCAATATTCACAGTTATATTACCCGTAAGAAAATTCCTCTTTTTACCGGAAACTTTCTTGCCTGTGCTATCCTACTCTCCCCAAGTACCAAAATTCAAAATATCCCTTCCCAATCTAACAGCCTTTGTTATTCCACTGTTTCCCATACTACACCCCATCACCTTTGCTTTCCCTCTATTTAATCCTCATGTTGAACTATTTCTCCCATTCATGCCATTTATTATGGTTTCCAAGTCTTCTTCTGATTCTCGTAATACGTTTTGAGTCACCTTGTTGTATGATTACTTTTCCATGTTAAGTTATAACTTTCTTCATCGCCTGTTCTATATATAAGTTAAACAGGGTGGGCGACAGACTGCATCCTTGTCTTACTTTCTTGATTACGGCTTTCTTTTCTTGATTTTCTATTCTAATTACCACTGCCTGCCTTCTGCAGAGGTTACGATAAGCCTCCTTTCTCAATATTTTGCTCCAGTACTCTTCAAAATCCTTAATAGTGTGTTCTAGTTCACATTTTTAAACGCTTCTTCTAAATCTACAAATGCAATGAACGTAGGCCGGTTTTTTATTATCCTGTCTTCTAAAATTAATCGCAAAGTCAATATTGCTTCTCTTGTCCCTACATTCTTACTAAAGCCAAACTAACTCGCATTCTATTTGACGTCCCATTCTCCTATATACTATTTTCGTTAATAGTCAGTATGCATAGGATACCAAACTAATTGTCCTGTCCTGTTCGAATTTATTTTGTGCAATTAAACTAAACCTATCAGCCTTTATTGAAGAACCGTAGCGGCAGCGAATGTTTAAAACTGAAGAGCCGCAGATTGTACGTGAGCCAGAGAGCGACTATGCTGTACTATATCTCTGGTCACCTGGGCAATTGATTATGTTGATATACAACATTATTATTTGGCAGATTACGTCATATTTAAGTACTCGAGTATCCGTTCCTGCTAGTTTATCTATATCAAATTGTCCTTCCGTCAGTATTGTAGTTGCAGAAAAAAAGGCAAATTACCGAGTTACTGCGGAATTTTCCTGAGCTGCCGACCACTTATGACTCAAAACGTAACCTATTAATCTATCCCTTCTCTTGGTCAAAGTCCTCCAACTTGTTCTCTCTCTTCCCCTATTCTGTTTAGAACTTCCTCACTAGTTATTCTATCTACCCATCTGATTTCCAGCATTCTCCTATTGCACCACATTGCAAAGGTTTCTATTCTTTTCCTTTCTGCAACTCCTACCGTTCTAGTTTAGCACCCATATAACGCCAACTCCATACTAACATTTTTAGCAATGATTTCCCAATCTCACTTATACTGTCCGTAAGTAAATTCCTTTTTGAGAAAGCCTTTCTTCCTTGAGCTATCCTACTCTAGTTATTACGCTGCCCAATAGCAGCATACCTTAACTTCCTTCAAAATATGCTTTCTCAATCTAACAGTCTTTGTTATTCCACTGTTTCCCATACTACACCCCATCACCTTGGCTTTCCCTTTATTATTGAACTCTTTCTCCACGACCACGTTCATGCCATTTATTACTGATTCCAAGTCTTCTTCTGACTTCCCTGATACCAAAATATCATCGGCAAACCGTACGGTATTTACTTCTTTTCCATATTCCGTTTTAACTTCCTTCATCGTCTGTTCTATATATATATATATATATATATATATATATATATATATATATATGTTAAATAGCATGGGCAACAGACTGAATCCTTGTCTACCTCTTTTCTTGATTACTGCTTTCTTTTCTTGCCTTTCAATTCTGTCTTCTGTAGACGTTATGGATAAGCCTTGTTTCTCGATATTTTGTTCCCATCCTATTCAAAAAAGTATTTAACAGCCGATTAAATTGATTGTAATTCACGATCATACGTAAAATACCTGTTTTAAGTGGGTTTATTCCACCAAGTACCCAAGAGGTTTCCAAATCCGCTCATGGAATTGTTGCGAAACAGCAGCCATTGCCCAATGACGCGTCGGTATAAATCGCCAAAGGAGCATTAGCGTCAGGATGTGGCAACAATGTCATTTTGACAAGCAAAAGTTTCGCGGCCTTAAATGCCACGTCTAATTCAGGTGTCCAAGACGAAAGTGTATTTATTATCATTTTTCTGACCCCTACTAAACAATTCTTGACGGGACAAAGCACTTGCTCAGTATTTTTTAAACTGCGTCTATACAAATTAATAAAACAAAAACCGGTGAAATTTTTCTAAATTTATCCGCTTTGGGAAATCGTTAATAATGCTTACTTTTGATAGTAAGGAGCAAATACCATTGGCTTTCACCTCGTATCTGTGACGTGGATTTTATGATTTATAAATATATTAAATAATTAGAGTTATATTTAAATGGGTGGGCACCAATAAATCTCAACTTTGAATTTTAAACAGTTTTATTGTTTACAAAAGTAAAGATTCAACAACATTTAAATTTAATGAGTTTTATTTGACTAGCTGAGCCCTGACCAGAAATAATATTGCAAGAGACTTTAGTAAATTTAATTTACTTTTACTCAGGGTTGTATTACGTGTTTATACGCATAGCAGAGCGAGAGATTTTTGCCTTTTGGTTCCTTACTTTACGTTCTTCCCCCCTAGTTTCCTTGTTGACCGGTAGTCCTGGATTTAACGCAAAGGCATCTTCCGGGACAGCATAGAAGCGGCAAGTCGTATCGTTTTCTTGTGTCTCAGCCAGATCGCCTCTCCTCCCAGACTCGAAGCCGACTTTCCGTTTCCTCGTGCTGAACTCTCACCTCCTACTCTCCTTTCCGAATGATCTTTTCGAAGTCTTCTCCACCTAGAACTCACCTCTCCTAAAACGTGATTGGTCTCCCCGCTTTATCTATCTTCCCCAATGTGGTTGGCGTCCCTACCCTTCCTCTCCAAAAATTCAAAATTTGGGAGGGGCCACCCCTAGCAATCTTTTGGGTCAACCGCCTTGCTAACCTGGGTTTTTTCGGCGAGCTGCAAAAACCTTCCAAACAAAGACTGCGCTTGTCAGGTTTCAAGTTATGTGGCTGTGTTTGTCTTACTGTGTTTATCCCCGGAAGGGTGCCTTGCGAATACCTCAGGACTCTTCGCTACGAAATTTTGTACAAAATGCTTAATATTGTAAAATTAATGTCTATGAATAAAACAAAATATATGATGAAATTTTATACGCGTCTCAATATTCGTGGAGTTCGTCATTCATTAGAATAAGTTTCATTTCCGTTTTAAAAACTTTAAAATATCATGAATGCAGTTAGTATAGGTTTACAACTATATCTATAATCCTTACTGGAAAATAATATTATGGCACGATTTGGCAACGTGAATGTTTGAGAGCCCCTGGAGCACTTGCCCCACAGCACACGAGTGAGTGAAAGCACGCAAACTAAACCATTTTCATATATCACCATGTTGCTTAAGTTATCTCATAGACTAACAAGCAAACAGCAAACAGAAATATATTGTAATATTTTTAAATGGGAAATTTTGCAATTCGTATTAATAAAATAGAGCAGGGTAAATTCAACAAAAAGTATGTTAGCGTTTTATAATTTATCAAACAATAACAAAAAAATCTTATCTTTCTGCTCTGATGAAAATTATATGATTAATTTACCATTTATAAGATGGAAAATCACCACAGTGACATTACAAGTGACGGATTTGAAGAATATTTTTTGACAGACTTAACCACTGTAGCTGCTACGGGGCTGCTTTACGGGCGGTGACCTTCTTGATGCTTAATCCGCCTTCTTCATTAACTCGTAACACTCTTTTATTTGTATGATCGCCTTCCTAAACTAAATCTCTGCTTCACGTCCTCTGCATAATTTACTCTGTCTTCATCTCCTTTAATACATCATTACTGTGTCACCTCCTCTCCATCACTCCCTTTCACACTTTTATTTATTTCTAGGTACTACACATACGTTGGTCCAATTACGTAGATACCATGCATGTGTTACAACAGAACAATTTAGAAGTATGAACATACGTACAGAGTAACTACAGTGAACATTATATTAGATTACAACTACATTAACGAGGCATTTCAAATTGAGGTTAGTTACAAATATAAAAATAAAATTGGAAATATATTTATAAATATATAGGAGACGATTAGGAATAGTAAATAAAGAATTGTAAGTAATATATTTAAAAATAAATTAAATATGATTATTGAGAAAAGATTTTTCTTACATGAACAATACTTTTCGTGTTAATAAAAGAGAATTTTCTACGGTTTCAGAGAATAATCACTGTGAAAGTTATTATTTGTAGGTCAGTATAAACTTCACAAATAGCTCTAAATTTCGTGAGTGCACTGCACTGTACTGTGAGCGATACAAGATGATATTCAAAATCAAAATGTTGTCTCCGGAAGGAATTCCCTGGCAGCTCTTCTCAGCGACTGCAATGGAGTATCAGTTGGACATATAAACAGAAGAGATATTGAAGTATTCCAATACCCGACCTACCTGATGCAGGTTTTCTAGGGCTATCCCTGCATCTCTTTTGGCGAAACACCGTGTAGGATCCTGAAACTATAGCCTGGGGGCCCTAGTCAACACCTGGCTACCTTGCTCTACCTTCCGCATCCCCCCTTTTCAGTTCCCTTCCTATGCTATTAAAGGGGATTTCCCTGTTTCAGGACCACCCGCGTGTAGCCTGTTAACCCCCTAAAAAGTATTATTAGTTGAAAGATTTTATTGGATATTGCATAGGTCAGTCATTCCGTGCATTGGAGATTTTGAGGCTGATTTAATATTTGTGTTATAATGTAAGGACTGTCTGGTGTATCTTAGTAAACGATGATACACGAAAATTTATGTAGGATTTATGTGTTGTTATCGATTTTCCCAATACATAGTTTGAACAGAAAAAGTATTGACGCTCGTTCGCGTCTGGTTGAGAGTTTATATATATTATATATTTCCAAAACCTCGACATATGGCTTGTCTAAGCTGTAACGCGCAGAGTCCATGTAATAGAGAAAATATTTCTGAATTTTCTCTACTTCGTGAGTTGGTTTCTTATATATGGGATCCCAAATTAATTGACGCGTACTCTAATATTGGCCATTAGTCCAATGCCTTTGTTCGCTGTTTGTGTGTTTCTGATCGAAAATTACGCCGAGATCTTCAAACTTGCCAATTGATCCGTCGCCATTGTGCACTTGTGCTTGAAATAGTTCTTTTTACGTCCACAAGTGTAAGATACATTTTTTTGTATTAAAGAAAAGTTTATTTCTTTGAGACCATTCAACGATATTGTCCAGGTCTTGTTGAAGAGCTGCACAGTCAGCATTCGAGTTTACCTTTCTGAAAAGTTTTAGATCATCCACCTAAAGAAGGACATTTGAATTTGTGTGTTTGGTAATATCGTTTATAAATAACGTGAATAGCAATGGTACCTTGCGGTACACCTGATCGAGAGAAAACCATTGTAACATACGAATTGTTGCTGTCTCGTAGGTAGGATGAGATTCCCAGAAAGACCGAAAGTGTATAATTTTTCCATTAGTATATTACGATTAACTGTGCCGAAGGTTTTTTTTAAAAAATCAGTGTACGCCAACCTAATGGCGCGTAGACGCGATCGTTGCGCCGCTCTATCGGCAAATTATGTAAGGAAATGGGTGACGGAATTGAAAAGTTACATTGCGTTTCGTGTTGTGACACGTTTATTAAACTCGTTAGTAAGTCAATTAATGTTGATTGATATTGTCAATTATTATTAAATGTGTATTTCAAGAAGTAGATGTGTTTTCAGGAAAAGAACCTTAAATAAAGGACGAAAATTGCTGGAAAGCTTTCACGTTAGTGAAGTACGGGATCATTTACGATCTACTCCTGGGGCACATACAGTAGTGCTAAAAATCACCACATTACTTACACACCGATTGTGCAGGTTTGCATTTTAAATAAAATAACAGCAAATTTAACGAATAATATTCAAACAAACAAAACTACACGTAAACAATTTTTTTAAATGGTTAAGCATTTTTTGAAATTTTAATTTACGTGTAAATAATATTTCTTTCATTTTTATAAATAAATTTCTACTTAAATAATATAAATTGTAATTATTAAATGATTGTTATTCTAATTGTTACTAATTGTACGACATGTATCGTTTTATATTGTTAGTAAAATATTTACCAAGCGAATATTTCTGTATATTTTTGTTCTCAATTCATTCACCTTAGTAAAATTTATCATTGCATGAAACATCATTAATCTGAATTTTCCCACTATTGTTATGAATTTAATAATTATCTATCACTTTTTGTAATTAAATAATATATTAAAGTTATATTTCATCCGCAGTATATTTGCTCCAAAAGTCATATGTTTGATGTAATGTGTAATCGGAAGATAATTTAATTCACTAAATATTATAGATTGCTCAAAAATATGTGTAATTATATGAATATTATCGAATTCCGTTGAAAAAAGTTACGTTGTACGCGAGCAATCCATGCTTTTTTCCGGTTGGTTTCTCATTGGCTATTCGGAAAGTTATATAATTTCAAATCTAGATTTTTTATTACATTTATTACAGTACTGAGGAACGCAGCAAATATTTCCAAAACTTTTCCATAAAGTTTCACTCATTTTTAATCATCAGTTTCTTTCAAACCGTCGAATGCAATGTATATTGCATATAACAACCACAGCCGCTATCACCCATTTACTTACAGAATTCTCCGCCAGAGGTAGCACCAGTCGCCGTTGGTCAGGTGTATAGATAACGTCAACTTGACCTCCAGTGTCTAGGTTTTTATGAAGTAGTTCTATAATTTATTAGATTAGTTGCCGTAGACCTTCCCTTCATAAACCTGTGTTGATTAATTGAAATTTGTGACCATACGTGCACGAAGAGGCTTGAGTGATTTGGCTATATCTTGTTAATCGTCACATTCGTCTATCACTGTCTGACTGACGTCTGCTCTATAACAACCCTCCTCACCTTTTTTCTATTTCGATAACCCGATACACCGTATCCTCTCCAGATCTAAACGTTATCCACGACTTTGGCCAATAACAAACAATTTCCGCATGACAAATTTTAATAACTGACAACACGCCTTCCTGCAGAAACGTGAAACCTCTTGTTCAACAATACTCTAGTGGAATAAACACATAGTGCCAATATTGTGGCATCCTAGATTTTTTCCATTGAAGAATTTGTAACGATTAGGGCTTGATCAGCGGCGGAAAGTTAATCCCCTCACTGTACGCCGATGAATGGGGATTATTTTTGCCATGGCCTGGCTCGATACCGGAAGGGCAATGATTCCAAAAGTACCGGAGCTCAGAAAATTTGGTTTCACAAAATTATTAAAATAAAAGGAAGTAACCCCCTATTAATTTATAAGGCGTATATACACTACAATATGGTCAGTCCGAAGACCCAGGAAAGGGGCTGTTTCCAGAATCAGCTAAGAACTCAATTTACTTAGTATTTTCGACGTTTAGTGATTATTAACCTTAAACAAAGTAGCAGAGAACTAATAAAGCCATTTCAAAATTTGGAAGCGGTTGCCAAAGAAATTGGATTAGCTATTAATGACGAAAAAACCAAATACATGGAAGTAACGGACCGACCAACAACGGCAGATACTTGGAAATTAATGATCCCAGATTTGAAATGGTAACTAAATATAAATATCTGGGAAGCCTGATAACAAAAAATAATGATATATCAGCAGAAATAAGAAGTCGAATTACAATGGCAAATAAGTGTTATGGACTGAAATCCCACCTCCTAAGCATTAAGACCAAAATGAAGCTTTAAAAAACCCTAATGAGACATGTTATGTTATATGGAGCCGAAAGCTGGACATTATCTAAGGCAACGGAAAACCAACTACAGATTTTTGAAAGGAAGGTCCTAAGAAAAATTTATGGACCGACTAAGGATGGAGGAATTTGGAGAGTTAAATATAACTCAGAATTGTATGATCTGTATAAAGAAACTGGGATAATAAAAATAATTAAAGCTGAAAGGATGAGATGGCTGGGCCACATATACAGATTGGAGGAGGGAGAATAACAAGATGATTGATACGAGGAAGAGAGGAAGGTCCGCTTTAAGATGGTTAGAAGGTGTACACGAGGACCTTCAAGGGACGGAAGATGGTAGCTACGGATAGATCCATGAGGAAGAAAGTAGTGAAGATGGTCTTGCCTTAATCGGGCTTTTGTGCCAGAGAGGAAGAAGAAACACAGTAACAGATCCAGAGAAGTATCTTGAGGGAGGAAAGTTTCGTTTGGTTAGTATAGTAATTAATTACCCTGCTCTAAGTCTGTTACTTATATACTTAATATATAATATATATGACGTGAAATATATTGTTAATATTACAGGTGATATTTAATAGCCTGTTTGAATAATTAACTAATGTAAGGCTATCCTTATATTTAATTTAAAGTAATATTTAATTGCTGTAACACGATAAAGCGGGGTCTCCCAAACTCTTTCTGGAATGGAACACTTCGCAAAATCAGACATTTTAACGGAACCCTTGGCTTATTTTTATGGTTGGGTAATTCCTACAAGTAAAAATTAATTATTGTTTATTAATATTTATAAATATAAAACTGTAATATAATATAAACATAAAAATATTAATAATTACCCCTCAAATTGCATATCTTGTTGATATAAGGCAAAATAATTGTATGTTGAATTGAATATCTCGTGTGGCGTCAGGCCTGTTTCTGCATTTTGACTTCATTACAGCGTAATAAGAAAATCCCACTTCGCATAAATAGGTTACAGAAAACTGAAGTAAAACAATAATAGCTTGTTTTGAAACATTGAGGTTCAAAACATTTTGGTTTGAAATGAGAGTCACTGATTAAATTAATTAGATTTTCACAGTCAGTTTCATTATAGTTACTGGTTTATCTGTCACAGAAAATGGATTAGGAACCCAGAAATCGTTCTAATTATTTTTCGGAAAATATTGCAAAAACGTTGATTTCAAGTTATGTGTCGGGCGTTCTAAAAACATTTTGAAAACTTTATCTTCTTTATAGTTTAATTAATTCAAACATTCATCTAAGGCACGAGAAGAATTAAAATCATTAGATTCAAGTGATTAAATCCAAAATATAATTTTCATCTAAAGATGCAATTTTATCTCTTGTATTAGAAATTGTAATACTTGCTCCTTGGAATGATAAGTTCATTGCACTTTGTAAAAATATCTGCCAGATATGCGAGTTTACTCAACCATGAAGGATTCTGTAAAACTCCAACAAAATGTTTTCCAGAATTATTTTGCGCCTTCAAGAAGACCAACAACTCATTTAGAAGTTTAAAAAGTCTTAATAGTGCATTGTGTTCACTACTCATTTCATCGCACAACATTTTATTTAATCTGGATTGAAGTGGCTTTGATTTTACATAGTTTAACACATTCGCGGCTTCATTCATAACTTTTTTTTAACTTTGTGGAAATTTTTTGTCACCAAAAAACAATTTCAAATCCTCATTCGCTCCACTTTCTTTGTTTTGATGCTTTGTGTGCTTACCTAACAATACATAATGTCTTAGAAACAGCAAAATTTAATTAATATCATTTATAAGGTTGGTTTATTTGTAGACTCATTGGCAAGTTTGATAAAATATTCAAGTATAATTTTCTGACTTTAAATGATCTGTATAGCTGCGGTCTATGGCAATCTCTATGTCACTAGTACAGGATTCTAGTTTACTGAACACGTGCACAGTTGTTCATTGTTACCCATGTTTCATATTTTAGCGGGAAACAAGGAATAGGGCTTCTTTGCTTCGCAACGTTTGAATCGGTTCCGAAACAAGAAAGGTGTGAGAAATGATTTCACTTTCTCCCGTTAGATGTAAACGGAGTTTTCGTCTTAGGAACTGATTAAGTGGTATTGTAACAGGATATTATAATCCATTGTATAGATAGAAACACTTGAAATTTTTTGCGGAACACAGTTTGGAAAAGCCGGCGATAAAGTATCACTGAGCTACAAATTGACAAGGTGCATCCACGTAATTGAGACATTCCTTGTCCTTGAAACCTAGCTCACTCAAGTATCAATGGCTATATAGCAAGGTGAAAGCTAGTAAATATCAGGCTTTGGAAGTTCGAGATTCCGTTTTCATTTACTGCTTCATAAATTGAACTACTCAACACAGACCTTTTATGAGAAACCTTTACGTTGAATCAGATCTTTTGGAGAAATTATTTGTTTTTTGTTGCCAAGCTAGAAAAGGACTAAAGGAAGGCGGAGCATTTCTAAAACTATTTATCAAAACGACGAGGATCTGTAATCTTGGATTTGAGCGAGTAATAGATAGATTTATTATGTTACAATGGGCTGAGCCCTGGTGGTGGCAACATACATTTAATATTCCAATAAAGGAATATAAGTTAAAGAAATAAAAATTATACTAATATAAACATTCAATATACAAATACTTTAACACTAATTATAAGCCTGAATAAATTAAGTTAAACCATTTCCCTAATTCTGTCCCTAAATAATTTTCCACTCTTCGGAAAAGTCGTTAGTAGACTTGCAGGCAAATCATTCCAGTCTTTTACGGTCCTATTTACGAAGGAGTGTTTACCCATGTCCGTTCGTTGTCTTCTCTCATTAATTTTAAATGGATGATCATTTCTCGCTACATATGTCGGTAAATGAACACGAGTTTTGATATGAGTCCAGGCACAAAGCCTGGCCCTCTTTCTCCTCCAGATTACCATACACGTGCCTCTAGAAATATTTGCTTTCCTGCAAGGTTTTGAAGCCTGTGCAACGCGTGTATCTGATCCCATACTCAACACACCGCTCCTTACTGAATTATAGGCCGAACCAAACACCCATAAGCGATGTCTTTGGTCTTTCGGGTACTTTTCCCTCCACCCTTTCCCAGTTACTCAGTTTATGTGTTCTCCCCAATTTAAGTCTTTGCTCAAAGTTACGCACAGATATTTACAAATGTTTACTTGTAATATATTTTCATCCCCTAATTTGTATTCAACTTGAAAAACGTTTCTCATTTTTGTAAATACAATCGATTTACTTTTTGCCGCGTTTACTTTCATCCCATTTTCGTCCGACCAACGATGAATTCTGTTTAGATCAGATTGAATAATATTTGCATCTTGGACGTTTCCCATTTTTCTGTAAATGACACAGTCCTCGGCAAATAATCTTATCTGAGACTCAATGCCTATCGCCAAATCATTTATAAATGCTACAAACATTAGTGGCCCGATTACGCTTCCCCGACGTGACTTCAACTGGCTCAGATATTTCTCCATTTATCCCAACACTGAGCTTTCTGTTATCCAGAAACTCGCGAATCCAGTAAAAAAACTCGTTTCTCAGTACCCGATTTTTCCAATTTCATTAAAAGAATATGATGCGATACAAGGTCAAAAGCCTTTGAAAAGTCTATTACAACAGCATCAATTCTTCCCCCCTCATCTATTACATGAGATATATCTTGACATACTGTCACTAACTGGCCTATGTAACCACTAATAATCTCTCCAACAGTTTGCATACCACTAAGCGGCCTGTAGTTACTAGTTACATCGAGGAAAAGTATTCTTCGGAGTTTGTGTGGTATTTTTATTAAATTCGGGTAAGTATTTTATTTTTGTGTGTCAGTTGCGTTTAGGGTGACAACCTTTGGAAGGTGAAAGAATGAAATAACAGTCGACATCAGTCACCCGAGTGTTACGGCTATTACGGGGACATGTTCAAAATCAGTAAACATGTTGTTCCAGACTTAACCAATTCTTTTAAATAACACCGTAACGATTGATTTCTAAATTCTTCGCTTCTGTATATGCGGAAGTCAAATACAAAAGTGAGTTGTCTTCGCCGTCCTACGGTTCATGTTAAAACAGTAACAATTCATCATTGCAAATCTGAGATCATTTCAAATACTAAGATGAGCGAAAGTCACCGAAAACAACTCCTCGTCGTGGGTATTCTCCAAAATGAACTGGTGTAATTAATTTTATACTTAACTAGCTGGGTGCCTGGCGTTTCCCGGCTCAGGATTGATTTGACAATAACATCTTGATCAACACGTGATTAAACCAGCATTTTCTTGAATTTTCACATAAGCATGGCCCTCCCCTATACTAGCTGACGCAGGGTTCCCCAAACTTTTTCTACAATGGAACAATTCCCAAAATGAAACACTTTAAACAGAACCCTTGGCTTATATTTTAGGCTCGGTAATTCCTTCTAGTAAAGTTTTTTTAATTAATTATTTTTTAGTAATTATTTTTAAATATAAACTGTTATATAATATAGACATAAAAATATTATTAAATAAAGCACTTAATGACTTAGATGATTTTGGGTCCTTGAATTGCATATCTTGTCGAATCTGTTTCTGCACTTTGACTTCATTGCAGCATAATAAGAAAATCCCACTTCACATAAATAGGTTACAGAAAACTGAAGTAAAACAATAGGAGCTTGTTTTGAAACAATGAGGTTCTTACAAACACACACAGAAATATTTGTATTTTGGTTTCAAATGAGAGTCACTGATAAAAACAATTATATTTTCATAGTCAGTTGCATTAAAGCTACTGGTTTAGCTGTCGCGCACAATGGATTCTGAGCCCAGGAATCGTCAGTACTATTTTTATGAAAATATTGGAAAAGAGTTGATTTCACGTTATGTAAGTGTTCTAAAAACATCTTGGAAACTTCATTATCTATTTTAAAACTTAATTAATTCAAAAATCCACGTAAGGGAGGAGAACATTTAAAATCATTAGATTCATCTGATGAAATCCAAAATTGTATTATTTATCAAAAGATGCAATTTTATCTCTTGTATTAAAAATTGTAGTACTTGTTCCTTGTAATGATAACTTAATTGCACTTTGTAAAAATACCTGCCATATTTGCAAGTATGAAGAATTTGTTAGAACTTCAACAAAATATTGTCCTAAATTATTTTGTGCCTTCAAGGAGACCAACTCATTTCCAATTTCAAAATGTCTTAATAGTACTTCGTGTTCACTGCCCATTTCATCGCACAAAATTTTATTCAATCTGGATTGAAGTGGTTTTGATTTTATATGGTTTATCACTTTCACGGCTTCACTAATAACATTTTTTTTTTAAATTTGTGGAAATTTATGTCGACAGTATTTCTTCAAAAAACAATTTCAGATCCTCATTCGCTCCACTTGCTTTGTGAACTTACCTAATAAGACATAATTAATATGTCTTAAAAACAGTGAAAGTTAACAACTGTAATAGGGAGATATTTTTTAAATGGGTGATTATGGCAATATGTGGAAAGCTTCCGAAATACGTAAATTAAAAGATACTTTTGTGGCCATATGTTTTTTGTTTGTTAGCAAAAAACCTATTAATTATCTTTCGCGGGCCACTAAAATTTCTAAATAAAATATTATGTGTATAACTGCGTGATATGGCAATCTGTATCTCACTCGTACAGGATTCTAGTTTACTGAACACGTCCACACTTGTTTATTGTTATCCATGTTTCCAAAAGTAGCATGAAACAAGGAATAGGGTTTCTTTGTTTCACAGCGTTGTTGAATCGGTTCCGAATAAAGGTGTCAGAAATTATTCCATTTTCTACCGTTAGATGCAAACGGAGTACAGTCTTACGAACTGATTAAGTGGTATTATAACAGGATATTATACGCCATAGTATTGATAGAATCACTCGAAATTTTTTGCGGAACTTTAGTTTGTGAAACCCGGAGCTGACGGAATGTCAATTTATCATAACCAGCGTGATGGCCGAAATGGGCACGAGTCCAAAATTCGGTACGTTTAAATCTCGAAAATTCCTTCAATTGCACGAGAGAGAGAGTGAAATATACTTTTGGCATTATAAAAAATAATTCTCCGGTATCTTATGCTAAGTGCCCTACAATAGTGAACAACAATATAGGGTTTAAGTGTTGGTCCTGGATCATAACTGACGTGTACAAAGTTTGGTAGAAACTGCTCCAATTATGAGTAGAGCGTTGTTTCACCACCTCTGCCAGCGGCTGAACTACAGTTTAACTGGCATGTTGAATGTTAGAATTAAACCCAGTGGTTTCCATAACCACGGAACAGACCCCAAACTCTTTTTATGTAACTTCCCTCCACCCTCAGCCCTAGGAGTGATCTACTTCCATACCGAATCTAGTTGAAATTATACTAAAACAAAGTAGAAAGTGTACCAATGAAACATATATTCGACGCAAATATCGGCCATTTTTGCATTCTTAAATTTCCACCCCCGCTCTTGGGGATGGTAGTCGTGTTCACCCCTTCCCCTCTCCTCTCCGCCAGTGTTTCTTTCCGGGTCGCAAGAACACGTGTACAATTTGTTTTTGTTGGAATTGCTACACGCGATTCGTGTGTGGAACACACATACTGACATACTGAAGTAGTTTATTTTATTTATATGAAAGATTAGAGCTCAATATGTTTTGTGAAAACGTAGAATCAAAGACTATAAGGGGGTATTAGATCAGTAACTTTTGATTAAAATCTAACAATATTTACCATTTTCTATTATTTTTAAAGCCAGACTACATTTAGATTATATATGTTTCGGCCAATCTCCTAGGGGGCACATACAGCTTAGAGTAGGGAAATTTTGACTAATTAACCTTTTTGTTTCTTATAAGTTTCATTCCTATGTCAAGTAAGTAGGTTATAAAAACTGACTTTTATATACATTAAACAATTTTTTAATGTAAAAAAATATTTATTTCCAAACTTTTACAAAAGTTTCAATTACTTTCTTACAATGCAGGTATGACCTGTTTCTCTGATACCTCAATTATTTTAAAAGATTTTTGTATTCTCTTGTTTGTGATGTAGCTGACACTCTTGCTTACAACATCATACATTTTGAGTTAAATTCCTTAACAGATAATATTTTTAATGTTGTGCTAAATGGAAAACATTGATTTTATATCCATTTTTGAGTATGTATTATTTTTTATCTGAAAAAGTATTACAATGGCACAAGAGATTTTGCATCATTTTGTAGATAAAACATGAACAAACACACACACAAATTTTCACAATTATATTTTTGATAGTTCCTGCGTTATCGGGGAAACGGTTATTAAAAATGCAATTTGTGGAAAATGAGCGTTTAATATTTATTTAAGTATATTGCATACTTTAAAAAGGATACGAAAGTCAAAAGTCCCTTGTAGCATAAGTTTACCCTTGTAATGCTTAATTCTGATTTGTCTTCTGCAATCTAAGCTTCTTTCTGCATTTCCTGGCCTCTTTCGTGGTTTGCAGTTTCCATTTCTCTGCAGTCCTTATACGAGTCTCATCCTCCAAGTTTAGTGCATTTTCACAATACTTCATGTTTATAGCTAGTCACAGTTCTTCAATTATTGCTCTCTGATATGGGCACCAAGAATTGGCATTTTTAGGGCATAAGTATTGCAATGGGTTTCCATCTTATGAGCATTTGTCATACCAAATTTTCATCTCACTTACTGGATTAGAATTTTCTCTAAGAGCATTTCCATAGTATTGAGTAAGTGTATTTATTTTACCATTCCACACAGCTCTGACTTTTAAATTATGTAGCAGCATTCTGCTATTTAAATCATAACTCTAAAACTACTTAGGAACAATAATCTAAAGTAATTACTCCGTAAAATAAGACTTAAATTAAACATTCGAGTTTTGAAGGTCCTAAGAAAGTTGTATGGGATTGAAAGACAAGATCTGGAATAATAGCAACGTAACCAAGGATTAACTAGTGCTTGAAGGTTTTAGTTTAAGGACCTTACCTACTCGACATTTTTCTAAATTAAGCTGACTGGCTCAATGGAAAAGCAACCACGTGGTTAGCGGTAAACCTGGGTTTGATTCCCGATCAGGTAGATATTTTTCCATTTTGATTCCTTAAATGCAATAATTACATTTATAGCTCCACACAACATATTGAACAACAATAAATTAAATAAAAATAACAGGGGCCGTAGTCAACCCCTGGCTCTACCTTCCACATTCCCCCCTTTTCGATTCCCTTCCTATGATATTAAAGGGTATTCGCCGGTTTCAGCTATTATATCCAATCTCTTCACCTGCAAGTTATTATAATTTGACCCAATTTTGAACTTCTGAAAGAAATATTTTATGCATTTAAGCAGGTTTGTCTCTCCCATAAGGAAACGTGGGGCACGATCCCAGGGATCTTTAAATTATACGTAATACTTTTATAGTAAACTTGACGTCAGATTTTGGTTTCGTACGGCAGTAGATTTACGCCATTTTTTTTGGAATTATATTCCTTTTAGCGCGTTTTTATGAGAAGGCTTAATCAATGTCTCCGACATTGGTCATTCCTACACTATTTTGACATAAAACGAAAGCTGTAGAGAACACGTCTGTTATAGTAAAAGTAATTTTATATTCTTTCTGTTAATAAAAATCACTCGATAATTTTTGGAAATTGGCACACACGGCGTCATGCATCTCGAAATTTTAACGCCTTCTCCAAAACGATCACTCCCACACTAATTTCATTAAAAAATTGTTCAGTTTTTTCTGAGGTCAAACAAAAGATGGAATTTTTTTGTAAGACGTTTAGGTGAAAAATGTTGTGATGTTCTGATGCTCTAAACATTTTACGTATTAGTTACTATGGTATTTTTAAATCTTTAACATCAAATGCCAGAAACACCAATCAAATATGAAAATTAGACACGGGGTTCAAAGGCTTGCACTTTGTTGTTGTTGTGGTATTCAGTCCTAAGCCAGGTTTGATGCGACCCTCCATGATAACCTATCTTGCGCAAACGTTTTCATTTCTGGTTTTACTAATTTACAAAGCTTTCATTTTATATAGCAGCTACCACATCCTGTCCAATCTGATACGCGGATTCCATCCTTGTCTCCCTCTTCTGTTCTTATCCCACACATTTCCCTCTAATGTTAATTTTACAAGACACTCATATCTCAAAACGTAACCTATTAATCTCTTGATCAAAGTCCTTTCTTGTTTTCGGCTTTTTTTTATAGACCTTCAATTCTAATTAGTGTTCCAGTTTACATTATCAAAGGCTTTTTCTAAATCTACAAACGGCAAGAAAGTAGGCCCTATTCTAATTTAATTAGACAGAGTCAACATCGCTTCCGAAACCCAAACTTATCTTCTCCTAACTCGCATTCTATTTGACGTTCCATCCTCCTATATACTATTCTCGTTAATATTTTGCACGCATGGGATACTAAACTAATTGTCCTGTGCTGTTCGCATCTATCCGCGCCAATTTTCTTCGGTATGGGTATAATTATGTTGTTACTAAAATCTTCTGGTATTATTCCCGTTTTGTACTGTTCTGAAGAAAAATGATATTCCTTCAGCCATGGCCCTGTCAAAGTCCGACCTTAAAATTTTGTCCCCAACTCTTCATCATGCAGGTCCTCTTCTATTACTGACTGATCTAGGTTTCCACCGTGATACAGTTCTTCTTGATATTCCTTCCAAGTTTACGCCTCTTCTTCGTTATCTAGAATTGGCTTCCCATCCGCTCTCCTCATGTTCTTTCCTCTTTCCGAATGTTTCTTTGAGTTTCCTACAATATGCGTCTATTTTGCCTTTAACCATGAAGTCCTCAGACGCTTTGCATTTCTCTTGTAGCTGTAGGGTTAATTATTTATGACATTTATTATACTTGATAAAATGTACAGTCATGTCTGCGATCTACAAATAAACAAACTGCGTTGCCTTGTAACCTGCGATGGCCACTCGAGTAAGAATCTCTCTGCTGCGATCAAACACACGCCAGAGAGCTCCCCCTAGCGAACAAGGCAAGCCCGCGATGATCTGTAAAAATAAAACAAGAACAAAATTAGAACGAAAGAGGAAGAAAATGTGTCTCACGTGCCTGGCGTGGGCCTCTCATGTTCCACGAGCCGAAGTCGGCGGCATGTAGTAGATGCATGAGGTTGTGGCCAGAAAGGGTGTCTTGCGATCTTCGACGTCGATATTAGTTTGTTCCTATCGTGAGAGGAAGATTTTTCTGCTATATCACTAGCAGCGAGGAAGACAGGTTTTAGTCTGCTGACATGAAACAAAGTTTCTTTCCCATCAACCAGTAAGAGAAAATCAAGTTTTGTCGTATCGATAACGTCATATATATTGCGAGTCCAATGGACGTTTAACACGATCTACCCGCACAAAAACGAAATCGGTGTCATACAAGGCCTTAATGTACAAACACTGTCCGCTTGGTATGTGCTGAAGCTGGAGTCGGTCGAAATTGTCGCATTTCAGTACGAAGTTCGGTCAAAAATAATGCTGAATCGGAAGACGCAGACTCGTCCCATAAACCAGATCCGCTGGACAGCATCCCAGGTCTTCTTCAATGATTGTGCGGAGTCCAAGCAAAACGGTAGGCAATGCGTCTAGCCACTGAGCAGTATTATGGCACATCAAGGAAACCTTCAGAGATCCATGCTCAAATTGAGTGCCTTGATCAGTGGTAACAATCTTTGGCGAACGAAACCGAGAAATCCAGCCACTGTAGAATGTACGTGCGATGGAACTAGCTGTTATTTCACGCAGTGGAAAAGCCTCCGGTCATGATAGTGAGTAGGTAAGATGGCATGGGACGTACTATATCTATATCAACGATGACGTGTGAGAAACGGCTGTCCGGTATGGCGAAACGTCCTAAAGCAGGCTTGGTATGTCCAGAAATTTTATTTTTCTGGCATGGAAGGCATGTCTTGGCCCACTATGCGATACCAGATGCCATTTGCGGCCAAACGAACTTGTTACGAATTAGCCGCTTGATGATCCGACCACTGGGATGTGAAAATCCGTGGAAGAAATCGAATATCCGCTTCCGTAGACTTTGTGGCACATATGGACGGATTTCCGATGTGGATGTATCAGACCATACTAAGGCGTCAGATGCATCTATCCGCAAAGGTAGTATTATTAGTATTATTATATGTGATATTTGCAGGTTCACAGGATCTTCTCCAGATCATTAATATAATGGACAAATTACATGGCCCCCAGAATACTGCCTTGGGAAACTCCATGTTAAACTGTTATTTCATGACATGGCATTGTTGCATTTAACCCTTTACTTTCTATTTGTCAGATAATCTGTGAACCAGTTCAATCCTGTGCCACAAAGTCCATATTTTTCTAATTTTCTTAATAAAATAATTTTGTCTACTGTTTCAAAGGCCCTCTGTAGCTCTACAAAGAACACTGCTATAGTATGATCAATGTCAATGTCAGTCTTCCATTTATTCAGCACACACTGAAAAGCAATTTTCACAACTGTAATTTTTTCGAAATCCTTACTGATGAATGGCTAAAATATTATCATCTACATACTGTCTGAGTTTAAATAAACACCTTTGTCTAATATCTTTATTAATGCTGGTAATATATTTATGAGCCTCTGTTTTTGAGGACTTCTGGCATTTACTACTTTTCCTGTAGGAAAAATAGTTGATATTTTCAACATACTAGGAACTACATCAGATTCTAAGGAACTATAATTACGTGTAATAGAGGATTATATAAGTATACAAAGGTATCTTTTAAAAAAATTTTGGTTATGTACTCAGGACAGCCTTTATTTGGAAGTAAAAAAAAGTTATAACTGGTCATAATTCAAAGTCACTAAACTTATTACTAACAATATTGCTAATATTGAGATATTTTACATCATTGCGATTTGTACTGTCAATTATATCCTGTATACTAGTTAAATAATGCTTATTAAATTTTTGTTCAATAATATTAATATCAGTTTCTGTGTCTCCTTCAAATACTATTTCATTATACTGTTCATTGGTTTGTGGAGAGAGACACATTAGTCTAGGTTCACTTTTAGAACTGTCCACCTGACTTTCAAAGTACTCTAGTTTTTCTATTATAATAGCATTCAGTACAAAATTTCTCATCATTTTATAATGTAACCAATCAGTATTACTATCTGTAGTATAAACCTTTTAAATCTCTGATTCTTACAAGTTTTCTAATTTCACTATTAAACCACGGTTTACTTTTATTTCTTAAAATTATCTCGCACATAGGTGAGTATTTATTTAATGTAGTTAAAATCTTTATCAACACTATTTTCATTCAACTTTAATATCTATTAATAAGTTATTTCCCACCAGGGGTGCCTTAATTTAAAAACTAGGGTAAATAAAGTTACTAATAAAAAAGTCTATAAGAGATTGATGCCCATTATATGGTATATGTTGAGACATGCTATAATTACTTAAACATCACTTAATTCTTTTGGAAAATGTATAACTCTCCATATAATTAATACTAAAATCACCTACAACTATAATTTCCCTGGTAATATGGGATATATAGCTTTCACAAAATTTTTCAAAGAAATTTAGGAACTTTGAATCTGAACTATTTGATGAATCATAGACAACAGATAAAACAACAGGCTTTTGGCATACATTAAATTTTATGGTTAAACACCAAAACTTTATATGACCTACATCCTCTTTTTCTATTTTAAATAGTAAACTATCTTTTAATTAAATCAAAACTCTGCCTAATAATATTATAATTTCCAACTTCAATTTCACTATCTTCTATATCTGGAGCTAGATGTGTTTCATTTAAACACAAAGCTACTGGACTTTTGTTTAACAAGAAGTTCTCAATTTCATCAAAGTGAGCAGTTATATTTTGTGCATTTTGTTGACATATTAAAATTTCTTTAATCACTATTTGTTTTCACTTTGGTTGCTATCTATCTTTATTGTTTACCCCATATTTTTCTGTTGTTCAACTTTCCTTTTGTACACTTTACAATTTAAATCAAACACTGTATGATTACACTCATATTTTAGTACTAATTTTTCTTTGACAATAACACAATTAATACACTTAACATTTACTTTGTTTTCACAATTTCTAGTTTCATGAGACTGAATTTCACAGTAGCCATATGCAGCTGTATGTGTTCATCTATCCACTTTGTGATCATACCCACAACACTTCAAACACCTTAATGTGTTTATATGTTCATATACTCTACATGTAGACCACTGTACTTTCAATATTCCTTCTTTCATGATCCCCTTGAAATCATCTGATGCCACTTCAAGTATTACAGTGCTTGTAAATTGCGTTTTTTGTATTTGCTTTTACCTTCAATGTACCTGTTTCTATTATATCATGTGGATTATGCTTTATTAAGAGCTCAACTAATTTCTTTTTATTGGTTTGTAATTTTATTCCTACAATCTTAATGTGAGGATTTATTTCCTTTGGTACATTTGCTTTATATTGGTTGTTAAACTTCACTCTGTCTTTTACTTTCTAAACCAGATACAATGTTCAAATACAAAGAGTTGACAGCAACAAAAATTTGAGCTACTGGGCTGTTTTCTAATAACTTTTTCACCATTTGAATTTCGATTAAAATTTTGTCTAAATTACTAACCTTACGTTTTTTGCTGCATTCTTCACAGAATCATTTAAAGAAACCAAGGTATTCTTTCAATATATTTATTTTCCTGATTGTAATATGCACACATTTTAAATGAAATAAGTGTTTGCAGTTACCATCACAGTATAGTACTTTTTCAATTTCATTTTTATGACATTTACCACACATTTCTGTATCGAGCCCCATTACATAAGCTACAGTGTGCAGCACGCAACCGATCAATACACTCTGACCCAATCATGTGGCTGGTGGTAGGGCCCTTTCAGAGGAATCTGCTCTGGGCACACATTGTGGCCTATCTAGGGTCACGAATTGTTGACATATTGACTGTCCCACATTCCCCATGTTTGGATGGCTTCCTATCCACTATGTAGACAAGTTGAAAGAATAATAAATCACTAACCTCTACTAATAGGAATATACATATATTACAACTAGCCTTTTTTTGTTTGCAGAGATTTTTAAACATATGACCTGATTGATAGATACTCTGTTTAAGCCTTGTTCCTCTGTGCAGTCACAAACAAAGTGAATTAGTAGTGATCTGAATTGAATTTAATCAAATTTATTAAAGATAAAATTAGAATACCCATTGTTTAATTAGTATTTTGTCACACTACACTTAATTACACTTGTACTTCACTATCACTTACACCTCCTTATTCTTCCCTGGAAAACTTTGCTATTGGGAGGAAATATTTTTAAAACTTCTGTAGGTAAATTGTTCCAATCTCTTATAGTCTGGTTTAAAAATTAATATTTCCTAACATCAGTTTTAAAACTGCTCTGTCCAAGTCTACAATTATAATCCAATTCTACTGTAATAATTTGCTTCAAAAACTTTGATGCAATATCCTCCCAGGATTTTTGGCTGTATGTGCTTCAAAAAGAGCCCCAAAACGTTTATCATTTTTCTAACATGTTCCAACCTAATTAATGAACCTTCTCATTTCCATGACCAGGGCACAGCTTAACAAATTTTGCCGCTCCCCTTTGTACTCTTTCCATTGTCTCAACCTGATATTTTTGGAACAGATGTCAACAAATACAGCCATACTCTAAGTAGATTCAAGGAAAATTGGTCAATTTGTCATTGTGTGATATTTTATTTCCTTCCCAGGTAGAATTCTGTCTTCCAGGCAGGTAAATTTGGTCAGGTCAATTGATCATAAAAGGCCTCTCATTTATTTTAAGATCCATAAGACACCTTTTACATGCATGCACAGGTTTTGCTTGCTCACTCTTTTTTAAGTTAAATCATATTAATCAAAGAAATTTGGTATCAATAAATATAAAACTTAATGTTTTAGATATTACTTTGTATTACAGTGAAAATTCTAAATTTTCCATTTTTGATTAACCTTTTAGAAGTTTAACTAATAAAATGCAATAACTGCTAGCATTCTAATGTAGTTGATGTCAAATTTCTGACAATTTATTTAATAAATTGGTTATAAACTGCATTAAAGAAGCTAAGCAAAAATATTGTGAATTTGTTGATGTATTATGATCGAGCATTTATAAAATTATAGAATAAATTCAGAATATTTTGATCTTCCTTTATATTTCAGCAGGTCTGTAGAACTGAAGCTTTTATTAACAGATAAGAAAATTAAAAGATATATTTTGTATAAAAACATTTTTGTGTTCCTGTTTAAGTTATTCTGTTTGGCAGCTGATGCACCTATGTTATGGAATCACAGACCTTGGGCATACAGTAAGAGCTGTCTGCTGATCCTATTGGAATGGTTGGCCAGCTGCCTTCTAAGCTTATTGAGTCACAGAGAAGGGAACACTGCATCCCCACAGCAAATTCCTCCCTGTTATTTGGAAGGGCTTGTGACAAGTGCCTAATAGTCCAACCTACATGGAGCGCTCTTTCTAGGATTTGCTCAGCATCTCTTTCAGACAAAATACCAGGTGCTACCTTCAATTCAGATCCTTTCCTATGGTATTAAGGGGGATTTGCCACTATGTGTGACCCTAAAAATAATTTACACAAAAATTAATTTTGATTAGTAAGATCAGTAACATATGCAGTCAGACATATGTCAAACAACGGCGACAAGAAAAATTAAAAACAAGTACATATTGCATGTTTTCATTCCTTAATGACTTATGTAATTATATTTTTAGGTAACTCAACAAGAAGGATAAATTTTTACTTGTCCAAAAATATATGCAAGGAAAATTCTTGGAACTGATTCATTTCATATAATCACACTACACTGTTGCCACTAAATATAGTGCGTATGAGCAATGTACTACACAGTAAAGTATTAAATAAATCAAAAACCACCTAGTTGGTTATAGTGACAATGACAAAGGTGATTCAACCAAGCAGTGCTAACATAATACAAGGATTCAATGTTCAGAAGCAAATGTAACAACACCCTGCAGATTGAAAATGTCTCAATGCTTGATGAATAACTTGTGTGTGGAAATAATCTTTTAGTAATGTCACTTTTAAATAACATCAAAATAATAACCTTCAAATGATGTAATTACATAAAAGAAAAATAAGATGACTAGGTCAACAAATAAATTGAATTGGATAGAAAGGGGTGGAAGAAAACAATTGTTGGCTAAGCTTACATTGATAATAAGAAATGACTTGCAGGGAAGAACAAAAATATGAATTTTCGAGAACCTAAGCTCCCTTCTTCAGAGTGTCTGAATGGCGAGACAGCCAGTATAAATAAGGTTCAAGTGCCATACAGTGCAACGAACTCATATTTTCTTCATCTGTCACATCATCCCTGATGTAGATTTGGTTGTTTGCCATTATTGTAGGTTTGTAGGTGGGACATTAATCAACATGGAGTACTAGTTATCTGAACATATCTTTTTTAGGAAAATGTTATTTGTATACAATTGTTTGTATGTATTCATTTCTGACCCTTATGCGCAAACACATTTCTGTGTGAATAAATCATATACGATGCATGGCCTATTCCCTTTATCAGTTTCTTGATGAATCCTGCCAAGTGCAAGACACTTGCTGTGATGCACTTCTTACTAGTGGGATGAGTAACACCAACAAAAATGCAGGTGTTATGAAAACTATGAGCGTATTTAAGTGATCCAAGGAGTTTAGTTGAGGCAGAACAAAAATGCTCACAATTTTGTGTAAAAAAAAATCATGCCTCAGTGTTTTGGGACCAAAAAGGCATCATTTTGGATGAATTTTTGCCTCAGGGAGAGATCAGCAATGCACAACAATATTGTGATATATTAAAAAACTTCAAAAAGAGCATTCAGAACAAAAGGAGGGTATTTCGAGTGAGAGGAATGAACTTGTTATGTGACAAACCCCCGTGCTCACACAGCCTTAACCACACAGGAACACTTGGATTCATTTGGTTGGGATATTTCGAACCAACCCCATATTCTCCTGACTAACCCCTGACATCAGATTATCAACTTCTCACCTCCCTGAAGGTAAATATAGGTGGAATTAAATTTGAACTGAGTAGCAGTTGAAGAAAGAGGTTTATAAGTAGAAAAATAGTCAACAAGCGTATCAACAAATTCCTGACTTTTTTTTATAATATACCCTTTTAATAAAAAAGTAGTACATTTACTTCTTAAAATGCCTTATTAATTATATTCTCTGTTAAACTTTCTATGCCAGACAAATAAAATGACCCCTTCCTAATTTCTTGGTAACCATCACTGCACTGTCGATCTGTTTAACTTTTAAGTGAGCACGCTTGCGGCTCTTAGCCACAAGATTTAGTATTCTGTTAGTATCAGAAATAGCATTATAGTTGGGTGCACATCCAAACATGTATTTGTCATTCATAACTGATGACACTAATTACTACATTTGTGCAATTCAAGCTGACTGCAGTTTGGTTGCTATTGCTGTTCAGAAAGGGTTATGTTAGTGCCTTGTGATGTATTTTCTATACTTGTTTTTCTTTTACTTTAATGCAATCTTCCTTTTATTTTCGTATGTATGAACATTCAAATTGAATCATTCTTGTATATCTTTCAACAATATCTTACTTTAATAAGCATTTATTTCATTAGGTCTCATAAAAGTGTGGAAATTGAGAAAAAAAGGCATTGTACAGTCAAATTGTACATCCTGAAGACTATGAGATAATTTTATAAGAATTGTCAGAAGAAGAATTACCAGAATTGTCAGATTCTTGTGAATCTGAGTTAGAAGAAGAATTTATTGAAAAAGAAAACCACAGCAGAGACTCCAAACAGTCAGCAGATGAAACAGATGACCAATTGGTTGAAGGCAACAACTAATAGAGAGTGAACATTTTTACATAGGAAAAGATGAAACTATTTGTATCTTCTTCTTCTAATACCAAGGCCAAGGACATCATGAAAATTTTGCCAGGTGAAAAAGCAAGTGCTAAAATTATGGGGAAAAAATTGATGCATTTTATCTATTTATTACTGATGGGATGATTGGCAACATTGTGGAAAATATAAACTGATACATCCAGAATAGTAAAAGAGCTGAAGTTCAATATTCAGGAGAATGAGACTGCAGAGACACCACAAAGCCAGAAATAAAGGCTTGTTTAGGTGCATTATATCTAATAGGTATAAAGAAAGGAGGACACATGAATTGTTGTGAACTGTGAGATTCAGATGGTACAGGAATGATTATTTTATGAGCTGTCTTCAGCTATAAGCGCTTTCACTTTCTGCTTTGAGCTATTAGGTTCAACAATTTCGGCACCGAGAATAAGATAAAACAAAGTCACAAACTGGTACCTATTCAAGACTTCCATCAAGAATTTGTCAACAACTGGCTAGCTCACTACAATGTCAGCGAGTTTGTCACTATTGACGAGATGTTGCATCCTTTCAGAGGAGGATGCAGATTTGTACAGTATATCCCTAATGTGCCTGAAAAACATGGGATCATAATATTCTACTCAGAAAATTAGATTTCTACGGAACCAGAGGAGTTGCCCTTTATTTATTGACATCGTACTTGCAAAACAGACACCAAAAAGTTGCGACTGAAAACTAGGATGGAAATGAGTATCTGTCAGACTGGTAAACAATTACCTGTGGTGTCCATCAGGGCTCAATTTTGGGACCTTTACTTTTTATCACTTACATTAACGATTTACCTAATTATATAATCCCTTAATATCAGTCCTCTACGTGGGCTTACGACACAAATTTGGTAATCACGGACAGCTTCTGACTCGGAAACTTTGTGCGAGAAAGTTGATACTGCGATGTGCCGTCTCAATCTTTGCTTCACTGCAAACCAATTTTCTCTTAACCTTGAGAAAACCAAAATCGTTAACTTTCACAGCAAACACAAACAGTTTATTCCTAATTTGGAAAACATTTCAGAACACGCGCCTCTCTTTTCTTGGTCTGCTGATTGACAATAATTTGAAATGGAATCATCACATTAAAAACTATCGGGAAAACTCAGCAAAATTTGCTTTACATTACGAGTGTTAGCTCGGGAAGCCGACATAGCTACATCAAAAATGATGTACCATGCATATTTTCATTCTGTAATGTGTTACGGTATTGCAAACTGGGGTCATTCGCCTCACGCGCTTCACATCTTTAAACTACAAATAGTATCTGGTGCGGAGTGGAATACCACTTGAAAGCCTTTTTTTTGCAAACTTGCAATTTTAACCATGCCTATTCTAGAAATTTTAAATTTTGTATGGCGGAACATCAATCTATATGCTGTAAACGATTCAAGCCATTCATAGAACACAAGAAATCGTTCTCAGCTCCGTGTTGAAAAACATTGTCTAAGCCATTTTGAAACAAGCATTCACTATTCCGGTATAAATCTATACAATATTTTCTCGGAGGAAATAGCTTCAAAAATTATTTATAAAGAGTTGTAAATCTCTGTGAATGAATGGAGCGTATTATTCACCGAGAATTCGTAGATAGGAAGGACTAAAACAGTTTGCTGGTGTCCTATCAATTTCTTCTATTATTTTACAACTATACTGTACTATAATTTAACTGCTGACTTATTTTTCTTTTTCATGTTCGACGGGAACCTACGCACGATCTTCTGCTGCCTTCTCCGTCGACTGAAAATTGAAGATTTAATTTTATCTTTCCTCTTTTTTTCCTTAAATTCTTAATTGTAAAATTTTGTATATTTCTTGTAATGTTATATTTGACGTATCATATTTCCTCAACCGAGGACTAATGGATTGAATAATAAATATAAATCTATAATGTCCTGTTATAATATCTCTTCACTTCGTAACACGAAAACTCCAATTGCTTCTAAGGGAGAAAATGGAATCATTTCTCACATCTTACTTTGTTTATAGCTCGTTTCAGAACCGATTCAACAACGTTACGAAACAAAGAAACCCTATTGTTCGTTTCCCGTTACAATAGGAAACACGGGTAACAATAAACAAGTGTGGATGTGTTCTGTCAACTACAATCCTGTACGAGTGAGACCTGAATTATACAGATTTTATTAAAATAAATAAACAGGTGGGAAGACGGTCGTCTTTTTATTTACTCTTACGTTAAAGCCAGGAAATTATATTTGAGTATTGAATTTAATTTGAAAATTTGCAGTTATGGCGCACCTTTGTTTGTGGAATGTAATTCAACAGCCCAAAATGCAGTCTCTCAGCACCATCTAGTGTAGTTCAGCCTGTTCTCAAACAGAGGTCCGAAGGAAAATTTTAGTGGTCCGCTAAATATAATTTATATTTTTGTTGCTAACAAAAAACATATGGTCACAAAAGTATCCAATACTTTTCGTATTTCGGAAGCTTTCTACATATTACCATAATGATCGGTTTAAAAATTGTCACCTTATTTAACTAGGAATTTCGCGGTTTTTTTAAGATATATTAATTATGTTTTGTTAGATGAGCTTACAAAGCAGCAAAACAAAGCAAGTGGCGTGAATGCGGATTTTAGAAAAAATACATGTTGTAACATCTGCTCGGGCTTTGGCGGCATGGGGTCAAAAGAACGGGAGACAGTAGTTGAGCCAGGGACCACAAAACGGAGGCACCGCGACGCTGTGTGGGACTTTCCCAATATTTGTGAGAATTTGGCAACGTCGTAAAGGTTATTGGTGGACTTCCATCCCTGCCACTTTGATCACTCATGACTGTGGTTGGAAATGCGGCAGGGGAAGATTTTGAAATTCTTCCTGAAGTGGGAAGAATAGGTGGTCGGCAGCTTTGATCTGGAGGGACGATGAAACAGGAAGAAGCTGAAACCTGCAATAAGCCGACACGGTAATTACCTCCTGTGACTGCTAATTTTCTGTTTTCTACCATGATCCGAGTAGATTTTTGTGTTTAACGTTTTTCTCTATGAGAAGGCCCCTAAGATTAGAGTTAAAATTGTTAGTTTTAAGAATTTAATGTAAATAATTTTTTGTAAATATATGTGTAGTTTTTATTGACGAAGGAAGTGCCGACACAAATATCGAAACATAAAAATTTGTAATTATTATTGTAAATATATTTTTTGTTGTTAAAGTAAATTTTTTCTGTTTTTATAACAAAATCTTATCATTTATTAAATTATTAATTAATATCCCCCAATATTCATTTCGATATGACAAAAGATTTTCACATATTTGAAAAAAAGCCGTGTAAGTAATAAACTAGGCAAAGTCAAAACCAGTTCAATCCTGATTAAAAACATTTTTTGTGCGATGGAATGTGTAGAACACAAAGCACTTTTATTACATACTGAAGTGAGATGGGAAAGCACTATTATTACTTTTTGAACTTCGAAGTCTGTTGCTAATCTTCCTGAAGGCACAAAATAATTCAGGAGAATAATTTGTTGAAGTTTGAACAAATTATTCATGTTTGATAAAACTGGCACATCTGGAAATAATTGTTACAAAGTGCAATTAACTTATCATTACAAGGAACACGTATAATAATTTTTGATACAAGAGATAGTATTGCATCTTTTGATAAAAAATAAAATTTTGGATTTCATGAGTTGAATCTAATGATTTTGTTTTCCTGCGTTACTTGGAACTTTGAATGAATTAAATTTTGAAGTAGATGATGATGTTTCCAAAATATCATACATAACTTGAAATTAACTCTTTAGCAATATTTTCCGAAAAATAGTGAGGACGATTCCTGGGTTCGGAATCCATTTCCGTGACAGCTAAACCAGTAGTTTTATTGCAAGTACTATGAAAATCTAATTGATTTAATGAGTGGCTCTAATTTGAAAAAAAAATACAAAGGTTTCTGGGTTATTTACTCAGACGTGTCTCCCAATATTTCAAACTCAGATATTATTGTTTTACTTCAGTTTTCATTAACCTATTTATTCGAAGTGCGATTTTCGTATTATGCTACAATGAAGTCACAGTGCAGAAACAGGCAGATATTACAATTCAACATACAAATATTTTGCCTGATATCAACAAGATATGAGATTCAAGGCACCAAAGTAATTAAGTGCTTTATTGATTCATTTTTTGTTTATATTATATTAGTTTTATATTTAAAAAATAATTACTAAATTATATATATTTTTTTTAATTTTTACAAGTATGAATTACGTAACCAAAAAAATAAATCTAGGGTTCCGTTAAAATGACTGATTCTTCAAAGTGCTCCATTCGAGAAAAAGTTTGGGAAACCCTGTTCTAAATGATCACTAATGACTGTGGCTGCATAATGTCTCCTTATCTTATAATAACACACAAAAGGATGAATTGTAGCGTGCTTGCTTGCCCAGTAATGTCCTTGTTCTTCGTCTTGTAGAACAAACGAATAATTTTCAGAAAAATTCGCTATAACAATGCATTCATCATAGGACAAGATGTCTTTTATGCTTCATAAACTTTCCTTGCGATTTTGAAACAAAATAATGCATTTTTGGAAATAGAATTCTTCTCGTGGTTGAATAATTGTCGTCATTTCAATCCTGTCTTGGGTCACCCAATGCCTATATTCTATATTGTCTGGCATTGAGTCATCTTTAGTCTCTTCAAACATTTTAACCTAGGTCTGTGATTTTTGTTGTTTTATGATATTGCCTTTATAACAGGATGAAATAAAAATGCACTGAAATTCACTATTAATATTATATTTAACTATAAAGGCACACTGAATATTGCATTGAGTTGTCCTAGAGCATTTGGCCCTCGCAGCTAATAATCCAAATATCTGTAAGTCACTCAAGAGTGCCAATTTCATAGCAACAATGACACTAAACGTCAACATATACCACCCGCCTTGAAGGCAGTGCCTTAGAAACATAAAAGCAAAAATAAATAAATAAAATGAATTGACTATAGACATTTAACACATAAAAGTGCTGCAAGAATACACAATTAAAAAATTAACACTTGAATTAGAGAAATGTGCTGTGAACGAGAATAAATGTCATTCGTCCTTCGGCAGCGGACAAAGTTTCCTCACTGCTCGCTTCGTAGATCCGGACTCTGTCCTTAGTGTGCCTATCCTCACCAGTCAGTCACAGCGAGCGTCACACACCTGAGTCACACGCGCCAACAGCCACTTGAGAGGAGGAAGATGATCATCCTTCAACAGAACCAAATCTCCGACCTCTAGATTCGGACGTTTCTGATGCCATCTAGCCCGCTGCTGGAGGGTGGATAGGTATTCTTTGGACCATCGTGCCCAAAAATGTGTCATCTGCTGCAAAAGCTGCCATCTAGATAACCTGCTGGTTGGTAATTTAGTCAGGTCTACAGTAACAGGATTAGTGGGCACATCCCCAATCAAGAAATGCCCTGGAGTCAACGGTGAAAGATCATTTGTATCTGAAGACAACGGTGTAAGGGGTCGACTGTTGAGACAAGTTTCTACATGTGTTAGAAATGTGTATGTTTCTTCATACGCAAGAGATGCGTTTCCTAAAATTCTCTTTATATGTCTCTTTACTGACTTAACAGCTGCTTCCCATAATCCTCCAAAGCTTGGTGACCTGGCATTTCATTCTACGTTATCATCCGCCAACATACGCGTGATCCCGTCGTGATGTACCTTTGTATTAAGAAATTTATATCGTTCTTGTAGCTCTCGTTTGGCACCAACAAAATTAGTCGCGTTATCAGAGAAAATGTGCTGACATTTTCCTCTCCTTGCTACGAAACGGCGAAGAGCTGCAACAAGGAACGATTCAGTAGTTAATGCACTGACAAGTTCCAAATGGACGGCCTTAGTGGCAAAACACACAAATACCGCAATATATGCCTTTAATCGTGCAGTTCCACGACGGTTACTGGGTTTGATGTAAACTGGACCACCATAATCAATCCCTGTGTGAAGAAACGGACGACTTGGTAGTAACCTCTGTACCGGCAAATTTCCCATCTGTTGTTCAGCAGATTTTGGCTTGGTCTTAAAAACAAGTAATACACTGGTTCACGATATGTTTGGCTGCTCGTCGTCCAGAAAGAGGCCAATATTGCAGGCGAATATTGGAAAGGAGTAATTGTGGGGGAGCGTGCAATAATCGTAGATGCTCATGTTTCATCATCAACTTAGTGAAGTGATGATTTCCGGGCAATACTATTGGATGTCGTTGATCGAAAGATAAATTTGCAGGAGACAACCTTCCTCCTACACGTATGACGTATTTGTTCAGAAAAAGATTCAGAGTCTTCAGTTTGCTTTGTAAGCTTACTTCTTTACCTTGTTGGAGACATTTTAATTCCGGAATAAACGTTTCCGCTTGTGTTATTCTGATACAACATCGTACAGCTCCTTGTAATTCCGCTGTACTAAGTAGTCCTCTTGAACGTTCTTCGACCCGTAATTTGCAGTTATGTTTGAAGCGAAGGCAATATACAATGACATGTGTAAGCTTCACAAAAGTTGAGATTCCAAGTATTATTTGATTAGGCTTCGTGCACACGAATGAAGTGACAACATTACGTTTTTCTGGCAAGTCAGTCGGAATATCAATGCTAGCCGGCTCCTTAATTGCGGTCATTAATTGTTGCGAACCCTTCCACCATCTTTCACAATACAAAATTTCGTGAGGAAATAATCCTCTTGAAATGATATCAGCCGCATTGAGAGAACTTGGAACATGTTTCCACGTGTATTCACTCGTGAGTTCTTGAATTTCTGCAACACGATTTGCGACAAATGTTTGCCATTGGGATGACGGAGATTTCAGCCAACCCAAAACAATGGTGGAATCAGTCCACAAATATATTTTTTGTGTAGACGCTCTCAAAGAAGACACAACCTTTTGTGTAAGTCTTGACAATAATAGAGTCGCAGAAAGCTCTAGTCGTGGTATTGACTGTCTTTTCAAGGGAGCTACTCTCGATGTTGAACAGATAAGCCTTGATCGCATGTATATATTAATTGAATCAAGAGACACCACATACAGACAGGCACCGACCATGGAGCATCGCAAAAACCATGTATTTCCGACTGAGCATTTATACAAATATTTCGTTCAATTTTCAAACTACTGATCGAAGGCAGACCTTGAATGAACTTGCTCCAAGTAGTTTGCATATTCAGTGGCAATGACTCATCCCAACTCAGTACAGATTGCCACAATTTTTGTAGAAATACCTAAGCCGTCACAATAATAGGACCCAATAGCCCTAACGGATCAAAAACCCTCGATATGCTTGAAAGCACTATTCGTTTCGTGAATGTTTGGTGTGGATTGAAATGAAACACGTCTTGAGAAGGATTCCATAGGAGACGTAGGGTTTTAACAGAGAAATTGTCAGGTTCAGTTACTTCAAAGTCAATTGCCCTATTGTCAGATGAAATATGTTCCAACAGAGTGGGATCATTGTTGCACCATTTACGTAATTTGAAGCCACCCATTTGAAGAAGTTCTGGAACTTGTTTTATTAAGATTTGTGCTGCTTCCTTGTCATTTGTGCCAGTTAAAAGATAGTCAACATAAAAGTCGTTCACAATCACTCGTGAGGCTAATGGATAGATCCTTTGCTCTTCAGCTGCTAGTTGTTTAAGGCATCGAGTAGCGAGAAATGGCGCAGATGCTTACCGTATGTTACGGTTTTTAGGCGAAATGTAGACACAGGCAAGTTCGGATTTGCTCTCCACAAAATTCTTTGAAAGTCTCTGTCACCTTCTTGAACTTCAACCTGCCGATACATCTTCTCGATATCAGCTGTGAAGGCAAACGTATGGCTCCTGAATCGACTTACGATGGAAAATAAGTCATCTTGCACAGTTGGCCCTATCATCAGTAAATCATTTAATGAAGTGCCTGAAGAAGACTTGCACCAACCATCAAATACAACGCACAGTTTCGTAGTAGAGCTGGATTCCTTAATGATGCAGTGATGAGGTAAATAATATGCTGAATCCGTCATTATTTCTGCATCCTTCAAACGTTGCATGTGACCAAGAAATTCATATTCTTGCATAAACGAAGAATACTCTGCATGCCTAACCTTATCTCTAAGAAGGCGTTTCTCTATGTTTAGAAATCTCCTGAATGCCGTGTCATACGAGTTGCCAAGTCTGCTTGGATCATTATTAAATGGAAGAGATACGCTAAATCTGCCGTCTTCCTTGCGTAGAAATGTGTTCAAGAAATTGACTTCACAAGCGTTTTCTTCCTTGTTTAATTTTTTCACAGTACAGTCCTCCAATTCCCAAAATTTTTCCAACTGCTTATCAAGTTGTTCATTAATTGTTAGGAAGCACTGAAGTGAATTATCAACGACTATTTTAACATCAGCTCTACCTGATACAATCCAACCCAATGTAGTCTTTTGAAGCAAAGATGAGTTCGAAATGTTGAACTGCCCAACACACAATAGTTTATAAAAGATTTCAGCCCCTAGTAACAGGTCGATTTTTTGAGGCATATGAAAGCTTGTGTCTGCCAACTGAATATTTGGAGGCAAATTCAAAGTTGACATATCTACAGGAATGACTGGTAACTGACCTGTTATTTTTTGCAGAACCATAAAATCTAACTCAGCTGAGAATGCATTGTATATGGATTGTATCTTAGCAGTAATGGAGCAACATGAAGTTGTTTCTGAAGAACCTATACCGGTAACGACAGATGAACAGCGACTTTTCGGAAGACGTAATACTTTGGCAAAATGAGATGTGATGAATGATGACTGACTGGCTGAATCCAACAAAGCTCTGTAACGATGAGGCGTACCATATTTATCAAATATCCATACTACTGCCGTAGACAGCATAACCTGACTTGTATTCTTGCCTTTGCATAGTATTGCTTGTAGTGCATGTTAGATCTTGAGAATTAACATTAGTATTATTTATTTTAGGACGGTTATCAAAATGTAATAGAGAATTATGCCTAGCCTTGCACTGTTTGCAGCAACCAGACTTGCAAGCAAGTGTCTGATGCCCAGGCTTCAAGCAATTGAAACACAATCCTAACTTCCGTATTATTTCCGATCCTTGTTTCACTGATTTGGACAAAAATTCTTTGCATTGGAAAATCGCATGGTTACTGGAACATAATTTGCATTCCATTAATGTAGTTACATTTGATGACTGAGAGGTCTTTCCTGTTCGTAGCAAAGTAGGTGCCTTAACAACTTTACATGCAAAACTTGACAACGCTGCTCTAAGAATGCAAAGAGTTCGTCAGCGCTTGCAAGCTCATTTGTCTTAAGCGTTTTTTCCCATTCCTTTAATGTGATGGAATCCATTTTACTTGTTACTAAGTGAATTATTATCTGATCCCAGTGTTCAGTTTTTTGCACTAAGGTTGTTAAGGCACGAATTTGTTTTCTTGACTCGTCTAACAATGCTGTCAAACAATATGCAGATTCTCGTTCTATCTTCTGCATTTCAAACAAAGATTTTATGTGTTTGGAGACGATATATTTTTTTATTTTCAAATCTGTTTTTAATAAGTTGCCAAGCCGTATGGTAGTTTGAATCGGAAATGTCCAGCGATTGTATTACATTTGATGCGTCTCCAGAAAGGGTTGAACGTAAATAATGAAACTTTTATATATTTCTTAGTAAGATATTTTCGTGAATTAGCGATGTAAATGTGTCACGAAATAATAACCAGTCATTATAGTTCCCTTTAAACACTGGTAGTTCTATTACTGGAAGCCTGATTCCAGACGCAATTATTGTCTCATTGTTGCTCATCGCTGAATATTGTGGGCCACGTGACGATTTGCCATGCTCGTTGTTTAAAAGAAGGAAGTTTTCCACTCGAGAGACAATTTCAAAATATTCGTTTTCGAACATTTCACGAGCGGTCCCATCCTGATCTTCAATCATTTCCAATTCTGATTGGACCTCTTCGAATTCCTCAAAAATAGGTTTGAATTTTTCGAACCTAGCTTTGAGTTGTACGAAATCAGGAGCAGTTCTAAACGTGTCTAAATACTTTGCCATACGCGTCAATTTTGACTTAATTTTCCCACGTTTGCCGCCATGCTAAAATGAGCAGTTATGAATGGACAAGAAACAACGTTGAAATAATTGGAGAAGCGATTGGGAACTTGCTCACGTACCTGAATCTAAGTCTTCTTAGACTAGATGCTGGAGTTACCGACGAATAATGAGGATTCCGTTCGGCGTTAACTTGCACGCTTTCACAGACTGTCGGCACAAATCCGGCCCCGAGGACCAATGTTTTTTGTTGCCTTTATAACAGGATGAAATAAAAATGCACTGAAATTCACTATTAATATTATATTTAACTATAATGGCACACTGAATATTGCATTGAGTTGTCCAGATGCTAGTAGGCACAGGTCACAAACCCAACTCTCGCACACAAAGGAGCGCCCCTCGCAGCTAATAATCCAAAGATCTGTAAGTCACTCAAGAGTGCCAATTTCATAGCAACAATGACACTAAACATCAACAGCCTGCTTACCTGGACATTCTTGACATTTTCCCACCATGCACTCATAATTATCTGTTGCGCATACCATAACTTCCAAGAGATCTTTAAAATCAACTTTACGATTAGCACCATTAATCAACAACTTTGCATTCTGGTGATATAAAAACAATTACATTATGAGTAGCAGGTAACTCACGTCCGCAACAACACACCACTTTGGTCTCAGCTAGGAGAATTTTAATCTTCCAATTTTAATATCAGGGAACTTATTTTTAAACTCATAAGATAATTCATTCAAATTACAAAGCACCAACCGCTTTCGTTTTTGTACCTTACTACCGTTTTCTTTCAATGATAGACAATCTTTTTTTCCAGGGCATCAGACGACTATTTTCATCATCTTCATAGAAACTTGTAACATTTTGTATTATATCTTGATTCATTATATTTGATGCGGTCTTCTTTTGTAATTCAGGTAAAATACCCTGTTCCTTTACCATGCTCCCTTTACCAACTCAACAAAACGTTCTGACACATTAAATTCATTGCTTTATTTCCTTCGGGTCCAAGAATTAGGACGTAAACTAATAATTTTAATTTTATACTCTTTACTGGAAACATGAATTTAGTTTTTTTTCTATCAAGGCCTCATATTCCATTTATATATTTGGATTATTATCATCATCTGGATTAGACGTAAGAATTTTCTGTTCAAATGTAACTTCCAAACTTTTTCTGATACTAGTAGAAATTTTTACAATTTTTTTTTCAAGGCAGAATGTCTTTTTTTTCACTTAATTTTCTAATTTTGCAAGCAGGTGGCAAGCCTATAACAGCACAAGCTGAATCTATCTTTTCTATATTTTCCGATTAGTCATAAAAATCATTATCTGAACTTTTGCCAACTATTACTTTGCATTTTGGAGTAACATGCAGGGCAAAAAGGATTTTCCAGGTATAAGCACGATAGGATAATGATCCAAGGTTATTTCTCTCAAGCCTTTTGGAACTGGTGGAGACTTATCCCCATATTCTCTGGGATGTGTACGCAACGTCAGGACCTGTAAGTCCCACCTACCTAACTAGTGACGTCACAGTTAAAGCACACACACATATATCTAATTTTAGATATAAGCGCACAGAAAATTGATGCAGGAATACATTTTACTTACATGTTCAGAGGATTTGTAGAAATTAATCTCCGGGTCTACCAAGGCGTTCGGAATTATTGTCTAAATAGTGAATCATTGATTCCCGTACAAAATGAACACACGGAACAACAAAAAAATAATCTGAATATTAAGTACCTCAACAAGACCCTATTAAATTTGTCTTTCACACACAAATTCTACTGATAACTCTCCTGGACAACAAAATCACGAAAACTCCTACGAAATTTTCCTAATCGCGCGCGTGTTCCTTCACTACACACAGCGATATCCAACAATGAACTGTGATTCATTTGTTATGTAATTACAATATTGCCAAGCTGTGATACTTAAATCAGAGATAAAGAACAAAAAAAATTAACGCATCTTATTTTCAAATAAAAATATAATGTTAAGTGTATGTATACATAAACATTTTTGTAAACAATTTTAGAAATCTTAAATAAGAGTACGGAATGTTACTTAATTACAATTGTTTGCATGACGAAGTCTTTAAATTCATTACAAGGGTCAATTAATTACTAAATTTCAATTTCTTCAAATCTGTATAAAAGAAGGGAAAACTTATTTAATTACAAATGTTTCAATTATATTGTCTGTAAGTTGAATATATTTGGATATAATTCAAAGTTGTATAAAATGAAGAGAAAACGGTTAAATGCAAATGTCTTTAAATCAATTAAAAACTCGATAAAATGATGGAAAATGTTTTACTAAATTTCAATTTATTCAGATCATTATGAAATGAAGGGAAATCTGTTACAAATATTTCAATGATAAATTGGTTAAATTCATTAAAAATTCAATAACACAATTCTTTAACCAAGAATCCTTTTTTTTAATCTGAACAATATGAAGGGAAAACTGTTACTCAATTACAAACGTTTGGATGATAAAGTCTTTAAACAGATTGGAAAGCTATATAAAAGGGAAGGGAAATCATTCACTAAATTAAAATTTTCAAGTGAATTATTTGAAATCTATAAATAATGAAGGGATAACTGTTACTAAATCAATAATGTTTCAATGATAAGGTATATAAAGTGATAACAAAGCTGTAAAGTCTGATAAAGTGTTGAAAACTGAATAACATGAACGATAAACTTTTACTGAAATACAATTTTTTATAATTTGTATTAATGAAGGGAAAACTGTCACTAAATTACAAAAGTGCCAATGATAAAGACTTTAAATTAATTATAAAGCTCTGTGAAAGGAAGAGAAAATTGGTACTTAAAGACAAAATTTAAATGATGTGGATGTAAAATTTTATATAAAAAAAGCTAGGGAATTTTCAGTAAATTACAAAAGTGTCAATGATAAAGTCTAGAAATTAATTACGAAGTTCTATGAAAGGATGGTAAAACTGCTACTTGCCGTTAAATTGTTTCAATTTATTCATATATATATATATATATATATATGAAAACCGTTACTTAATTACAAATGTTTGAATGATGAAGTCTATAAATTGATTACAAAAACGGAGGAGAAACTTTTATTTATAACATTTCAATAATTTAATATTGTTATAAAATATTCGCGGCAAATGACGCAATTAATATCTTTGACGTGACCGTTAGTAGTGGGCGTGGCGTATTCAGGTCGGGAGGGGCTTAATCATGGCGTATTAAGTTTGGGGGATAACTTTCCCCTTTAGCCTAACTTTTTTATGCTTTGGGAAAGGATCTGAACAAATTCGACCATAGTTTTATGAGAAGTTTCATTAGCAAAACCACCTACTGAACACTGACACTCCATTTTGATTGAACCTCGCTCGGCTGTACAGTTCTACTGCTGTAGCAACAGTATATACAGAAAAATGCCAATAATGTACTGTGCTGCTCCATTCAATAATAGACTTGATTCAGTGGGTTCAATTGTTAATTTGTAACAATTACAGTATAACTGTTATCAGAAATAACACAGCTTTATTTATTGTGCCGTTTAATTGATTTTATGTAATTATTTTAAGAAGAATTTATATAATGTTTTATTTACATATTTTTACATGAATTTTGTGTTTAAAAAATGTATAATGCCCACTTATCCTACTCCTGGAAATCAAGCATTTCTTTCTATATATAACAGTATTATAGACTATCTTTGAGTTAAATATCAAATTTGAAATTTATATTGTACACTTTAAAACCCTATTTCATTTTATAGAATAGCTAGACCTACCTGTTGCGTCTGTTTTAGGTGAAACACAAGGTAGGATCCTTAAATTGTCTACGCTTTCCTACCTTGCTCTCTTCCACATACCCACTTTTCAATTCCCTTCCTATTCTATTAGAGGGGAGTTGCTCTTTAAGAATCACTCATGTGCCCCCCGAAAGAAAAAGATTTATATAATTATATGATAGATGTTTAAATTTCTTTATAATGTTTTATATTTCATTGCGCCTTTTGAAATTACATAATAGTGGAACAATATGTACCACAAATTGTTACAAAATGTTAAATATTGTTTTCAAAACAACGTCCACATATTTGAAGTATTATATTGATATCTTACAAGTGGAAATCGAGAATTTCTTGCTATGTTTTACAATTTTTTATAGTATCTTTGAGTTAAATCTTAAAGTTAAACTTTATACCGTAGTTTGCTACTATAGAGATATATTATCTGAACAAGTTTCTGATTTTTATCTATATGCATAACAGAGATATCGCGTCTGTAATTTGCTGTAATTTGTAAAGGGAACGCCAGTTCCCAGTGATAATTTAAAACGAGAAACTTCACCATTATGTGTAAAAGCACAGAAATTATTGCGGTTCGCAATCTGATTCTTCTTGGAGAAATTAGCCAACGAAAAATGAATTTTCTTCATTTGTAATCGACAAATACAAAGTATTTGAAAAAGTAATATTATGTCAGTAAATATGAATTCAATTTGTAGGTCTGCAAGTACTGAACACGATGCAGTTGATTTGAAAAAGATACGTCAACACAGTCGTGAATAATTGGGAAATTCGTAGATTCCTGCAAACGCGAAAAACGGCATAGTGCGCGCTAGAACAAAAGCGGCTGCCATTTTTGAACCGGACACAATATAAATAAAACAAAATTAGTTTTGAACTGTTAAAACATGAGGGAATGCTCTAACAAAATATTAATTTTTTCTGAGATGGTGCGATACCCAATTTCCTTTGTCCTGGACCACTTGGCTTGGATTGGCCCAATATGCAGAGTAAAACTACAAACCAAGGGATAGGCGCTGTTGTCAGTTTTACTCTTTGTTACAAAGATGCCAACAGCCAGTGCCTCTCACTCTCAACATAACATTCCAATATCTAAGATAAGTCATCAAATTTGTATTTCGTCACTGATATAAAACGAAAGAGAGTAAAAAATAAGAAAATATTTACTGTACTTTTCTTAAAGCCTGCATTCTTTTTTATTCGTCGGATAGGTTAGTGTCACATCGGGTCAGACAACACATTTGTTGAAAAGCGACATGCCACACTTGGGAGGTTGCGGGGCGGGGGCGTTTTCCCAGCCCGCACCACGCTGCGGGGGATCGCAACACGTCCGGCGATAATTTGATGGGGGAAGGGCTTACTATTGCAACATTATCAATTTTATAATCTTAATCAGGTAATAAACTAGCATCATTGCTAAACTTAACATGTTGATTTTAAAATTACAATTTGATAATGCTGGTTTATTAATATCAGCATGGGTTGTTTCAAAATTTTGTAGTACTTATTAAATAATATGAAAATTCCTTCAAGACTTACGACCTAATTAAAGCAGAAATTAATACCAAAATGTATCATTTATTAAGAAAAACTAGACAACTAAGTCTAAAGTCGCATTCAAGTCTCTGTCAATCCATGCCAAGTGGTCCAAAAAAGGTAATTGATGCTCATCTTCTCAGAAAAAATTAATATTTTGTCGGAGTATTCCTTAGTGCTTTTGCAGTTCAAAACTAATTTTGTTTCATTAATATTGTGTCTGGTTCACAAATGGCCGACGCTTTTGATGTCGCCGTTTTTCGCGTTCGCAGGTATCTACGATTTTTTAAATTATTCAGAACTGGATTGTTGTATTATTTTCAAATAAACAGAATCGAGTTCAGTACATTTGGACCTACAAAGTAATCCTCTATTTACGTGCCCAATAATATTTCTTCATGTACTCTGTGTAACACGAAGTTGCCCATTCCAATGAAGAAAATTTTATTTCCGTAGGCTTATTTCTTCAAGAAGAAACAGTTTGCGAACCTCAATATTTTTTTGTGCTTTTACACATAATTGTGTAGTTACTTAAGATATATTATCAAATTTTTACAAATTACATAATTTGCAATGGTATTTTTCAATTTTTTTTAAAAGTTACAATATCTTGGCATGGCATGCAGACAAAAAATCTGAAGTTCTACCGTTAATAGGTTTTTATATTATCAAACTACAGTATAAATTTCAACTTTGAGATTTAATTCAAAATTGATATAAGATTTTCTTAAATACAGCAAAAAATGCTTGATTTCCCCCTGTAGGAAATATCAATATAATACTTTAATTATTTAGACGCGCTTAAATAAGAAAACTATTTTGATAACAACACAATATATTATATAACTATTTGTGATAAATATTATTGCATTATTATGTAATGTTTATTTCGAAAAGCGTAATGAAATACAGAAATAATAAAAATAAATTGAAACAACAATAATATAAAATGACATTATTTCCCTGAACTAATCTAGTTTAATCTAATTTAAAATGTGTTTTAATCAATAATTAGTTTCTAATGTTGATTTAACAGTCATCGTAGGGAATTGCAGGCGTGTATGTTTCTTCAATATAATTTTTATTGGCTCCTAAACTTTGCATTTTTGTTGTAATGAACTACTTGGTTCTGGGAGATACGAAAATGTAATATTTACTTTTTTGTTTCGCTTATATACGTTGGTTGGTGTTTGCGTGTCTTTGTTTTAAATCGTTCGTGCCGACGTGAACAATTACACTTTCCCATCCTACCTTTTCAACTCGTTCACACGTAGCCCCGGAAGACACTTAACCTCTATTTCCGGATATTCTTTTCCTGCGTGTCGTACTATTGAATCGCCCTCATCAACTAAGCAAGTGGTATTCTGCTTTACTGAATTTTCGTCCTCCGTCAACTTCTACTTCTTCGTTTCCTTATTTTCTTCTTCCAATTTTCTTATTCTTTCCTCTGCAGAGTTTAAGTTATTACTCGTGCCTTTAATATGTTTTGAAGACGAGGTACTTCATATTTAAACAACTGACCTGTTGTTGTTCCACACACGCTTTACACTTCCAGTTGTCCATTATATATTCTGGCCTTTTAAGTTCTTGGCAACGGAATAGGAAACACTTCCCACATTGGTTGCATACCTGCAGGGGGCCAAAGAGTATCTTAAATAGATAGAGGGGCAATAGCGTGACGTCATCCCCACCCCTCACTCGTAGGCCCATAAGAGTCCATGTAAAAACAAACATTAGCATCTTCCGCAAATGGCTCTTAAAGGGAATTTAAAGTTTTTAATTAGTTCACTCTGATTTTTAAGGTCCCTGTGTTAACTAAGGCCAGTGTCAAAAGCCAAGTATTGCGTGAGTATAACAATGCACGCTGAATTGTTGACGAGTGAGTGAGAGCCATCTATCTGTCTCAGGTGACTCCAACACTAATTTGTCTTAGAAGGGAACTTGTTCAGAATTTTATTCACTATCTGACTTCACTACATCATCGATTATTTCCAAAAATGCATATAAATTCAAACGAGAAACGGACAAATAGCCGTGTTGTCACTATTAAATTAAAATTTATAATCCTTAGTTTTTCAAATTAATTTTAATTTTTAGATAATTATGCAATTAAATTAAAAATATATCAAACGGACTTATCTCAGTCAGGTCCTTTTATTATTATTTAATCGCGCTGAATAAGTCGTGCATACATAAATAATTTTAAAAAAACATTTTCATAATTTGAATTTTTATAATTATTTTTCTATCAAAAAGTTTAAAAACGTATTGTGATGTTTTATGATTAATTAAAAAATGTGACATTTCAATAATTTAAAGAGATAGTTTCATTTTTGAAGTCCAATCGGCCCAAGCATATAGAAAATTCCTTTTTATCAGAATTTAGACCAGAGAAAAAACAATTACCATTCTCCACCAACATTTCCGAATAGAAAATTATTTTTAACATTTAATGTAGAAATGTAGAAATATACTGGTATAACTTCGCATCCAATTCGCGATACTGATTTCGAAACATGCTCAATATTTTTAATATTCCCATTTGAATTGAATTTTCTATCTTATATATTTGGAAATACTAATATATGGTTTAATAAATAATCCACCTAAATTTGTATTTTGCTGCTTTAAGAATGATTTTAGCGGACTCAAAAAGCGCTGTTTTTCCATGGGCCTAGGAGCGAGTTACACCTACAGGGGAGGGGATGACGTCACAAGGCCTGGCATTCCCTCTCTATCTATTTAAGATACTCTTTGCAGGGGGTCCTTTGTAATGGGACAAGCTCCTAGCCAGCTTTGATACATGGCGAGACGCCTCACACGGGAGGCATACCACGTACCAACACTAGGATATGCCTACTCCGACTCGGAGAAGGCAGAACTGCTGGCAGACACATTACAGGCCGCGTTCCAACCGAATGACGATCCATCAGGATCCGACATTCACACTGGAAACGGACCAAGTGGTAACACAGTTGTTAGCCTAAGAAGTCGCCGAGCCTCTACGGCATACAAACATTGCTGAAATCAGGTGGTCTATACGACAAACTCACCCCAGTAAGGCGCCTGGTCCGGATGCCATTCAGAATCGAGTGCTCAAACAGCTTTCCCCCAGAGCACTCCAAGAGATCAAGATCAGCAATATCACGAATGCTATCTTCCGCACACGACACTTCCCGGACGCCTGGAAGCAGGGCAAGGTCCTGACCTTCCGGAAACCCGGGAAAGACCACTCACTTCCGACTAACTATAGGTCTACAACTTTACTTTGCTCCCTAGGTAAAGTTGTCGAGAAGGTCATTTTGCGCAGGATTACACAACACTGCACAGAAAACGATCTCCTAAGGCCGGAGCAATTCGGCTTTAGGAATCATCACTCCACAACACTCCAGCTGCTGCGAGTAGTTGAACACGTCACAGAAGAGTACAACCTGGCAACGTCATGGCAGCCGTTTTCCTTGACGTCGAAAAGGCTTTCGACAAGATATGGCATAACGGTCTGATACGGCGGCTCAATGACTGTAGGTTTCCGCTGGGACTAATACAGCTGCTGCACTCATACCTTGCACGCAGGACATTCTCCAAGTCCACTATAAGGGGAATACAAGCAGGAGTGCCTCAAGGAAGTATTATTGGACCAGTCCTACACAACATCAACATAAACGATGTCCCCACAACACCAGAAACCCAGGTCGCCATATTCGCAGACGACACCGCCATCTTTGCTCAGTCGAGGCGACCATCGGCACTTAACAATAAATTACAACGCGCACTCAGTACACTCGAACCATGGCTAACACGATGGCGAATTAAAGTTAACGTTGGTAAATGCGAGGCACTCCTACTAACACGTGGAGCACGACACGCACGCCTGCACAAACACTGTCACAGTCCACAATCGCCCGATTCAATTCCGAGACGCTGTTAAATACCTAGGAGTTTCACTGGATCCGGCCCTAACATGGAAACTCCATACCATGAACACCATCAGAAAAGCAAACATTAGACTAAAACAGCTATACAATAAACACTTCCACTGCTCGCGCCCTATACTTAACATTCATACGGCCAATTCTGACGTATGCAGGACCAGTCTGGGGCTTTGCAGCCAAGACCCACCTCCGTAACCTCCAGTTTGTGCAAAACAAGGTCCTTAAAATCATCGCCAAGGTACTAAAGACGTCCATCGGGAATTGAATATTCTGCCACTAATGGACGTTATCAGGGAACATGCTATACGTCTGTACAGCAAGACACAATCATAAAGCGTCTGGGCAACTATGATCACACCCGCGACACTAAATACAAACGCCCCAAACACCTCCTCCTCCAACCCAACACCCCATGATTGTCTCAACGAAATTTACTGTCCACGCTTGCTAACGGATTGTTACAGGACATGCTCGGCGATCCTGACGTGACGGAGAAGAAGAGGATGATACCCAAGCCCAACTACTAACAATATCCAACCACAAGAGCAGTATTCTAGCTCCTTGTGCCCTTCAACCCCTTTTACTATCGCTGAGGTTTTTTTCCCGGTAAGGAGACCCTTCTGGTTAAATTATCGGCACTTTTTTCCCTCAGCCCTACGCTCTTCATTCTGTTTCTCTCAAAATCTGTCTCCGTGAACGACCGTATTAAAAGGTATTATGCCCTCAGCTCAGGTACGGATCAAACACAAAATCCCGATCCTTGTGTTCCAGTTAGTGTACTAACAGCACGTGCAGCGGGGGTGTAGAAAGTGGTAGACCCCCATGCGGGAGGTGCGTGCTTTCAGGGGGCACAGCCCTTGGGGCCTTTGGCCCATTAAAAAAAATGGGGAATCCTTTGTGTGCGTCAGTTACGTTTGTGGCCTGAGCCTGCCAGCACGTGGACTGGCCAAGTGTTCTAGGACAACTCAATGCAATTGCAGTGTGCCTTTTTAAATAAATACAGTATCTATTGTGAAATTCAGTGCATTTTGATTTCATTCGGTCATAAAGGCAATTATCATAATACAACACTAAAAAACTCCGTTTTCATCGAACGGGAGAAAATCGAATCGCAACATTCCTTGTTCCCGCTACAATAGGAAACATGGGTAACAATGAACAAGTGTGGACGTGTTCAGTCAACCGGAATCATGTACGAGTGACATAGAGATTCCCATAGCCCACTATTATACAGTTAATACTTTATCTAAATAGACAATGAGCAGCTATGACCAAAAACAAGCCATCCTTATACACCTTCGTTTGGGGAATTTAATGCAACAGCACATAATTGAAGTCTGTCGGGACCATCCAGTGCAGCGGTTCTCAACTAGAGATCCGCAGGAAAATTTTAGTGGCTACTTCAATCTAGATAATTTTAAATTTTGTGCGATAACATGGCTACTGAACACAAAACACTTTTATTACATACTGGAGTGAGATGGATATCTACAGGAAAAGCACTATTAAGAATTTTTGAGCTTCAAAATGTGTTTTTAGTCTTCTTTAATGGGAAAAAATTAATTCCGGACAACATTTTGTTGAAGTTTTACCAAATCTTTCATAGTTGAGTGAACTCGCCATTCAATGAATACAATGAAATTATCATTGCAAGGAGAAAGTATTAAATATTTTAATAAAGACATCAAATTGGACCTTTTGATAAAAAATACAATTTTGGATTTTATGAGTTGAATCTAACGATATTAATTGGTTTCCTGCCATACATGAATGTTTGAATGAATTAAATTTCATAGTAAATGAAGAAGTTTCCAAAATGTTATGAGAACACCTACATGACTTGAAATAAACTCTTTTGCGAAAACCGGCGTGCACGCTATAACTAAAGCGTCGGTCATTTTTGAACCTGAACAATATAAATGAACTGCAAAAACACGATGGAATAAAGCAACAAAATATTAATTTTTTCTGAGAAGATGAGCAATCAACTTCCTTTTTTGGGACCACTTGGCATGGACTGGCAAAAGGCTCGAATGTGACTTTCAACTTTGATTTCTAATTTTTTTAATGATACGTTTTGGTATTCATTTCTGCCTTAATTAGGTCCAAAGTCTTCAAAGAATTTACGTATTATATAATAAATACTACAGAATTTTGAAATATCCCATGCTGAAATTAATAAATCAGCATTATCAAATTGTAAATTTAAAGTCAACATGACTCCAAATAACAGGCTTCAGGGTCTCACTAAACTAAGAAATATAATAGTGAATTCAGTTGCAGAAAACGCGCTTCTTGTCGTTCTTGACATTTGTGATTGGGAAACGAATCTAGGAAGTAATAGCGATGCTAATATAATAATAATAATAATTTCCTTTGCAAAAGCAATCACCATGCAGTGACCTTGGAGGTATTAGTTGCAGGCAACACTAGGAAAAAGAGTATTTCAGTTCCAGAAGGCAGATGGGGAAAGATATCTTAATTACTTACAGGAAAAATATGCTGAATGGCTGGCTCTGGAGAAACTGTTGACAACTGCTGGGAAACATTTAAAAGAATAATTAGCTAAGGAATAGCGTACATCGTTTCAGTGAAGCATCTAATGGAAAACGCTGACCCCAAGTACTGCATCCTAAAATTAGGAAACTCAAAGTAAAAGTACGAAAATCGTACAATAAAAGGAAAGTAAATGACTATCACAGGAACAGATTTCTTCACCTTAACAAAAGCTACTGGAAGCCGATAAAATAGCCAAAGAATTCTATTTAATAAGACTGCTTGATATTCTATATGAAAATTCGAAGGCTCGTGTTGCTCTGCCACTAAAAGGAGTAGGAAATACTCTAGAACTAGACGAAGTACTTATAGCCAACAGGTTCGCTAACTACTTTACCACGGTATTCGGGGGAAAGGTATATTGACTCACATAAGAAAACTGCAGATCTACATCTGCCTTCAAATTCAATGCCAGCAACTAACGAAAACATATTATAGAACCTAAGTCCCATAAGTCAGTTGGCCCGGATGGCAATTCAGGAAAAGTGCTAAAATTAGGAGGGGAAGCCGTGATTACTTACCTCATATGTATATTTGAAATATCTGTTAACAAGTCTGATGTTCCATACAACTGTAGTTCCCATATTTAAATCAGGTGCGCCATCGGAAACAAGTAAGTACAGGCCTCACATCTGTGACATGCAAGCAATTTGAACATTTGATAGCTGATATATTTGCGTAAGCACTGGGATGAAATGGGGTGGATTTAAAGTGGCTTCAGAGCTGGATTCTCTTGTGGGAGCCAACAGGCCACGGTCTGCCAAGATCTGTCGGACGGGGTTCGTCAGGGAAGGAGAATAGACGCTAGAATTATTGATTTTTCGATAACGCGCCGCATGATCTATTATTAAGTAAGATAAAAAATACAGGTACATATTTTGGGGTACTGAAGTGGATCCGGGAACTCAGAGTTCGCGTGAAGGACAAATTATCCGCCTCTGTCAAAATCACGTCAGGGAAGTGTCATCATGTTCCTTGCATTCAGAAATGACTTTAACAATCGGTATAAAGTCACAGATTAAACTGTTTGTCGACGATTGTATGGTCTATAGGGAAATTGTAAACGTAGAGGATGCACAGATTCTTCAGGCTGACTTAGAAACAATTTAATTGGGAAATAAATGCAACGAACAGCACGGCAATCGTTTTTAGAAAAAAGAGAAAGGTTCCTCCAGTGCGGTATAAAATGAGGAACGAAGTAGTAACGGAGTCAAACAACTGTAAAAATCCGGGTGAAATCTTCACTGTTAACCAACCGGGCCAGGCTTTTGAAAAAACACATTTCTGGGGCCATTTTCTGCCGCCGTCATCAGGCTGACTCTCGTAAGTTGGCCCTGATGGGACTCCAGGAGAAGTGGCTGATGACGGCGGCAGAAAATGGCCGCAGAAATGTTGTGTGTTTTTAAAAGACTGACTCGGTTGGTTAACCGTGAAGATTTCATCCGAATTATTCACCGGGAAAGTCTACGTTCGTTAACTGTAAAAATCTTGGGATCATGAATAGTAAAGATTTAAATTGGAATAATAAAGTGAGCTAGGTAAAGGGTGGAGTGTTGTTAATAAGGTCTTGAGGAAAAGCACGAGAAAAACCAAGCTTCCTGCTTACAAAGCGCTGGTCAGGCCAATTTTAGAATATGGGGTAACATGCTCGAATCCATATAGAAAGGAACACATTCTAGCATTGGAAAATATACAAAAACGGGCTGAAAAGATGTTTGGGGGTCGATTCGCGAGCAATCCTCATGAGAATTTGGAAGCTCTTAGAAGCAGGAGGAAACGCGAGGTTGTGCGCAATATATAAAGTTTATTCGGATGAACCAGCCTGGAAAAATAACATATCATCTTATGGCGCCGACTTATATCTCTAAATATGATCACTCGTTCAAAATTAAAGAAAAAGGGCAACGCACAGACGTAGGAAAATTTTCATTTGTAAATAGATCAATTGGAATTCCTTGCCTGCAGAAATACTGACGACTTTATCGGGTAGCGTAAATCAGTTTATGGGTAGGCTATGGAAACTAAAGTGAGCATATATACATATTCCTTTCTTAAATTCTTACTTAAACTTAAAATAATGAAGTGCAGTGAAGTGAATTCTGAATAGCTGCTGACTTCTTTTTTTCCTTTCATGTCGAAATTTCATAATCAATAAAAAATGGTTCCTAAGTGTAAATTGTATTAGTAATTTATTGTATTTTCTTGTGCTTACTTTGTATATAGTTGCCACCGGGCAAATGCCAAATAGCAGTTAAGTATTAATAATAATAATACTAATAAAATAAATAATAATACTAAGTTAATAATAATTTTGCCTCAAATATTCCGCTGCGTCGTCGTCGCCGCACGGCTGTATTATCTTAATGAAATCGAAGTAGACTTGTACGGTAATTATATCAAACGCAAACTATACAATTTCACGCAAAACTGAGTTACATATATGGCAAGGTGCAGTTAGTCGACATGACATATCGATAAAATTTGGCAGCCATATTGCGGACATGTGTTGCAGTCAGGCAATCATTTCAATTCATTGTAGAGCTTGGTCAACTTTGGTTCAAGAGCTATTAGATATCATTGCTTGAACTCAATTTTTCAAACCCTTTCCAGTAATCAGCAGCTGAATAAGACAGGTCTGGAATCATGAGTCAATCATTTTAGTTATACATTCAATGAAAGTTCTTAATAGTTATTAATGAAAGTAAACCTTCATCAGATTTTATTCGTCGTTCTTATCAGTATTACTCACATATTGAAAGTTTTATTTCATAATATGAGTAGTTATTACTCGAGATCTTATAAAATACTTTCATTAAAATAAAGGAATGTTTATATTTTTAAGTTTTTCATCAAGTCAGGACAAGCCATCTCTTTAAAATAAATAATTGTAATATTTTTTTTGTTTATTATTAATGGCTTAGTACCTTTTTTATGTGGTCAATAATGTCTGCTTTCTCCTCACTTAATTTTTTTACGATCGGTACTTATGTGTGTGTTTAGAATTTGTAAGTACATTTATTTGGGCGAGGTAGTAAAACATTTTATGTATGTGGGTAAAAGCTCTATCAAAACAGTTACTTTAGCTTTTGTTCCTTAATGCATGTTTTGTCAAAATCTTGTGAATGTGTGATAAAAAAAACATCTTCCCATTTATTTTGTGTATACTTTAAGAAGATATCTTGTTCAGTATATTTTTCATACCATATTAAAAAATGTCTGGTAGAAGAATGATGAAAATCAGATTGGTGGATAGAGTAAATAACCAGGAAGATCTAAGCAGAATAAGAGAAGAGAGAACAATATGGATGACTTTTACCATGACCACATTTTGAGACTTGCGGGTCTTGTAAAAAATTAACAATAGAGGGAGGGGTAAGAACAGACAAGGAAGGACAAGAATATAATACACTAAGCAGTATAGGGAGGATGTGGCAGTTATGTAGAAATGAAAAGACTTGTGCAGAACAGGGTTGCATCAGCCCAGCCCAAGGACTGAATACTGCAACAACAATATATTGTATTCCTCTTAATTACAATATAACTGCACTTTAATACAATTCAATTATTTATTAGAAAATTGGCCACTAAATGAAAATTGTGAGATATATATTCAACAAATAATTCTTAACAGTAACAATACACTTTTTTTTCTACTTTCGATTATGATTACCTAAACTAAATAACAATATTATATCAGATTATAAGAATTGCTAAATTACAAAATAACTATACAATATAATCCATTTACACAATTAGAAATATGCAAGGACATAATATAAATTTTTAATTATTTTTGTATAATCAGTTCATTGAAATATATTGACATTTTCATAAAGATGAAAATTTCATTTTCAATAAGGGACAGATTTATCATAAGAGACACTGAGAGCTCCTGTTCAGGACCCACTTATATATATCTAACATAAATCAAATTAGGGCTGTAAAATTTCTCAAAGTATCAAATTTATTAATAATAACAAAATATTATCTATTTTTTTAAATGTATCAATTATATTTATTCTTTCTTACAATTTTCTCCTGTGAGAAATATTAAATTTTCTTGTTGGAACTTACATTTGCCAGTATATGGAGGGAGAAAGTTCCATAAGATAAGAATGAATGCTGGTAAAGAAAAGTATTGTTATTTGAAATGATCTGACATTATCAAAATAATTTAAAAAATTGAAGAACTTCAGCCTATTCTCAATGAGAAGCTTCAATTGCAGGCAATACAACCTCATTTCTCACTTTACTTTCCATACCAATTGTTTTAAACATATAGGCAAATATATGGAAAGTAAAACAAAATAATATATGGAAAGTAAAGATATATATATTGAATGTGACTGTTTTCTGTCTCTCTTTCCTATCAATTTAATTTTTGACTTTGCCAGCTTATTTAACCTTATGTTGATATTTACATACTTATATTATATTCAGTGGCCATTCATTTGTGAGAATATGTCTGTGCTTGAGTAACTGCCTATGTATGTTATAAAGTGTGTTTATAAAATTGTTCCTTTTTTTATTTACAGTTCATTGGGAAGTATTGCTTTAAAAAGGGGGCCATAATAAAAAATGTACTCATTTTGATTATTACAGATTAATATGGAACAGAAAGATATTCAACCTCAACAGTCAACATCATCTCATCAGAATGTAAAAAAACCGAAGTGGAAGTGTACACAAAAATTGTACTTTACTGAAAAATTTAGGCCAATGCCTACAATCCCTGAGAATGAACCCAAATCCAAAGACTTGAATTCTGATACTAGTAGACGTTAATAAGGGAATGCTATATGTAAATCTTTTTTATTCCATATTTATTCAATTAAAATATTAAGAAAAATGTAAATTACAAAATAATGCATGGTCTAAGAATGAGGAAACTATATTAATGAAAATATAGAGGTAATTTAGAATTTAAATATTGAATTTCAAAGTACAATTCTAGTCACAAGCCTACGTCATTTGCAGTTGGCCAATCAACGTCATGATTCATAGGATCGTATTGCATTAATTTCAATTAAACTCTACAAATTTTAATTTCAGTCAATTAGACGCAACCAAGCCAATGACTTTATGATGAAATATTAATTGTCAAGCTGTGGAAGGAAGTTATGAATTTCAAGGCAGTTAATTCCAACTCTTAATCTAATTATTGCTATTAGACAATATTAGCATTACATGAGAATTTGCAATCTTATTCCATTGCTATTCAAAGAAAAACATTTTCTAAGCCTGAAACTATATTGTAATTTTTTTAATAATTAAAAATAATATAATGAAAATTTGCTGATGTTGTGTAATAATAGTATAATAAACTTAACACTGGTTAAAATTAATATTAATCAAACATTTTCATTTTTGTATAAGATTAATGTCACATATAAATTATTGTATAACATTTTCATTTTTGTATAAGATTAATGTCACATATAAATTATTGTATAACATTATATTAACTTATTAGAAACTTTTATATAAAAGTACTGTATACTGTGTTTGTCTTCCGAGAAAGTATTATGAAGCAAAGAAATATATAGAGAGTTTATTAATAATATAAAACAATTGTCAGAATTGGCCAAGGCTATGATGTACAGGTTGCTATTGAGAAAGAATCATCTGGTTTCCAAAATTCATGAATATACAGCTTTGGCCTGACGTGATTGAACAATGTTCCTGTATAAGGAGGAAAATGTTAAGTTTGTCAATGTCAAGATTTATCAACAATTGATAAGCCAGAGATTATGTCAAGTAAATCTTAGCTGTCAAAGTCGTGAGTTATTAGAAAGAGGTTTCAATGAGTTGGCAGTGTTACAGAGATAATAAGCAACAGTGATCAAACTGCAGAACTGCATAGAAACATCCGTAGAAGCAGAAATAGAAGAGAGGCTTGCTAGAATTGAACAAATTTATAAACCACATAGACATAAGCTGTGTATATAGGGGATATAGTGAACACCTTTCAGTTGCTATGTAAAAAGTTTTCTGTAATTTCTTTTATTACAAAATTAACAATGCTTTTATGTGATAATTATTTATAAAAATATTTTTTTATAAATCTGATGACTCCTTTTAAACACCTTGTATAATAGCTATTAATGTATACTACATGTCTATTGTATAAAATCTGTGTATAATTGTATACAATAGAAATATAAAAAGGAGGAAAGCTTTTAGAAATATTATTTTCACTTCCTTTCAACATGATTAACTTTAAGATCCATTCTATAAGGTATGATCCCATTTTTGTTACCCCTTGGAATAAAGAAATAATTCATTTATTAAACATCAACTAGACTTTATATCCTGCCTAGTAAATACAAATATAATGCATGACTGAAATTAGTCAAGTAAATTTGACTATATTATTTAATTTTTATGTAAACTCTAAATCTAAACGCCTGATATGTTATGCAACAGCAATTTTCTTTCTTTACTTGAGAATGATGATACCAATTTTCAGACAGAAAATTTGCAAAATACTTTCACAAGTTTCAATAACTTAATTTTATTTAAATTGGACTAAAAATATGGTAAAATGTAATGGTTGCCAAGGAAGGAGATAAAATCAGAGAAGCAGTTTGTGATTGCACCAATTAGTAATTAGTTTCACTTTAGTTACAGTGTCTGCACACAGCTTTGTTCAGAAAACTGAACACGTTTTTCGCAGTAGTTTTTCCCGACCTTCCACATGTCCGGATCCCTCTCAGTCTGTGATTGTTGCGTCATTACATGGTCCATTCCAGTTCGTCGAATATAATGTCACAGAATAACGAACACAATATGTAGAGGTCATCTCGACGCCCAATTCAAGAAAGACTTCGCCCTCTAAGGCAAGTCCTGTCAGCTGTCAACCGTTTCGGAAGATGTATTGAAGCTGTGGTCCCAGAAAATGGCAAATCGAAAGCCTCCTATCAGCCGAGTTACATTATACAAATTTTAAAATCGTTTTGTAAGGTAATATTCCAGGCATCGAGTGAAGCCGTCATCCCAGCAATTCCCTGAACTGATTTTGAAAACAGGAAAAACTCGCATATAACAAGCAATCAGAAACCTAAAATACAATTCTTCCCACAAGTCCGGAGTAATGGAATCTAGAAAATCATTACGTAGTGGCGGAACCAACACACGATCTTGTATAAAGCCACAAAGCTAAAAACGGCAGTGAAACAGAGTAAAAAGTATCTTTTGCATATACCCTGATATAATATTTCATTGTTACACAATGTTCAAAAACATTCTGTCATTGTTTTTTATAGATTAAAAAAGCCTATTTGCAGTATACCACAAGTTCATGGGTTCTAAATATTGGCTAACAACACTGTAGCAGATAAATGATTTTACTGAGACCTTAATATCTCGATGCAAATATTGATATTCCATTAACATTAAACTTCCGATACAAAACTTGATTTAAACCGTAATTCACTAACAATATAATAATGAGTAGGTTTTTCGTCACCACGTCATTTTCTGTTCCCATCTGGACCACCAATCACAGTTTATAATTGCCCGCGAATTTAGTGAATCCTCGCCATTTTGTCTCTTTACTTAATTTATGCGGGGGCACGTCCTTCCAGATCTACGAAAAACTTCGCACCTCTTTGTCATCAAACATTTCGCACTTATAGTGCTAAAAGTTCACATTTTCCGTAGGTCAGATTTTATTTCCCCGTTCTCACGTTTCTAGTGTTAACTCGCGCAAAATGGAACAAAAGACGTATATTCCATGCGGTCAGCCGGATACTAAAAAGAATCTAACTGTCTACATTCATAACTACTTAGTATCTATTGTCTACTACATGTGGTTTACTACAGCGATCTGATATATGTAGAGTGCAACATGAAAATTTGAGTAACTACGTTCTCAATGTCTGTGAAGTTTAAAAATCGTTCTAGTGTTCAGCAACGTTTACAGAAAATAAATTTCGTTATTGTTTGTTAAATAACCTTATCCTCTTTTAGTTTTGTATGAACACTGTACTTATTGAGAAGTTTTCTAAGAAGATACTGGTCATTGGGAAATTATAAGTACCGATGTTATATGCTTTGATATATTTAAATAAAGAAATTGGAAGAATATTGAGGTTATTAGTGACCACCATAAGATTTTTGCTTCATTTTTTAACTATGGAGTGAATATTTTATATTTAAATTCACTTGTAATTGAAGTACAAGGTGAAAATCCACACCTTTAACTAACATATGTTTAATGATTCTACACTTATAATGAAACAATTATTCCGGATGAAACCAAAATATACTCGTAGCTGTATTTTTAGTTATTCGTACATCAAACTTAACTGATTCACATAAAACTGGCTTTATTTATTCATTTACCATTATAATTCTCGCTACGATTGGTCGATATCCACGATCGACAAATGGGATAGCCATATGGCAAGCATTTTAAACATATATAGCAATCCATGAATCATTATATTTTAGTGTAGGGTTAGGCCAGCTACCTTAAACCATCGCTGAAACTTAACGTATCAAAAACGCTTTCAATATCATCAGGTAAATCAAATAGATTTAGACCACGAAACTAACAGAATAGTTGTAATCTATAATTTACGTAAGTTAAGAATAGTTATTTGTAAAATCAAAAATTCCAGTGATTTAGTTCAATAATACGATTAAAGATTAAAGAAATAATACAGAATGTTTTGAAATATGATTGTTCTTACAGGAATTTTAAATATATTTTATTTCATATGATGATATGGATTGATTATATTAATATAATAAACATTTTAAGCAGGTTGGAGAAGCTTCTTGATAATAAACCTAAATTAAACAGTTCTTTAGAAGCTGTTTCTGATGTGATCATTAATGTTTGGTTGTATTAAAATTTCAGTGTATAATATCACATTATCATCCAATTAGTGATTTTTTTAAACTACGAAATACATCTATAAACCCTCATTCTTGCACTTTTAATTTGATTTTAATTATTGTTTTGTGAGAGAATTAACGTCTAAGCTTGAAATATATTTATTCTAGTCATATTTTTTGCTCCATTATTAAACAATATTTAATTCTACTTCAATTCTAACATTTCATAATAATATTCTTAACATAGTAAATATTAATGAACTTGTTTAAAATGCGAATTTATAAAGTTTTATTCTCGCATAAAAACTTTATTTGCATGTCTATAAAATCAAGGGAAATGTAGTACTTTGCTCACATCAATTTTTTAAAACTACTTCTTTCAAAAGTTTTCGGTTTCTTAAATCAATATTTATCTGCAAAATATGTATATCGATTATCAATACGTAGGTTTAATACGGAAATGTGCGTAATATACAAAAATACAATTTCGCCTGTGGTTCTTCTAAAGAAAAGTGTTTCTGATGATACTTATTTTCATCGATGCACATTTTTAATCTACGTATATATTTTACAGAGTAACGTAGTGTCTGTAAGATAGAGTTTCAAAATACTGATGTATACAAATAAATAAATTTGTGTCATTTGATGAGAAAGTAAAAAAATGTTTCAAACTAAAAAAATATGACGCTCTATTGCATGAAAATATGTGTGAATTAAAAGTTTAATAAATTGGTGGATTCAGTTCATTAAGTGACACTAAAAGACTAGATTAAAAAAACATTAAAACAGTTCCAATACCTTTCTTTCTAAAATTATAACCTTTGATTGGCGTTGGCGATTTCATCATATTAACTGGTGTTGGGGGTATTTGATACAGCTAGGTAGTGAAATCATTTCATTTAACAATAAACCTAAAAAATAAGTTTATATATTTGAATTCACTTGCATATTCTTCTCCAATATACCATGACAGTGTTTTAATTTGAAATTTGCATTGTTAAAGATTTATCAAGGTCATTTACAAACTAATATAGCTATACAATTGAGAGTCCACGTGTTTCTCACAGCAATTGCACATATTTTTAGCACATTGTAGTCTCTGACAACGCAGACACAAGAAAAATGTTTTCCTTTTCAATTTGGAGAACAGAGATAGCAAGTTTTCTTGACCTCTGAACGACCTGCAGCGGGGTTTTCACCAATAGCTCGTTCAGTATCACTTGTTTTCTTCTTGGCAAAACATATGCACTCCAGACATGAACATAAATCTAATAAGAAGTTCTTTGGAAATTCTAATCTCCTCCGGATATGTGGAATGACTAGTGAGTTAGCCATTGTCTTGGTGAAGTCAAATCGAGAAGGATTTTCAGTGTCGTTGAATGAGCTTATATTCAACAACATATATAAAACAGCCATACGTAATCTATTGGTGCGTCGATTTCAACTTATAATGGATAAATGGGGAGGGGGTTAATTTTTTAGTTAAATTCAGACAAATTCTTTGCGTTATGATAAAAAACAAATTCATGTAAATTTTAGGGTCTATTAATATGCCGCAGCTAGCTCAGATTTAATTAAGCAATGCTCAATCTATTTAAAAGGGTCGTTTATGTGAGGATTTTTATGCAGCAGGAAAGTAATCATACGCAATTTCGATTGGTTGGCACCGACCACCCTGATTTCCGTGTTAGTGAGGCAGCTGCTGCTTTTGTCAACAGTGGATTGGTACCTGGGCTGGCTTCCTCCAAGAATTCGGGACTAGTAGTACTACGAGTTTCCTTCCTTCTATTACGCCAGTAAACTTAATGTTGCCCTCTGTCTCTCTTATTACGGCCAGACTTACTTGTCGGGTCTCGTGGTCAATTCCCACTCTATCTGCTCAAAGACGCGAGCCAGACCCTATCTTCTCTATCTCATCTCCTCCGACTTCCTCCTTCTTCAAACAGCAACTCCAGACTGATTAATTTCTCTCTCTCCATCTTCTAAATTGTTTTCCCCGTTGACATTTTCTCTATATCGTCTTATCTTCTGCTAACTATCCACATACCCCACCAAGAGGGTGGATGCCATTTCACATAACCACCTGCTCAAATCACATTTCCAGCTTGACCCTCGCTGGTGTTCAGATTTCGTGGTGGGAGAAATGACCTTCGAAATTTCCGAACGGTTGATGTCCTGGGCAGGTAAAGTCTGCTAATGCGCAGAGATCCGGATTTCACATATTATGGCTCGATCCTCCCCGCCTGTTCAACGTCTGGCTTGCTTGTTATTGCCGTCTGATTGGCGTCAACAGGGAATTTCTGAAGAATATGCTGACCCCATATCAGCTCACAATTTTCTTTCAGCAAAAAATTCTCAACTGACAACTTTATAGTTGAGCATTTTTAAAGCTGTTTCCACTCTCAATTATGAAAACTTGGAACAATATAACAAAATAAAAGATACAACCTTTTCAGTAGAGTATTTGTTTCAGCTATTTTCACCATCATTTATGAAATCTTGGAACAACAAAACAGGAAAAGGTTGTTGTTGTGGTGGCGTTCAGTCCTAAGACTGGTATGATACAAACTTCCATGCGCAAGCCTTTTCATATAACTAGCACACCCCACATACTCCCTAATTTGATAAGCGTACTCCATCCTTTGCATCCCTTTTCTGTTCTTACCCCACACACTTCCATCTAATGCTAATTTTACAAGACCCTCATGTCTTAAAACATGGCCTATTAATCTATTCCTTCTCTTTGTCAACGTCCTCCATATTGTTCGCTCTTCCCCTATTCTGTTTATAACTTCCTTATTAGTGATTCTATCCACCCATCTCATTCTCCTATAGCACCACGTATCAACGGCTTTTCCTAAAGCTATAAATTCTTCCCCTAAAACTATACTCTTTGCATTTTGGCAACAAGTAAGCAAAATAGTCTAGAAAATACTGCCAATGGTACACTAACGCAGGTGCTTCACTAGTTTTCAGTTAATTGATAGTCAGTCGATTGTTATATTAATCATTTCATGCAGTTTCAGACAAACAATGCAACATTGATCTGTGCAACACTAAAAACAAACAATTGTGAAATAAGTGAAGTTGAATGCACAAAAAAATTTTAAGTATCTCTGTGGACAATAAATTAAATTGGATCACATTGATATTCTCCTACCTTTACTGTTATAATTATGTCAACAAAAATAAGAAAATTAATACAGTCTTCATACTTTCACTCTTTAATGACATATGGTATATTATTCTGGGGTAATGCATCAGGGAAAGATAAAGTTTTTAATCGAAAGAAAAAATATGTCAGAATATTGTCAGGTTCCACCAAAAAGCAGGCGGCTCTTCGAGAAAATGGGAATACTTACTCTTACTTGCCAGTATATTCAATCACTGAAGTTGTTTGTGATACTTACTCTTACTTGCCAGTATATTCAATCACTGAAGTTGTTTGTGATTAATAAGTCACCTTTTCATAACAAACTCAGATGTGCATAGCTTGAATACCAGAAATAAAAATAATTTACAAAAGGAACGGAAGTCTTTAACTATAATACAGATGGATGTTCATTATAATGTTAATTGCATATTAGAAACTTCCAGCCTCCAATAAACAGACATGAACTATCAAACTTTTTACTTAGCCACTCTTTCTACCCTGTTGAAGAATTCTTCATGGAGTTGAGTATATCTAAATATAGACATGGTACATTAATTCCTTAGACACTGTTTTCCTAGTACAAAATGTTGCGCAGTATTTATCAATATTAGGTATCAGGTACAAATTGTATATCTTCTATCCTCTGTAGTACTTAAGCATATCTTATTGCAAGTTAAACATAATCATATGAATATAAATAGTAACATAGAATTTATAGTAATTAAGCAATCATAACAATTTATTGAGAACCTCTGACTCATTCCACATACCGGAAGTTCTGCTTCTCTATGATTCAATACTTCCCAGTAATACAAACCTCAAGTCACGACACAAAGTCGTAAGTTCTCGAATGTTATAATTTTAGAAATAGATACAGGGACTGTTTCATGTTTCGTGAAACAACACACATTCACGTTCCTTCTTGACATACTAATAGTAATATTTCCTAAATATCGCTGTGAAATGAAATGTGGATTTTTAAGAATTTTTACATAAAAAATGAAATAATTTAGAAAGTTATATATATTATCGTCATGGATCATAAGATAGGTAAATTCTTCCGAGTTTTTCTCTTTCGATTTTCCTTTTTGCACTTAATTTCCTTTTTAGATTACCACTTATATATTTTCTTCCCACATCTCTTTCTGGTTTCAGTGGATTCGACATCTAATGAAAAAATTAAATGCATTTTTAATTTTAAATATAATTTCTTGTTAATAAATATTATGTAATAGGGTTAGTACTTACCTTTTTTAACAATAACAAATAGTAATTGTAGTCACAAAATACGACACTAATAATAAAAACAATTTGAAGAATAGAGAACTGTAATTGCAATAAACAATTGGCATTTGATAGTAGCTACATCTACTTAATAGCGAGCAATGACTAATGCCAAAAAATGAATGTGTGTGCGCCGAGTAGGACACATATAGGTAATATAATAATAAATAAATAACATTTCGAACTTAAAATTAATTTATTTTTAATTATTTAAATAATTTATAATTTATCCTTTATTAAAAAAGAAATTTTCTTTAAATTTCGAAAAATAACTTTTTGTTAATTTTGGTGGCAATTGAAGTGCGTGGCCCGATTCGGCCCAATCGCCATAAATCCGGGCCTGCGTGAAGCGTGTTTCACAGTATGCATTGGGCTATAATTACAGAATTTTTAATTTGAATCTTTTTCAATTAAATATTTCTCCTTGAAATTTAACTTATCGTTTGACCAACACCGGTTTCGGTATGAATGGAATGAAAAGATTGGATTCAGTCAGTGATTGTTCAAATAATTTGAACACATTACGAAGTGAATTGTGGTTACAGTTATTAATACTGCCTACATAACCTTTTCTGGTAAGCATTACATCCAAGATTTCCAAAATATTGGTTTTATAAAACAATGAACGTTTTTTGCCGAATTTTCAGATTTCACTTGAATGCATACTACGAACATTAACTCAACACTTTTTATTTTAATAGCACCCGGCCGAATTACTTGGATGGCTTCCATCTTAAAGTCATAATAGATGGTCACAATGGTCTTCTCCAGTGACAATACAGGACAGAATTGCATACTCTTCCCTCTGGTATCGTTAATAATAATACAGTGAATCAGCCGTTCTGTTTGTCTTTTGAAATGAAATCAATTCATCGCATATTTTAATTATACAAGTGTTTCTTCTAAATGCCGTTAACAGAACCGTGACTTATACTTACCATAATACCAAGTGTGTCTACAGTGATACAAGACTATTAAGCCTTGTTCGCATTTGATAACTAATTTAGTCGAGTATTAATTTAGTGGCTAAACGTGTCTGAACAACAACAATTTAGTTGAGTAATTTAGTCAGCGAGTAAACTGCCGTCGTCGTCAAAATAGTACAGCCCTGAGTTTGAATCTTTACTGTGCCCATTAGGAATGACCTACGTTATTATAAAACGTCTCATTTTACGCATAATTTAAATCCATTTTATAATATGTATATAAATGAAGATTTAAAGGCGTTTTATACATGCGGTTTGGCGAAAAAACTGAAAAAAGTCGGGGGTTTTTCTCTTTCTTTTATATAGCGCGACTTTGATAACTCATAGATTTCTAAATGTTTCTTTAAATGGTCTGAAAATTTAGCAGAAGACATAGAAAATCCTTCCAAACCCATCTGCAAAGTTTGAATCATCTGTTTGTCTAACGTTTTTCTAAATAAATTAATTAGTGGACTACTAAATCTTGGACAGCGCATCGCACTAAAGTGAGACAAAGATTTTCCTGTTGCTATTGAAAGTCATAAATATAAAATAAAAGCCTCATTTATGAAGCAACGCTACGAAACTTTCTACTATTTTTCAAAAAGTGCTGGGAAAAAGGAAAGGCTTATTGTAGCGGGAGGGTAAAGTAGGATGGCCTGGCTCCGACCTTCCTCCGCCGCTTTTCCTGGTAGTTTTCCTGGAAATAACATTACTCATACTTCTTAATACTGGCACGAAAAAGTTCCAGTTGCTGATCTATTTTGGTAACGTTAAAATGGTGTGTTTCTTAAGTCAGATACTCGTCAGTAACAACTTAAATACACTAATTCTAAAGCACACACGTATGCTTATTATATCTATAATTACTGGATTTTTGCATTTTCTCATGTATCTTGTCAAAGTTGATAAACCCACTTCTGGAAAATCGGAACAGCTCTCTTACAATCCTTCTTTCAATTTTAACATCGTTGGAAAAGTTTTCTCCAAGTAAAATCTGTGAACTTTTCTTCCCAATATTCCAACTGTAAAATCGTCTATTTCAATATTTGGACGTCCTCTGAACTCAGTACTTGTCCGTCTTCTTTTTTCTTATTCTCGACCACAAGCCGTTGGTCTGTTACAGAAACTTTTAATCATTCACTGACGTTGGAATAAACGGGGTAGCGTCTACAGACGATCAAAAATAATCAATGGTATTTAGGATAATATTTTTTTCGCTATCAGTAAGAGCTTCATTTGGAGACATGTGTGAGCAATAACGTAGACAACAGCAGGATGAGTAATGTCATTTAAAGGAAAACAACCAGGAAAAGCGGCGAAGAATGGTCGGGGCCCGGCCAGCGGTCAGTGGTGCCACCCTACTTTACCCTCCCGCTCCAAGAAACCTTTCCTTACCCCCAGCACTATTTTTAAAAAACGTACAAAATTTTGTAGCGTTGGTACATCAATATTTATGACTTTCAACCACTACTAGAAAAACTTCATCCCACTATTCTGCGAAGTGTTGTCATTAGTTAGTAGAGGTACAATAATTAATCGATTTTTAAAAAATTATGGCACACAGAAGATTCAAACTTTGCGGATTGGTTTGCAATGGTTTTCACTGTCGTTTGCTAAATTTTGATATCATTTAAAGCAACAATTTGAAATGTATGAGTTGTCAAAGTCGTTTTATATAAAAGACATAAAACCTTGACTTTTTTCAGTTTTTCGTCAAAACGCAAGGATAAAATACTTTTAAAATTTTTTATTTAACTGTCATAAAATATCATTAAATACTGCGTGAAATGAGACCTTTTACAAAAACATAGGTCAATCAGAATGGGCACAGTGAGGTTTCAAACTCAGGGCTCTACTATTTTGACGACGACAGTACTTGACTAAATACTTGATTCAATTGCTGTTATTTTTTCTCTGGCGAGTAGAGGCCCCCACCATAACCACCTGTCACTATCCAATAAACAAGTGTGAACTTTTTAGTCCAGTTCATTAGTTCATAGCTGCCGAGTCGTCAACATGTCGTTTCATTGCTAATTGTTTGCAACATGACTGCCTATGGAACGTTAAATCGCCCCTTTATAAAATTAACAATTCAAGCAATCTGCCTATGTTAATTGAATCCTGAAATAGTTGATTTTTTTGGGGGGCAACAGGCTACATGAGGGTGATCCTGAAACAGGCAACTCCCCTTTAATAGCATAGGAAGGGAATTGAAACGGGGGGGGATGTGGAAGGTAGAGCAAGGTAGCCAAGGGTTAACTAGGGCCCCCGGGCTATGGTTTAAGGATCCTACCCGGTGTTTCACCTAAAGAGATGCAGGGAAAACCCTAGAAAACCTGCATCAGGTAGGTCGGGCATTGGGTACTATTCTCACGCCCTTCCGAATGACGGGAGACGAGTTTGCTGTGGGGACGCAGCATTCCCTTCTTCCTGTCTCCACCAATTTCAGGAGGCAATTGGCCGACTGATCCAATGGGATCAGTGAACAACTCTTGCCATATGCCCAAGATCTTCGACCACAGTATATATACCTCCCAAAATAGGTGAAGGTGTCTCGGCATGTAAGAACTTTGAAAAAAAAAAGGAAGAGGTATTCCCGACCTAATCAGGTGAGCCCCGCAGTCACTCTGGGGGGAAATGCCTGCGAGAGAAACGCCCACAGGCATTCCTCCCAAAGGAAGGTATTATTCTCAAATAAACAATAAAATTCCAGTTTTATGAACTTGCCTGGTGGCTTGTTTTCACTTGACTGATCATCATATGTTTTAAGAAATTCAGAATGCCAAAAGTAAGTTTGAAGGTGGTAATGCAGAAAAAATGTTTCCTTTGATTTTGTGTTTTGGCATTTATGACATAATGTCAATTTGATTTTAGATGAATGGTTGCATCTGTTCATAAAGCATGGATGGCAACCAGTTTGAGGGTAGGGTTTGAAGTAGTGGAAATGTATATTGAACAGGTTAGTAGGAAGCCTGACAGGGAGGATGTTTTTTAATTCGATATTGGGTTGTTGTTTAGTTTAGGATTATAAATTGTAGAATTCTTGTAGGTAGCCAAGTCATTTTTCCCTTTGCATCAGTTGTTGACTTTATTTGCTGTACAGAGAACCAAGTGTTGCATTGTTGTTCATGGTGAAGGTTTCGTTAAACATCCAGTTGATGCAACTGGTGAGGCTATAAGGCGTAGCCTTTTTGATAGGCTAATATTTTTTCCTATGATCTTTGATAAGATGATGTTGCTGATCATAATGGCGGAGTATGCTGGGTATTTTAACTGAAGATTTTGTGTGAGCTTAGATTGTGGACCTTGTGGCAATAGCATTAAACCATCATCTACGAATGAATACATATTAAATGTTGTTTGATAAAAGAACCGTGAAGTCACTAACTGTAATTATTAGACAGTAAATGTTGTTTATGAAGAAGAAATACGGTTTGGTAAGAACAAATTTCTGTAAGGCAATAGAAAAGCTATTACTACAATGTAACAACCACATTTCCAGTCACCATATTGTTTATTTTATTAATTTTGATTATAACTTTCAGCTATAGTCGCCAATACAATTTTGTAAATTATATATATAACAATTAAAAATTAATAAGGTCAAGAAAGAGAGATAGAAGGTTCACAGATGGCAGGTATCATATAGGGTTTAAAGTTCTAAATTTTCGGAGGCTCCGCTCCCTTCATTAAAACGTGCGTATTTAATTTTAATTACTTTCAGTTAAGTATATTTATTTTATGCTTGGGAGGCTGAACGCCAAAAGAAAAAGCGAAATTGCGCCAAAAAAGCCTTTGTTTAATGGTTCTAACAAAAGCTGGACTTTGAGAGAACAGAGAAAGTTTTGGCGCGGGTAAAAAAAAGAGTGAGGCCGGGGTCGGGTCTGGACAGTCGGGGCGAGAACGCGGAGGAGTTGACACCTGAGCTGCTGGGGTGGAAAGCCGTAGACGTTTACGACCCTCCGGCGTTACTTTCTTCCTTCCTCGTTCTACCCGAATGTTTTTGTAAATGGTCACTTCTTCTTGGACGTGTCCTGATCATGGACTTGGCTGCCCATGATCAGGACACGTCCAAGAAGAAGTGACCATTTACAAAAACATTCGGGCTGTCCATGATCAGGACACGTCCAAGAAGAAGTGACCATTTACAAAAACATTCGGGTAGAACGAGGAAGGAAGAAAGTAACGCCGGAGGGTCGTAAACGTCTACGGCTCCGACCTCTTGCGTACGCGACGGAGAACGTCGGACGAGGAAGAGGACATTGAAAGCGTGGACACTGTGGTTTTTTTGCAACCGACTGCCAAGGAGACGCTGGGTCGACAAGTAGTAAGTGTTCACTTTCTTTCTCCAATAATTTGTATGTATGTTTCTATCAGTCTGCCCTTGTACCCTGAGAGAAAGAGAACCTCACAATCCCCCAAATTTACGTTAAAAAGTTTTAAAAATAAATTAAAACTTTGTGTGTGTAAGAAAATGACATTGTCATGTTAATTAAAACAATTCGTCGGCTAGCCGACAACTGGAAATGTCTTCCTAACTTTCTGATGAAGGGGGCGGTGCCTCCGAAAATTTAAAGAACTCCAAACCTCACAATGTGTCTACCATCTAAGAACCTCAGGTAAATCACCTACTTTCTATCTCTCTTTCCTTTCCTTATTAATTATATATATATATATATATATATATAATATTAGCTTGACATATTTTTCATACTTTTCTTGGCCTTGTTAATTTTTCTATTGCCACAGAACTGCAAAACCAAAGAAGTTTGTTGTTATACTGTAAATAATAGACCTACTTTTCTGTTTATATAATAGCCATGGCACTATTAACATAAATATTCTATGTAAAATATTGATCTAAAATGCAATTATTTATATTTATTAAGATGTACACAATGCTGAACACCTTCAAAATTCTGTGTGTTTATCTGATTATTGAGTATGTTCCTGTGCAAGTTTGATTGTGCGTGTGTATGTCCGTAGGAGAACTTGTAATTTTTCTTATTTACTGTCTTGAAAAGTTTTTCCATAATAAAATATGTATTTTTTTTGTCATTTGAAGATTAAAATGGATCAAAAAGTTACTCGACTTATACTTTCAAGATCATGGAGTAAACAAAGAATTAGACAACTGTGGGTTTATCCATCACATATCTACTTTATACCAAAAATTAAACCAATGCCAACAATCCCTGAAGATGACTCAGAAACCCAAGATCAGGATTCACAACATAGTGAACATTAAGATGAAGATAGAGAAAGAACGTAATTCATTATCTATATTAACTGGAAAATGAAAAATGTAAACAACAAAAATTTCCATTTAAATTATATTTTCTTATTCAAACAAATGTAAGCAGAAGGAAACTGTTTTGTGAATATGAAATCTTTTAATCCATATTAATTTGAATGCAGTGAGGTTATTTGGATTTAAAATTTTAACTTACAATGTAAAATATTGATTATGTTTAATCATCTCCTTTAACAACTTAAGGTTAATTGATTTATACTCAATTAAGGTTTGTCACATATTTCTAGGTAAATTATATGTTACTCATTACTGAAAGACAGGGTATAAATATAATTAATTTGGTTTTAACTTTACCCAATACTTTAATGTAATAATGACATTATGTTTATACACATATTTAATATGATTTCATAAATGAAGTTGTGTGAATGTTCTCTCCACGAAATATGCTATATTAAACTGGGTATCTCAGATTGAACAAATGAGTGTTTTAAAAGTGCTTAATAAGTTTGTTAATAACATGAGAGTGGTGGATAGAGACTTACACATAAAAGCTTCTTCGTATTGAATTTATGTGTGCCAAAAATATTTTCTGCCAAAGATTTACCATAAGAACTCTTCAATTAATATGAAACACTCCTCATCAGTATTAGAGATCAGAGGCTAAAATAATAGTAATATGTGATCTCAAACCATATATTATTGTATTTAAATTCAATTATTTATTATAGGAAATTTACAGCATGTTGTATAAAATAATTATTTATATTATTTATGACAATTGAAAATATAAATATTGAATTCATTAATTATTGATTTTATCTGAAGTATGATATACAATAAATATTTTATGAAAAACATACCAAAAATAAATCAATAACCTGATAATAGTTGACAAATTTCTTTTACCCAATATATTTGGGAAAACTTATTTACAATTTTTTTAATATTCCCTTTAAAAGAAAAGAGAGTATAATAACAGATATATATCCAAACAGTTTTCACTGTTCCTGTTCAAGCTACTTCACTGGTGTGTATACCAGTCAATAAGGGTCACGATGATCTACTTACTTCTTGCAGCTGGGACCTGGTCTCCCCGTCTTGAATGTATTCGATAGGATTTGAGCCATAAATCATTGGAAGGAAACCTGTAGGAGCTGGCCTCAGCTCTTGAAAGTGAATCTTTCTGGAGAGATGGAAAAGGCTGCTGTCATCAGTGTCTCCCCTCTCCCTCTCTCTCCGTCTCCCCCTCTTCCTCTCTCTCCTTCTCCCCCTGTCCCTCCCTCTCCCTCCCACTCTCCCCCTACCGCCCTCCCCCTCTCCCCTTCCCTCTCCCTGTCTCCCACTCTCTCCTCCCTCCTCTCCCCCTCTCCCTCCCCATCTTTTCCCACTCCTTCTCTCTCTCCCCCTCTCCCCTCCCCATCTTTTCCCACTCCTTCTCTCTCTCCCTCCTCTCACTTTGAACTAAAGTTCCCACTAGCTGAAACACTTAACTCGGTTTTGAGAGGAGTATACTCTTTGCTCGCAGAGCTCTTGTCTACTGTTATTATTGGAAAAGTTGGCCATCGGTCTCCTAAACTGGTCAAAGCATGAATAAGGGAATGCTGCTTGCCCACAGAAAATTCCTCCCATGTCATTGGATGAGCATGTGACAAGTATCAAGAAAATTTGACATACCTTAAGCAAGTTTTCTACAGCTTGCCCTGCAAATACTTAAACTATGTCCAGCGAGTCCTTACTTATCCCTTGGCTACCCTGATGTCTTCCTTCCAAATCTAACCTTTTGAATCACTACCTATGCTATTAAAGGGGAGGTGTCACCATGTGGATTACCATCATGCAGCCTGTCATCATAAAAAAAGAAATAGTCAAGAAAGCTCAGAATATTCTACTTTCAATTATTCACAGTTTCATTTATTTATTATGGATTGGATTCTCGTGATTCAACGTGGAAATGGTAGATCTAGATCCTTACAGCATTATCCTTTATGTTTTGTCGCCGGAAATCGATTCACATTGGGTTAATCTATTTATATGTCATTCATACAATCTAAGGAGGTGATCAGATGGCTGCCATACTGGATTTGAGTGGACAAGTGGCCAGCCTGCCAATTCTTCTCAGGCTCTTGTGGCCATTGAAAATATTGGTTGAGATGGGTTAAATTAAGAAATCATAGAAGGAGATCTGAGAAACACTATAAGGAGAAGATACTCATGTATTGGCCAAGTTTGTGAACATAAACAGGAATCAGAAAATGTTTTATATTATTTTACAGTATTATTTGTATCATTATGATGCCAACATTATTATTATTATACAACCTCTTTATTGCAAAATGATTATCAAAAAATAATATTTGTCTGAAATACTTAATGTAAAATTTAAAAAACATTTTTAGTGGAAAAAATTTGATGAGTTTATTCCTAGTCCTCTTAGAAGGCAAAATATCCCTTCCCAATCTAACACCCTTTGTTATTCGACTGTTTCGCACACTACACTCCATTATCTTGGTTTTTTCTCTATTAATCCACATATTGAACTCTTTTTCCACGACTCCGTACAAGCCATTCATTGTTGTTTCCAAGTCTTCTTCTGACTCCCATAATACTAGAATGTCATCGGCAAAGCGTAGGGGTTTTATTTATTCTTCTTGCAGTGCGATTTCTTTTCCATATTCCGTTTTAGCTTTCTTCATGGCCTGTTCTAAATTTAAGTTAAACAGCATGGACGACAATAAATAAAAAATAGCCAATAAGCCAGCATATACTACTATTATATTACTATTTAATTAAATACTACGTTTCGTCTCCCTTTTGAGACTTCTAGAGGCATACCACAAACATAATATTGCAAGAAATTGAATATGGGTTCTACGTTACAATTTTTTAATATACATATATTTTCTAATATTCAAATAAAACGGGACATTGAATATAAAATTTGCCAACACGATTGGGCGCCAAAATGTAATATTCAGTTGCGTGGGGGGTAAAATAATAAATAATAAACAAAACTTTATAACATCTAACAAAAAAAATTCTTTACACTCATGATGGTCTTCAGGGGTCCTCTTGAGTTCTCTCGAGAATAAGGTGATAGCTATAAAAATACTGATTAAGTTTGTAGTAGATTCACGAAGATGAACTTGAAAAAGCAAGGTTTACAATTATAATATAAGATTGTTTAATAATACCACGCGGTCCCAGCCGTTTACGATGCTCTTTTACGCACTACTTGTAGCTGCCAGCTCAATCCACGTGGCTGAAATACCATGAATAAATATTAAGGTAATGCCAATTTAATTATCCGCTTTTCCATAATAGTTCAACACTTCACAACTGATCAAACTGGAATTTTACATTCTCTGTCTTCATTTTATGTTCATCAAATGTTTATCAGTATTGGAAAAAGGTTTAGATTGACAAAAATATTTAAATTAGAAATTACGTGAGGGTTTTCGTTTCTCTGGCTATTCGCGCACGTCGCTCATTGGCCGCTTCTTCTGCCCAGAAGGTTTTGGGGAACCTGGCTTGACGTCTTCCCCACTTCTACTTCGGCATATCTTTCCACATGCTAATGTGGAACGCTGATGTCTCTTAGTAGATAAACACTTCGGCATTGCTGGAAATCGCACAGTTTATAAATAGACGAAAATGTATCGTTCCCAATTCACGATCTTCATTATTGTTTACCTTCGTTTATTACAGTTTTTAACTGATCAGGTTTCGTCCACTTAGTGCGTGCGCATAAGTGAAGAAATTGAAATATGGCGTGATGCTGCGCCGCATTCGGATGCAGCGCAAAGGAATGGGACCAGACAGTTATTACTCCCATAACTCTTTACAGTTAAACAATTATTCATCATTGTGAAGGTCAATTTATTTTGTGAAGGTGATTATTAAATTATTTCACATACTCAATTCATATTTATATTAGTGAGTAAATTTACTTTTTGCGAAAGCGTTCCTTGCCTGTGTTACCCTACTCTATTTATTACTCTGGCCAAGTAGCAGAATTCCTTAACTTCCTTAAAATATCCTTTCCCAATCTAAAACCCCTTGTTATTTCACTATTTCCCATACTACACACCATTACCTTATTAATCCTCTATTAATCCTTACGTTGTACTCTTCCTCCAGAATCACGTTTATGCCATTATCGTTAAAACAATTTTACCATGCATTGTCAGACCCAATATTTCAATTAAGTGTTCTCTGCTACTTGGCCCAAAATCCCCTAAGAAAAGGAGTACATATGTTACTGGAAAGTGATTAGTCTGATATGTGTTATTAAATTTTAATGCTTTTTTATCTGGAAATTGGATTTATTTATTAATTAATCCCACCGTTTGAATTAGATATTAAATTAAAATTAAAACTTATTATTATTTTTAAAGCCTTTTCTTTATTACAATATATTTATATATATATATATATATATATATCGCATCCATGCTACCACCTTCTTTTATCTTTGCAATCTTCATCTCGCATACATCTGTCCTCGATTGCTTGCATCGCTCCTTCATTCCATGGAAGTTTAGGTCTTCCTTTTTTCTTTCGTTTTGGGGGTTGCCAGTGAAATATAGTTATTGGCCACCGTTCCTCTGGCATTCGTCTCAGATATTTACTGATGTAACCTACATTTCTTCCGAAATGTATCCATTTCTTATCCTTTCTGTTCTTGTCACACCACAGCTGCTGACAAAATATTTAGTTGCAAAAAGAAATAAACTCACAGCAGACTCTGCTGCTATATGATCCTTTTTGATAAAATAATGCATGAAACAAGACAAATCACTATTCAAAAGGAGAAACTCATTATACGTCACTTATCAGGGCAATTGGACAGTTTTCGAATGCACCATCATGTGAGATCTGTTAATGACGAGTTGCACGTAGTCTCTGACGGTTAAGGCCGAAATGATGTAGTAACAATGAGATCTTTCGGCAGTTAAATTTTAACAATGGAAAAGAATATTAAAAAGTATCGTAAATTTTGTTTTAAATTATTCGTGTCATTTTTATCTTAAGAGTTCATGAGGGTTGCAACTGATATACAACAGTTCACTCATAATTCTCGAGGATTAAATATTTTCTGCGTCTATATTTTCCTCATTTTGCCAATAGAAATTGTGATTATTAATATGTATGTGGTCACAACTTTGTGATTATGAATATCTAATTTGATGTTATTTTTATGTGATTTAATGAGAGTTTTTAAAGATCTGTTAGGTTGTGCGATATACAATGCGTTACAATTATTTTTATTGATAACATTATGTCTTTCCAGAAAGATAATTTTGTCTTTAATATTTTGAACGAAAATTAAAATATTTATTGTTTTGGAAACAACATCTATACCGTCATTAAGAAACAAGTCAATTAGTTTATATTGTATGTTAGAAATATAAGGTAAAATTATGAAATTCATTTTTCTGCTATTAATCTTTTTAACAGATAAATTACTGTCGGAACACCTGATTTTATTCAATCTAATTTTTTTGAGAAATTGAGTATGAATTTCTTAGCAAAATATTGGTAACTTTATTTATATTTTGCCTGTGATATTTGTGATGTGACAACTTGACAGCCTTATCTACCAGATTATAAACCATGGCTTTCTTTTGGGCAATGGGGTGATTGGACACATAATTAAGAACTCTTCCAGAATATGTATATATTTTAAACCAATTGGATATAATTTTGTTATTGAAACCCCTTATCATAAATAAAGGAAATTAATAGAGTGATTGTGCTCTATTTTATAAGTAAAATCTAAATTTTGATGCTAACTATTGAAAATTCGGATTAATAATTTAGTTTTTGAAATAATGAAAAAAAAATATCATCGTATCTGAAGTATGTTAATGGTTTAAAATCTAATAAATGAGATACATAAGGTTACCAAATCTCCCATCAGAATCTCTGTAAAGAAAGGGGACAAAGGATTTCCCATTGGAGATCCACTTATTTGGTGATAAGAAGAATTATTAAATGAAAAATAAGTTTAGTTCGAAATTAAATTGAGTAAAACAAGCATATCAGGCAAAGGAATGTTAGTAACACCTGAATAATTGTTTTCCCATCGTTTTTTGAAACTTTCTATAATTAAGTCTTTAGGTAATGAGTTGAATAAGGAAAACAACATCAAAATAAAGTAAAATATGGCAATTAGGTACATTAATATTTTGTAAGTTCTCCACAAATTGTAATGAATTTATAACAAAATAATAAACTTCACAATTTAAACATTTTTTTAACAAGTTATACAAAAAAAATAAACTTTTGCGGAGGGGACTATTTGTTGAAGCTACTATAACTCTAAAAGATAAAATGGGTTTTTGAATTTTGGGTAGAGCATATGCAGGCTCATGCTGTGTCGCCAGAAGTAATCAATAAAGACAAGTAGGTTTTATTATCAATATGATTATTGACTTTAAACCTTCTGAGGATGACTTAATTTATAAATGACTAAATTAATAACATTATTATTATTACATATTTCATAAATTGACTTGTCTGATAATACGGTGTTGACATTTTCCAAGTACTCGGCACTGGAACTGCACCTTTATCTGCTTTAGTAAAAATTATATCTGACTTATTTTTCATAATTTTTTGTGGCACAAATGTTTTGAATACCTGGTTCATATAACCTTTATTGTGTGAAATTGTATTACTGAAGATATTACAAGTACTCGGCACTGGAACTGCACCTTTATCTGATTTAGTAAAAATTATATCTGACTTATTTTTCATAATTTTTTGTGGCACAAATGTTTTGAATACCTGGTTCATATAACCTTTATTGTGTGAAATTGTATTACTGAAGATATTACAAGTACTCGGCACTGGAACTGCACCTTTATCTGATTTAGTAAAAATTATATCTGACTTATTTTTCATAATTTTTTGTGGCACAAATGTTTTGAATACCTGGTTCATATAACCTTTATTGTGTGAAATTGTATTACTGAAGATATTACTTCGCAAAATTTGTGATACTTTAGTTTTTAATTTATAATGGTCAGATATAGGGAATAAATTAAAGTTTGGTTCAAATTTCTTTAAGAAATTACAATTAAATTTTTATTGGAATTTGTGTGTTAACAAAATTTAATTCTCAAAGAAGCAATATGAATTACCTCTTAAGGAATGTTGTTCTTACCCAAATTTTTAAACCAGTTTTTTTCAATAACATTGCGATTTGAATGAAAATATGGATACTTTGTGTTAAACAACCAGTCAAATTTCTTTAAATAATTACTTCTCATTTTAAAATGAAGTTTGCTTAAAGTACTGTATTATAGTTTTAAATTTAGCTGCCGAAATCGCTCATCGTTACTACATCATTTCGGCCGTAACCTTCACGGGCTGGAGACACTAAATTATTCACATGTAAATACTTGAATACATTTAACAATCTTTTCGGCTGAGGTAGTCAGGAAGTAAATCACATGAGTTGCTAAATTTGTAAGTTTTGAACCATGTTTATTGTAGCGCGATATTTATTTTATCAAGTTGTAATGTAAAAATTAGCAAAGGATTGGAAGGTTGAGTGGCGCCTCGAGGTCGGCAGGGATAGGAGGCTGTAATCCTATGGGATGCTGTCAGGTCACGTATAGAAATGACCTGCGCTATTCTCAGAAATACCAAACATCAACGAAACAAACAATAAAATTAGCACGTGGTGGCCTCGGCCAATGGGGATTCGTGGATAGATAAATCGAATGAAAAAGATCGATTTATAGAGGTGGATGACACAGCGGTGAGGCTGTGCAGATTCATTCGGTTCTAGACACTAAGAGAAGACGCTTGGAACTGATGACTTGTGCTGGACTTTGCAGATGCTGAAGAAGAAAAAGCTGTAAAGAGGTACGCTGTCAGGCTTGCCAATACAGGTCGTTTAGGGGGGATCGCCCACGGTATTTAACCTGTTTTAAAGAGATGAGATTGCTTCACCGAACCTTAATTTCCTTGTATATATTTCCCTCAGTAATGTATTCCCTGTTTAATGCCTTCCTTCCTTCCTCCTTGGCTATACAGCCCATTGAGGGCCTGGGCCTACCGAGTCGACAGCGGACTGTCATCTTGCATGACACATCCTGTTTAGTTCCCCTATGTAAATAAATTTCCTAAGGTTTTTAATCACCTTGTAATTAATTAACCCCCCTCCAACATTATGTACTTAAAAATTCTAACATAGTGCCCATATTTAATTTCTTGTATTATTATGTTTGTAGTATGCCTGAGGAAATCTCAAAATGGAGACGAAACGTCGTATTTAATTAAATAGTAATACATGTTGACTTATTGGTCATCTCTTTATTTATTGTAAATATGAAAAAGTGTTATTTTTGTTAAAAGAAATGACATTTGACGAATGAATGCTGCAAACTAATACAGGAGAGTGCTGCAGAAGAAGAGAAGGAAAAGACTAAAGTGATGGTTGCAAAGGATAAAGAAGACATTATTAATTTTTGTAAGGACAGTAATATTTTTTATTTCATTTAAATGTATTGTATTCTGTGTTCTCTATTGTTAAAATTTAAAAATGAAATGTAAAGAAGATAAATAATTAGTTAGTGGTAACGAGCAGAAAAATTATGTAAATTCATAATAGTAAATAATGTGTATTATAATATGTAAATAGTTGTCACTGTGGTCGCTAATAACCAGGCAGTAGATGCGACCGTTATAAATAAATTTTTTTAAGAAAAACATCACGGCTCATCGTGTCTTTCGAGCAACTGATTGTCAGCGACAAAACAAGAAACGTACGTGGTACATCGAGTCCGGGGCATCGTGTCATATGACAAATGATCATGAATTCTTTACTAACTCGAACACAACAAATCAAAAGGTATACATAACCCAATTAAAGTAGAGGGCATTGCAAGCGGTACTTTGATGGTAAAAACGCCTACTTGAACTAATCGTATCGACGTTACCGAAGTTACTCTTGATTCAAGTTGTTACTTTTGATAAATGTGCAGTGACCAAAACTGACGGGAAGTTCACGTGGTAAACTCTATACAGTTGATGAAGCAGTGGACTGTGCATATCTTGTCAATCATGCGGTCATCGAGAAGCAAACGATGTTATGCCATCGTCGATTTGGACATCGCGATCTGGCAGCAATAAAAAGACTCGAAGATATGCTTCTCGGGTTTCCAAGGTACAAAAGCTGCTATCGTCGATTGTCAAGCATAAAGATGTAAAATACCATTTATGACATGATCTACGAGAACAGGATGTCACTGTCGTCAAATACGAGAAGGGGTGTTACATCTTACGGACGCTTTTCTATGTAAACTTTCTCTATTCAAAGTAACTCCACTTTCTTCTACGCATGCTTGTGTGTAGTTGCCAATTTAAGATCGATGCTTTACAAGAAATTGTGCTATTAGAGTTTTCTTCTGTATATATTCACAATGACTGTAATCCACTAGTGGAAATAAATGTTGTATTACCTAAAATACGCCATTATTATTTAGTTAGTTGAGTGAGCCCTTTTTTTTTCACCGTGGTTATAAATTACAAAAAATATCGTCCATATACCGGATGAAACTACTCGACTTCAGTGGAACAATTACCAGAGAAATCGTGTCGAATTAAATCATGTACAAATTACCAATAGTGGTTGAAAGTGCCGAGCCTATCAACCTTATCAATATGGTTGCACATTTCTGTTACCTGTGTCGGGAAATGTTTGCTTAGCAGTTTCAGTACATCCTTTATTGGTTCCGCAGAGATTTCGCGAAAGGGCGGAGGCAGGCTAGCGGTCAGGGGTGCCACCCTACTTTACCCTCCTGCTCCAATGAACCTTTCCTTTCACCCAGCACTTTTTAAAGAATCGTACAAAATTTTGTAGCTTAACTACATCAATGAAGCTTATATTTTATATATATGACTTTCAACCGCTACAAGAAAAACTTTATCCCACTCTTCTGCGCTGCCCAATGGTTAGTAGAAGTCCACTAATTAATTAATTTAAAAAACGTAAGACACACAGATGATTCAAACTTTGCTGATAGGTTTGGAAGGGTTTGCAATGTCTTTTGCTAATTTTTCAGACCATTCACAGCAACAGGTTGAAATCCATGAGTTGTCAAAGTCGAGATATATGAAAGAAAGACAAGACATAGCATTAAATTATGCGTAAAACGAGACCTTTTACAATAACGTAGGTCAATCCAAATGGGTACAGTGAAGCTTCAAACTCAGGGCTCTACTGTTTTGACGACGACTAGCAATTTGGAGTCTCAACCTGCTTTAAGACTAGGAGCAAGAGAGACGTGAAGGAAAGGAGAATTTATTCTCTCATTTCTTGCTCATCGCACGGTCCGTAACCGGATCCGAGAGGGATTAGGTGTTTCTTGACGTGGTCGCTATAAGCACGGCCATTATGAGCACGAGTTTGATTGATTTATAAAGATTGGTTCCAAACAAAATAATATGAAATAACAATTACATGAAACAAACGAATGTGATTTCTACACATTCTGTCCTGCACGTTCAGGAAAGCAAGCCTGAAAGTAACATGTCTGCCAACAATGAGCCTAAATGAATGTACCATTAGATCAGTGGTTCCCAAACTTATTTGAACTATCGACCACTTTGCAGAAAAAGTGCCCCGTGAAAATCTACATTCGTTAGGTGAACCTACGGCCTAAAATATAGTAAAGAATGATGAGGTAAATAACACACTTTGAAGCTTGAAATTTTAAAAATATTTTTTAAAACAACTGAATGTACAAGGAAGAATAATATGAAAATAAAAAATATGAATTACATTAAAAATAATTATAATGAGAAAGATGAACCTGGTCCATCAATGTATCAACCTTCCGTTTTATTTTCGTCACAGGAATTAGCTACTGACCGCACTGAATACATTTTCCACTTTATACGATGAAAGAAATGCAATAAAAAAATTTCACATCTTTCCAAATGCATCCGAGGATATTATTGCCCCCGCCCCCACCAACGCGGATCATTGTAGCGCCTCCTCCCCAAAGAGTGAAATCACTCACTTAGGGAATGTAGGCATTCGTTAGATTTTCTCTGTTACTTCCTAACAAAACTTTCTGAGAATAATACATAAGATGAATCATGCAACGTATAATGATTCACCACAGTAAAATGTAATATTAACTCTAGTTTCCTGGCGGCATTAGTCAGCAATGTTTAGTAAAATTACTATCATCTAATAAACAAAAGTAAAGGAATTCTTTCTTACTTGTAGTATTCAGTTGAATACAATAGAAAACCTTCATCAGGTAGGTCGGGCATTGTATTACGCCATTATATCATGTCTAATATTTGATTATTGTTATTGTATACAGATTGCAAAACGGAAATAAATAAATTTTCTAAATTTACACTCTTATTAATTTCGCGGAATTTGAGAGACAAGTCATATTTTACCCTATTTGCAGATAGCATTTCAGTTCCTTGAGAAATTCAAAGAAAGATTTTTTTGAGAGGATGCGTCTTAATTGAACAGTGTATGTTGAAGATTTTTTTGGGGGTTTAACAGGCTACATGAGGGTGATCCTGAAACAGGCAACTACCCTATAATAGCATAGGAAGGGAATTGAAAAGGGAGAATGGCGAAGCTAGAGCAAGATGGCGAAGGGTTGACTAGAGACCCTGGGCTATGGTTTAAGGATCCTACCCGGTGTTTCACCTAAAGAGATGCACGGTAAACCCTAGAAAACCTGCATCAATTTTAATAAAATTTTACATTGAAAACAAAATTTTTGAGAAATTTATCTCCATATTTTATCTTAAAGACCCCTTGCTCATTCTTTACAATCATTTTGTGCTCGGAGAAATTTCAAATTAATTAAATTGATTCAGCACCTTTTTCAACTTAATTTTAAAATAATCTTTCCTATTGATTTAGACTTAAAATATTTATTAGCTACACTGAAATCAGCTAAGATTGAATAGAATTTCAAATTAACTCATAATTTACAAAAACTTACACATGTTTGCCTGGTGGCCCCCCATTGTTAAATAACATCATGTTATGAATTATAAATGATTTAAATTTACGCGCCCACAGGAACGAAACTATCAGCTTTCCAGGATTGAGAACTTGGCATCTCAGTTCAATATTCACGTGTAATCATGTGTTTCTGTTGTCAGCCTTTTATCATTTTTGCCTAATTTTCCAAATTGTTTATCTGTATCCCTTCTGTGCCATTCATTATAAATCCAAATATAATAGGTCAGAATAATAGGCTAATTCAGTCGCCCTGTGACCTTTTCCTAACTCGTGTGGTGTTTTCCCACACAAAAATATCTGTATCACAACAGCTTTAGTCAAAATGGAGTGTGATTCCCATCTACTCGGGGATAATCACAAAATCTCCTTCCATCTTATCGCGTGGCCTTACAACTGCCACCCACTTTGCCTTTCAACTAAAACAATTACGACCTTCAGCCTGGCCTAGATACCTCTAAAATAAAACTAAACGCTTTCATTGTATGGCACAGTTATTACAGTATAAACACATCATTCATCACCCCTTAGCGCTTCTTGACGAATAAAACATGATAAGAAGTTGCCTGACATATGACTTACTCAAAATAAATTCACCCATTACACATAATTCAAAATACCACAAACTTATATGGCTGAACTGCCCCCTAACACCATCCCTCAAACAAAACAATCCTTAATTTGGCTCCATGTTTCCTTCCTGTGACATTTTCAAAACCCCAAATGCTAAATTATCATTAGCTAAATTTCAATTCCTAAATAGGACTGCTACTTATCCAAACAAAAACTAACGAAACAGCTTGATAGCCCCCATACCATATTTAATTACCCAGCAATACAATTAATCTAAGTAAACAAACTCCTGATAGAACCGAATATATAAAAAACAAGATGACACCCTATTTCTGCACAATAGTTTCTCATTCCATGACTTCCCAACAAATAAGTCTTCAATTTCTACCCAGGAAACTATTCCTATCTCCCCATTAACTCAAATCCTGCCTCTTTATCATAATCATCGTTGAGTCACCACTTTGCTCATAAAATTCCTTCAAGACTCCCCCCATATTCTTTCTCTATCAGCTCTGACAATTCACAATCTTTAAAATCCAAGGTACCAGCTGGTCTATTTCAGTGACACATTCTCATCTAACATTTTTATTTAAACGACGATTTTACTATACTTCTGTGATCCCCTTTCTATTTGGGCTAATCACCAACTAAACTTATCTCGTGGACTTATTTCTGCCACCCCCAACACCATTATTCAATACGACGACTTCCCATACTATTCCATACTTATAATTCGACGATTCCTTCACTTCACTATACGACGATTTCAACTTATCATTATAATACGACGACTGATTCCTATAATCCTTTATATTCTTCAATAACTCTATGAGGTCTCACTGCTATTTTCCACCAAATTCGAGTACCATAAATCAAAACACCTTCCAAAATCACAGCTGACATTTCCCAATTTTACTTCAAACCACGTTCCTTTCATAAGCTCACACTAATTCAACTCTAATTTCTTCCAAACAGACAGAATTCTCATTATTTCTCCCCACAATAAAATCCACTTCAATCATCTACTTTCCACACCCCAACAACCACACAAACTCACAAAATCAAAAAATACTCCTTGTGCAGAAACAAAATGACAGAACAAGGCAATACCAAAATAGCTGATTCCCAAAACTAACCTAAAATCATCACCAAAAATCTATTATAAAAAAATAAAAAAACACCCGTGACAAAATACAACTGAACTATCTAGAATTCCCCATCAAAATCACCTTATTAGAAGATAGCATAGAGGATGGATGTAAGAAATAAAGCATCAGAAATGGAAGAAAATGCTTTATAGCTGGAGTCTCCATAATCGCTAATTATGAAATCATTAAAGGTTAATGATTCTCCTAGAGTTTCTCTACTCTAATCACCATATCAGAATATAGTGAACCCAAAAGATAGAACTGAAGATAGATGTAAGAGATAAAGCATCGGAAATTGAAGAAAATGCTTTATAGCTGGAGTCTCCATAATCGCTAAATATGAAATCATTAATGAGTAATGATTCTCCTAGAGTTTCTCTACTCTAATCAACCTAACCCATCACCTGATATAGCAATAGACCCCTGCCATCATCACAATTTTCACGTACCCCATATATTCCAGTGCTATTATTTTCCTCTAACCTCAACAACGGATGCCCATATTCTTTATACAGCCTAATATTCCATTGACATATAAACAGATTTTTCCCAAACCATTTAATTACCTCACCAATTGAATGAATCCTCCATCCTTTAATTGACCAGGTCGCTACATAATTTATGCTATTTATCATTGTTGCCATGTGTTTTCCATACTCCATAGTAAAATGATCCTGCTTTCTTCCTCTACACTGCTTTCCCAACATCCCCTCATACATTTCATCTGCATAAGGATCGAACCTATTCTGTTTAAATTTAATAAACTAATGTGACCCAAACTTTGTCTTTTCCTCCTATTCCCCCGTAGAGCTTCCCCTTTTAAACCTGCTAAGTTCAGAATTTTCTTCTTCAAATTGTAACTATACAACTTTCCTGTCTCTAACACTTCAGCTATCTCTATTTCCAGCTGTTTCCTAACATTTCCCTGCATATCATTATTTCTCAGATACCTCGTTCTGAATAATTTCTTCCTCTACCACTGCCCCTATTTCCTCAATATTTTTACTTACTTCCCCTTTAAATTCTACACTAAACTTCTCAGTCATTTCCCCCACATTTCCCTTCCATTCTGCCATACTCTTATCCATTTTTTTATCAACCTATTATTTTCTAACTTCATCTCATCCATTTTCTTATTATTTTCTTGTATTTCAGCCAAACTTTTATCGACCTTTTCAATCATATCATCCAACTTATCACCAAAATATTTCATCAGAATCTCAATATCCAGCCTATTACTGTCTCTTCTTTGCTTATCACTCTTTTCAACTATCGCATTCATATTATCCCTATTGCTGACTTCTACATTTTCTATCACTGATTCTAGCCTTTTTATCACTTTCATCAAACATTTCGTTTAACCCGATCTCTTCCTCGGATTCCAAATTCTCAACCTGTGCACACTGAAATTCTAGTTCCTGCGAGTTTTCCATATTAATCACACGTTTTTTACTTCTAAGAAACATATATAAAAAAATATCACAAAATATAACCCCTTCGGGGTTTCATCCGCTTTCAGCCGACTAGACATTGTTGTTGGCCGAACTGCGCATCATGAAGCCACAATATCACAAAAATCCGCTTTTTTATCACAATATATATATATATATATATATATATATATATATATATATGAAGACGAGAAAGGAAAGTGTTGAAATAGGAAACAAGTTAATACTTTGTAACTGTATAACTGGAGATAAATTGGACGGCGCAAAAGTCCGCTTGTAAGGGGGAAGGGGGCGGAGTTCACTTTAACTCGAATATTTATGAGGGCAAATTTTTAGTGTAAAAAATATTCTGAAAATATGACCGCAAGGAAACATATTCTGTTCATATCAAGATATGTGGTACGATAAAACCCCATCTTTAAACGTTAAAGGATGATAAGTACAAAGTGTGGTAAAAAGACCTTGTATATCCCATTACTAAGAATATAATGAATATTTTCAAAAATGCTTCCTGAGTTCATCCGCTGACGACAGTTCGCAAGTTTCCCTGCTTTTACCAAACACTTCAAGCAACTTGACTTGCTTGAATTTTTTTTAGCTCTAACTTCCGTAATTCAATAATTTAATTCAAATCCTTCGAAAATAAACTTAAAATTTTAAAGGGAGTGTTTGAAAATAAAATATTTCGAGCCGGCCGCTACAGCGAGTGTAATGGAATCCATACTTAGGTACGAAAATGTAGTAAAGCCGTTGTTTGAACAACTCAGATAATGATTCAACCAATTCAGAATACTATTAAAATAACTAAGTATCCGGATGCAGTTTTTTACAGATGAAACTTGCAGATTTTAAAGATAGAACTTGGTCTCCGTGTTTGTCTACTTAAGAAAGTTAAAAATCTGTAACGAAATCGTTTTAATTCTGAAGGAAATTGCAACTAGGGACAATAAAATTTGAGGGCTTGCAACACTTGACCTAATTTAATTTAGGGACATGAAAATGTAGCGCTGGCTTTGCGAACAATTCTTCCATCAATGTATTTATGTGAGACTTCGTCCTCAACATTAAATAATATTAGAATGAAGAAGGAAACCTGGTAACTTTGAAATGCACCAAGTTTGAACCTGAAGGCAAAGAGTTACCAGAAAAACTTCAGACCCAAAAAGGATACTAATTTTTAGTTTTCCTACAATTTTAATATGATTGTTTTTGCATTTATTTTCTCTAAATGTTTATTGTTTTTCTAGTTTTGTATATTTCATTAATTTTTTGGATGACTTTTAAATGTAAAATGGTGTTTAGGCGGCGACGACGATTGACTTGACTCCAATCAACTCGTTGCTGTGAGTGTACGCACAATAATAGACTCGGCGGCGAGGAGCGTATGCCCGCAGCTTAGCCAAGTCGGAAGAGAAAATTTATAAGGGATTAGGTTGGGGTTCACGTTCGAAGGTAAATAATTTGTCATGAGAAGTATGCTGTGGGAAAAATAGGTATAACAACGAACAATAGTACCCTGAAAAAATCTATAATTATACTTTCCAAAATTACACTTCGACACATCAATCTTTGTGGTAACTTATTAATGAGAAATAAAAAATGGGAAAATGTTTTCTTTAAACTCTTTCTTAGAACAAAAAGAAATCAATCAAATAATAGTTCATACAATTAATCTACGGGTACTTTGGTCTTGGATGCCCGGCGAACCACGGGGACACGTGGTCGACGGCTGACCTGTCTTGGTGACGGCAACGGAATGCGCCCTGGCGGCTTGATACGGCAACCAGAGTGGTTACGACGATGACGTCAGGCGGCGAGGGCTAACTTGTAGGCGGATGTCCGTTCGCCTCCTCTGCCAAATGTCCAGTGTCTCAGTTCCGATCGTGCTGCTCTGCCCCAAATGACATATATAAAACAACATAGACTGGACAAGGCGCCGCCATATTTGAAGCAAATTGAAGGCTCAGGCGCCATTCTTTGGAGGGTAAGGATGGCGTGTCCTGTCGTCTGCTGGCATTGAATTGAGGTGGACTAACGAATACGTGCAGGAAGCGTATCTCGTAAATCAAGATTTAAAAACTATATATACATATGTATTAAAGTTACAAATGAGCGGAAACCAGCTAGAAAGTGTTTCATTACATATAATATATATAACACCACTTAAAAATGGTAAATTATTTCTGTAATGTCACACAAGGAAAGTGCCGAAATTAAAGTTAACACGGATAGGGCTCATTAACATCATCTCAATGCTAAATACAACATGTAAATATTGACAGTTAACTTTATAATAGTTAATTTATCATTTTTGTTTTAAATCAGTCATTTCTGATATTAATGCCGAATTATTAGATGAGATATGAAGCATCAGTCTATAATAAAGATTACTCCCAATATCTAAAATTTTAATTTTTTTACAATCATACAATTGTACGTTGTACAAGTAACATCTAAATGCATCTAGATTGACATTAAATATAGTTGAAAGTTGATAGGGATCAAGGTTAAACGAAATAAAACACATTCATTATATAGATGAATAGAAAATTTTATTTCGCCAATTGCAAAATAACGGAAGTATTTAAAAACCAGCACAATAATTTGAAGCAGAGTTTGGGAATGTAAGGATATGATTGGGGAGGTCACAGCCTTTGGTTATAGGGACCCTCAGCTGCTGTTTATTGACCAACTTGGCATTTACCTAAGGTGCAGGAGAACCCTAAAAAAACCTGCACCAAGAAGGACGGAAAGATGTGATGGTTTGGAATGAAGATACTGTTCGAACCTGAGGAAACTAAGAAATTGATTAGACAATAATATTGAACAAGACCATCTGGTTCTCCATATCTGAAACAAAATCAGTTGATTAAATTATTGATGTTTTGACTATTTTGAAATCTGTTTACCTTATTGCCCTTTAAACAGTATTAACTTAGTAAACATTTGCCTAACCAGTCTTCCTCTTTCAGCCATAGCTTTAGATTTGCATAAATGATGCAACCTGCAATTAAAGTAATGTTTTAATAACATTTTTTATTAAAACTGAATAATGGGATTCCTCTCCAAATTCAGTTGAAACCATAAGGTGTTCAAACTCTGAAAATAAAATCTGACTATGTCCCAACATTCTGAAAACCTCTACATACAATCTTAATAGAAAACTTTTATTCCCTAAAAGAATTTCATTATTTCTCAACACTCTTTCTGCCAGCACTGGGAATTTCTTCCACCCACTTTAACACCCAATTTTTCCATAACAGACCTATTACTAGCAGCACCATCACACACTACAGCAACTATGTTAACCCCAGTTTCCTCTAGCTTACATAGATACTGCTCCAATATATTTAGTTTAGTATTTGCTGATATCCCATTCAGCAAACAATACCCAACAGGAATTTTCCAACTCCTGTTGAGAGCAGTAACCATGAAAACTAATGCCTCTCTTGCAACCTGACTGTCATCATTATTCTCACATCCTTGCCCCAAATCAACATAACCCCAAACCCTAGTACCATCCCATACTAAATCTTTTTTTATAGCCATCTCATCAAACATAAGTGTAGCAAGAATAGGACCAGAACTATTCTGTACCTCATTTGCTAATTTCTTAAAACTTTCCTCAGTAAAGCCAGGGCTGCCATTTACAGAAGTTGCCCATCTACGAAGTGTTCGTGGATGAGGCAATTTCACAAACTTTCTTAAGTAATCGTACGCCTGAGCAGAATAAAAATTAAGAGTAAGTGCAAACTGTTTAATATCTGCAGGATATTCTGAAACAGAGCCCTTGGCATTTAATGAAACAAGTTTTTTTAAAATTTCACTATTTCTATCACAACCCAGCAACTCAGTTGCAGAGTCCTGAAGTTTCTTATACAAACCTGCTATCAATTTTTCATATGTTACAACTTGTTTACGCTTCCTTGACATACCTTGTTTTACATGTTTAACTTGCTTCCTCAATTTCTCATTTCTTTCTTGTAATGAATCACAAATCTGCTTTAGTTTTTTTGGGCTAGGCAAACAATACGAGTGGTCCTTATACACACTGTGGTTCCCTGTTTCAACTATATATATTTTAAAAAACTATTATTGAGCCACAGTTTGGATTAAAAATATTTTGATTACTAATAAAAGTGACTATCTCTATTACAAAAAATGATACACTGTTTTACCTCCTTGATTTGATGACGGGTTAACCTCAAGCGAAACTGATTCTTGGATGATTGGCCGTTTTGTTCGAACTTTATTGGATTTGATTTTTGGTTTTTGTAAATGGTCCGGGAATGAAAATATTGTTGGAATGGCTTTAGGCAGAAGTAGCCTTCTCCCTCCTGACACATACATAAATCTGTCCTCAAAATGAACAGAGCATAGGTAACTAAAACGAGAAGGGTACCACTTGTCACGTTTCATATTGATTACCCATCGTTTTGTAAGCTGCTTGTTTTTCAAAGGGAATCTGAAAATATTTGGACTAACTTAATTACAGTATGGAGAACTACTGTCATAAAAAGAGAGCTGGCTTGCATTCCAGAGCACCACGAAGATTAGAAATTTGGTAAATATCGAAGTTACAAACACGTGCTGTCAAAAGTGAAAATATGATGATATTTACTTAAAATACGATATTCCAGGTGTTTTTGAACTGCGATTAGTACAATTGTACGCTGAACACACATGTGGCATGATTTCGGATGAAAAACAATATATTTTAATCACAAAAATACACGATTATTCAACCTCAGTCATATGAACACAGTACATAAGTCAACGTTCTTGACCCTCGAGATTGTCATTGTCCCTGTTGCTAGTTGCTGCCACCCAGGGCGCTGTAACAGCCTCGTAGCCTCTCTATGATGTTTATATATCTCTTTGCTCTGCCCCAACTGGATCTCCACAATCAATCGCTTAGCATTTTCTAAGAGCGATGGTCATTGGTCCCTTAGGGCGCGTGTTCTGATTCCTCCAATGGGAATCTTCCACCGGTCCCGTGCTTCCAAACTATTCCAGAACCGGAAGTCAACGTGTTCTGAACACGAAAATTTGCCCTCACGTGTCATGTTCTTTTAAGGCGCATTCAGGTTGTAGTAAACCACATATAGTGGATATTAGATATTAAGTAGTCGTTAAGATATTGGTTATTAAGTAATTATTAAAATAGATAGATTCTTGATTTTAGTATTAGGCCGACCGCATGGGATATATGGTGTTTGTTCCATTTGCGCGGGGAGGGAGGGGGGGACGTGGGAACATCTGTCTGAAAATTTTGTGGGGTAGGCCCAAGCACAAAGAGGTGTTAACTTTTGCTTATACCTGACCGTCCGTGCGGGTGCATACATTATTTCAAAATGGCGAGGATTGCCCAAATTCGGGGGCAATTGTGGGCGCGTTCTCCTCAAAATTATAAGTGGTCATTCGTCGCCCAGATGGAACGAGAACCAAAGGTGATGACGGAAAAGTTTGGGAGCTGAACAGTTGCTGTGGATATCGCGAGAGAAGAAGATAGTTGGGGTGGAGAACGCGAGAGAAGAAAAGAGTTGTGGAGACCAGCAGAAGGACGGTCGAGCCGAGTCCGGCCTGAGGAGTTTGTCCGGAGAACGGGAGAAAAGGACCGTCGGAGAGTTTAAGTGGAGTGAGAGCTGAGAGGGAAGTTGGACAGGAAGTCCAGTGGCGAGGCCGTCAGCAAACAGACAACCAGCTGCCGAGTCCAGCGACCAGAGGCCTGCAGCGACGAAGCGGCAAAGTGGTCCTGGTTTCGTCTTCCTACACCACAGTTGAACATCCGAGCCGGAGCAGCCATCAGCCATAGTAAGGGACCAATTAAACCAACCAGAAATGTTTTCACGTTGATGCGGTAATTTCGTTTTCTTTTTGTTTGTTTTTTCTCTAAATTATGGATACGTAAATTATTTCTTTTCCTTGTATAATTTCAAAGGGGTTAATGTTAACGGCGCGGTATGCTTTATCTATTTAATTGGTGTAATTTTCCTAAACCACCACGGTCAACCTGTAAATCATGCGGCTGGTCGGAGCAAATAAAATAATACGAAGGTGCTCTCGCACATGTTGAAATACGGCCGAGTGGAGTTAACCAGGGATAGTTCCGAGGCACTTCTCCACCCGACCTGCTCGCGAGTTGCGGATTATGTTGCTCAGATTGCGTACGGTTCCCACACCCGAGATTTTCAAATAGATAAAAATAGAGCTATGTGTAATAATAAATTAATTTAGTGTTGTGAATATTTTTTTTTGTATTTACGTCAATATGTTAAAATGGTCCAGAGTCAAATATCATTAAAAGTAAACCTTAGAGTAAACGTGGTGTTAAAGTTAATGTTCAATTTATTGCTTAAAGTCTTTTATCCCCAACACAAGGGTCACGCGCTGTTCGCGGTAGCAGAGTTCTACGCACACTTTCTCACAAATCAAATAATACAAAATATAATAACATACCAACTTAATATCATAATCAAACTAATAAACCTATCTAAACCTTGTAATGTTACAATATAAATATATATATATATATATATAATAAAAAATATATGTATATTTAAAATTGGTTTTAGCATATAAGATATTTTAGTGATTTACATTCACATTGTGCAAGAGTCATCAGTTTTACTTTTTTTTGGTTAACAGGCTAAATGGGGGTGATCCTGAACGGCCGACTCCCGTTTAATAGCATAGGAACGGAATTGAAAATGGGGGATGCGCAAGGTAGAGCAAGGTACTTGGAAGTAATAAAATAAGAAGTAATAGTAAAAATAGATTAGTCCGTTTTACTAATTTATTTTTTATTATTATTTCTTATTTTGTTATTGCCGTGGAGAGACTGAAGGAAAGAATTCTTAATTTCCTTGTTTCCTCATCCTTCTTAAGAAGGTTGGGAGCTAAAACCATCCTACTTTCATTCCATCCTTCCTGCCTTTCCACTTTTATACATTTTGTTTTCTGGAAACAACTCCGGTTTTCCGGTTGCGACCCACGTTTCTGGATTTCCATGAAGCGTTGGTCGAGTAGTTAAAGGTTCAAAATTATACTCTAATTATTGATGACTTTATTATTATTGCCACTGTTAGCAAATGCTAATTTTATTTCTGACATTATAGGTTTCACATAATTTGTATTAGCAGAGTTATGTATTTGTGCATAATTGTTTATTATTATTCATTGCTTTAAAATACTGTATTTAAGAGTCTATGTTTTTAGAGTCCTATATTTTGTCAGCTGATATCTGATTGTCAAATTTTCTAGAGCCGCGGTGAGTGGTGAGTTTCTTATTATTTCACATAGTCTTTCTTTTCTTAGGTTTCTCTTATTGTCATGTCTACCTCGTAATTGGTGCATTCCAGTACGGCGTGTTCCTGTGTTCCTATCTCTTCACAGGCACATAGATTATCTGGTCTTCTATTTATTCTTACCATATATTGTCCGTATGGACTGTTGGTAGTTAGATTTCAGGAAATACTGGAAAGGACCAGCTCCTGACCTCGTGTATGCCGTGACGCTTTACGAGGCGAATGCGCGTAAATTGGCGTACAGAGACCAGAAGGGCTCCTCGCCGAAGGTGCTCACGCAGATGTTGAAATCCGGCCGAGTGGAGTTAGCCAGGGATTGCACCGAGGCACTTCTCCACCCGACCTGCTCGCGAGTTGCGGATTATGCTTCAGATTGCGTACGGTTCCCCCACCCATTTGACCTGTTGGAAATGCATCTCGCCGCAAACGGCGAGTGGGACGCTGTCTTAACCCAGGCTAGGTCCCGCTCTACACACCAGACACGGACTTGATAGCACCGCCATCGTCGGGTTTTTGAGAGCATGCCACTGCCCGACAGAGTCCAACCCAATTGTGAGCAGGGTTGCCGCCCAGTAGAGCGACAGCTGGGCTAAAGCTCACCCCTGTCTACTTGTATTTTTCGCTGAAGGTTCAGGTCAGCTCCGTGTCGTGCTTTGAGCCAACCCGAGGGCCTCTTTCCCTAACAAGGGCGCCTGTGAAAACCCCGGTGGGGGCGAGTACCTCCCTGCAGCTGTCCGGGGACAACCTTTACGGTAGCGCTGGCACTTCTAGTCAAGTGTGGCCTTTTCCCCCATAAAGGCTTCCCGCACAGGAGAGTACCACTATGGTTCAAATATCAAAACTATTTATATATGTAATACGGCAACATAATTAAGTTTGTGTTTTATAAAATTCTGACACACCACTTCACGGCTCCCGCTCCAAGGATTACGACTGGATAAAACCGAGTCCCGACTAGCGAGCACTGCATTCTAGTGTCACCAAACACGCCCCAGCAGAGCCTGAGCCTGAGCCTGAGCCTGAGCCGAGCACGAGCCGAACGAAACAACGCCTACCATCTTGAAGACACAGCGTATACTAAGCATATAACTTATACATTTATGTTGAAATACAGTACAATAAAACACATTAATTATACATTAAGGAAATTCATTTTTATAATAATTTGTTTCTTAACAATTATAAAGACAATTTTATTGTTAAGTTATAATGAAGTTAATGTAAACATCTACAGTGTAATCTCCCTATAACTGCAAAAGTTATTTGTCATGCGCTACCCAGTGATTCTTTTATCATGAAGGAATATGTCGCATCTTTTTTAAGAAATTCTGGCACAATATTTGTGTCATTTATATTAACCATTGTCAACCACATGATTAGAAAATGTACATGATATTGAATGATTACAAGACTAATTTCTGAAATCAGAATTTTAATAATCAGGGACAGATTTGACTGATAAATAGTGCAACAAGCTTTCATCTCGCCTTGTTGTTGTTGTGGTATTCAGTCCTAAGACATGCTAACCTATTTTGCGCAAGCCTTTTCATTTCCTCTTAACTAGCACATCTCAAATCCTTCCTAATCTCCTTAGGGTATTCCATCCTTTCGCCTCCCTTTTCTGTCCTAAACTTTCGTCAAAATATCCCTTCCCAATCTAACACCATTTGTTATTCCACTGTTTTCCAAACAACATTCTATTACCTTGGTTTTCCCTCTATTAATCCTCATATTGAACTCCCTCTCCAGGACTCGTTTCCAAGTTTTCTTCTGATTCTCTTAATACTACAATGGCGTCGGCAAAGCGTAAGGTTTTTATTTCTTCTCCTTGCAGTTTGATTCCTTTTCCATACTCCATTTTAACATTCTTCATCGCCTGTTCTATATATATAAGTTAAACAACATGGGCGACAGACTGCATCCTTGACTTACACCTTTCTTGATTACGGTTTTCTTTTCGTGATGTTCTATTCTAATTACTGCTACCTGTCCCCTGTAGAGGCTATGTATAAGCCTCCTTTCTCCATATTTTATTCCAGTGCTCTTTAAAATCCTTAATAGTGTGTTCCAGTTCTTATCATCAAATGCTTTTTGTAAATCTATAAATGCCATAAACGTAGGCCGGTTTTTTCATATCCTGTCTTCTAAATTTCCTTCTATTTTTCTGCTTTTTATTCTTTATCGAGAATTGGCTTCCCATCCGCTCTCCTGATGTTCTTGCTAAAATTTTTCTTCTCGCTGAATGTTTTTTTGATTTTCCTATAAACTGCGTCTATTTTCCCTTTCACCATGAAATCTTCAACCGTTTTGCATTTCTATTGTAGTCAATCCTCTTTGGCTGATTTTCACTTCCTATGTATCTCATTCTTCAAGCGTTTGTACTGCTCTTCACCATTGCATCTCTCGCGTTTTTATATTTACGCCTTTCATCAATTATTTTTATTATTTCTTGTGTTATCAATGGTGTCTGAGCTATTCTTCCTATTTTTTCTTCTGCTGCTCTAGTCATTTCTTCCTTCACGAGTGTACATTCCTCGTCTATATTGTTTCTTTCTCCTTTCTCTATTAATCTACTCTTGATAACTTCTTTGAAACTCTGAAGCACCCCTGTTGTTTCAGTTTTTATATTTCCCATATTTTTGTTCTAATTCCTTTCTTCAGTTTCTGCATTTTCAGCGTGCATTTCATAACCCAGCAGATTATGGTCAGAGTTTATATCTGCTCCTGGGTAAGTCTTGCAGTTTAGCACCTGATTTCTATTCCTTTGTCTACCCATTATATGAACCCGGCTTCTTCCATGTGTATAGCCTTCTTACATTATTATAATGTTTATTATGTTTCAAGTCCCAATTTAACAGGGCTGTATAGACTCGTTGCTTGCTAGTCTGGACCAAAGAGTATCTTTAATAGCTAGAGAGGCTGGCAATAGCGTGATACGAGGCTGACGTGGAGTCACCACGTTAAGGACATCAGGACACCCCTATAATCCCTTCGTCTATAGGAGCGGAAGGAGAAGTAGCTGCGGGATTCGAATGATGAATGAATGATTGAATGAATGTGCGAATGTAATTTATTTCCTGCCATTGGGTAGCCGTAATGGCAATTGTATGCATGTTATGTTCAAATATGTAAACAAAAAGTGACATTTTAGTAATGACATGGTATTTAGTGTGTCATAGGTATCAACGCGGAGTAGATTCCAGGAGGAAGGAACTCCGACACCTGAAGAGGAGGCTGGACCTCCAGGCAGATGTCACTGCTGCTGCAATAGCATGACACTCCTCTAGGTGCAACTCCCTCCAAAACAGCGCTTTTGCAGTCCGCTAAAATCCTTCTTAAATTAGCAAAAGACAAATTAAAGTGGATTATTTATTTACAGCATATATTAGTGTTTTTAAATACATAGGGTACAAATATTGAATAAATAGAAGTATTAAAAATATTGATCATGTTTCGAAATCAGTATTGCGAGTTGGATGAGAAATTATATCAACATATTTCTCAATTAAATGTAAAAAATATATCATTTTCTATATCACTGCCCTTGCAAACCTAGCCTTATTATAATAAATAAATTATGTTGAGTGGCGAGAGTTAGAATGTACCAAAGTTCTCGATTGTGATATACCACAACAATAACTAAATTATTATTAGTATGTAATTATTTTCTGATCATTGTCCATTTTCTTTCACTTCAAATTCACTCTGCTACATACGACTATCCTGCAGGTGGAATTGCCGACCTTTTAATTCTAACTATAAACACATAATATATATAAGAAATCATTATATTGTAATTATATATATATATATATATGAGGTTTTTCAGATGTCCATTTAAGGCTTCGTATTAATTTAATCAAAATAGAAAACAGACCCCTTAGTCAACTATTACTAAATATCTTTTGATAAGCCAGGTACGCAATATTACGACGTCAAGTTTATTAGTGAAACTAATAATTGATAATTTTTTTTGCCCAAACTTGACATCGTAATATTGCATATCCGATTCTTTTCTCTCCTTTTTTCTTTTTCTTAGCTGTAATGGCCACTTTTGTATTTTACCATGCTCTTTGAGTTCCAGCTCACTACTCCAATGTATTTTTACTTAATGTACAAACATAAATGTACGCGGAATTTTAAGAAAAGTGGCTGTGTTTTAAAATCAATATTGGGATATCGGGAAACGAAGCTGTATCTAAATATTTCTGGAATAGAATTTAATAATTAATTATTTAACAATTTGTCTCGCGAATGTTGGAGGAGAATACACATTGTCGTTATCTTGTATCTGAAAGTAAAATAGTCCCCACAACTTATGCCATATAGTTAATATGGAAGACTGTTTTGGTGTTATTACTTGGTTTTTTGTTCTTAAATACGTAAAATACTAAATATCGACAGGAGAAATCATAAATTATTAATCTTGCTGCATAAACGACGCTTAAAAGAACTGCGCATTGATACCACGGAACGCCGCGACATTTGTTTGATCGCTACGTGAGACGGTTGAAAACGGCCTGTGCAACTAATACGACGGAATGTTTTGTTGTGACAATTCTCTCGATGAAAAAGGTTGGATACGACCAAGGTTGATGGAACGATTCCGTTTTCCATTAATAAGGTACGTTTCGAAGCTCTTTAACGCAACAGTTTTTTTAGTGTTTCTTGTGCACGAGTTTTACTGTAGCCCAACATTTGCATCAACATCGTAAACGTACACAGGGCTATTGAACGTAATCTTCTTCGAATATTTTAATACAAGCCTAACTACTGTACGTTAATAGTGTAATGCGACCATTCAATTGTGAGTTAAAATGGGAAAAAAGTACCTCGAAATCGTAGCTTGAACAAAACATTTAAATTATGCGCCTTTTACTGCGTCTAATTGTTGGAGGCGCGCTCTATTTGAAAGCGATTTTTTTCTGCTATCAAAGATTTATGAAACTTATGTAAATATTTCTGCATATTTTCTCAAATAGTTGTTAGTTTTACTATTGAACGTTGGAAATGTTGGAGTATTTGCTTAGGTTAAGTTGAGAGAAGTCGCCTAGTGTTTGGAATTTGTTTTCTTGAGTGTCGAATTGAGGTTATGAAAGCGAAACCTTGTTCTTTTCAACAGATTCGTATTCTTATTATTTAAATGTCACTTGAATCCTTTTTACTTCAACAAAAGAACACTGAGATACGGTCGCGTTTAGTGCTTACCCTTGAGGATTTTTTTTTAGCTTAATGATTGAACGCACTTTATTTGAAAGTTTTTGTAAGGTGTTATATTTTGTCAGATTTGTAATTCAACCTATTTTCATATTTATTTGATACTATTAAAACCTTTATATTTATTTCCATTTATAACCCAAAGAAAACAGCCTACTATTTAATCAAAAGATCAATAATTTATTACTTCCTCATCAATTCAGAAGTTATCAAAACTGTATGTTCATTATAGTCTGTAGATTACTCCAATTACGGGTTAGTCATACAATCTTGTCATGTCATGTTGTCATGAAATTGTATCCCACCAAAATGATATCAAAGGTCATTAGCGACTTTACAATTGCCAAGTCAGGGAAAATGAAAACACACACTACACAAACACCTCGGCCCTTGCCACAGAGGTATGTGATGGGACGCTTGCCACATATTCTTATTTTTCATATTTTCTTCAAATTAAGACCATTGCAAGACTTGAGGAAATTACTATTTTTGAGTAACATTTGTTCTATGAAAGAGTTTGCTTTTATTCAAGATTTGAAAGTGACAACTAACTTGAATTGCAAGCCCTGCCATTTGAGACAAAACATTGCCACAGAAAGTTGCTTAAACATTTCAATAAAATTACTTCTGAACATTATGCAACCCTTTACAAGTTGGAGACATGTTTGCAAGAAGAGGCTTTGGATTGATTTTATGCTATGTTATTTAATAAAGACATTCAATTTAGTTGTTGTTAAGTGTATACATAAAACCGTAAAACAGTTATTGATAAATTTAAGCAATGTGAAAATTTAGTGATTATTAGGACCACTTGTTTCAAAAATCTTAATGTTTATCAACATTTACTTTCTGACAGTGATATGCAACTAGTTGTTATTCTGGCTGTACTGAATGAATGACTTTTTTCATACTAGATGAACTGATGGCAAGTTTTAAGCACTCTATACAGGAGGAAATGGGGTTAAATGTTCACCTATTTTCAAGACTTTTGGTCTGGCGTTAAAAAATAATATTTTATTCTTATAATTTAAAATAATGGCACCTCTTTTATTCATGTAATAGGTTGATGTTTGCCGACCTCCTGCCTCACAACCCAGGGGTCCCGGGTTCGAATCCTGGCATGGGATTGGATGTTTGTGTTGTCATGGTCACGATGACTGGGATTAAGGCTGATGGGGAATTGATACACTGACCACGTATCACCCCAAATTCGGAATGTGTCACGCCTCGGTAGGCCTAGGCCCTCAAGAGGGCTGTTGAGCCATTGGAAGAAGAAGAAGGTTAATATTTGTCTTATGTAAATATCAGCATGACAACTTCTACCCAAAACAATATGTTCAAGTAACACATTGCATGGTCTCCAAATTCTTTCCAATGTCCTGTATTTCTGAAAATTTGCTGAAATTAATGGACAAAATTAAAGGTTATGTTTTAACAATAATCATATCTGGTTACAAATTAGCAAGTGTTATGTAGATATAGTATTTTATTTATTTATTCTGATCTAGCAAGTAGATTGATGTACATATGGTAATCTAAGACAGTTTAAGAAGGTTTTACTGTGGCAGTAGTGAGGCATACGGCTCCCTTTGTATTTAAGACTTTTCAGCGGCACATCCTCAGTTCATATTAATGCTGTGAATTTATATTTTAACTTTCTTTATGAATAGAATATCTAAAACATTTATACATTTCTTCTGTACTGATAGAAACCTTGTCAAGTTCATGATAGAATTGAAATATATGAGCATATAGAAGAAACATTATTTTATAAGCTAAGTGGCTGTTTAATGTATTTTAATTGTCTTTTTTTAACCAATATAACATTTTTATAAAATAAACTTTAAAACATAGTGTTATATGGAATTTCTGAACTATTAGTATTTGCTTTAAACATTTGTGATATCAACTTCCCTTGGCATAATTTCCTATACATTTTTAAGTCAACATGTGATGTTAAACTTTGTTAATTTATTTAAATTCCAACTGTTTTGCTATGCTATTAAAGCAGAAATTGTATTTTTTTATTCTGCTGGAATGGTGGTACAAGTCCATTGTTCCCAGCACTGGACACGTGCATTCGTCCTTCATTGCCACACTGTCGTCAATGCAGAAGAGACATGGGGTTATGTTAGCTCAGTTTACTTACCACCAAAAGACACTGTTGTAAGGCCAGAATGTATCCCCTGAGAATGAGAATATCTAGTGTTTTTATAAAAAAAAAGTCCAATGTAATTATTAAAAACCTCAAAGAGGAGATTGTTCTACAGACTCCCCCAAACTCTTACAATTTGCTACCAATAGCAGGTAATTTATTCACCTCCTCAGTTGAAGTTTTCATAAACTGAAGCCTAGTTATCACCTCCCCTTATTTGATGTTTATTGAATCTTCAATAACTAAATATGGTTTGGTCAATTTTCCCAAATTCAAAATTATGTATTTTGCAGTTCATTTCTTTAATTTCATTCATGTAAATATTTGGTACAAATATTGAGTGTTCTCTGATAGTTGCTCTTGGTTTTATCTTGATGTCCAAATGTTATACCTTTATTAATTTTCTAATTCACCTGAATTTTAAATTTAAAAAAATGTAACCAATTTTTACAGGGATAAATTTAATTAACAGTTAGTTAATATAATGTTTCGTTCTTATTTGTGTACTTTATGAGGTAATTTTTTAAATGGATAAAAGTATTATGCGAGTGAATAGTTTTGCATCTTTGACTGTGTCCAGTCTCAAAGATGCAAAATTATCATCATGTGTCAGCTATTCATATAGGAAGTTCTCATATGTAGACAAAATGTTGTAGAGATATTAAGTAAATGTTAACATTGTTTGTTGACACAAGTCTCGAAAAAAATCCTTTCTTTGCAGGATTCCTTACTGGTGTTTTAATTGCATTTTCATTCTGTTCCAGGATTATAAGTATGGTCGTGCACACTGGGAATAAGATATGCTGACCACATATCACTCCAGATTCGGAATATGTCACGTAAGGTGACAGTCCACAGTAGATCGAGACCCTCAATGGGCTGTGGGGCCATTAAGAAAAAGAAGGTTTTCATACGTTAGCTCTAACTTTTCTGTTTCATTAAAGACTTGAACATTTAATGTTTGATTTTACAACTTTTCAAAATAATGATAAGCTAATTTGGTTTTTCAAATAATAACATATTTAACCTGAAATCTTAAGTTTGCAACAACTGGTCTGCCATTAATCCATGTGGGACTTTTTTTAATGGGCCTAAATTCTGTAAATATTGCCATGTTTAAGAATTTGTTCTTCAAACTTGGCAAAATCTTGGTCCAGATCTGTAGTAGTATCTCCTATTGTGTAATGAATTTCAATTCAATAGTTGGTCCGGTCAACATTTTCTACTCTGTTGTTCCAAAATTATTATTATTGTTTTTGACGAATTTCTTGTTTGGATAATCAGTTTTTAACTTACAGAGTACAAGTATATTTATTGTCTCAATAAAATTAAAGGTACATTAAATTATAGAATTCAAAATAATGTTTTAAGTGAACGAGTAAGAGTTGCAATGCTATCCTCTGAATGTTTCTTATACCTGTCCGATGAATTATTATCCTCGTCCTCAATATCAGTTTTTGACTATTTTGTATCGCTAGGTATTTTCTTAGGCATACAATTTTTGCGTCATATCGAGGATACAGTATAAATAAATTTATTAGAAATAAATTAAAGTGCATAATATACAAGGAAATACGAAATCGTGTTATTAAAGAGGAGATGTCCAATAAATAAACACATCTAATATGGGAAATACTAAACTTTAAATGTATTTAAATGAAGTAAATCTAGAATATAGGTATGCAGATGCATAAACAGGTATATTACTTGTTAAAGACAGAAGAACTGCTTCAATAGAAGCCCAGCAAAAACCCATGAAAATAATTGAGTCGATTGGACCCGGGAATCGAACCTGGCAACTCCCCACTTACCTGGTGGATCCTCCAACCACTGAATTGAAATTATTGCATCATTAATAAATTTACATAATAACCCAATAATATTTTTCCATTTCTATCTTCTAAATTTAGTATTTATGGCCTTTGACTCATAATTTATATATATATATATATATATATATATATATATAGTGATAAAAAACGCAGATTTTGTGGTATTGGGGCGTTATGAGGCGCAGTTCGGCCAACAACAATGTCTAGATGGCTGGAAGCGGGTGAAACCCCGAAGTGGAGCCCCGCGGGAGACTCCCGCCGAGCGTGTGTAAAATATGAGGGCGGGGAACCCCGAAATTTTGTGAAATGAACTGGCGGGGAACCCCGGAATTTTGTAAGGGACCTGAGGCGGGGAGCCCCGGAGTTTTATGAAATAGACCTATGGCGGGGAATTCCCGTCGGAGAATTTAAAAGGGGAGCCGATGGGTGGCTCGTGATCAGAAGTCAGATGAGTTGAGGAGAGGACGGACGTGAGCTGAAGTCAGATGAGTTGAGGAGAGGACGGACGAGATCAGAAGTCAGATGAGTTGAGGAGAGGACGGACGAGAGCAGATGCTGTGAGAGGTGGGCAGAGACGCCAGATGTGGTGAGACGTGAGCAGACGTGGTCAGAGGTTTGCACACGTTAGATGTTTCGAGGAAGCAGATGAGTTGCGTGTCTGGTTCCTAATACCTTCATCGATAAAAATCCTGGAAGACGCCAGAGAGACGCGGAAACATTCGTGAGGTGGATGTTTGTAGGCCCAGTAATTGGGGGTAAGTTATTAAAAAAGCTGTGAAACTTGCTCATCGCTCTGGTTAAATAATATTTAATAATTTTTTTTCTATTTACAGTAACTGCATACTCCATCTCTCGAGAGACCCGAAATCCCCTGAGATTACGCCCATGTAATCACTTTAAATTAATAAATGAAAAATTTTAAAATTTATTATAATTTGTTCCATTGATGTTTTATGCCATAAAAAGTATATTAATATATATATATATATAATAAAATAATTAAATAGTGTTCCGGTGTGATATATATACATATTATTTAATTCTCCACAATGTTAATAGAGGTTAACGTATTTCCGATATCCAAAGAGATTGAAATATACTCTTAAAATCTTAGAAGTCAAAATTACTCCCAGTACAATACCACAGTTTAATATTCTCGGTACGTTAATTCAGTAAAGCATGCTTCCAACACTTTACAAGAACACTGTAACTTGCGCCTAGATCGTAACCACGTGAATATGGTAAGAAAACTTTTCATTTTTATTTTTTCTCTGTTTTTCGTGTGCCTGTTTATTTCTTGCTGATTTTGCAGGAAGAAAATTTATGTTTATGTTATTTTTTTTGTTTAGTAATCTGTGTATTTGTGTGTGGGGCAACCGAACCAACCACGTCTCGCAGAATCCAATTATGCTTATTTTTGTAGGAAGAAAATTTTTTATATGTATACGCTCTTTTGTTTATTGCGCAATATATATGTATTCTGTGTACGAAAATTTTAACCACGTGTTGGCCGCCATCAATTTAGAGATTTCGCTTGTTTTTGTTTTCTTTGGGGATATAAAGTTAACCACTTGTACGTACTAATTTAGTTATGTTATATGCATAACATTGTTCAAAAATGGGGTATAATAATCGAGACCGTACAGAGGTAGTGTGCGAGGAAACTGGGCGCAGCTTATAAAGGGATTAATCGAAATTGATAACATTCCTGTGGAGTTGTTTAGATCATCGGGCGAAAAAGCAATATCATGGCTGTTCAGGATATTTTGTGAAATGTACGAAACAGGAAGAATCCCAGGAGATTTTACTAAAAACATAATAACACCCATACCGAAGATAGATGCGAACAGCTCAATACAATTAGTTTCGTGTCTCATCCTTTCAAAATATTAACAAAAATAGTCTATTCGAGGATGGAACATCAAAGGTCAGTTAGGTTTTAGCAAGAATGTAGGGAAAAGAGAATCTATATTAACTTAGCGGCTAATTTTAGAAGACAGGATAAGAAAAAAGCGGGGTATTATATTGGACCTGTCAACTAGAACACGCTATTAAGGATTTTGAAGAAAACTAGAATAAAATATCGAGAAAGGAGGCTAATATATAACGTCTACAGAAGACAGGCAGCAGTAATTAGATTAGAAGACGAATAAAAGAAAGCAGAAATCAAGAAAGGACAAGGAAAAGACAAGGATGCAGTCGGTCCCCCATGCTGCTTAACTTATATATAGAACAGGCGATGAAGAAAGTTAAAACGGAATATGGAAAAGGAATCATACTGCAAGGAGAAGAAATAAAAACCCTACGCTTTTCCGATGATATTGTAGTATTAGGGGAGTCAGAAGAAGCCTTGGAAACCATAATAAATGGCATGAACGTAGTCCTGGAGAAAGAGTTCAATATGAGAATTAATAGAGGGAAAACCAAGGTAATGGACTGTAGTATGGGAAACTGCGGAATAACAAAGGCTGTTAGATTGGGAAGGGCTATTTTGACGGAAATTAAGGAATTCTGCTACTTGGGAAGCGTAATAACTAGAGTAGGATAGGACAGGCAAGGAAGGCTTTCGCGAAAAAGAGGGATTTACTCACAGGTAATGCCGGTGTGAACATTATGAAATCGTTGCTAAAAATGTTGGTCTGGAACGTGGTGTTATATGGGTGCGAAATGGGGCGATAGGAATTGCGGAAAAGAAAATAATAGAAGCCTTGAAATGTGATGCTATAGGCGAATGCTGAAAATCAGATGGGTGGATAGAATGACAAACGAGGAATTTCTAAACAGAATAGGGGAAAAACGAACAATATGGAGGACGTTGACCAAGAGAAGGGATAGATTAATTGAGCACGATTTAAGACATGAGGGTCTTGTAAAATTAGCATTAGAGGGAAGCATGGGGGTAAGAACAGAAGAGGGAGGCAAAGGATGGAATACGTTAAGCAGATTAAGTATTGCGTGGGTTGTGCTAGTTATGGGAAATGAAAAGTCTTGCGCAAGGTAGGTTTTAATCAGACCTGTCTTAGCACTGAATACCACCACCACAACAACAAGAGAGATAAAATTAACATTGCTTACTCCACGTTAATAAGTGATTTTTCCTTGGAGAGACGTAAATATTAAGAATATAAATATTTTATAACCGTTCTCTTGTAAATGTTTTTCAATTATGAACGTTTTGTACTAGTGGGAAGAGTTATATTCAGAAATAACGCTCCTGATGATTCCAGTGTTCTAATATAAAATTCAAGAATGTAGGTTTTCCCGGTGGATAGACTGAACAAGAAGTTCTCGGGATTTCACCCGGGTTATGTCAATCATTGGATACGACGTTTCAGTTACCTGAAGACGATGGCGGAGATAGCCTTCGAAACGTCGTATCCAATGATTGACATAACCCGGGTGAAATCCCGAGAACTTCTTGTTCATAAAATTCAATTTAGAAGAACACTATCCTGCTATCCTGAGCATTTCTGCATCCTTTAATAATATTTCACTTTCACAGGAACTGAGACGCAGTATCACCGTTAACCACCCAAATACCACTCAGCAATCTATAATCTTAAATTTTGGTTGTGTGTGGTGAGGAAAATACTTCTGAAAAGAAGTACATTTCACTAAATAGAATGATTTGTAAACGGAGAATATACTATTATTATTTATTAGTGTCAGATAAAAGGTTTATAATGAGTATTTGTAATGACAAAATCAAGATTAAAAACGAAGTGTGTTTACTATGAAGGAATGTATGGTTAGATTTCTTGATTTGTTTTCTGTTGGACCTTAAAAAAGTAATTATAAAGAAGCGTTTGCAAGAAAAACATGAAAACTTGAAAGGAATAGTAACAAACCTGGCACATACTTTGAACCATCTGGAAGAAATTAATGAAGACCAACAAAAGGCTCGAACAATATAAAAGCTCTGTCAAGGAGAAAACGGACAATACACATAATGCTAAAATGCAGAGGAACAATGTTCCTCAGCCAAGCAAAGTAATAAAAAGTCTTCAACTAAAAATAAGAAAGTTGAGAACACAGCTAATGTTGAACAAAAGACCCTGATCTAACTTTTGTGAAAATGTTAGACATCTTCTAAAGATTCATATCCATTCTTTTATAGGCTATAATTTTATTAAAAATGAGTCAAATAATGCCGTACAACTTCCCTCGGACAACATTTTGGGGGTCGGAGTGGGGGCTGGTCGTATTTTGATTAGAGATGAAGTTAGTTTTGTTGAGTGATGTAATATAAGTTTAGGTGACGTAGGTGCGAGCACGTGGTGTAGGCAGAGCGCATGCGCGAGCAGAGGCGCGGGTAGCTCAGTGTTGTTGAAGCAGCCGACCAAGATGGAGGTTGACTCGGATCTGGAGCAGCTCATGTCCCACCTGGGTGAGTCCAAGTCTCGCCTCCTGCTATCGTTTCCTTTCGCGTATTATCGCGGACACGTGGACGCAGATCCCGCCTTTCCGTAAAAATAGACGCGACCTTCGAACGGGCCGACTCGACGTTGTCCGTCTCGCCTCGCCTCGTACTTCTCTGCCGTACCATATTGTATCTCGGACTCTCCTTTCCTGATTTCTCCTTCGCCTTCGTATGTGCCCTGAACTCTGCCTCTGCAGTTCGCAATTTTTTACGACCTGGGCTGTGAGATGCAAATCGCCACGTGCTCCAAATTCCGCTCATTTTAATCGTGGTGAGGGATTTGACGACTGCTGCGTGTAAATGTTTCCCTTCACGAATCGTTACTACGGACGGAAGTGCAGGCGATAGTAACCTCAAATATGTACATTTTCCACGCAGCGTTTTTAACGTTGATCCTTCGGAATCTGTTAGCGTTCGGTTGTACTGACTTTTTTCTCCGGTACTGTGCCCGTTGCTGGACTAGAAATATTATTCTAATTTTCACAGGCTATCCTGAAATAATTCCCAGGCTATATATCAATTCTGCCCTCCAATGTAGAAAAGCACCAAGTAAAAATTTTCGACTTTTGAAAATATTTCAGAGATAAATGTATAATTAATTTATAAAGACAAATTCATATTTCTCGGTACGGATAAAAGCATCTTCAAAGAAATTAGGAGTTTATGTAAATGTGGAAGCATATTTTTAGACTTACTGCCTTTCTCCTTTGAACGGCAGAATTGTACTAGAAATATTCCCTTGCAATTTTACATATTGAACGTGTCAATACAATAATTAATATTTTGCCGCAACCCTTGTATCGAATCATGGAGTTCCAGTAAACCGATTTCCTTCTAAATTCTACGTATCCCGATGGGAGTCCCCGCAATTAACGGATTCTCTTTATTAACCCGAGAGTTCTCTTCGTATCACAGATGAAATTGCAATGTATAATTTGTGATTCGGAAATGATAAAATCATGGATAAAATTTATGATACCCCTTCCATAAATTTCTACCCTAAATCGCCGGTGGAGACAAAATTTAAATCATTTTTTAAAAAAAAGAATAAAGGAAAGGCTTGTGATTGTCGTATAACTGTAATGACGTGCGAAGACGAATTATATTTAATGTTTTTAAAAACGCAGATTGGTTGTTGGTCAGAATGAACGGGCTAAATCAACAATGGCCGATGAGATTTCAACTTCCTGACGGTACATCTATGGCTATTTTTGACCTGTTTTCTATGTTCAATAACAGGTCGTTTTTAACAATGTTTTTCTTTTGTTGATACATTTTTTTACATATGTATGATTACAATAAATAAATATATGTACTTAAAATTGGGCCTAGCATAGAATATATTTTAGTGATTTATATTCATATTGTGAAAGATCCATCTGTTTTACCGACTTTTTTATTATTTCTTATTTTATTATTTTCGTGGAGAGACTGAAGGAAATCCTTCTTAATTTCCTTGTGTCCTCATCCTCCTTACGGAGTTTGGAAGCCAAAACTGTCCTACATACTTTCCACTTTTATACAGTTTGTTTGTGGAAGCAACTCCGGTTCTCCGGTTACGACCCACGTTTCCCGGTCTCCATAAGCGTTGGTCTAGTAGTTGTAGCTTTAAAATTATACTGAATTTCATACTCTTATTATTTATGACTTTATTATTATTATTGCCACCGTTAGCAAATGTTAATTCATTTCTGATAATATGGGTTTTGCATAATTTGTATTAGCAGAGTTATGTAATTTAATATAACGTATCAATTAATCTTACTATTGCTATAATTTATATTCTGTTTCATGTTATGATGTCTATATTTTGGTCTTTAATACTCATTCGGTTCCAGGATTATCATTGGCTATATCCTGATCTTTAATCCAACTTCATAGCTTCTTCGGCTGACTTTTCTGTTCGATTAAAATTATTGAAACAAATAAAAAGACGGCAAAAAATTCGGCTTATAAATTTATCACTATTTATTCAAAATTGACGTTTCGTCTCAATTTTGAGATTTCGCCAGGCGTACAACATTCATAATACTACAAGAAATTAAATATGGGTTCAATATTACAATTTTTTAATTTATATATAAAAAACATGGTTCAAAACGTACAAATTTAGCAATTCATCATATTTACTCGTGGACTCCTTCAGCCGAAAAGATTACAGTACATGTGAAGAAATTAGTGTCTTGCATGGACCATCTCCAGCCCCTGACGGTTCACGAGTGCTTTCGGCTGTTATATTTTAACAACGGAGAATAAATAGTGATAAACTTACAAGCTAAGTTATTGACAGTCTTTTTATTTATTGTAAAATTTAAAGTCGGAAATCTATGTTGACATTATTCAACTTTCGGCCAATTAACATATAATTTCCGTTCTTCAATGAAGCCCTAAAATTTAGGCGCGTAAGAACTATAAATTATAGGTGAGCCTTTATTCACGTCGAGAGAATGGATTGAGAAATCTCGCACCCAGTAGCAAAGGAAAACTCTTTCTTTTACCAGTCTGGTAGAGATTTTTCCATCCTGATCATTTAGTTCAATTTCATAGCCACTTGATCCGAACTTTGCAGATAGTATTTAATTTGTTATTGTAGCCAGGGCCGGATTTTCCTATAGGAGGCCTAGGGCCTCAAGATCGAGAGGGGCCTACATTCAAATTGTTAGCAAAATTAAATTCTTTTATGAACTTATAGAAGAATTCTGTGTGAAAAAGTTTAGAAAGAAATTCTTCTAATCTACTATTTCGTTTTAAATGTATACTTGAATTGAGTAAATTCTTAAATAAACTAACTAATAACGTAAAATTTAATATAATATACAATTTGATATTTCATTTTTTGTGATCTAAATTTTGTGCGAATAAAGTTCCATTTTTGGTTTAGTTTAAGACTTAAAAGTCATAATAATTCATACTTAAACTTTAAATGCCAATTATTATGAAGTACATTTATCTGAATTGAATTAGTTTTAATCTTCAATGTATTGAATATATTTTATTTAATTTTATAGAAAATATGATAATTTTTATTGCGTATTTTATTTTCATAGCCAAAGATTTTCGTTATTTGAATTTTGTTTGTTTGTAAATGTGTGTTTCGTTTGATTAGTTATTATCACAAGTACTATATGTGGTGCTGAGAATAAATGTCTAAATAAGTGTTCTCGACTTTTTTTTTGCCTATTATCCGTGCCACACTATTTTATAAAGGTTAGTACCAATCACAACATGCTTCATTTAACATATTGATATATATCACAGTAATGATGTTTATCATCTCTTACGTAATTTACGAACTTACAAATGGGAGGTAAAAGGGCCTCATATGTGAAATAAGCTAGGACCTCTTTTCATCTAAATCCGGCCCTGATTGTTGCTATTTACTTTGGTGAATTTTAAGTCAAATTTTAGAGAATTGTAAACACATTTTAAGTATTGGATCCGGATAACAACATTGTGTTTGTGTTAATAACGTTCCGTTTTCGAATATAATTGCTACTTGACGTAGTTAATTAGCGTCAACGAAGAATACTGCTAGTATATGATAAAACTTGTGCGATTTTAGATGTTGTCATCCCATGGCATACCCTCGGCCGTACCATGCCATTCTCCTCCAAATCTACGATCAATATGATTCATTTCTTTCCTTACAAAACAATTCCACGGTAAATTAGACTTATACTTTTGCAATGGTTGTTGTCTTTAGGGATATCTTGAGAGTTAGGGCCAGAATCCCAACAGTCGCCCTTTCTGCTTAATACACTTGTGGCCAAGGAATTAACTGGCTCAAAGTTTTCGCGTTGTCATTTAGGGCCGTTGCCTCTGGCAATAATGATTGGTTTAGCCACCGTTGCACGATCGTTGACGTCGGGCTGGATTTTGGCAAAGAGTATCTTAAATAGCTAGAGAGGCGGCAGCGTGACTGTCATCCCCACTCCATAACAGATCATGTAAAACAGCACTTTTTGAGTCCGCTAAAGTCCTTCTAAAAGCAGCAAAATACAAATTAAAGTAAACTATTTTACACCAAATCTTATTATTTTCAAATATGTAACGTACAAATATTAATGCAAATGGGAATATTAAAAATATTGAGTATGTTTGGAAATTAGTATTGCGAGTTGGATGATAAGTTGTATCAGCATATTTCTCAATTAAATGTTAAAAATAAAATAATTTTCTATTCGCAAATGTTGTAGAAGAATGGATCTGAATTCGGAAAAAATAAATTTTATTTAATTTATGTAGGCCGACGTTTCGATGGGACATTAGCATCTTTCGTAAATGGCGCTTAAAGGGAATTAAAAGTTTGTAATTAGTTCACTGTTTATTCAGCTTCGTTTGTTAAATAAGGCCGTATTATTAACGGATGTTTCAAAAAGCAAAGTATTGCGTAAGGATAACAATGCACACTGAATTGTTGACGAGTGAGAGCCATTGCATAGTTAGGATCGCTCCAACACTAATTTGTCTTAGAAGGGAACTTGTTCAGAATTTGATTATCTTTTTACTGCACTATCTGGTTTCACTAAATCATAAATCGTTTCCGAAAATTCACCTTCATTCAAACGAGAAACGCACATATAGCCGTGTTATCACTATTAAATTAAAATTTATTATCCTTTTCGAATTATTCTCAATTTTCATAGTTAATTATCCGATTAAATTAAAAATATATCAATCAGACTTATATCTCAGTCAGGTCCTTTATTATTATTCATGCCCATTGAATAAGTCGCGCATACATAAATACATGGAACTGAATTTTTTTCACAAGTATATTATTTAGAAACACACACACACACAGTAGTATATATATATATATATATATATATATATGTGGTCAGCGTATTGACACTCCATCAATCTTAATCCCAATCTCCGTGACCATGACAACACAAACATCCAAGCCCATGCCAGGATTCGAACCCCGGACCTCTGGGTTGTGAGGCAACAACGCTGGACCACAGGAGGTCGGCCTATATATATATCTTCAATAGTACAATCCTCATCTGCAACTCTTTATTAAACAATCACTCATACACATACAATTATACAATAACAAGGTATTTACATATATGAAAATCAATATGAAGTGTTAAACAAAAGAAATAAAATTGGTAATGTGGGAATCCATTATGCTAATGTTTTAAATATTATTAAAAATAAGGATAAAATGTAAAGTAATTGTAAGTAAATCTATCGTAAGTAAGAGTCAAAGAAGTTAATGATGGAGTAGTTATTTAAATTGATACATAAAACTGATATTAGTTGTAAATATGATGTAGTAGTGTAGTATTTAAGTTATTTGATTTTGGAGTTTGGTACGAATGTTCAGTTTGCGACGTGTACTCTATGACTACAAAATTGTTGTGTGATATTGTATTATAATGAAGGGTGTTGAATATAACGATAATGTCGAGGTATGCTAACTATATGACGTTTAATTAATGTTACTGTATAATTGTATGTGTATTACTGATTGTTTAATAAATAGTTGCAGATGAGGATGTCGAAAGTCGAAAGCTACTGCAGGTAATTGTAATGTTGGACTTATTGGCTTATTAAAATCTATTTTAATGTTATTGAATTATTCACCTAAATCCGAAAGTTTGGATTGGTTTTTCAACATCTTGTTAATATTTTAGTTTTATTTGTTGAAGAGTATTCTGAATTTTCGATCAGTTTTCTTAATCGACCCATCGAGTGATAATGATCGCAACATGGCATACATGGAATTACGTTTTTAAATTTGAGCTGTTCGCTGTGCCGACGCCACATGCCACACACAGTCCTCCTTGGAACTCGTCCTGCTCTTTTCATCCGTTTCAAAGGGTTTTCTCTTCACTCGACGACTCACTTGCAAGCCACTTGACACACTGCTACACGAAATAAGTTGTTTAAACATTAGTGATTTGTGCTTTGTCTAGTATACTTTGTATTATTTATATACTGTAATTAATATTTGTTAAAAATCGTATTATTTTTCTGCACTAGAAGTTTATCAAATGAGTTTGATTTAGATTTTTTTACGAATGAAAATTACTGTTTTGATTGAAATTCCACAATTAAATAGGTAATATTTTCTGATATTGTTGTTCTCTAAGCTCAGCTGCATTAAGGGCTTGTCATTCGTCATATACCTGCCACGTCTGGCAAAATTATCTCATTCCCTGAAAGCCAGAGCGGCTCCCAATTGAAAACCATTATAGATTGAATTCGTTCATATTGAGCATCAGCTTATGCACGACGTCTTCAAAGCAAATGAACTGAACTGGGATTGCTCTGATTAACTTTCTGACTTCCCCACCATCAATGAGTTAACTAAACCTGGTTGGCTCGTCTACTTTCTCATTCCAGTCTAGTGTTTCCCTTGCTACATTGGGACATGATGATCCACGAAAAGCAAGGTTATGTTGGTGCGCAAGTTTGTTGACCACTAAACTCCTGAAGTTAAGTCCTCGTCCTCCTCCTTATCCTGCAACACAACATTATCATCTGCAAACCTTAGCCTCGGTATTCCTGCAGTAGCTGCTTTAATTCCTGTTCCAAATTTATCTTTCAATCTGTCTATTGCTTGAGTTTACTAACCTCGACGGCAAAATTTCAGGAATGGATTCCTCATAATAACAGGAGAAGAAAAGTGGATTACAACATTCATAATTTCGTAGTTAGGCGAATCTTTGAGAGTATTATTACACGGCTTGTTATCTGGCTAAAATGCAAGACTGTTGAAAATTTCTACACGAGGAAGGTGGGATAAACTTGATGTTCTGATCATGAATGTATTGTGGCAGATAGTACGCACTACAGCAGTCATTTTTGTTCGCGATTGAAACTCGATGTGAAGATGAGCGGTTTCCTTTATTCATTCAAAATGAGTCTTGACGCAAGCCGATGAGATACGGAACGTTCAGATAACAAGGCATGCACTAATATTCATACATGCTGGAATAATTTTGTATTTTCGGACCCTTACTGAAATGCACGTTACGTCTTCTCTGAATATGAGGAATCATTTCCTAAAAATTTGCCTTCGAGGTTGGTTACACACTATTAATCGTTTCAATATTTTCGAAACATAAAGCTTACTATGGGATAGTTCTCACATTACCCCGCTTTTCCTTAAATTATATTTACATTTGCTCTTTCATATTCATTTTATATATCATATTAGAAAGGTTTTTAATTTATTTTATTAATTCTCTTGATACCGCAATTACCGTTAATTTATTCCCCCCCCAAATCTTTTCCTTACTATAAGAATGAGGCCCTAAATCTTCAACATCAGTTTTCAATCTAAGTATAATTCCTTCTATTTATTTATCTCCTTCTCCGTCACTTCTCTTTAATAGTTTCTCATAGCGGTAGCTGTACATAGGATTTTAAAAAATGGTAAATGAATATCTCATTTAGATCCTATAATGCAAACTGTCTTAGCAGATCGTAAATATTTGTGCCCTTGCAGTAACAGCCCTCAACACAGGTTAGTGTTGACTAGTATTTTATCAGATGGGTTAGGTTTTTCTTGTGTGCATCTGACGCTGATGGGTGGGTTGACAGGCGATGAACTCATTATTGGAGGGTATATGAGGAAGTGGCATGATGGTAAGGTAGGTTAGGATGTGTCTGAATGTTCCGGGGGAAGTATGAGGTCGATTGGGAATTTTCTTTCTAGCCGACGGAAGCGTAGAGATGGAGGAGGGTTGTCATGGAATTGCTGGATCGTGGGATTTGGGTGGTTGAGGGCGCTTTTAATTAGAGAGGTTATGGATTTCGGGATTACAGAGGTTTTTTTGGGAAGTTTGATGTTATGGTGGGTGACCGAATTTCTAAGGTACCAGGGAGAGTTTGTAATGGTGCGTAGGATTATGTTTTGTTTGATGTTTTCGTTGAATGGATTTTGGCTGTTGTACCTATATGGACGAGGCATTAGGACTAGGTGGGTTGTATATGGAGTGATATAGGAGGCGTTTTGTGCTGATGGTAAAGGGGGCTATAGGGAATGAAGGGTTCTGAATTCATGGTTGATTTTGGAGAGGAGAAGATGAATATGAAGTTTCCACCAGAGTTTTGAATCAAACATGATTTCTGTTTTTGTAGGGATTAATACCTTGTTTAGATAGAGGTGGATTTGGGGACGACGGCTTTTGGTTTTGTGAATGGGACGGTGAATGATTTGGTGGGGTTGATGCTGATTCGCCATTGTTTGGGCCATTGTTCTAGGTTGTTGAGCGCTAGTTGAGTGAGATGAGAGAGGAGATGGCTATGTCGTCTGCTAGTGGGATGAAGATGTATAGGAAGGGAGTAATGACACATTTACCGCGATTGAGTGTGTTTTGGAGAGGTGGTTATTTATTTTGACAGAGAAGGTTCTGTTAGAAAGGTTTAGGAGTATTGGGTAGTGGGTGTCATTTAGGAAGTCTTTAATTTTTGTTAGTAGGGAAGGGTTGTGGATTTTATGAAAAGATTTTTCGATGTCAATAAAGGTGGTGCGTTGTTCAAAGGAGTTGTTTATGAGGTTGGAGAGACAGTACAGTGTTTTGTGGCGAAAGCAGTATTGTGTGTCTGGAATCAGGAAGGAGAGTTGCTTCATTACGTGGGGGAGTAGTAGTTTTTCGAACAATTTAGATAATGTAGGAACGAGACTGATTGGATGGCAATTTTCTAAATCCATTATATTCGTTTATTGTAGCCAGTATCAACCTTAATCCAGAATTTCACGTTTACTTAGTCTGATTCTCTCATAGTAGAATAGGGTCGGTGAATTTAAAGCGAGAAATAATGGTTGGTAGGAAACTCTTTGGTTAATGAAGATTTAGAGAAGTTGTAGGAGTAAAAGTGTGGAGAGAAGGATAGTGGGGAAGGAATGAGAGCAACGGCACTCGTGCACGTATCCTCATCTAAGCTGCGCAAGTCTCACCTCATTGTTGTTCATTCATGCAGGGACCTACTTCATTCTGTATAGCTGTCTCGGCTTTCGCATCAGAAACTTTCTTTTCTGTACAGACAAACTAGAGTTGGTGAGATGAAGAAATTCAACCAGCCACGTTTTCTGGACGACGGGAACTGCTAAGAATCTTAGCTAGGGTCTGTCAGGAACACCACTTTCACATCAAATCCTGTTTGTACGGTGTTGTATCAGCCCTGGGCGACTATCGTGCTTTTAGTTGGAGCACTAAGCATGGTGGGCAACTGCCTACGATATCAAAATTTTGAGTGCAGCAAAACCGTTGGGCTTAAGAGTGCAAAAGAAAATTTCAGTTGGCGATTCTTCCGATGATATCGCGCTTGATACCTGGCTGACGAAATAGGCCTAGTTTCTTCACTTTTAACAAAGAAAGAAGATCCACTTAACGTTCATTACTTCCCTCAGAATTTGAGCATTGCTTTAATAGATTTGCTAACACTTTTCAAAACTGCATCTACTGACAAACCTTTTCTAAAAACGGCCGAATCACTAACTTGGTTTTAGAGAATGTCACTCAACAATCCAACTTGCTCATCGGCTTGTTAACGAAATCTCAGAGTCTAGAGGAAAGGACGTTCTGCGATGCTGTATTTCTTGTCACCTCACAGGCATTCGACAAGGTTTGGCACAGAGGCTTGCTGTTCAAACTAAGAACACTCCATCCAGCAACTGTAATTTCCTTATTCTATCGTATCTCTCAAGCATATACTTTTCAGTAAAATTCAATACAGAACAATCCAAGTACGTCAGCAACCATATTCTACACAAGTTTCTCAGGATTCGTTTCATAAGAGAGGAAATACAACGAATATCTGACGACTATAAAAAAGATCACTGACAATAAAATTAAACTCGTCGTCGAGTATCTACAACTGGTCCAAAAACCCGACGACTGCAAAGAGTGTGGCCTAAAAATTACGAAAAGACCAAAAGTCAAATGCAGAACGGAAGAAAGATAAATGGATGTTTCTCCGTACACGTCAACTACTTTACTGCAAACTTGTTTAGTACTCTTTATAGATGTGTACTGTAAGTACAATTTCAATAATAAATGATTACTCAAGATACAAGTCTACTAAAACGTCGTCTGAATGGCTTAGCAATGTTGGCCATTAAATATAAAATAGTAATAAATTAGATATGAGAGAAGTTATTCGCAATTTTGGAGGAAATAAACTTCGAAATAGATTATTTTAACTTAGGTTTAGACTTTGTATATTATATCATTGTTTTAAATCTTCTTCATCTTCTTCCAATGGCTCAACAGCCGTCTTGAGGGCCTAGGCCTACCGAGGCGTGACAGTTCCGAATTGTTTTCCAGATATGTCTAAAAATTGTAGTCACTAATTTTAATTTGCAAGTTCATTGTCGTTAGCTCACTGCGAATATAAAGTTTTGATTTTCAACAAAACACTTTGTCGGGATTTAGTTTCCGGCAGCCTTAATCCCGGTAATGAAGTTCATCTGCTTGTGGTCAAATTTTATAAGATACACTACATGTCATCTAACCGATAGTATCGAAGAATCAAGCAGTATCTTTCCTCAGGAATGAAATGTTAGACTTGACATTATTCTGACATAGCTCTCATTTCTCCTCCAGTCGCGCAGGAGAGTAAGCTACATTTCCGCCTGGAGCACCTCATTGTGTTCCTCTACCAAAGAACGCTAGACACTATGGCCCCTTAGTTACAGAACTGAAGTTTAAGAGCTCAATCCGCCATAGTTTTACTCTATAATACAAACCGAGCTGAGAAAAGGGGACGGAAAATTTGCCTAGTGCTCCAACTAAAAACTCAATCCTGGACCATAGGTGATGCAAGGTTTTCTTTCCTCAGGCCATTGAATGAGAACTGCAGCACGAGTGCTGACAATTTTAGCAGTCTCTAAAACCGTTATCTGAAAAGTTTGACCCAGTCGACCAACCATAATCGCTGCTGCTGCTGATAAGACTCCTACTTTCGTTTCAACTACGAGTACATGCCGATTATTAATTTCTTTGTATTATGAATCCAGGTGAAAGTTTCTGGTTCCCTTGCTTGTTCTATCTTATATCTTCTATTCTTATATTTATTATCACTGATATTATACACACAGTCTGTGACTTCAGTTATTCCAGAAAACAAAGTGTAGACGGTCCCATAAAGAAAGGAAACGATTCACCTGCGGTGAAAGGGTGACAAAGAAACGCTGACATGTTTTATAGTTTACACGGCAAGGAAAAAAGTACGTTTCAGCTTTCCAAAGAGAAATCGCTGGTTTTGTACGAGTTGCAGATCGTTGTTCCATTCCCTTGTCAGGTTGAAGTATCTCAAGCAAAGGACACTTCTACTACTCTCTTAAAGATTTTCTATCACTTCATAAGTAACGTTTTGTTTTTCTAGGAAATTTCTGCATATTTATACTCATTTTTGATTTCTCGCATGTATCATTTGTAGCCTAAACCTCCCTCGCATTTAAGAATTTACATCTTCCTGAAACTTCATAGACACTCCTTCTCTGATTACTGTTACATAGTCTAGCTGCAATGTAGGCATATTCTGGGTATTTAATACTAAACCGGTTTTTTCCTTTCCTTTTTATTACTATAACTTATATCCGTGGATATTACAGTTTTTTCTACATTGTATGTAGTATTTATTCGTCGAATAAATGATTAACATGACTACATGATTTAATTGTCCAGTGATACAATTTTATAGCCAGAGAAATGACTGAGCTGTGAATATAATTTTGTAATTTCGGTTATTATCAATTGTTTAGCTTATTATTGGTTCTTATTTTTTAAAGTCGGAGAATGAGGTGTCTGCTTACTAGGGGAGTGAGTGTGGAAGGATGTACTCGATTGGTAGTTATCGTTTGAGTTTGCGGTTGTGTGGAGGAGGATTGCTGTGGAAAAGGGCTATGACCAGTGTCATTGGAGGATATGCATGGTTTTGTGGTGGAGATGAGTGTAATTTGGATGTCATTGTGAACTACCGTGTTTCGAAGATACCACGGGGAGTTGGAAATGATTCTAAGGATTCTGTTTTGCTTGGTTTGAATTTTATTTGAATTGGAGTTGGAAGTGGATCCCCAAATGGAGCATGCGTATGACCATATGGGGTGGTTTAGGGAGAGGTAAAGGAGTCTTTTGGTGGAGATGGAGATTGGTGCGTTTCTGTTAGGGAGTGGATAGAGTAGTTTTATTTTAGTGTTAGTTTTGGATTAAAGGTGGGTAAGACGAGGTTTCCAGGAAGGTTTGGAGTCTAGAATAAGTCCTAGGTAAGTTATGGAACTTTTTATTGGGATTTGGGAGCCAAAAAGATTGAGTGAATGAGTAAGGGGATTTTTGGTTTTGGAGGTGAATGAAACTATTACAGATTTGGAAGGGTTTATGCTGACGCTCCAGTTTTTTGGCCAGATTTCCAGGTTGTTTAGAGCTATTTGGACGGTGCGAACACCCGAGAGAGGATGGCAATGTCATTGGCAAAAAAATATTTAGTGGATGGATGACGGGGAATGTAGTGAGAGTAAATGTTAATCAGGAAGGGGGTAATACGCTACCTTGCGGGACGCCAGAGGACATGTGGAAGATTTGTTAATTTTGACCCAGTACGATCTGTTAGTAAGATAATTTGAAAGGATTCTGAAGAGTGTAGTTAAGTTCATTTTATATTTTGGATATGACGGATGGATGATGAAGGCTTTCGCTGTGTCAATAAATACACAAATGCAGGAATTTCTATTTTCGAAAGCATTATTGATAATGGTGATTAAATCGGTACAGTATTTTATGCCAGGGTAATCTCTTGGAAACGCGAGATTAAACCAGAACCGAGAACATGACATTTTTACGCCACATACCCTATCTAAGCTGACGGAATGATGATAATAGCAACTTAAGGGAAGTCTGAGAATCAGGACACTTAATTGTCCTGTACATTAAGAGGCGGAAAGATTTCGAATGATTGCCTCTGCCAGTTTTCTTCCTCCACCCTGGGTCTGACGTTGAGGTTGCACTTTCACTGTCATAATTGAACGTGACGGAATACATAAGCTCGGACATCAGTTTCCATGGTTTTCTCGTTATTTTTATATAAGCTCCCCCCCCTTACCCCGACCCCTATGCATACTCATCTCCCATGTTGAATGAGGTTGAAATTATTCACAAACATGGGGAGAAACACTATCAATATTATAGACCCCGCAAAATATTTATTCGACTTAAATATTGGTCGTTTATATAATTTAAAATTCCCGCCCCCTCCACCCGAGGCCCTAGAGGTGACTTACCCCTACAATGCTTGTTTCACAAGGAAAACTTGTACAGCAATTTTCTGAATTGTTTCTTACGTACAGATTTTCATGCAAAAAGCACACACACATATTATATTTAAGCTTCTTTTACACAAAGTAATTATTTTTATGTACTAGAAGAAGAAGTTGATCCATCTCTTAGCTCTTTTTACCGCCTAATGATTTGTAAATTTCGTGAACATTATTTTAAAGTAATAATACATTGTAAGTTGTTAATAAATATGCGAAAAAATAGTATTCACATTCTCCTCTTATGACGCATTCGGGGGATGCCAACGAAGAAAAAAGGTAACGGAGGAGTACAAGGAAGTCCGTGAGGGCTGAATTGCCTTTACTGGTTTTTCTCTCCCTTTGGCCAAATCAAATTTTTAAACAAAGTCTCCCACAAGCCGAGACAACGTTTTAAGGGATGTATGCTTTAGCTTCTCAGACTTGGGCATACGGTGGAGGCATGGAGTTGCGTTTGTTGCGTCCCCACAACAAATAGCCTCCTGTTACCGGAAGGGCATGAGAGTAGTATTAGGTGCCCTACCTACCTGATGCAGTTTTCTCTAGAGTTTTCCCTACATAATTTTTAGGCGAGTCTCCGGTTAGGATTCTTATACTAAAGCCCGGGGTTCTCTAGTCAACTCTTGGCTACCCCGCTCTACGTTCCTCATACCTCCTTGTCCATACCATTTGGTGCTATTATAGCGGACAGCCCTATTATGTAAAAAATAAACACTAACAGTGCATTTAAAAATTTTAGATAGAAGATTGAATCAATCGATCGTTATTCAATAAGAAATTCACGTAAATTATGTCAGCAGGGAAATGCTTGTCAATAAACTGCTTCGTGTCACCTACATCAGTATAAACACTCAGATTCAAATTTTATTAAGAGAAATTCCTTTGGGCGTAAAGTACATAGTTACGAAATATTATATATGTTTATCTGCATTGCTTTGAAGAGATTTGAATGATTCGTTATGTGAATCGTTTCCAGACGTTTTTAACTATTATTTGATGTTCCTGGAAACTGTTGAATTTCATCTTGTGGTCAAGCTGTGGGCAGTTCCTGAGATATTTAAAGGGTATGAATTCATACAAAGGGGTCGACGGACTCTAAATGGTTCCTTCTCTCAAGGATTATCTCCATCGACCAGAGTCGCCCGTCTTCTAAACGTTCATTGCAGGTTTCTTTCATTCTGACCCGTCTTCAAACATTTTTCCTTTATTTATTAAAAGTATTCAAACATTTTTCCTTTATTTATTAAAAGTATTCAAACATTTTTCCTTTATTTATTAAAAGTATTCAAACATTTTTCCTTTATTTATTAAAAAAGTATTCAAACATTTTCCCTTTATTTATTTAAAGTATTCAAACATTTTCCCTTTATTTATTTAAAGTATTCAAACATTTTCCTTTATTTATTTAAAGTATTCAAACATTTTCCTTTATTTATTAAAAGTATTCAAACAATTGATTCTTGCAATTTTTTAACGTCACTAGTTATAACTCGATAAATTTTACAACTGTTAGACTTTGAACCATGAACTATGCTGTGAATTTATTTCGATGATACATTTAAATATCCTAAAAGATTGTAAATTACAACTAAAATATTTAATTCAATTTTAATTTTTAAAGGTTTTATATGACACTATCTTTGTAATAATATTTACCGTACAAAGCATTGCTTCGATTCCCGGCTCCATTGGGACTTCATAATCAAAAACATTTATTATTTTTATATTATTGAGGAACTTGCCAATAGGCCTAAAAATGATAAAACTACAAAACATAATTACTGAAAAAATCAATATCACAATTTATAACCAACAACCTCTCCTTAATTTTTAAACTTAAAAAAATCAATAACTGATAAAATCAATAACTGATGAAATCCATAACTGATGAAATCCATAACTGATGAAATCCATAACTGATGAAATCCATAACTGATGAAATCCATAACTTATAAAATCCATAACTTATAAAATCCATAACTTATAAAATCCATAACTTATAAAATCCATAACTTATAAAATCCATAACTTATAAAATCCATAACTTATAAAATCCATAACTTATAAAATCCATAACTTATAAAATCCATAACTTATAAAATCCATAATAATATATGCACACCTACAATATATCAACTATTAGTTTATAATAATTTATAATAATTATTACAAAAGTATTGAATTAAATTGATAAGTTGATATACCGTGCCTGTTAAAACAGTGCGTTCCTATACCATTCATCCGATTGCTGTGAAAAATTTTGTGTTTAGCACTGATCAACCCAAAGAAGGTTTCTGTTAATATTTTGAAGATTTATGTTACGTCCTTCCCCATTTTCAGGCCAAAATTAGTCCTACCATAAATAAAAAGCATTTTAATGGATAGATTATGCCCTCACGTCTGTCAAACGAGATAATTAAATTACTGTTTAACGTGAAATAATACTTAAGTTTAACTATCATTTTACTTAACTAATTTTTAATAATTTAAGATGCAAAATATTTTAAGAGACTGTGGAATACAACTCTTGCGCCCAAGACGAATTTTATTGTAACCAAAAGTTAATTATCCGATGCGCCATTCACGAAAAACAATTAACAAGTATCATTACTTAATTAAAATGTTATCTTACTCTATATAATCTTTAATAATGAAGCCTTTTTATGTATTTGATAAATATTTTATTATTCAAATATTGAATTTATTATTTCTCGGTAAACCAACCGAAAAGATAGTTCAAGTTTCTTCCTGTAAGCATAATTAACTGTTTCAGTGTGTGTGTGCGCTGCATACAAATTTAAAGTCGCGGAACAATTTCGACCCAATTTTTTACATGAGTTACTTGTGACCGCAAGCAAGCAAGGACCGTGGGTGTTAGGCCCTAGCACCGCCCCTGGGGGCACGGGTGGGGGGTACGGAAATTTAAAACTTGCATAAAGAGGCAGATATTTGCATGCCAATAATTATTTTTCGCTGTTAGTGAGATTGATATTGTCTCTCTCAGCACTGTACATAGCTTCAAGATACCGAACTCTCTTTGATGAAACTTAGCCTTCATAATTTAATGGGCGCGAACAGGTAAATTTCTTGCTAATATATATATGTTAATTAAAAATTGCAAATATACTCTGATTCAAACAAAATTTTAAATGTTCCGTATTGTGAAAATATGTTCTAAAACATGTTAGGATTAAAATTGTAATAACTTTTTTAAAAAACTTTTATCGTACAGATTATCAGTTTGGACGATAACGATACAGTATATACAATAGTAAAAAGGTATATAATTAACATGATAACGTGAAGATAGGTTAATTCATTTAATTAACCTACTTTAGGAGAATTGGTTATGTTTATTTATTTTTGCGAGTACCTGAGGGGCATACGACTTAGGTGGGTGAGGATTGACAGGTAGAGAACTGATTTATGGAGGATTAATGAGGATGTGGTCTGCGGACATGATGGTAGAGTGGGTTAGGGTGTGCCTGAATGATCAGGGGGAAGGATGAGGTCAATCGGAAGTTTTCTTTTGAGGCGACGGGAGCGTGGAGGTGGAGGAGGATTGTTGTGAAATTGCTGGATCGTGGGGTTTGGGTGGTTGAGTGCGCTTTTGATTAGGTTTGTTATGGATTTGGAGATTACTGAGTTTACATTGGGAATTTTGATGTTTTTATGGATTACGGTATTTCTTAGGTACCAGGGAGAGTTTGTGATGGTGCGTAGTATTGTGTTTTGTTTGGTTTGAATTTTGGTTCAATGAGTTTTGGCTGTTGTTCCCCATATGGAGGAGGTATAGGACCAGGTGGGTTGTATAATGGAGAGGTATATGAGGCGTTTTGTGCTAGTGGAGACAGGGGATTTTCTGTTTAGGAGGGGATATAGAGTTCTGAATTTTTGGTTTATTTTGGAGAGGAGAAAATTAATGTGAGGTTTCCAGGATAGTTTTGAGTCAAACATGATTCCGAGGTAGGTGGTTTCCGTTTTTGTAGGGATTAATGAATTGTTTAGATAGAGATGAATTTGGGGAGGAGGGTTTTTTGTTAGGGTGAATGGGATGGTTATTGATTTGGTGGGGTTGATACTGATTCGCCATTGTTTGGACCATTGCTCTAGGTTATTGAGCGTTGATTGGAGTGGTTGGAAATCGGAGGTGAGGGAGGAGGTTTCATAGGAGATGGCTATGTCGTCTGCGATAAGATTGTGCTAGTGTTAGGATGTTGTGGGATATCATGGGAGAAGATGTTGTATAGGAAGGGGGCAATGACACTTCCTTGGGGGACGCCCGCCGCGATTGGGTGATGTTGTGAGAGGTGATTATTTATTTTGACAGAGAAGGTTCTGTTTGAAAGGTAGTTTTGGAGTATTTTGTAGTGGGTGTCATTAAGGATGTCTTTAATTTTAGATAGTAGGGAAGGATGGTGGATTTTATCAAACGCTTTTTCGATGTCGATAAAGGTGGAGATGAGGGATTTGCGATGTTCAAAGGAATTGTTTATGAGGTTGGAGAGGCGCTATATTTGATGGGGACAGGAGTGTTTTGGGCGAAAACCGTATTGAGTGTCAGGAATCAGAGAGGATAGTTGATTAATTAGTTGTGGTAGGAGTAGTTTTTCGAACAATTTGGATAATGTGGCAGGAAGACGTATTGGACGATAACTTTCAGGGTGTATTTTTGGTTTGTTTGGCTTTGGTATCATTATTATGGTTGCGTGTTTCCATTTGGTTGGAAAATAAGTGGTTCTGAGGATAGCGTTGAAGATATAGGTAATTAAGATTGTAATAAAACTTTAGTAGTAGCTGTTTGAGTTTTCTTGTTGTTGTGGTGGTATTCAATCCTAAGACTGGTCTGAAGCAACCCTCCATGCTAACTTACGTTTCATTTCCTCATAACTAGCACATTCCACATCCTCCCTAAACGGCTTAACGTATTCCATCCTTGGCCTCTCTCTTCTGTTTTTACCCCACACACTTCCCTCTAGTGCTAATTTTACAAGACCTTCATGTCTTAAAACCTGACCTATTAATCTATACCGTCTCTTGGTCAACGTCCTCCATATTGTTCGCTCATCCCGTATTCTGTTTAGAACTTCCTCGTAGGTGATTCTATCCACCCATCTCATTCGCCTATAGCACCACATTTCAAGGCTTCTATTATTTTCCTTTCCGCGACTCCTATCGTCCACGTTTTGCGCCCATATAACGCCACGCTTCATACCAACATTTTTATATTACCAGGAAGTAATTTACTCTCTTTATCGCGAAAGCCTTCCTTGCCTGTGCTATCCTACTCTAGATATTACGCTTCCCAAGTAGCAGAATTCCTTAACTTCCTTCACAATATCGCTTCCCAATCTAAGTCTTTGTTATTCCACTGTATCCCATACTACACTCCATTACCTTGGTTTTCCCTCCATTAATCCTTCCATTAAACTCTTTCTCTAGGACCACGTTCATACCATTCATTATGGTTTCCAAGTCTTCTTCCAACTCCCCTAATACTAAAATATCGTCGGCAAAGCGTAAGGTTTTTATTTCTTCTCCTTGCAGTCTGATTCCTTTTCTCTATTCCGTTTTAACATTCTTCATCGCCTGTTCTATATATAAGTCAAACAGGATGGACTACAGATTGCATTCTTGTATTACTCCTTTCTTGATTACGGCTTTCTTTTCTTGATCTTCAATTCTAATTACAACTGACTGCCTTCTATAGAGGTTACCGATAAGCCTTCTTTCTGGATATTTTATTCCAGTCCTCTGCAAAATCCTTAATTGTGTGTTCCAGTTCGCATTATCAAACGCTTTTTCTAAATCTACAAACGCCATGTAGGACGGTTTTTCCTTATCCTGTCCTCTAAAATTAGTCGAAAGTCAATACTGATTCTCTTGTCCCTACATTCTTCCTAAAACCAAATTGATCTTCTCCTAACTCGTATTCTATATGACGTTCCATGCTCCTATATTCTATTTTCGTTAATATTTTGCTTGGATGGAATACTATAGTAACTGTCCTGTGCTTTTCGCATCTATCAGCCCTAGTCTTCTTCGGTATGGGTATAATTATGTCTTTATTATATAAATTAATGTATTTGTATGTACCTTATGAGTTCGAATACCATTCATCAGACTAGAATGTTTTTTGACGAGTTGTTGTGCTCGCCTCAGAGAAGGTTTCTGTCTATATTTGGAGGATTTACGCCCCTTCCTTGGCCCTTTTCTGACCAAAAGACTCACGTGAGTCGCCGCTAAGATTTAAGAATTAGTTTAAGCAGATTCAGGTAGTTGACTGCCGAGTATTTTCAACAAATCTATGTCATATAATTAAAGAACAGGTAGACATTATATGAATAATTTAAAGTAAGCACCAAACAATACTGTGAATATCCACGGGTCATTCTTCACGTCCGTAATATATCGGGAGAATTTTCCCCCGTTAAGCTAGGGGGTATATTTTGGACTCCGTTAAGGTAAGGGGATTAATTTTAGTTCCATTGAAGAACAGGGACTGCTCTTTACTCCTTTTATGGAATGCGCTTCTTTTGGACTCTTATGGTACCGGCAGAATGGTTAACTCCTTTAATGCACCAGAGAATAATTTTTATTCTCACCGTAAATTTATAAAGTTTTCTTACAATGGAACGGGAGGATATTTAAATCGGGTGTTTGCCGATGTTTCACAATAATAACGCAGTTTCACGTTGATTCGTAACCGTTGATGAAACATGCGCCCATCACATCTGAGACGATGAAAGGGGAGAATCGGCTCCAAAAGCTGGCAAGGTTCTAGCGGAAGTTTTGTGGAAAGTACGTGGAATAATTTCCTAAAGTTCCGAAATTTAGACAAAGGACGGCCAGTATTGTGTGAAGTCATTGCAGCGCTTGAATGATGAAATCAAGGAAAAAAATGCTTTATCACGACCATACACCAGTTCACACATCCATTATTCCGATGGTCAGATCAATGTGTTGAAGTTGTAATTGCTTGCTCACAGAACTTATTCTCCAGATTTAACTCCCTCGGATCGTTCCTTCTTTCCAAATTTAAAAAATACGTCTCTCTTGTGTTTCGGTAGATGGATATTTTGAGGAGCTCCTTGCTTCTCACCTTAAACAGGGTTCGGAAGTTGTTGAACATCGCTGATAAGTGTATTGAGCTATATTGAGACCAAGTTCAGTATTTTTCCCAATTTTTTTTTCTTTAAGTGGAGTACTTCTGGGGCTACCCTGGTAGGACTCTTTTTCAAAGTTTTATTGTATCTGTTGCTATGTTACTGCCGTGTCTCACTGTTTTCTGAACAGAGTTCTCATTTGAACATTCCGATTTTGGTTTCGTGCAGTTTGGTGGCAATAACCTAATGCAGCGAATCGTCACTTTGCGTTGCATAGTTCAGCCCGATCAGCTGTTTTTAATAGTCTTATTTTCTCAGACTACTTATTAACAAATATTGAGAAACGTCGCCTCTTTGTTTCTTAAAATTATTCCACTCTTTTCTCCAACGAATGACAAATTGAAAAGAATGTTAAAATTTTACCATCGTCCATTTTTGAATTAACGATTGAACGAATAATATTTTCTTTTCTTCTAAGCGTATGCCGACAGAATTTGATGTGACATTATTTACTGTTCAGGTTTGTGTGCAGTCGCGATCTGTGAATACAGTCGTTAGCTACTTTGCTGACTTAATTTCCTTTAATCAAGATAATGGTAGCCGCGCTGCAAATGATGCAGGGCAACGTCATTACGTTAGGGACGCTCTTTTACCGTCAGAAATTTCATTCAATTTTTTTTCTAAAAGAAAAGCAGCTCGTGGCCAGCCAGGGTAGGCTTCTCTTTCTTTGGAAATCAAAGCAAGGTGATTTTAAGGGTAGTGTGATTTTAAGGTACATTTTTTCTGAGCTACTGCATTGAAATTTAACCTTATGGTATGTGTGTGGAAGTAGAATGAATTACTTATTATATTTATAATTATTAATTTAACTATAAAGATCTGTTTTTATGTAAAACTTAAGTAGTCCGCAACTAGTACTTCAAATCATTTATTCTGCTTCCACACACACATACATTATTAGGAAAAAATAAGCTATGAACATTTCAGTCCTGTATCTGTAACGATTTCCGAGGATATTATTTCAACGTTTGCAAAATTGAACCTTCAGACGTATTTTTTTTAAGTTGACGCAGTTTGACGCGGTATGAATGAATTCCCGCCGCTTTGCCAAGGTTTAACTTAATATAATTGCTTATGCGTAGATAGAAAGGTGATCTAGTGTTACTGTACCATAGCCTTGTAAACGGTTGTGCAGTCGTAGATCCGCTTCTAAACCACAGCATCGCATGCAGCATCACTACCAACTTGCAACAAAATGGTGTTCCTACTCTTGCTTGAATGACAGTGGGAAAGACCATCGCTTCCATATCAATTAAATCTCTTCCTGACAGAACAAGAATATTTTTGTATTGGTGAGCTAAAATACATATACGGAACCCAAAATTACTGTTTAAACCGGAAAATATTTTAAAGTTCTACACGACAGAGTTTCTATCTCACAGAAATGTGCGCTAAAAGTTTTAGGTCGCAGTATTTTTGGCCACAATTCCACACTCCTGGGAAATGGGGAATACTGCTTTTCATTGATCTATTTACACTACACAGACGTTTAACCAATTACTTAGATTCCATGCATTTGTTAATGTATGTGTAAATGATGATGTATGCTATTGTTTTCTAATAATAAAATGTAAGAATCTATAATAATTATGAATATTTGATTACGATAATACAGTGGGCTTTATTTAGATCACTTCTTTTTAGTTCTATTAACCTTTTGCTGAGGATATAGGAAAAGTTTCATTGAAGTTAATTACAAAAAATAACAACATATATCCAGTGACAATAGATGTTTATAACATCAATAATAATATAAAAAGTTACTAGAGTACATATTTGAGAAGACGTATAATAAGATCACCCGAAAACAATTATTATATACGTGCATAAGAGATAATGTGTTAGGATTATAGAGAAAATAAAGAAAGCTTACCTGTAAAGGAAGGATAAAAAATATTATTTCACTTCACCGGTAGCACTTACTCTCGCAAATAACTCTGCACATTACAGTACACAAATAACACTAGACAAGAAGATGCTAAATAAATTTTACCAGAATGTATGGTCTGTGGAAGGATTTAACTGGCAACTCTCTGCCTGTCGTATCAGTAAAAAGAGATACTTAAGTATTCTTAGTTCATAGTCTTTATTGAAAAGACCCGGATAAAGGAGCTGCGAGAGTTTCTCGTAGACGCTCAGCCCAGAGTGACTGCGGGGCTTACCTGATCATGTCGGGGATGCCTCGCACTCTCTCTGGGTATTTTTTATCAAAGTTCTCATATGCCGAGACACCTTCACCTATTTTAGGAGGTATATGTACCGGGGTCAAAGACCTTGGGCATATGGCAAGAGCTGTCCGCTGATCCCATTGGATCAGTCGGCTAACTGCCTCCTGAAACTGGTGGAGACACGGAGAAGGGAATGCTGCGTCCCCACAGCAAACTCGTCTCCCGTCATTCGGAAGGGCGTGAGAATAGTACCCAATGCCCGACCTACCTGATGCAGGTTTTCTAGGGTTTTCCCTGCATCTCTTTAGGTGAAACACCGGGTAGGATCCTTAAACCATAGCCCGGGGGCCCTAGTTAACCCTTGGCTACCTTGCTCTACCTTCCGCATCCCCCCTTTTCAATTCCCTTCCTATGCTATTAAAGGGGAGTTGCCTGTTTCAGGATCACCCTCATGTAGCCTGTTAACCCCCCAAAAAAAAGTCTTTATTGGATAACTCATTTCTTGAGAGCTGGAATGGAATATATCTAATTTATGCGGTAATTTATTGCATGTGGCAGTCAAGTTTCATTTATGGTCATTGAGGCTGTTACTTATTTAATGTTTGTGCTATAAAGTGAGAGCTGCCGTGTGATTGTAAAGGAACTTTACTGTAAACGATTATCGCTCGCAGAGTGTTCATCTATATTGTATCTTTCCAGAGCTCGTCGTGTTTCTTTTGTAAACTGTAACGCGCACTTTCTATGTAGTAGAGAAATCTTAGAAGGTTTTTCTCAATTTTGTCTACTTCGTGAGTTTGTCGTGTTAAGCGGAACCCACGTTACTGCAGATGTAATGGGTGGACATTTTGACCTACGACATTGTTAGCTTTTTGCATATATTTCTATACTTGAACACCGAAACTAAGTATTTGGTCGAAGATTACGCCAGGGTCTTTTACAGAGTATTCTGTATATTACTTTCGAAACACTATTGAGAAACAGTATTGCCAACATGGCCTATTAAATTCCTTACATTTCTTGGTTTCTTTGGATTCCCAAATACGGGGAGTTGCGAAGTACTTTCATTATTCCATTTATAGGCATTGAAATAGAACGGAGCGTTCAGTATACTGAGTAAAGCTTGAATGTAACGGACGCGATGGCCGTGTGTGTGTGTGTGTGAGATCAACCGAAGGTCCCGGAAATGACAGACCAAGGTAATGCAGTAGTGACATTGATTGAGTAATGATTCGTTGCTTTTACCTGTGTTGTAAAATAGTTTCCTTCTTAAACTATGACCGGAAAGTTGCGAATTCCTTGCATAAAGTAGTATTCAGTATCCATGGACGAACTCGAGAGCATTGTTATCTCGTTCTTGCGGCCCTTGCGACTTTTAATCACGTGGCTAGAGCAACAAGAATTTCAGAAATGTTGCCTTTATTATATCAATTAATTTTGCCCGTTTATTGGCTAATTAATATGCATTTAAGGCGGAGATCTTCTATTTTATATTGCTGAATTGCGAAAAAATGATCAATCTATTCACAAGGCAAAATGAGCAAGACTATAAAGAAAAGAGAAGCAGCTGTAAAAAGATATTTAGAAAGAAAAGGAGAGGAATGTTGGAAAGTAAATTGAGGAATATTGGAGATTTTTTTAAGAATGGAGAAGCTAGATAATTTTACAGGGAGCTTAAAAACATAAAAAATGGTTTTAAACCAATAATGGCTATTCTGAAAGATCGTGCTGGTAAAGTCCTGAGTTGTAAAGTAGATATAATGTATAGATGGTCAGGACATTTCACAGAGCATTCATTGAGGAAGAATGAAGAGGAAGAAGAAGAGAGAAAGAGAAATAGAAACATAACTCAATTAAGGAAGTGAAGAATACCAAAATGTGGAATTAAACATAGAGCCTCTGGCTTTAGTAGAGGTTAAACAAGCTATTAGGGAACTCAATAATAATAACAAGGCCCTAGGACACGATAGAATACAAAGTGAAGCATTTAAAAGTGGAGTAGAACCCATTGCAAAAGCCATATATAAATTAATAACTAGAATATGGGGACTGATAAGATCCCTGAAGACTGGAATGTAGAATTATCAATCCGATACATAATAAAGGAGATTCGAGCGAATGTAAAAATTACAGAGCCATCGGATTGCTGTGTACAGGCTATAAGATCTTTTCCAAAATATTATGTTCCCGCATTAAGATTTGTGTAGAAGAAATGGTTGGAGAGTTCCAGTGTGGTTTTAGATCAGGCATATATGCATCATACCAATTATGTACCCTGAGACAAATGCTTGATAAGTGCTCATCATACATGCATTGATTTCACAGCAGCCTATGATTGTATTTGGAAGGAACAGCTAAGGGATGTTATGCATAAAATGGGAATACCCAAAACCTTAGTAAAATAGCAAACGAAAATTGTAGGCAAGGGTTAAAATAGGCATGAATATGGAAACAGGCTTTAGACAAGGAGACAGTATATCCCCGCCATTGTTGACATGGTGATAGGAAAAGCCAACCTGGACCTGCCAGGAACGTTGTTATATAGAACATGCCAAGTCTTGGCGAATGCAGACGATATCGTGTTATCAGGAAGGCGAATGGATGATGTGAAGGAAAGCTTTTTAAGAATATAAAAGTATGCATATGAATTGGGATTTAAAATTAATGAAACTAAAACACAGTTTATGACTGGCTAGGAGGGAACGAGGAAAAGCAGAAACAATAACTATGGGTCAATACAATTTTAAAATAGTAAAAGAATTTATTTATTTGGGGAGCTTGTTAACATCAAAGAACGAAATTGAATTTTAAATAGAAAGGAGAATAAAAAATGCCAATAGAGCCTACTATGCCCGACTTCCTCTCCTAAAAAATTAAATTGTCCCCAGGAAAGCAAAAATAAGGCTGTATAAGACCTATAATAGTGAAAGACTGAGCATATTTCAAAGAAAAATACCAATAAGAATATACGGAGGTATTAATATAGATGGACAATGGAGAATAAGATGCAATGATGAACTGAAACAAATGTATCAAGACATGGACATTGTTACATATATAAGAATATGTAAATTAGGATAATTTGGGACGTGTAAAATAGAGTGAGGGAAGAGAGAAAAGTTAAGCAGGTAGTATTTGGACAAGTGGATGGAGTAAGAACAAGGAAGGGGAAGACCAAGGACTATGTACAGGCGGACGTAAAAAGAGAGAAGATACAAGGATGGAAAGAAGTATCCCTGGACAGGTCACGATGGAGGAAGTTGTTGGAGGAGGCGAAGTTCCTGCTTGGGCTGAAGATGATTAATATTGAGAAAAATCTTAATATGGTGTATTCAATTACTTACACGTGTCTTCGATCCTGTCCAGCCAAGTAATAAATAAAATGTTACGTTGTAAAGGAATATATAGGGACATTATTATTTATTCTCGAAAATTGACAAAAAAAGTTACGTCAAACCTTTATATTTTAAAAGTCATCACAGTTAGAGTAGTGGTGAGGATGACATCCGATGATAGATTTTGTACGCACTACGACTGCGATTTTCAAGAAACTAAAATTATCATGAAGTTAATTATAGTGTGAATAACATTAATTCTCTGGCATGATACCGACAAATGTACCTTTCGAAGAAAGCAGTGTTTTAAACGTTTCCCACAATCCTGACACGGTCTTAAAAGTATACATACATTAAGAGAATGAAATTACTGACGATTTGGCGAATTTTGAATTTGAAGATTTATGTTTAAGATTTCAACAACTGTTGTCAACACACATAGTGTTAAACCAATACGTTTTGACTTACCTGCTGGCTTTACTGAAACAGGGCCGCACGATTAATGCGAATATTTGAAATGTAATGAAAATGGGGAGCGATAACTCACGTTGAATTCGTATAAATGATATATTTTTAACATTAATTGAGAAATATAACTTCTCATCCAACTCGCAATACTGTTTTCGAAGCGTGCTCAATATTTTTAATATTCCCATTTGAATTAATATTTGTACCTTATATATTTGAAAATACTAATGTATGGCGTAAATGAATAATCCAATTTGATTTGTCTTTTGCTACTTTAAGAAGGATTTTAGCGGGCTGAAAGAGCGCTGTTTCTACATGGTCTGTTATGGAGGGAGTTGCACCTAGAGGAGTGGGAGTGACAGTCACGCTGCCGCCTCTCGAGCTATTAAAGATACTCTTTGGGGTCTGGCAGCGTCTTTCCATTGTCGCGGTTTAGCCGCAAAGCGGTTAAACCGAGCGCTGATAGTGGAGAGTCTACTGTTTTGTACTTCTGTATATTGTTGCGTATTTTCGCTAAATAGAGTAATAGGGTAATTTGAGACGACGAGTTGACGTTTTTGAATAGTAAAGCGCTAGTTGCATGGTAGTTCCCTTAAGTCAGTGCGGGGCTTTGTGGAAGAAGGAATCGCGTCCTGGGAAGGTTTCCCGGCGCTTGCAGGACTTCGCGGCCAAGACACGTATACAATATCGTCACCGCTCTTTATTTTTACTACCAGACGCACACTCGATTACCAACATTCAAAATAGCCTAGTAGCACAATGGTAATTTTCGTTTCTTCTCGCATTCCCTCTCGCCAGTTTCCAAGGTCGACGGACGCGGCGCACGTAGTTGCCTTCCACTCTACGCGTTTAGTAAAATTTGGAAATTAGATTCCGCAAGTTACTCAGGAATTCTGATATTTACAAGTTAGGTTTCTATTGAGGTTGGGTAAGTTTTGCCGACTAAAGCAGGTGCTGAATAACGCTGATTTGAGAACATCTGAACTCTGTTCTCATCTTTCATCTAGCGACAAGTTCCTACTACGTCTCCTACGTTCCAGTCTCAAATACAGACTTCAATTATCCTTTCTTCGAAAAGAAAGTGCCTCTAAGCTGAAATATGTTACACAACATATAATTAAAAGCGGAAACAAATGCAGCTGACCTTTATGTGTGTTACATCAAACATGCAGTTTGGAAATTCCGAGATTCCTGGCCAACATTCAGTCTGGTGATAACTACTTGTGCAAAAGTGTTACATGTCGCCTCGGATCTCTACCACTATTGTTGGACTTCCCATGTAATTTCCTGTTAGGTTTTGACACTTGTGGTAAGTTGGATTTAGTTTCCATATAATTTTTTATAAAATTTTGTCTTAATTTCACCTCCTTAGGGTTAATTTTCTGTACATTTTTCCCTACAGGGAGGAAAAAACCTGCCGAAACCTTGTTACGAGTAAATTGATAGGATAAAGTCTGTTCAAGGTTATCAATTGTTTAATTATATATAAAAGACGTTAAATTACATTTCAAACATGTTGATAATGGTGATATGTCTCAGTTCGTGTCCCGATTTGCATTGTCCGTTTCTTCTGCTTTCTTTCCACTCTCCCTGCTCCAGCCCTCGAAAATCCCATAACTGGGCATTGCCCTAAGGCACCAACACTCGTGGGTCAGGGCGGATCTCATCATCCCTTCCTACCCAGACGAGCTTCGAAAAATTGTACTAAACAACATAGTACTAATATTAACTGATTTTAAACTGAATAAACATATAATTGGAATGTAATAGGGGCTTTTATATGAGGGACCATTCAAACGACGACAAAATTTAAATTTTGATAATAATTCGACACTCACTAACACAAGACTGTATTCATCAATTATTAATTGAAAACATTTAAACCATAAAACAGTCCAAAGAATATAAAAACAAATATTTGTTTTTAAATTCAGGAGCTTTCAAACTACTTGCCCATATGCACTTTATGCACTAATAACACTAGACGAGTCAAACATCATATACATCCGTTTTGTTTACTTATTTATAAGTAAACAAAACGGATGATCATCTAGTGTTACTAGTGCATAAAGGTTTTGAACAGATGATTATGGAAAAGTAGTTTGAAAGCTTCTGTTTTTTAAAAACTAAAATTTGTTTTTATATATTTTGAACTGTTTTATGGTTCAACTGTATACAATTTAAAAAATTTTCAATATCATGGAAGCCTATGTGATGTCAGATAAAGTATTATGGAGAAACATTGCATTTTTGTCTGATATCATAACTAAACAATTTAAATATTTGCCTGAAAGGTAAAATGAATCATATATATATATATATATATATATAATGTGGCAAAAGGTCGAATCGTTTTAAAAAAGAGTAACATATTTCAAAACCATCTTCTGTCGCTGAGAAGTATCCCGGAACTAGTTAAAATGTTTGATGAACAGAAATGTCAAAAAAAGTTCGATTATTATGTAGTTGTCTTTGATTATATTATATTAGTAGTTCCGTTAGCCCTCTGATGATACGGTTACAAACATAAAGAGAATATTAATATAGTAAATATTTAGACCAGGGTTTCCCAAACTTTTTCTACACTGGAAAACTGAAAAATCAGACATTTTAACGGAACCCTTGGCTTATTTTTGTGGTTGGGTAATTCCTACTTGTATAAATGGTTATTTAGTAATTATTTTTAAATATAAAAATATTAATAAATAAAGCGCTTAATGACTTTGATTTTCCCCTCAAATTGAATATCTTGTTGGTATCAGCCAAAATATTTGTATGTTGAATTCTAATATCTGGTGTGGCATCAAGCCTGTTTCTACACTTTGCAGCATAATACGAAAATCCCACTTCGCATAAATAAGTTATAGAAAACTGAAGTAAAACAGTAATAACTTGTTTTGACATGTTGGGGTTCTGACAAACTCTCCCACAAATATTTGTATTTTTGTTTCAAATGAGTCACTGATTAAATAAATCACACTTTCACAGCCACTTGCATTAAAGTTACTGGTTTAGCTGTCGCGAAAAATAAGATTCTCAACTCAAGAATCGTCCTTACTATTTTTCGGAAAATATTGCAAAAAAAGGTGGTTTCAAATTATGTAGCTGTTCTAAATACGTTTTTTTGAAACTTCATCATCTACTTTAAAATTTAATTAATTCAAAAATTGATGTAAGGTAGGAAAATATTTAAAATCATTAGATTCAACTGATGAAATCCGAAATTGTATTTTTTTTATCTAAAGATGTAATTTTATCTCTTGCATTAAAATTGTAATACTTGTTCCTTTAACGATAAGTTAATTGCACTTTGTAAAAAGTACCTGCCTTATATGCAAGTTTTATCAACCATGAAGGATTTGTTGAAACTGCAACAAAATAGTGTCCTGAACTATTTTGTGCCTTCAAGAAGACCAACAACTCATTTCGAAGTTCAAAAAGTCTTAATAGTGCTTTGTGTGAGATATGATTTCGCTTTCTCCCGTCATATGTAAACGGAGTTTTCGTCTTACAAAGTGATTAAGTGGTATTATAACAGTATATTATAATCCATAGTATAGATAGAATCACTTGAATGTTTTTGCGGGACACAGTTCGGGGCCCGCGGAACCCGGACTTAGACTATACATAACTACTCATTCTAACACATTACAAAAAGTAAATTTAACAGATATTAAAGGGTTTCCAGAACTTGTGTACTAAGTAAAGTTAAAATTGGAATGGTTTTGAAGAGAGTTGTACAGCTTTCTCTGCCGCATAGGATCCAGATCGCACGTTTCTGTAGTTACAAATTACTTCCCAGCGAGAAGCAAGTCCCGAGCTCCTAATTCCATAACACATATTACAATGGAAAAATGCATAATATATATATTTTCCAACTAACGTTGCATTGTTACGTTAATAAACGAAGGGAGCAACAGACCGCACTGAGTTTAGTTGAGTGCCTGATTATGTTCCTTCCGCCGTAACATTCCGTCAACTTCATTTCCCACAAATGATGCATAATCAGTTGTTTGGTTTGCTAATTTAACAATATTGTTACCGGACGAGTTTTGTTTTCTGTAAGTTCAGAACCAATCTATTTGCACTATTTGCATTTAGTGACTCGAGTGCGTTATCGATACTATTTTGAAGTATTTTGTCGTCCCAATCTTTTATTACTAAGATCGTGTCATCGGCTTCAAAAATGATTTTATGGGTTTGATACAATCAGGAAGATCATTAATGTAAAAGAGAAAAAGCAGAGGTTCTAGAATCGACCACTGTGGGACTCCACAACTTGTTATCCAATCGGAGTCATTAACATTCCGTCATCGTTGTGTGTGGAAACTTCTCGCTTACGATTTGTAAAATATGATTTGAAAAGTAAGGAAGCATTTTCCCTGATACCGTGTGGTGGGGTATAATGACTTTTGGTTGTTAATTGAACATTAAACTTTTACACCACATTTACCTTTAAGGTTATTTTGAATGATATTTAAATCTGGACCAGTTTAACATTATATTTTATTGCCGTATATACAAAAAATACTAGTTACAATATTATAATAATTTAGTACATATACTATTTATATCTATTTGAAAAACTTCTATCATTTTACTTGCTCCGACCAGCCGCATGAATTGCAGGTTGGCCGTGGTGGTTTAGGAAAATTACACCAATTATCCAATTAAATAGATAAAGCATACCGCGCCGTTTAAATTAACACCTTTGAAATTATACAAGGAAAATACATAATTTCCGTACCCAGAATTTAGAAAAAAGAACGAAATTATCGCGTCAACGTGAAAATATTTGTGTTTGGTCTGTTTGGTTCCTTACTGTTGCCGATAACTGCTGGTTGCTCCAGATCGGATGTTCGTCTGTGGTGTAGGAAGACAAAACTAGGACCCCTTTGCTGCTTCGTCGCTGCAGGCCTCTGGTCGCTGGACTCACGTACAACAGGTTGATGACTGGCTTTGGACTTCCTGTCCAACTTCCCTCTCAGCTCTCACTCGACTTAAACTCTCCGACGGTCCTTTTCTCCCGTTGTCCAGACCAAATCCTCAGCTCAGACTCTGCTCTACCGTCCTCCTCTCGGTCTCCACCCCAACTGTATTCTTCTCTCGCGTTCTCGACACCTACTGTTCAACTCGCCACCTTTTCGGTCATCACCTCTGGTTCTCGTTCCATATGGGCCACCAATCACCACTTATAATTTTAAGCAGAACACACCCCCAATTGCCCGCGAATTTGGGCAATCTTCGCCATTTTGACCCATGGCGGGGAGAACTGATGTATGCGCCCGCACGGACCGTCAGGTATAAGCAAAAGTTAACACCTCTTTGTGCTGGTCTACCCCACAACCTCTTCGGACGGATGTTCCCACGTTATTTTCATCCACTACATGTCGTTTTACTACAACCGTAGAATTCTAATTTATAAAGTTAAATTTTGTGATCAACCATGTCGAACGCTTTGGAGAGATCACCAAAAATCCCTGTTACTTTTAATTTGCCTTCAAGAGAATTTTGGATTGATTATATGAAGTTCATGGCGCTGTTGGTAGATTTATTTTTGAGGAAGCAGTGTTGTTCTGATATGATTTTATGCTTTTCGAAGAAGTTTACAACCCGCAAAAGAATAGCTTTTTCTAGTAATTTAGAGAAAATTGGGAGGAAGAGAAATAGGTCGATAGCTTGAAATATAAGTACGCATGTCCTTCTTAAATAGCGGAATTGCTTTTGCAAGTAGAATTGGTTCTGCTGCTGCATATATATAGTTAGTTAGAACATTTTAAGTTATTTATAATATTTAAGACTTGACACCTAGGTAGAGGTAATAAAAATATTGAATGGTCAGCCCGTTTTTTCTCGTAGCGAAGGAGGTTATCAACGGAGCTTGGATCATTAATTGAAGTATCTACTAAATATTATCCGACTTTGACAAATAATCTCCTTCTATGAAACTCATATTTGAACATGCTACGAAGCTACAAATGAAGTTATTTTAGTTGAGGAAGGCAGTACCTCAAATCCCTTTCTTGAAGCTGAAGCGGGTCACAGAATTCTGGAAAAATGTATTTTATCCATGCTTACGAAAACATGGACGCCGTTTACTTTCCTGCTTTGGAAATGATTAGTGCTGCGAGTCTCGCGAAAAAAAAATTAAGACTAGTTTAAGAACGCAAATACAGATGCTCATTTAGATGATCAAGTAAGGTTGCCTGTTACGAAACTTGATCTGAAAATCTAATTACTTTCAAGCAATAAACAAACTCAAATATCCCATTATTTCAATATTTCCATTGGACTTAACATTTTACGTACTATTGCTGTATAGTTAATATTGTATTTATTTGTAAGAACACTACTAATATGATTCTTATTTTTACTATAGTTTATAATCTAATTAAATTGAAATGAATAGGGGGATGTTAATTATTTTAAGTGGAATATTGATATGTTAATAATAAGCTTTTAGAACAATAAAAGAAAACAGTTTACATGATCCAAAACAAATTTACATCAATATTACAATGTTGATATTTTCAAACTTTAAGCTGGCAATTATTTCTTAATTAACACTACATATATGTTTACCTAAAAAATTACAAATAAATTCCTTAAAACTAACCATTCTCTATATCTAAACTCAGGGTCGTATATTATGGGCCTTCTCATAGATCAGAATATTACAACACATAATCTACTCGGACCTTCCAGCGTCTTCCTCGTTGCAGATTCCACCTAATTAGGGTCGTGCTGGAACCAAATCGAGCCGCCGCCGCTATTCTTCCTGGTTCATGACGAATTTCCGTTTATCCTCGTCTCGATGGACTACCTGTCCGATAATCCCGATCATCTGCTCGTCTCCCCATTTCCTTGCCTAAACACCAGCAAACTCTCTCGAAAAATCTGTCTCCAAGCCTTTTTAATACATACTCCCCACTTTTGTTCATATCACCAAGGTCGCAGGGGACATTTATAGTTACTCTTGGTGGAAAAACACCACCCGATGCCGCCAAATCTCACCAAAATTGGGAAACACCCCATGGGCGCTGTGATGTCTGGTTTTATTGCCCCTGGCTCAAATACCGTCTCCTTTCTTTTGACTCCGCATAGCCAAAGTCCGAGCAGATGTGTTTGACCGTTACAATAAAAATGTTATTTATTAAACAATTAATATAATATAGTAAGTTATTACATTTATGTGAATACAAAAATATTTGATATCGAATAATGGGTAAATCATTTAATGTTTTTGCGTTACATTATACAATGCAAGAAATCGATAAAACTATAGAAAAACCTATAGGCATTTCACAAAACTAGCGTTTGTAGATGTTTCACTTCACGCTGGCTCCTTATTTCTGCCTGACTTCTAATGGTAAAAAGATTCTGTGTAAAAATAAAAGATGTAGTGTGAAGCTCTTGCTAACAAAAGTGATATTTTGTTAAGTTTGATACTCTAGTATTTATATATAAATGTATCAACATTATGTTGCCATCATATTTTTATAAGTATATAAGCTATAAGTATGACAGTTTTGAGGATGTGTACTGCGGGCATGATGGTAAGGTGGCATAGGATGTGCCTGAATCTTTAGGGGGAAGTATGAGGTCAATTGGGAGTTTTCTTTTGAGCCTAGGGAAGCGTGGAGATGGAGGAGGATTGTCGTGGAATTGCTGGATCGTGGGTTTGGGTGGTTGAGGGCTCTTTTCATTAGGGATGTTATGCATTTCGGGATTACTGAGTTTACTTTGGGAAGTTTGATATTATGGTGGATGACGGAATTTATAAGGTACCAGGGAGAGTTTGTAATGGTGCGTCGGATTATGTTTTGTTTGAATTTTGGCTTAATGGTTTTTGACTGTTGTTTCCCATACGGACGAGGTATAGGCCAAGGTGGTTGTATTATGGTGAGGTATAGGAAGCGTTTTATGCTAATAGTAACAGGGGCTATAGTGGACATAGAGTTCTGAATTTATGGTTGATTTTGGAGAGGAGTAGATTAATATGAGGTTTCCACGAGAGATTTGAATCAAAAATGATTCCTAGATTGGTTTTTGTAGGGATTAATGACTTGTTTAGATGGAGGTGGATTTGGGGAGGAGGGTTTTTTCTTAGTGTGAATGGGACGGTGATTGATTTGGTGGGGTTGAAGCTGATTCGCCATTGCTTAGACCATAATTCTTGGTTGTTGAGCGCTGATTGTAGTGAGATGAGAGAGGAGATGGCTATGTCGTCTGCTAGTGTTGGGATGAAGATGTATAGGAAGGGGGCAATGACACTTCCCGCCGCGATTGAGTGTTTTTGGGAGAGGTGGTTATTTGTTTTGGCAGTGAAGGTTCTGTTAGAAAGGTAATTTAGGTGTATTCTGTAGTAATTGTGATTTTGGATAGTAGGGAAGCTTTTTCGTTGTCAATAAAAGTGTGATGAGGGATTTGCGTTGTTCAAAGGAGTGGTTTATGAGGTTGGTATTTTTGATTGGGACAGGAGTGTTTTGAGCGAAAACCGTATTGTGTGTCTGGAATGAGGAAGGAGAGTTGATTGATTAGGTGTGAGATTAGTAGTTTTTTGAGCAATTTGGATAATGTACGCAGGAGACTTAGTGGACGGTCATTTTTCAGGGTTGGGATTTTGGTTTGTTTGGTTTAGGTATCATTATTATTGTGCCGTGTTTCCATTTGGTTGGTAGTTCTGAGGATGGAGCTGAAGATATAGATGATTAAGATTATGGTTTTCTTAGGAAGATGTTTTAAGTGGCGGTTGGTGATGCTTTGTTTTTTTAGGTTTTTTAATGCGGTTGATATTTGGGGAAGGTTAAAGAGTTTTGGGAACTTCAATTGTAGTTTTGTATTGCCTAGTTGTTTATGACTTATTTGATATTAAATTAATTTTACATAATTAGAGATCGAAGGCTTTCCCGGTGTAATTGTTGCAGAAACAGCTCTCGGGTTTCCACACGGGTACCATAGTAATCAATGTACATAGTTTGTTATAATTTAAATAAACTGCTTCAAGTATAAAATTAAACCATTACAATTTTAACATCGGTCTGTGGGATTTACATAAAGTTTTAAATACAAACATTGTTATTCGTAACAAATTTATCATTATCCTTGCATGTGTTTTTTCAGTATATAATTCCTGAAATGGGAGAGTAGGACATTGTCAAAATTGACGCTATATTGTTTATTTACATATGGCCGATTTTTGTATTCTGTCGGTGGATGATTATGTAACAGACATTTTATATACATATTTAGCAATAATTCTTTCTACGTTTGTGGTAGTGTTCTAACCCCACCAGTGTTTTTCCTCTGGCTTTAAAAATGTGTTGCACATTTTTTTACAATCTGTTAAAGTGTTTAAATCTGTATAAGGAATTACAATAATTGAGATAAAGATACGACATTTTTATTAAGTAGAAGATTGTACGTGACTTTACGGAAGTACAACGTGAACTGTAATCATACACAGTGGTAATAGTTTTCGAAACGAGAATATTTTATAAAATTAGCGCCTTAGTAGCTGATGGAAGCTGTAATTGGAAATATCACATCATGAAAGTGGGCGCTCCACCAATATTTACTTTGTTGACGGCGCTACGCAAACATGCCGCTTGTCAGAAAGAACGTGATGCAGGTGGACGGATTTTTACGGTGTGCCGAGTCTTTAACGATAGTGTTATTACTCCGTTATCAAAGAAAGTTATTTCTGTCGTTTGCTGGTGTAAGACCTCTGCTGACACTCCTTATCTCTAAGCCGTCTCGCGAATGGGATTCCTTCAGGATTTGCATATTTAACATAACAGCCCCATAGCTCGCCATTTTGTAATGTCCAATATTCAACAGCATGTAATAGCTGGAGATAAATAGATAGTCGTGTCAAAATACGATGATCAGTTGCTCATTCCCCTAAGAAGGCGGGAACTCCTTATTATGGAAACTTGACAGTGTGGAAAATACTTTTAAAACGTTGACTCTACGAAACACATTATGTTCACTTCAGGATATGTTGTTTGTCAAATAAGTCGCCCGTAAAAGTTACGGGATTATAAGTATAGCGAGTGGTAGAGAGACCTTGAAGCTTTCTGTATATTTCGTTATAAAGAATACCATGAATATTTTTAACAATGGCAATAGCTTCTCTCCAACGCTGATCTAACCTGGCGTCAATGCTGTCCTCATCCGTCTCTCTAAGAAAAGAACAACACCCGTAAAAAATGGTTATACACAAAACACCCAAATGACAAATCCATTTACAGCTCTGTATCCAGACAGTTAAATCTTCATCTACGCGATATCAGAGACATGAACTACATAACTACAGCACCTTAATTCCCAACAATTCTATTCGGCTCAAAACAAAAACTATCAAAATCCTTCTCCGAGAGCCCCCCACCCCCACCCCCACTCAAACACTAAAGCCACTGGTTTACTTCCTCCTCCCAAAAAGATAATCTATTTGCCAACATACTCAAATCCCAACTCTCCTCTAACATCACCACGTACTTTCATCTCAATGACAAAATCTTCTTGAACTACTAAACTATTCACCCCTTCCCAATTACGCACCACCATCAATAAACTCAAAAGTAAATCATCTCCACGACTCGACCTCATATCGGAACTTCATATAAACGCCTACCAAACAACCACTGTTCTCATCACAATCCCATCCTACGCACAATTTGAAACTACCCTACTGCCAGGAAGCATGCCAATATAATTATTATGATAAACAAACCTAACAAACCAAAATCGCTCCCCGAAATTTACAGACCCATCACGCTCCTACCAAACCTTTCGGAAATAATCGAAAAACTCTTCCTTACCTTCCTCTCTAATAAATTATCACCACTCATCCCATCTGCTGTCGACACTAACGCTGTGGCAGAATGGACAAGGAAATTGGCGGATCTGTGTGAAGGCTACTCGAAAGCCATCATTTTAATTATGACGGGACTGCGCTATTTTTTAGAGCTCTGCCCAACAAAACGATGGTTTTTTTTCGCCGAGCCGCAAATACCTTTCAAAGACTGCGACTGTGAGACTAGAAGTTATATGGCTGTGTTTGTCTTGCATGGGGTTTCCCCGGAAGGATGCCTTGCGAATACCTCTACGAAATTTTGTACAAAATGCTTAATATTGTAAAATTAATTTATATGAATAAAACAAAATATGACGAAATTTTATACTCTTCACAAGGTTCATCTACCTGAAAGTGAACAAGTAGGGGTATAGCCATCTGGAATCCTGATTTGTTTTCCACATTCTGTCCGGATATTAGACATTATTATCGAAAATCCTGTAAAAATCGTGTCCGTGTCCATTTATTAGAAGTACTTCTCTTACTAAAGTATGTGTAATAATGCCGGGGAGAATAAAATTGTCCGGGCATGAGAGGTGTCCGTTTCGAGAAGCTCGATTGTATTAATTTATACCAGCCCTTATAGTGAATGAATACGATATTAATCTCATGGTTGGTGACGTACCTGGGTGCTCCAGTCATAAGTCGCATAACTCTGTTTCAAGTCACCTGTATGCGTGTGATGTGACTTTCTGCAGCAGTGGCTAACAGTCCACATGAGTAGTACCAAATTGCTTTTATTAGCTATAAATATGTTAGTAATTTTTGTTTCTAGAGACAAGGGAGATTTTTCCTGCAGAAGGGGATTGAGTTGTTGGATTCTCTGTCTTATGCTTCCAACGAGATATTTCATTTGAGCAGCCTATATTAGGTGGTGATAGAAATGGAGACCCAAATATCTAAATAAAGTATCGGTTAGTGAGTTATTGATTCTGGATGTCAATTCGTCGTCTTAGAATGATTGGAACTACTGTCATTTTCGAGCATTCACTTTCATTCTCCATTTATTGCTCCACATTTTGATATCGCGTAGGTTATCTTGTAATTTTATGTATGCTGCTGTAAAAGTCTCGACGACTTTGAGAATGGCCAGGTCACTGCATAAAGTAGATCGGTGAGATGAGAGGAATGTCGTGGGAATATATCCAGTAAAGCAGCAGGTCAATCTCGCTGTCCAAAGTGTAGAGAAAGAGGCTTCCACCTGACACAAATGTTTATGACTCTTAAGGCCAGCGGCGGCGATTCTTAACCCCTCAAACGGCCACTTAAATAGATATTTTGATGCCAGGTCTTCCTGTCGTTACCCGAAGGGCAACGAACCTTGGACTTTCGCGACTCTGAAAGAATTTAGTTTGACAAATTGTTACATTAAAATGAAGTAAAATAACCCCCTAATAATTTAATAAACATAATAACTACACTCCATACTGAAAGATCCATTGAATATGAACACTGTACAGTCTATCCCTAAATACTTTATAATTTTTTCCTCACAATATGACAAATGTATTAATATTTCATTGCAAAACGCGGAACTAGGGTTAACATGTATGTGAACAAGAATGCTTAATCTCAAGGTCAGCTTGGAAAACTTAGCGAGATTGAATTTACAAAGGAAGATTTAAAACTCTGCAGAAGCGTGATTTCGCACCCGAGATGCAGCTGCTCTAACCATCTGAGCTTCCTCTCTCTTTCGTATGTGCCTACCATCGCATTTTAACGTGCAATTTACTATTTTAAGTATTTCGCAGCAGTGGTCCCGGGTTCGCTTTATAAATTGAAAGCAAATATTCCAATTTCTTGACTTTGGGAGTCGTAGAAACTGGTGCCGAGCGTTGATCGGGTCTGAAGAATTGGTTATGACCGCCTGAGCTTAGAGGCTTGGCTTGCTTGTGAGATGAAGTGAACGAGAGCGTTGCTAGTTCAGGGACCTTGCGAACCGCTCGCCCTTCCCTGTTAGGAACTTACAAAGGCAATTACGCTCCATTATGACATAATTGTTGTCATTTCCGGCACGCGTGCTTGTCCATCGTTGCGAAAGTACTTGTAGTACCTGGCAGTCGACACGTCTCTCAAAACTTGCCCGTGACACACAAATAGGCCTTTCTTCTGACTCGTCTGTACGTCCACGAGGGCAGGAATCTGGAAAGTCCTGCCAAATTGCTTCAACCTTGTCACCAAGGCATCTGAAGTTTCGATGACAATTTATAAATGTAACTCGTACAATCATTTGATTCATATCTGCTCAGGATGGATTAATTACTAATTTGTTGGTGGTATCAATAAAGAGATATGGAGGTAACGCTATGTGCAGTAGACACCCTGTTTCCCAAACTACACTCCATTACCTTGGTTTTCCATCTATTAATCCTCATATTGAACTCTTTCTCATGCCATCTATTATGGTTTCCCTAATTCTACAATATCATCGGCAAAGCGTAAGGTTTTAACGAAATATGTAAAAGTAATCATATTGCAAGGATAAAAAAATAAAAACCCTGTTAATTTCTCCTCCTGACTTAGATTCATTTATTAGTGATTTATCTATTGAGAGCGTGGCGGAAGAAATTTCTCCTTTGGTCGCTTAGTTAGCGTGAAGTTGCAGGTAGGCGGACCTAACAATGACGTGTAATTTTCTCTTTTGCAATGAATCGTGATGGACGCGAGCGCGCTCTCCAGGCCAAGTGAAAGTAAGCGTGGGTGGACCGTTTAATTTAAATTAACCGGTTTCCGTTGGTTTTAGATTTTACGTGGGCCTGAACTCGTCGGAAGCCAATGCCTAATAGGGTCCCTCATGGGGGGAGGGGGGGCACAAGTCACATGTCACGGTGTTGCAAGTGGCCATTGTTCGAGTATAACAACTACTAACGGAACCAAACATCTAAGGTTTTGAAGATTAACGAGGAAGAGAGTGGACTCAGCAGAGACAGACAAAAAAAAGGAATAAAGCAAGGTCGTTTTGAGAAAAAGAGAAAAGATGATCGACGGCGAGAAAAATATTTATTAAACTCTAAAATATATACAATATACATTATATACAGTTAATACACCAAGGCTAAACGAAAAGTCTTAATTACAGTTCGCTTTAACGGACCTCGAAATAAGTGTGGATTTAATATGAAATTATGCTTTCAATTAATGTTACATAGACATACAACTGAAAATTTAATAGTAAGAAACTCGATGGTATAAAAATTGGTAGTTCAGTCATTACATACAACATTACGTGCCCAAAATGAATATTAGGAAGTTATTTTCAAATTTATACCTCATGAAAATCTACTGGAATTTGTAACACAATTATTTTCACCATTAATCACAAATTACGTGCCTCTCACAAACTGGTGGGGAGATACACTAACCTTGGGCACTCAAGATGCTACGGACCAAATATCTCTGCAGGCCAACAGTAACGAATCCTCCAACACAATAATATACAACTTTAAGTCTTCTCCAGAATACAACGAATGTACCCAGATTTTTGGAACATAGGTTATCCACAGCAGTTCAACTCCGACTTAGAGCTCCAGCACACTAATAACATGTTAGCATGACGAGAAGTCACTGTACTTCAATCAGTGTATGTGGCACTCGCCACATTATTTCGTCACTGGGTGAAGAATTCCCCATATTGGAGACACTCGGTACAAGTCAACACCAAGGCGCCAGAGAGGCGAGACATCGGGTTTCAGAACGTGACAGATCGACCAATTGGTGACTTAAAAATTTGATACCCGAGTCCAGTTTTTGACCCAAGAATTTTGGAAGGCCATTAAATTAGGGAGAGAAACTGCGGGCCAGGCTGAATTTTGATTGGAGGTTTAGGGGCAGGTGATCCGCCATGCATTTCATGCTGGGGTGATGAAGAAGATGACCTGCTAGGATGGATGAGAGAAATTTGTTCAGTCGGGCATGGAGAGTTGAAGAAGGAAGATTTCTGGAGAGGCGTGGTGTTTGATCCACAGCACGGCATTTGGGCATGTAGAATTAAACAAGTAGGCTGTCAGGAGAGTTCGTGGTAGTTGAGCCACGACACTAGAGAAATTAGTCAGTCAGGAACGAACTTTGAAGTAATCAGGCGGAGAGAAAACGTAATAGAAGGATGTCCGTACAATGAGGCAAAGTGCAAGCAGGTGGAGTCCTGTCCAAGTAATTTCTCAGAGCCCGGGAACGAGCTCCAGAGGCGACCAGGATTCTTGGGAGAAGGACCTCAAGATACCGACGTGGGCAAAGGACGAAACTGTTTACGACGCACAATAAATCACAGATGTGTTAGTGCCAGTATCAATAAGTGTGTGATGACGATTTTGTTGCTGCACGATAAGTCCACAAAAAGAAATACCCTGAAGTATCGAAATGCAATTGAGCTAGCCGTGGTGAATTTTAAATTGGACACTAAAGTTTAGTAATTATTATTGTTTTCTGTTAACAAATTTAATTTGTTTTTATTTAATCTAACCCGATAATTTATTTTGATTTAAATGAAAATCCAACCCCTAAGTTCATTGTAATACTTAACAAATTGTGCAGAATTTACAATAAAATCCAACGAATGTTCCCAGAACCCCGGAGCATCGACTCTCTTCAGCAGATCATGCCCGACTGCGTCAAAATTGTGTCAAGTCCCCTTTCTCAACCCCCCTCTTTCTATCGAAAAAGTTATAAAATCGCGCCTTAGCTTTGACAAACAAAGCGTTTTGTTACGGCTAACCAGCGACTGTTGTGTTTATATAAAAACTCTGTCTCAGTTCCACCAGGGGACTAAATTTTGCATCGATTCGAAGTGTTTTCTAGGTCTTGAAGCACTCATAGTTTAATGATAACATTATTTCCTCAAATTATAATCCATCAACATTAATGGATATTACTATATGTATGTATGTATGCATAGGCTGTAAGATAGGCCACGGAAAGAGGACCAAATACTCCCAATCACGTCGTTTAAGAGTTTACTCACTGTAATCATCCCGTACGTTGTCGTCATAACTCAATGTCGCATAGTATTATGTACTTGTAGGTTTGGCTTGTTGTTGTTGTTTGCTGTAGTTTTGTTGTAGTGAGACGTTAGTCAACATGGATCTCTAGTTATCTGATCTCAGAGATATGATTGTGTTACGGTGAGCCTAAAGAAAGTAAAGGAAGACTGGATTTTTGCTTCTACGAGTAGCAGTATTCTAAAAGGACACATCCACACCATACAACATTTGCATCAATTCATCGACTTCATGGAGAAACTGGGAAACTTGGTCCTCGATAGTTGGCGTTGGGAGGTGTGATGTGAGGACTGGATTTTGAGACTCATATGGCCGTGTTGAGGCTCGAGCTATGAACGCAAGTGACATCCATTTGGATGATATTGATGGAGTACAACACAAAGAAAGTGGAGGCAATGGAACCACTTGACTTTTTCTTATCTCGTATGTACTTTGTAAAGTGGTTTCTACATTAAGCTGTTAATGATGGTCATGTAGATAGTTACTCCAAAAAAAACTGCCTGCCCCACAAAGGTATTATTCCCTCAGATGAGTCCTTTTTTATACGTGCTTATACTGCAATAGTAGAAAATAACATCTAGAATTTTAGAACCCAAATGCAATTACTGTACTGTTTACAATAACCACCAGTATTTACGTCAACATTGGCTTGGACTTTTTTATCCATATAAAAAACTTTTATCATTATGATTATCAGTAAGTACAATAATTGATCCAGTACATACAATATTAAAAGAATGAATACAAAATTAAAATAGAGTATATAATTCACCAGTAAACGTGAATGTAGGTTAGTCCTTTGTGTGTGTATGGATTATCTGAGAGGCATACGACGTGGGTAAGGGTTGACAGGCAGTGAACTGATTATTGGAGGATATATGAGGATGTGGCATTATGGTAAGTTGGGTTAGGATGTGCCTGCATGTTCAAGTGGAAATATGAGGTCAATTGGGAGTTTTCTTTCGAGCCGACGAAAGCGTAGAGATGGAGGAGGATTGTCACGGAATTAGTGGATCGTGGGGCTTGGGTGGTTGAGGGCGCTTTTAATTAGGGAGATTACGGAGTTTACTTTGGGAAGTTTGATGTAATAGTGGATGACGGAATTTCTAAGGTACCAGGGAGAGTTTGTAATGGCGCGTAGGATTATGTTTTGTTTGGTTTGAATTTGGTTGTTGCTCCCCGTACGGACGAGGCGTAGGACCAGGTGGGTTATATTATGGAGAGGTATAGGAGGCGTTTTGTGCTGATGGTAACTGGGGCAATAGGGGAAATAGGGTTCTGAGTTTATGGTTGATTTTGGAGAGGAGTAGATTAATATGAGGTTTCCACGAGAGTTTTGAATTAAACTTGATTCCTAGAAGGTGGTTTTTATAGGGATTAATGAATTGTTTAGATGTGGTGAGGAGGGTGATTGATTTGGCGGGGTTGATGCTGATTCGCCATTGTTTGTAACATTGTTCTAGGTTGTTGAGCGCTGATTGTAGTGAGATGAGAGAGGAGATGGCTATGTCGTCTGCTAGTGTTGGGATGAAGATGTATAGGAAGGGGGCAATGACACTTCCCGCCGCGATTGGGTGTTCAATTCAGTTCTGTTTTGCGGAGTGCACTTATTGGGGATATTAATTTTAGTCATTGTGAATTGGAGTGATGAACGAATAATTTATTTTATTGAAATGCACCGTGATCGGAGTTCATTGTGGGACTCGACTGATTCACAATGTAAAAATACAAACAAAAGGCTTGATGGACTAATGGAAATTGAAATAATTGCAGCATATTTGGAAGGTAGGTGTATCTCCAGTGGACATCAGAGCTCAATGATAGACCGAATAAATGCTGCATGTGATGACTTCAAACAGGATACTGCCATTCTTCCGTTTCTTCCGTTTTTGCCGACGTTTGTGAGACGATATCAAATATGTAATGACACTCAACATGTAACATCTGAAGTGGTTCAGCCCCAATATGGGGGTGAGGGAGGAAGGGTTATACAAAAATGTGAAAAGAATCGAGATTGGTGTATTATTGGCTGTATCAGTGTTCCGGTGCTACCCGGAGCATTTTTAAGTATATACAGCGAGTATATTAGACTATCTCAAGGTACAGGGAGTGTTTATGTCTGTCATAATGTGATAGAAAAGTACATTTTTTTTCAGATATTTTTTAGTTACTGTGCTTATCTAAATTACTAGTACATTTCATCACTCTATTAAGACACTGTGCCGTGTCATCGCACTGATTACGACGAAATTCACTTTTAGCTAACTCTGATAGGGTGGGGAGAGTAGAAAGGTGAAATTCCAAAACTTGCTCTCCCGCTGATGGTTTAATCACGCCTCACAAAGAGATTGCTGTCACCTAAAGCGCCGGTCAACGCCGGGCACCCAGTTAATGTGTTTGTTTTGATTGCTTTGACTTTTAGTGTACTTACCCCTATAAAAGTCTCCTTACGAAAACTCCTATTTTGTGTCGTATACTCTAACAATAAATGTTCTTAACTTCAGGTATTTTTCAATATATAAAATAATACAAAAGATAGTGTGGCCAATGAAATCGTTAACGGTTTTATTTAATGATTTATTGATCAAAGTTTGCAATGAACGTAAATGTGAATATGTGATATCGTAAAGCATAAATGTCTAAAGTTATGTATTTACTATTGAAATATAAATATCCACAATGATTCTTAAGTTTGTGACTTGTTAAGAAATTAAGTTTTTAGTGTATATATTTTTTAATTATTTTTAAGTAATTAATTTTTACATTAAATAATGTAAAAACCTTGTAGAGGTCCCAAATGTTTTGTAAGGATTGAAAAATTGTGTATTAAGTTCATTGTAAAGTGTATTCATTACATTCATTTAATAAAATAGTTATTTTAATCGTTCTTAAAGACGGAAATCTGTTGTTAAAAATGGAAAATTTTAGTTTGAATCAGTAATCAGATCGTGGAAATAACCGTCAACGGCACACAGATTTTCATAATTATCTGTGTTTATTTCAGCATTGAAGCGAGTCGTTTATTTTAGAAGCATGAAGGAAGAAAGTGTTGATGTTTTTCTGTTGTGAGACATTTTTCATGGCATTCAGATTCTAGCTGGAAGAGTTACGTGACGTGCCTGTTAGCTGTTGATTCATGGCATTCTTACGAGACTGTCAACCAAAGAATAAAACCTCGTCTCTCGTAAATCTTACGGATGGGAGAAGCAATAAGTCCACGACGGTCATGTCGGTAACGAAATAAATATCTTTCTTGAGAGAAATTCATCCACTACGCTTAGTCACGAGTAAATCAAAGTGTTGTGGTTTCCTCTTTAATTTAATGGAAGGATTGACTATAGAAACCATGTAGTTTGGCTATAAACTCTGAGAAAACGTAGCTTGACAGTTTGCCTTAGTTCGTGAAACGATGTTTACCTCCGTATGATCATCCCACACGTCCTCTGGCAAATATCAGCTTCAGCCGGATCTGCTGCCCATACCTTCATCACATACCTTCATCCCATTACTTCATCCCATGCCTTCATCACATGCCTTCATCACATGCCTTCATCACATGCCTTCATCACATGCCTTCATCCCATGCCTTCATCCCATGCCTTCATCCCATGCCTTCATCCCATGCCTTCATCCCATGCCTTCATCCCATGCCTTCATCCCATGCCTTCATCACATGCCTTCATCACATGCCTTCATCCCATACCTTCATCCCATACCTTCATCACATACCTTCATCACATACCTTCATCACATACCTTCATCACATACCTTCATCACATACCTTCATCACATACCTTCATCACATACCTTCATCACATACCTTCATCACCATACCTCCATCACATACCTTCATCACATGCCTTCATCACATGCCTTCATCACATGCCTTCATCACATGCCTTCATCACATGCCTTCATCACATGCCTTCATCACATGCCTTCATCACATGCCTTCATCACATGCCTTCATCACATGCCTTCATCACATACCTCCTTCCATAGTGCAGTAAAGTAGCGGGAACTAGCGTCACGGCGTCAAGCCTACTCCAACCTGGTCGATTGTCATAATGTAAATGCGAATATGCGCAAGAGGTGGCTAATCAGTTCCGAGCAATCGCAACAGTCATTGGACGAAGTCCAGGACGTCAAATTTTACATATAATACTGTTTATGACAATTGCAACACAAAGGAGGAGACATACGATTACAATGAAATTAGTTCCACATATTAGAGACATACCAGTATACAAATGATTATAAAATACAGAAATATGAATACATTTTGACCATGAGTACTTAGTACCACTGTGACAATTAGTTGACGAATTTGAGAGATTTATAGTTCATTTGTAAGTTACCATCGACGACACCATAACTCGCAGGTAGATCATCGCCGGAACGCTTTGAAGTCATTGAAGCGGCAAAGCTTCTGGAGAGTTTTCTCGCTGGCGCTTCACCCTAGAGTGACTGCGGGGCTTACCTGATCATGTCGGGAATGCCTCGTACTTTCTCTGTTTTTTTAACCAAATTTCTCACATGCCGAGACACCTTCACCTATTTTAGAAGATATATGTACTGGGGTCAAAGACCTTGGGCATATGGCAAGAGTTGTCCGGTGATCCCATTGAATCAGTCGGCCATCTGCCTCCTAAATCTTGTGGAGACACTGAGAAGGGAATGCTGCGACCCCACAGCAACCGCGTCTCCCGTCATTCGAAGGGGCGTGAGAATAGTACCCAATGCCCGACCTACCTGATGCAGGTTTTCTAGAGTTTTCCCTGTATATCTTTAGGTGAAACACCGGGTAGAATCCTTAAACCATAGTCCGGGGGCCCTAGTTAACCCTTGACTACCTTCCGCATCCCCCCTTTTCAGTCCCTTCCTATGCTATTAAAGGGGAGTTGCCTGTTTCAGGATCACCCTCATGTAGCCTGTTAACCCCCCCCCCCCAAAAAAAAGCTTATGTGGAACTGGATAGCAGAAACCGCCGCCATTGAAATAATCTGGTTACACACCAGGTGTTTTCACGTCCTCTCAACAACCTAACAATCTTTACTCTCTTTCATCATTTCCCCTTTCTCGTTCCTTCCACAACTGACCTGATTGAAATATCAAATGCTTCAACTACTGTCCTCTCTGTATGAAATCTTATTAACCACTTCTCAGCACTAGCGCGGCTTTCACTAGATGGCATTGGTTGATTTTATAGCTAATTTAGTAAGTTTCCGACACCGGAACTCGGAGATCGACACACAATCAAGAAAAGACTTTATGAATATCATGTATATTTTTTTTTGGATGACCTGGAATAACTTGTTCAATTGGATTTGGCTCTTCAAAAGACGATCTAAGGCGAAATGTCAGACGTTTTTACAGAATTTTCTAAATTGCCACATCGTCATTCAAAATTTTATTCGCTCTATTTACCATAATTTTGTCATGCAGTGTAAAAATCTGGAGAAATCAAAGGAAGCGAGGTCCCGGTGTAGTGTGTTGCATTTGACTAATGTAATATAAAGCACAACATTACCAAATGCGTCTCTACTCGTCACGTCCTCTCTTATAACTGTTGGAGGAGCAATTTATCTCGCGAATTCAGGAGGAAGAATGTTGGTCTTCACAGCACCACGACTGTGCGAAAGGTCTAGATTTTATCGATATATTTGGTCGATCTTCCTGATCGATGAAATATCGTAAGCCCGTCCAGTCACGTGTTCTACAATATTTTAAATTTCTGAAGCAAGCCAGTTCCTACTTCCAGGCACGTATTCGGGTAAAACGAAGTACCTGTTAGTACCTCTCACCCTTCACCAGATTCCTCTCTCGACCTTAATCAGTTTTCAAAATGTTTCCTTTACGAGAGGATGAGGAAGAAATGAACTGTAATTTGGAGGCAATTTAAGAACTGCATATGTTCCTGGTCCGAGGAAAAATTTGTTGGCAAGTCGAAGGTCCGCTGTGGCACGCGTACAGGTCAACAATTAAAAGAAACAACCGTCGTGTCTTACGAATAACGAATTTTCTTATATTAGAGTTCAACTTAGAGATTCGGGTGTCGTAAATGCCGTTCCGGTATGTGTAAGTTATAAACAACATGATTTAATGATAAATTATTTGTCAATGGGTGGTAAGAATATTGTTTACCAAAATGGAAAGTATGGCATGCAGTTAGGGAAAGTATGTAGCACGTTTGTTTAAACTTCAAACTGAATATCTTTTTTAATTGTTTTTTATATCCTTCTCATGAAATAGCATAGCGTTATTTCGGAAGCGTTATTACACAGCGAGTGGTTCATTTGCTAATTATTTTCTTGCCGCAATATAAACGTTCACACAGAAGCCGTTAAGATTGACTTAGAATGAGCGATATTTTTTCAATAGTGTATAGAGTGTAATTTTTGTTGTTAGTCTGTTCGTGACAGCGGCACGACCTTCGCAACTATTTTCTCCTCTTGTCAAGTGGCCACACAGTGAGTGTGCGCACAATTATAAACACGGCAAGTAGATTCTGGACGAGTTGTGGTTCCTTGGCTCGAAACCCGGTACACGCTTTATGGTCGCTACGGCATCAATGAAACTGCCCCCAAAGCAAAAACAGGCGGTCACTTCGACGCAGCACAACTATTACTCATTACTCATGAATTCAGTTCCGGCGTCACATCAGGCGACTTCCATATTAACGATTCTACCATAATTCTTACCAGACTTACACCTAGCTTCATTTAATATTTTGAGCGAATTGGTATATGCAGTCACGTCCCTTACAATATGAACTGCGCGTTTCATATTCAACGTGACAAAAGAATTGCACAGTACAAATTCTGTAATTGATTTCTTTAGCTAAATGCTTCTTCTTCTTCTTCTTTGGTTCTACAGCCGGGTTCCGGCCTTGACCGCCTCAACGATGTTCTGCCACATTTTCCGATCTTCTGCTTTCCTTTTTCTTCTATATCCTGTACATCCTTTTCTACTTCGTCCAGCCACCTCCGTGAGGGTCGTCCTATTTTTCTACTGCCATAAGGGTTAGTACATGTCACCTTTCTGCTAGGATCATTTTCCTCCTTCCTATATACGTGTCACTTTTCTTTTTTTTTGATTTTGATGACATCATCACTCTCATTAAAGTTTATATAGCACATGGTTAAACCTTATTCGCCAGTAGCCATTATCGTTTACTGCTCCGTACATATTCCGTAAAGTTTTCCTCTCAAATATTCCCAATCTTTTTATGTCGTTGATCCCACGTTTCAGAGCCTGGTCTTATTAATGCCTTGTATATTTTACTCTCGGAACCACGACTAATGTAGCGTCATGTTAGTTTTTCTTTTAGTCCATAATAGCATCTGTTTGCTGTTAATATTCGGTGTCTGATTTCTGTGCTAACTTTATCAGATGTCATCAGTGTGCATAGATATTTCAATTCTTTAACTTTTTCAAAGTTATAGTTACCGATCTCGTTTGGTTTTCTGAAAACACCATATATTTTGTCTTTTCCCCATTTATCGTGAGTTCTATCCGTTTTACAGAATCTAATTTAATGACTGTTTCTTTGATATCTCTTTCTGTTCTTCCTACGATCTCGACATCGTCAGTATATGTCAGTATTTGTGTTGATTTATGGAATATTGTGCCCCTTCTTTCAATTCCAGAGTCTCGGATGTCCTTTTCTAATGCAATATTAAAAAGTAGAGGTGGCAATGCATCTCCCTGTCTCAGCCCTTTTTGTGTATAGAATAGTTCCTATAATTTTCCTTGCAGCTTAACTTTACATTTGACTGTTTTGAAGGTTGTTTTTGTTAGTACTACAAGTTTTTCTGGTGTACCCAGGTCTTGCTTCGCATTAATTAGTTTATCCCGTTTTATACTGTCATATGCGGCTTTAAAATCGATAAATAGATCGTGAGTTGTGATGTTATACTCTCCGGTATTCTCTAGGATCTGTATCAATGTATGTATCGGGCCGATGGTTGACTTCCCTTTTCTAAAACCACAAATGATAGCTCGCTATAATCTTTTCTACTACAATTACTCGATAATTAAATCGAATAAATCGACGATAGAATCCCAAGTTTTTATTTAGTAGAACCGACGTTTCTTCACCATATTTGGGAATTCTTCAGGTAATATTGCTAAACAAATTGTACTGAAAAATTTAAAAAAGATACACCAAAATTATTCAGTTCAGAATCTTAATAAAATTGGTAACAATGATACATTTTTGAAATTAAATGTACAAAACGGAGCCAAATTTATAAAAATCTAAACTTGTCTGCCTTCTAGTGCAGCTTCAAAATTTAACATTCTATGTTTCATTATTATTATTTAATAATTTAATAAATTTAATAATTTTAAATGTTGTCAGTCCTAAGACTGGTCTGATGCAACCCTCCATGCTAACCTATCCTGCGCAAGCCTTTACATTTATACATACAAGTAAACATTTTCATTTTACCTTAAAGGAATTTAAACTGATCATGGTATATTTCGGGAGTGAAAATTACTCATACTTGATGTTAAATTTGGGCCATAAAGTCTACCTTTTCTTAAGTAAATTGTAGTGGGGAAAGTAGACTATTTGTTTTTACATTTAACGAATACACCTCCTTTAATTTTAGATTTAGGGTTCTACTTTTTGATAATATTCATTGTTTTAATAAAATATATATTATCTTAGTTTATGCAGTCAACTATATACAATATTTCATTTTGTTAATATTATGACATATTTGCATAATTTCCTTTCCTCATTTTTTTTACTTGCTCCGACTATTCGCATGGACTTACAGGTTGGCCGTGTTAGGAAAATTCACACAAATTACGTTTCGAATCTTAAATAAATAAAACATACCGCGCCGTTAAATTTAACCCCAATTATGAAAAGAAAAGAAATCATTTATGTATCCATAATTTAGAAATTGTATATAAAAAACTAAATTACTACGTTAACGTGAGAATATTTTGTAATTAACCTGGTGGGGCTGTTACTATGGCTGAGCTGTTGACTGCTCGTATGTGGTGGAGGAAGACGATGAAACCAGGACCCCCGGTGTTGTGTCTCGCTGTTGGCCTCTGATCTCTCAGATCGCTGGTCTCGGCAACTGATTGTCCATTTACTGTTTCCACGCCACGTCACGTAGTAGAGGTGGATGGCTGGCTTCCACCTTGCTTCTTCTGGCGGCAAAGTTCTACTGCCCAGGGGAATAATTGCTGACTTACTTCTCCTCTCGGCTTGTCAGCCGGACCGTATGTTCTCCTCTCGTTCTCCACACTAACTGTGTTCTTTCCCCACCTTTTTCGTCATACGCCATTTTCTCTTCCCATCTTCACCACCAATCATATTTCCAAATTTGGGAAGCACACGCCACCAATTGCCCGCGAATTTGGCCAATCCTCGCCATTTTGTCCCTTGGCGGGGAGAAATAATACCATCATGCCCGCAGACCACAACCTCATATATTCTCCAATAATCAGTTCACTGCCTGTCAACCCTCACCCACATTGTATGCCTCTCAGATACCCACACACATACACAAACCCAACCCTACTCCTAAAATAGGCTAATCATAGGACTAACCTGCCTTAACGTTTTCAGTTGAATTATGCACACTATTTTAATTTTGTATTCATTATTTTAATAATGTGTATACTGGATCAAATATTGTACTAACTAATAATCGTAAAGATCAAAGTTTCTTGTATGAATAAAAAAAACTGTGTTGAATAACTAACATTAGATTCGTATACATAGTTGTCGATATGTACAATGGCACTTTCGATGGTGTTGCATGTTTAAACTTATTACAAAAACTTTAAATGATCAGTGATTGATATTGAATTGGAAGTTTCGCTGAGTTTGATTGGCGATCCGCCCCCCTCCCCCCCAATAGTATGGGCGGTGGGATTGGATGAGAAGTGGGTAAATAATCCAACCACAATTTATCCCTATTCAGGTTGAGAGACGTTTTCTCTTTAGAGTAAGTATAACTTATTTGAAAGAACCAATTAATTCATTTTCATAGTCTACTATAATATTGTTTGATATATATAATATCATTCGGGCAACGCTGGACACTCAGAAAGTTATCAATAATGATTTACTGAATGTAAGGGGTACAGGAAGGTTTAGATTTCATCCTGTTGAAATAGGCTGGCAAACGGATAATTATGTAATTTTGCACTGCACGTTTTGAGTCTATTTATCTAAAATCCATAATTATGCAGATTTTTCGCTTGCGTTTTAGATCATTTCTTTTAACGTAACCTAGAGCTGACAGGATGATTTCAGTTTGCTAAATAATTCGTGGACACATTGTTCAGAGAGCGACGTTTAGTTATTACGTTGACAGTCTTCCGTGGTATACGACGACGTGTTTTTAATTTCAAAGTCTTTAAAAAGTGAATAAAAACTGACCTGCTTTACGTCTGTACTTGTGATGGAACACAAAGTGTACTACAGGTTACGCCTATACGTGTGCTGGCTAATCGCGAGGAAAACGAGTTACATGCCGACCAGCGATAAAGTTCAAACACTACAGCAATTCTTGTAGCACGACCACTGACCTGTATACTCCAGGAACTTCACTCACTATGTTCAATATTATTCCTTAAAAATCTACTGAAGGGATGTTATTTCAGGCCTGCAATCTTCCACGTTATAAATGAAATTGTATGAAATTAGATTAAAAATGGCATGTAAAATAATTATTTACGCCTGAAAATTGGGACTCACCCTATAAAGTTACTCAGTTCTTCATTACATACATTAAAACATGAAGCATTTAATTTAATAACTTTTGCTTACTCAGTGTACTGATTTTATAAATGATTTTCGGTTTGCAATCCATCGACCCGGTTGATAAACCGAGAATCATTTATAAAATCATTTAATTTTATTAATATTTCATAAGTACGTCATAATAACGTATGTCCAATGAAGCGGTATTCATCCTTTTATTTTGGGTTAACAGGCTACATGAGATTGATCCTGAAACAGGCAACTCCCCTTTAATAGCATAGGAAGGGAATTTAAAAGGGAGTATGCGGAAGGTAGAGCAAGGTAGCCAAGGGTTGACTAGGGCCCCCGAGCTGTGGGTTAAGGATCCTTCCCGGTGTTTCACCTAAAGAGATGCAGGGAAAACCCTAGAAAACCTGCATCAGGTAGGTCGAGCATTGGGTATTATTCTCACGCCCTTCCGAATGACGGGAGACGAGTTTGCTGTGGAGTCCCAGCATTCCTTTCTCCGTGTCTCCTCCAGTTTAAGGATGCACTTGGCCGACTGATCTAATGAGATTAGAGGACAACTCTTGCCTTATGCCCAAGGTCTTCGACCCCAGTAAATAAACCTCCCAAAATAGGTGAAGGTGTCTCGGCATGTGAGAACTTTGATAAAAAAAACAGACAGATTAGGAGGCATTCCCGACATAATAAAGTATTCATCCGTTCAGCGCGTGGTTTTCTATAAAAAATACTTTCCACCAGTAAGATTTTATTAAATTTTAAAATCGATCTTGTAAACGTTACAAAGCTTCTTAACTATCTTGACCTCCACGAACGGAAATTACGACTAACGTCCGAATCCAATTATTACGTTACCTCGTGTTTCAATTTAATCAACCAGTTTTTCCCCATTTACGAGAGACATGGAATACTTAAATACATAAGAGAAAAAGGTTAGTAGAAAATGTTTGGTATATAATGAACTCAGGGGTTTGATTTTAATTTAAATCAAAATAAATTATCGGTTTCGATTAAATAAAAAAACAAATTAAATTTATTCACAGTAAACAAAAAGAAACAACAATACTTACAAGACTTAGGGTCCAATTAAAAAAATTACTACGGCTAGCTCAATTGCAGTGAGTTACTTAAGGGTATTTTTTGTGGGCTTATCGTGCAGCAACCAAATTGTCATCAAACACTTATTGATATTGGCACTAACACCTGAGAGTTATTGTGCGTTGTAAACAGTGTGCCCTTTACCCACGCCGGATTTTTGAGGTCAGTCTTCCAAGAATTCTGGTCGCCTCTGGAGCTCGTTCCTGGGCTGTGGGGAATTACTTGGACAGTACTCCACCTACTTGCAGTTCGCCTCGTTGTAGGGACATCCTTCCATCTATTAGGCCCGCAAGATTCCTCGTTTTCTGTCCGCCTGATTACTTCAAAGCTGGTTCCTGACTTACTAATTTCTCTAGTGTCGTGACTCAACTACCCCGCACTCTCCTGGCATCTTACTTGTTCAATTCTCCATTGCTAATTACAGTGTCACGTTCTGAAACCCGACGTCTCGCCTCTTGGTGTTTACTTGTACTGAGTGTGTCCAATGTGGGGAATTTTTCACCCAGTGACGACAAAAAATGGTGATTGTACCATACACTCGTTACAGGTACTAACATGACTTTAGATTGGCAACATTGGGATGAACTGAGAATATCTGTCGAATAACAATTATTTTGCTTATAACTTCAAAATCGCATTTAATCATGGCGTGTCCGCTTACAGCTTTGAACAACGTCCATGATCCTCTGTTTGATTTCTGAAGGTGGGAAACGGCCTGATATCTTTTCTTGAATCATTTTTTTATAGCTGTCTAGAACAGTTAAAAAACGGTCCAACCTTGTACACAACGCCCGGCGGGCCAGTCCTAGTGTCAACTCATTTGCTTGAAACCCGCATTGCCATTACTCGGTCCTATCGACGTATTACCGTCGAAGTTACAGAAAAATAAGAGTGCTAGGAACTATTGGCATGGCTCAGAACGTTATCAGTATCACAGAAAATGAAGTGCAAGGTGGACCCGCTAAGCTGACTCAAGTAATCATTAAGAAAATGTGTTATGATATACTCCTTCATCCTCTCTTCAGTCAAGATTTGGTCTACTCAATAAGACATTACGTTCAAGCAAGTTCATCAACGAGTAGGTCAAAGAATTTGTTGATAATTTTCGGTCACTCATCAGCTATCTTTTTCTTAAATACACTAAAGTTATCAGCGAAAAGCCTTACTTGAGACTTAACTGCACATCAAAAGTGAATTTCAATTCGGAATAGGTATAATTCATCATGTATCCACGTTAGAAATTTCGTTAAAAAAAACTGACCACCGCGTTCAAGTTCTAGAAGCCAGCGAACGACTACAGTATCCACCTCAGTTTGATGCCTCACTGTGCTCATTGGGAATGGCCTACGTTATTGTGAAAGGTCTCATATTACACAGAATTGAATGGAATTTTATGATATGTAAATAAAAAAAATTTAAGACACTTTAAATATGCGCATTGGTGAAAAAACTGACAAAAGTAAGGGTTTTTCATGTATCTTGACTTTGATAACTCATAATTTTAAACTGTTATTTTTAATGGTCTGAAATTTAGCAAACGTCAGTGCAAACCCTTCCAAACCTATTCTCAAAGTTTGAATCATCTGTGTTTCTTACGTTCTTTTTAATTAATTAATTAATTAGTGGACAGCGCATCGCAGAAGAGTGGGACAAAGCTTTTCTTGTACCAGTTGAAATTCATAAATATAAAATATACATTATTCTATATTATTATATTATATGTTTTATGTAGCAATGCCAATGTACAATAGTAAAGTGTAATGAAATTGGAAGGTACTATGTTGAGTAGCAGTGGTTGCTTGGTGAGTATATAAACTCCAGCAGAACGGTGCCAGTGCCAGTGTTACATTCCAAAACAGGTAGGCATTGGAAACAAGCTAGAAATGTACGTAGTAATATTATGTCGTGGACTAGTTGTTTTATATCGTTTTTTATATATTACAGATGACTATGGCCCCAGTGGCCGATAGCTGTGACGTAGTATAATGAATAATTATACAACATTGGCAGGACGTTTTTGGTTTTTTATTCTGGGCTTTTAAAGCAGCAGTTTGAAAAGTACGAGTTGTGAAAGTGGAGCTATATGTAAAGAAAGGCAAAAAAACTCTGCCTTTTTTCAGTTTTTCGCGCAAGCGCAAGTATGAAATTCTTTAAAAAAAATTATTTACAAATCAGAAGTTTGCATTAAATTCTGCGTAAAATGAGACCTTTTACAATAATTCCGAATTGGCACAGCGAGGCTTCAACCTTAGGGCTGTACTATTTTGACGACGACAGTAATTTGTCCCATCATCTGAAGTCGGTAAAATATCTCGTGGAACATCATAAAATGTGTGGTTGCTGGGCCGATTTGAATTTAAGACTATATGGATGAATTGCAAGGAAAACACTATACATCCTTGACTGTGGAATTATTGACCGGAACTTTGGAAACCGCATCTTCCGCGAGACGTTGAACGATTATTCTTCCAGCAGCTTTTCTGCACAGGCCTGTGCCAAGGATATGTATGTCGCCTGATACTTTCCTGAGGACGACACAAAAATATGAGTGTAAGTTTTCTACACGCGAGCCATCGCGGTCTCAGTCACGTTCCATATGTTTCATCTTTGCAAATAGTTTCGCTACGGCTTATTAATAACATTATTTTGCTCCGGGAAAATTCCTTGAGAGACTTCATTTCCATTAATCTCGTTTTCCTTATTGCAAATTATTCACGTGTGAGTAGCAAATCTGTGTAATTCATACATTTCCTCCGCAGAGTTGTTTTATGAAAGTGTAGAAAAGATATGGTTTCTCTAAACGTACTGTACCTCGTGTTGTGTCAACTATCCAGTGAATCATCACTTCTCATATAATCTGAAATATGAAGAAAAGTTAAGCAATTTTGATGTTCCATTAGAGCCCACACAAAATGCATCCAAGCGTCACTGGTTCCATTCCTCAGGAAGCTATTGTCAAGTCAATAGTTGGTTGTGAGCCACACCGAAATCCTGAAGATAACTTCTATTTCGGTGCAGGTACAATACTAATTTGGTTGAGCGTTTATTAAATCTTTGTACTGTCTTTTATATATTTTGAATTATTAGTACTTTTAGTATTTGAGGCCTGCTGTTCGTTCACTGAGTTTCGTTCATTCTCTTGGTTTCTGGAATAAAATGCTTTGTTTAGTAAAATTATTTGTACCGAATCTTACAAATGATGCGAATATTTTGTGCCTGAGAAAATACCTAGAGATACAATAGTCATTAGCGACCAAAGTTTTAGTAAGGGCGATCAAAATAGTTCTGTAAGCACAAATCTGAGGACGTGACGGCAAAATATTCAGGAGTGTTCGCCAAAATACTGCTCGTCGCTTTTTAAATTATAATCAAGTATTATTTTAAATAAACAGAAACCCTGCAGTGAAGCCCATGAAATAACATAAGACACTTAGGAACCTGGAATAAATTACTGAATTTATAGTACTTCTAGGCTGTGCGATACACTGTTATTATGCAACATTTGTGAAGTATGGAGGGTCCTTTTAATTACATTCCTGCCTGAACACATTACATCACTGCGTTCACTAGATTCACTTCTTTACTTCTAATTTCATTTAATTAGAATAGGAACATGGATTTTGGGAACAGGAAATTTACGTGATCACACACACACACACACACACACACACACACATATATATATATATATATGCGATTGTGAAGTAGGGAGGTACACCATACAGCGTCTTTCGCATCCAAGTATCCACCTCCTTTTATCTTTCAAATCTTCATCTCGCTTACATCTGTCCTCCATTGCTTGCATCAATCCTTCATTCCATGTAAGTTTAGGTCTTCCTTTTTCTTCAGTTTTGGGGGTTGCAGGTGAAATATTCTTAATGGCCACCATTCCTCTGGCATTCGTCTCAAATGTCCATATCGATTCAACCTCCTACCTTCTGTTGTACCTAATATATTTACTGATGTAAGCCCTCATTAAATTTTCTTAGTATGCATCATCTTCATCTTTGGTGATATAACCTGATCATCAGTAAAACTCAAAGTATACAGGGTTTCACCATTTATGGCTATTCCCATTGTGTCATTTCATTCTACAATTTTTGAGTGCATCATTCAAATAAATTTTAAAAAGCGTAGCTGCTATACAGCAGTCTTGTCTCAATCCTCTACGATTCCAACTTTGACCATGTTGAAATTTCCTGTATACAATTTTTTATGGCGTTAATATAAGTTCTTTTTTTTTCTGATTTTCCATCACCAATAGAGGAACACTGCCACAATTTTTATGCAAATAAGATGGCTTTCTAGATGATCTGCTAACCTTTTGTCCGTGGCGTGTCTAATGCTGAAGATATTATCTGCCTGCCTGCCCTGAAACCTCTTGATCCTTGAGATTCATACATCTGATGTTGGACTCTCTCTTGTCATATGCGGCCAGTAGAGGTGTTATATGCTCAATTTCTTGGTTGTCGTGGACATCTGTTAGCCACATATTCTCATCTTTAAATTCCACTCTATCTTCTTGCAACAATTTTTCTTAGTAATCTTTCCATTTATCTAGTGGTATGAGTTGTAGATTTAACCTATTATTTTCATTTGATCTGAAGTTTATTAGTTTCCATGCTTCTCTTGACTTTGTGTTGCCCATGTAATTGTTAATTTCCTCGCACTTATTTTTTCTCAGGTTTCATTTTTTGCTTCAATGATGTATTTCTTTACTTCCCTACTTATCCTCGCATAATACTTTGGGTCTTCTGGGTCGTGTGTTCCTAGCCATTTCTGATAGGCTCTCTTCTTTCCAGAACTTTCATTTCTATATCGCAACTCCACCAATATGTTTTGTTTCTGAGGATCTTATTCGATACAATTCCATACATTCATATGCAGCTTCACGTAGTGTTCTCGGCTGTAGTTTCCTCGACGTGCGTTAACCTTTCACTTAGTCTTAGTTTGTATAGGAGTAAAACCGAGGTATCTTGGAGGAGATGTCATTTGTACTTAGGACACTTTTCTTTTGTTTTGTCTTTATTTAAAGATTCTTGTCTGGAATATGTTAAGTTACTAAAAGGAAATGTTACTTTTGTCTTCAGAAGGAAATGCTCCTCGATATACCCTACAATCGTTAACTTTAGTAATATTTCCTGTTTTTCCTATAACATAGTCAATAACAGACTGATGTTTTCGGGTTGGTTGGGTCCAGGTATACTTATGTATATTTCTGTGTTCATAAAAGCCATTCCATATTTTGAGGTCACACTGTTCACAGACTCTCTCCATTATTATTTTTTATTTCCTCCCCGAATCTTCCTACTACTTTTCCACTTTCCTGCTTACCCACTCTTCATTAAAATTTTCTAATAGATAAAGCTCCTTCCTTTTTCCTATTCGATCTAGAAGTTTTGTCAAATTATCAAAAACTCAATTCTCTCCGCATCTGGAGACTTGTCAGTGGTGCCTAGGCAGCAATAACAGCTATATCCTAGCCTTTGAGTCGTAGGTCGACTTGGATTAATTGTTCGTTATAACAGGCCAACATTATAATGTATCTTTTAAATTTTTTGTGAATAGCAATGGCATCACCCTTTTTGGCTCTATTTTGTTTATCGACTCCGCTGTAAATGTGGATGTAATTTCGAACTTCCTCTATCCCGTTGCCTTTATTTTTGGTTTCTGATAAGGCAACGATATCTAAGTTAAATCGGTCCAATTCATTGATTGTTTAGTCAAGATACCTTGTAATTTCCAGCTTCCAAAATTCATCTGCGTATTTCGTATATGTCATGTCGTCTAGTTCCGTCCCGTTTTCGTGAACGTTCAAACCGAATTCTAAAGCCTTTGAGAATAGTATAAAATAAGACCCTTCTACTCTTGTCATCCAGTTTTATCAAAGTGGTTACTAATACAATATAGTTTCACTCCTAAAAGATTACTGCATTAACTTGACCAATAACGAATTAAAGTAGGAATTGTTAAATAATTTGTAGGTGCGTGTATGTGACAGTGTATGCTTTTGTATTAAGTATGTAAATTCATAAATTAAAAATTAGCATCGGGCGATTGAGCACATGTGAATTGTAATGACTGCAGTAAGTGACCACTGAAATACAATATAAATACGCTGTTAATTAAAGAACAAAAAACCATAACATATTGGTAGCCCAAGTCTTGTGTTTATTGTATTAATTATTATTTCATTTTTCTGATGAGCTTTGTTACAAATATGTCAGCGGTGTCTGGAAGCTTCAAAGAATTCATCAGGAATGTGGAATGTCTTCCTGTGTATCATTTGTGCGATGCTATGATTTACGCCTAATCGAATTGTAGGTAGTGGTTGCGTCCATTTCACGTTATTATGGTCTTTGGTTGCTGTATTTTTTCGTCCATTCGCCTGCTGTACTTTTATTTCGCAGGTTGCCGCTATATTACGGAACAACGACGATTCAAATTGCCTGCCTTGGTCCGTAATCACTTGAACTGACCCTCCAAATCTTGCAATGCAACTGTCGTAAAATACTCTTTTCGGCCATGATGTTACTTGTAGCTATGATCATCGTCCAGTTGGTACACTTGTCGATGATTGTAGCACCGTGGGAGTTGCCATCTGATGATTGTAGAGGTCCTGCTTCTACGTGGGTGACTTGGAATCATTCGTCTGGTTCTACATGGGGCTGAATTCTCGTTTTTTCAATGTCCAGTCGTGCAGAAGTTCCTTCATCTACGTTCACATTCAACCTTAAATTTAAAATAGTAATAAGAATATTTACTTTTCAGTCTGCTTAGGGTTTCATCTTCCTAAAACTAGTTCCTCTACAAGTATTGCAATCAGGTCCTTTAATTCTGTTTCACTACTTTCCTATGTCGCATACGTCTGCGAAGGTTGATTAGCCATAATTGCCAATTTGTTGAGAGGTTTTTATCACCAATTAACTAAATAATTTTCTCGTAATCCGGAAATTTATCTAACATATTTTCAAGATCTTCCCAGTACCTTCTGTGCCAGCCAAAGTCTGCATCCTGCGTAAGAATTGGCTCGACTTTTCGTCTCCTATTTCGCACGTTGTCAGCGTTTAATTCGCGTGTCTTCGCTCTCCCGGGAAATGTTCTACAGTATCTTCGCTAGCAGAATATTTATTCAGTCTTTCCGATTCAGCTATATCTCATATATTCTCATTATATTGTAATGAAATATTACAAGATGATTTTTTAATAATATATTTGATAAAATATCATTAAAAGGCATTTACAAATTATTTCAGGGTCCTCAACATAAAAAATTACAATTTAATTTATATTGATTGAGAAACTGCAAATAGATTATTCTAACTTCAAGGCTAGGTTAAGTACGGATAATATTTATGGTGACTATTAATTACTTTCTCAGGACCAAACTAAAATAAGATCACTGAGTAAAATCTCTTGGCTTTAATTTGCAATAGACTATGAATAAGTTTCATATAGTAAAATCGGGTCTTATCGGTTGTTAGAAATGCACGTCGTAGTCGAAGAGAACATGTCTTTGTTCTGCGTCTCGGGCCCTTCTCGTCCTGGTACCGGCGACGGTTTCCAGGAAATTTGAGTTGGTTTCTAAAACGGCAGGCGGTGAGTGGCAAAGGTCTTCCTCCTCCTCACGGTGGCAGGCATCAGGTTCCTGATTGGTTACTCGAGTGCGTGTTTGAGTGATCTATCTCTCGGCTTTGGTGAAGTTTCACATCTATACAGAGTGTTTAACTGAGATGGATTTCTTATTGCGCAGGTAGGTGTTTGCTTTCGTCAATTAGTCTTTTCTTCAGAGTCGTGTTTAACGGCAAAATTATTCGAACCAATTTCTGTAGTTTCCTTACTAACTACTTCTTCCAGCTTCAGATCAGAACTCAACTCAAATATTCATATTTATTTTCTTCCCTTCTTTTTCCTCCGAGCTGATCTTTTCATTTCCCCACGACGGGGTAGAAAAATGCTTCACGTGATTTATCTTCGCGGGTTATCCATGTCACGCTGGAAGAAGTTGTCCTCCGGAATTTCTATCTAGGTCGTTGGCCCTGGATTTGGTCTCCTGATCTGCGTCCCTTAATCTTCTCCTTCTGTTTCCAGTCACGGTCTCTGATGATAACAAGAGGTGATGGAGCCTGTTCAGTTGAAGGGCCTGTATGACGATGTGCGTTCACCACGATGCTGCCAAACTCTGAGAATCGGTATTAGTATTAAAAGACGAAGTGACGCCATTTCTGCTTACAGGTTTGTCGTTGATCACACCATTGATGGCGGTCCCGCCTATGACTAGGCGTAGCCGAAGCCATGGTAGCCGTGCTGACATTCCATGTTACCGCTAACATCGTCCATTAATCCCTAGGCAGACGGAAGGGGATTTGTCGAGACGATCAGCGATCATGCGTCGGCGATATGGCACTGCACAAACTGTACAATATCTTTGTGAGTGATCAAGTTTCGTGATTGCTTTTTTGGCGAGAAGATTCAGTACAATTTCTCCAAGATTTTGAGAAACAAAATAGTAGTTCTGACGAGGCGCAATTCCTTCTTTTAGCACTACAACGTAACAAGAACAATTGCGATGTTGGTTGCATGAAATCAATTTTAATTTTGAAGTGTACTTTTGTGAGATAAAGTACAAATAATAACAAAACCAAAAGTGCTTAGTTTATATTCCCTTTACTTAAAAGGAAAATAAAAACAGTTTTTTCAAATACTTTTTATATTGAGTAATATCACAGTCCAACGAAAGTGAACCTGGAAAAGAAAGAACCGAATTAATCTCGGTAATGATTTTTTGGTTTTGTTACTTTGTTGTTCGATTTCATTTTCTCTAGTGTCTGTTTTTAAATATAGATATAATATAAATATATTTCTATAAAATAAATTAAACATTAGAAATAATAAATAATAATAAAACTTTTTTAAATTTTTGTGAAAGAAGGTGCCAAATATATAAAAATCCAAACATGCCTACCACTATATTTAAGCCATTCGCGTAGAGAATCGATTTTTGAGGATTTACGTATGTAGCAAGTTCATTAATCCATAGAATAAATAGTAAAGGTCCGAGAATTGATCATTGAGAAACTCTGGATGTTGTAAACTCCTAATCGTATAAATGAAGTTAGCCATCTTTAGTTCTCAGTAGAAGTGACGCATTATACCGTATGCCATAATATTCCAATTTTTTTTAGTAATATTTGGTGATCTACCGTATTGAAAGCCTTGGACAGATGAGCTAATAGTCCCGCTAACTTCAGTCCTTCCGGATATTTTGATTGAACAAGTACAACGCGCTCTTTGTGAACTTAAAGAAAACTATGCTGCCATGATAAATTATTATCTTTATTTAAAATTTTGAGTTATCTAATATCGATTATTTTTTTCAAATATTTTAGAAAAAATGGGACGTCTTTTGCTTGAAGATAATTTTATTAGAAGTTTGTGTCACACGGTATGTAACATTCTGGCCTGTGAGACGACTGAGTTACTATAAATGAAACAAAGATTCATTAATTACTGTCGTCAAAATAAGAGAACCCTGAGTTTTAAGCTTCACTGTGCCCATGCAGAATGACCTACGTTATTGTACAAGGTCTCCTTTTACTCAGTCTTTAATGCCATTTTATGATATGTAAATGAAAATTTTTTTAAAATCATTTTTACATGCGTTTTGGCGATAAAACTGAAAAAAGTCACGGATGTTTGTCTTTCTTTCATAGCTCAACTTTGACAACTCATATATTTCAAACTATTGCCTCAAATGGTCTGAAACAGTAGCGGAAGACAGTTAAAACACTTCGAAATCTATCCGCAAGGTTTAAATTGTCTTACTTTTTAAAAAATTACTTTTTCAGATCATTTGAAGCAATAGTTTGAAATCTTTGAGTTGTCAAATTCGAGCTATATAGACAAATATTCGTGACTTTTTCAGGTTTTTTGTGCTAAAACGCATGTATAAGATGATTAAAAAATTGTTTTACATATCATATAATGGTATTAAAGTCTGCGTAAAGTGAGACTTTTTACATTAACGTAGGTCATTTCGAATGGGCATAGTGAAGCTTCAAACACAGGGCTCTACTATTTTGACGACGCAAGAGTGAATAAAGGACAACAATTAACAATAAAAACGAACAACTGTAAACGCTCGGGTCACCGCTCACTGATATTGTTGACCCTCAAGAACCATGCTTCACATAATCAGTGGACTATCTGCACAGTTCTTTTTCGGAAAAGTTCTTTTGAAGTTGTTTTTCGCGAACTACACGTCACTATGTACCAGGAAGTAAAAAAAAGAGTTGGATGTTTTAACAGAAAAAAAAAGATTTGCAGAGGAAAATATGAAAAATCAGAGTTGGGCATGCGGAACCAGATCACTCCTACCTATTTCTCTGGAAGTACCACCTGCGATTCCGCTAGATTGTATTAAACTTTGACAAATCTCGGTCATATAATTTGATTTTAATACTCTTAAAGTCGTTAAAAAAGATTTAATCTGGACACGGTAGGGTGGTGGATGGGGCAATATATGTAATTTTGTTTTCCTAGTGAAACTTTACAGCAATCCTTCTCATGTTCAGTTCATAGAACAGAATCCTGTGGCACGTCCTGCAAGATGCAGGCGCAGTGGACCAGCAACGGCTGTTCACGCCGTCATCCAACTCCTGCTAGTCGGTTCTTTTCGTTCTAAACGTTAGAAAAGATTTTTCTACACAAATTTGCACAGGATTAAAACATCTTTAACAGCCGGCAAGTAGAAACTTCCCGGTTTATCACTGTCATCCCACTACATGGTAAATTAGCACTCCATGTGACGTGTCTACGCCAATCGTATTCTCAACTATCAGAACTTTTTTTACCGTCGAAATAGAAGTATTTTGAAACGACATCGAAAGTTTTTCCTGCATATCCATTGGTTTGTTCGCAGGTTCTTTCATATGATTTGTTCTCAGGTTCAAATTTATTTTTATCGACGTGATGTACAAGGAATTGTAGTAATGGGAACTTGAGAAATTTTTCCGTCAAGCAGAATGAAGTACATGTAGCAGGAGTGCGAAATGAGCCGTAGATTGAAATTGAAATGTGTTTCCAGTAAATGTAATGGCGCGATCTCGCCACTGCTATTGAGCAGAGCACAGCACAGCAGGCAGGTAGGAAGTCTCTGCGAATGCTTATTTTCAACCCAAAGGCCAGGTCATTGCCCGCTCGCAATCCGTGACCTTGGAATAGTCTCACGAACTTCAACTAATCCCTTACATCACTCACTTCTAGTATCTAATCCTCTGCACTAATATTCATTATACAGATTATTCAGCGTCTGCGTAAGAAAGAGAGAAAGCTATCTAGAGACAGAAAATAAGTGCAGAGGTGAGAAGCGAACAAGAGAGGCAAACAAACGATGAAATGAAAGAGAACAATGTCAATCAAACGGGTAAAATACTTCCATTGTTATACAATTTTAAATAATAGTAGATCTAATACTGAACCACACATGGAATTTAAATTATCTGTAGCTGTTTTTACATGTATTGAATTTATATTTGATCTAATATGAAGCATTTCGCTCATCAACCGAGGACAATTTTCACTTTTTGCATCTAATTTGTTTCCATTTCTGCAACCAATCCTATAGTTATGTAAGTGTACATGTTTTTCTAATGCGAATTGTTCATCCAAAGGTTGTTTTATACTTACCAAATGTTCTTTAATTCTGGTTTGGAGCTTTGTTCAATCAAAATAAGTATCTGTACAGCCCAGACAATTTTATATACAACACTGTGTTTACCAAAATTATGTAAAACTGCTTTAAAATTAAAATTTTTACATTATCTATATAGTAGCCTATAACACTATAACACAAATATATAATCTTTGTTCAATTTGATTGACGTCGGCCCTGGAAGTTGTGAAAACTGTCTAAATTTTTCTGTTGAAAGCTTCTATTAAATTCTTTTCATACTTTTTAGATTTTATAAGCAAAAATTTTATACCAAATGTATTTATTTATTTAATTGGACGTCAACTATTGGGTATGTCATGTTATTTATTGAAGAGGTCCCTCAACTTAGAAACTAAACGTTTCTTAAAATTTTTATTATATTTATGACTTGGTCAGTATACTATACTGTATATCTAGCAAAATTATTTTCAAGCACATAAAGACATATAGTATCATTTATCCTATCCGCGCAGGGTTCGAAAAGAACACGCATTTCAAGCTCCCCATAATATTTAGTTTATTAACTTGAAATTGTGGGTGATAATTTAAATATGAAAAAAAATACTTTTATAATTTACGTAATTTATTATCCTAATTTTCACTTGGATCGTCTAATAAAAATTGAAAAGTTAGGGCGATTTAAATATTGAAAAATGATGATAGTTAAACTGAGGGTATTTATTTACTTGAGACTATTAAGGACATATCTGTGGCGGAGAAACAACCAAAGGGGCAGCAGAGAGCTCGCTTAATACGTTGAGCCGGAAAACGTACCTGAGTTAAGTTTCCGTCAGCTCCTTCTATAAGTTTAAAAGGATCAGGAATTACAGTCCTCAGGTTCGGACCGTATACTGTACCAAGCGTCGTGAAATAATTGAAGACTTTTAACAGCAAGTATTTATTGTCGTCTATTGCTATACAGACTCTGGTTACTTAAAAGATCTTGAGTAGAGTGAACCGCCGAGTATGGGCGACCATCCCTTTTATACGTTGGAGGGGAGACAGGGTTGGATACAAAGTTCTCCACTGTTTACAAAAAAAAGGTTAAAATATGACTAGCGAGCCAGCTCCTTCTCATGAGAAAAACTGGTCGCTCCCTCTTAATGAGAAACATAAGTTATGGTGAGTTGGGGTTGAACTTGTAACCCTCTCTTAACAAATACATAAGTTTTCAGAAGTCATGGGAACGTTTGGGGGACCAAGGCGGGGTCATAGGTTAAGGGTAATATACATAAAGTTTTAGGAGTGATAGACTCTTTGGGGGGAAACAGAGACAGGGTCACAGGGTATGGGCAATGTACATAACTCCTCCCCATATGGTCTGTCGTCACTGTCCTCAGTAGACACAAGAGTCTTTCTTTTACCACATGAGTACAATTTTAACAAATTTTTTCTTATTACAAATAGTAAACCACATAATATAAACATTAATAAAACAATTACATTGGTGATACAAAATTTTTTGTCTATTCTATAATCATTGTCAAAAGGTTGCATATCTAATTTAAGTTGATTAACGTCTACATGTGAATACAGAAAACTTATTCTATGATTTACCTTGGGCTGTTCAATGATTTTTATTATTGGAAATGTGTGGATATATGGAGTAGGTTTTGATTTCTAGGGTTATTCCCATAGAGGAGAGGGGACAGGATTCATTGGTATATATAATATTTGTTCCCGAGACATACATGGTTGATTGTGAATTAATACATGTTTGAGATATTATTTCTTTTCTAACACTAGAGAACAAAACATGTTCATTATTTAACAACTGGAAGAGACTCATTTCGTTTTTGACAATAGCAAATTCACATCCAGCAGGGTTGGTCAAGTTACAAGAGGTAATTCTTATATTATAGTTTGTACATATAAATAATTTTGCACCTTTTTTACATGGTCGGTTGGACCATTTTGGTGTTGACCCTTGCAAGTAATATCTTTCTGAAGGGATTAGTACATTTTTATTATGCGTAGGTACAGGATAAATAGTATACAATTGGTAGTTATTTACCTCAATCAATGGGACTGAAAGGACCACAATCATCTCTGAGTTTAACATGATCACTTGCGTTTTTGTAAATTTTAGAATTTCGTACACCTGATAAGGATCCGTGTGTATCATAGTTTTGGCTGAGTAAATAGAATGTAAATGGGTGTTGATATTGTTTAGGTCTTCGCGTGAGAACAATTTAACATTAGTGGTGTCACTGAAGGAGAGGTTAATGGTTTCCTCTAATGTTTTAACCATCCTTGAAAGTCTATTTATGCACATCACAATATATTGGTAGTGTTCTAAAAGACCTATTTCAAAGCTCCTTTTTTCTAACAAATTTTTAAGAATGTCCATGTTTAGGTTAACTAGGTTCAATTCTTCATAAAATTTCTTAGAGACCATATTGCTAAAGGATACTAGCTTATTAATTTTTTGAGTTTCCTTTGTTTGTATATTCTTTATGGAATTTAATTCGTTCTGTATATGGTCTAAATCATTTTGATCGAGGTTACCCGAGATGAATTTGATAATACTCCCCAGTCCGTTTATTAATCCTCTTTTATTTTTTGTTCTGCGCGGCATGAGTTTCTTCAAACTTTCGTCAGTATATCCCAATACTTCGGATAGTTCGAAGAACAAATGTGGAAAGGTATTATTGCTATGTTCAATGAGAGAAACACTTGCCTTATGGATGTTATTGTATGATTCTGTTAACCGTGATAGGTTGAAATGAAATATGAATTTGTGGTAATTGTCAATTATCACTGCTGGACCTAAAACCTCAGCGTAGAACCCGTGGGTCGTAACAGGTTCTATGTTGATTGAAGCGAATCCTGGGAGGAATCTGCAAAAGGGGTAAATTTTCTTTTAGGTTTTACGTCCCTTAGATTTCTCACATGAGTTTTCCCATTTTTCATTTTACAATGTATTCTATTGCCCTCTATTTTAGTAATGACGCCTTCATTATATATGTTTTTGGACTTTTTATTTCTCGTGAGGGGATTCAAAGAATAAACAGTTTCGCCAATCCTGTAGGTGTGTTTGAAGGAAGAGGTGTTTGGTTCCGGATTTTTTTGTTGTAGGACACGGATCTGTTCATGCTGTCTTTGGATGTATTCGTTGATCTGCGGAGAAGGAGAGAAAATATGGTCTAACGCGTCGTAGTACGGACCGTAAATTATGTTGAAGGGTGGCTTTTTTGTTGTGGAATGTATTGAAGAGTTATAGTTAGTAATAGCAATTACTAATTGTTGTGGTAAGGGTGTAAATTTATCCTTGTCTGTTAAAATACGTAATTTTTCAAGTAAGGTGGAATTGAACCTTTCTGCAGGCGAATTAGATGAGGAATTTAGTGGAGTGGTTGCGTGATACTCTATGTTTGAAGCTTTGCAAAATTCTTTTATTAAATTATTTTCAAATTCTCCTCCTTGGTCATGAGTGATTTTCTTAGGCAGACCATGGTGAGAAAAGTAAAATTGTAAATGGGTCAATACTGCTAGTGCTGTGCCATTTGGCAATATGTAAGCTTGTCCGTATTTAGAGAACACGTCAATTAATGTTAAAATACGATTCTGTTCGAAATGGAACGTGTCGACATGAACTTGTGCAAAAGGGTGCTTTGCTGTGATAGGGCCCTGATTATCAACATTATTTGGATGTCTTTCATATTTATTTCTCTGGCAAAGATTACACTGATTAATTAAACTTCGAACTTGTTCTCTCAAATGCGGCCAGTAATATTTAGTTAGTAAATGGTCTATTGTTTCGAGTATTCCATTGTGGTTAATGGAATGGTATTGTAAAATTAACTCTTTCTGTTTCACGGAGTCTTCAATATCTTCTAAGAATTTTTGCGTTCTAATAATTATTAGTTCGGAAGTAAATAAATTTTGACAGGTTCGGATGAATGGGATTTCTATGGTCTCATCTACAAAGTGGACTGCATATTTGTTCGATGTAACAATTTTTAGAAGGTAATTTTGCAAATCTTGGAAAAAGTTTTCTTTAGTGACAATTATAATATGACGAGTATTTTTCTTAAATAATTTTTGTTCTAACAGTTTAGGAAATTTTCCATATTTAACTATGATTTGGTTTCTATTCATATTTAGATTTCTTTCTGATGCCTTTAAAGTAAAAATTGGATCTTCGTGGTTTGAATGTATGGTCTCGTTATCTATTTCCTTTTGATAATCATCATTACCAATGTCAGCTACATTAGACTGGGCGTCTTCATTATTATTTATTTCGATACGAGAAAGAGCGTCTGCTACATAATTAGTTTTGCCTTTAACATATTTTATATTAAAGTCAAACTCTCCTAGTTTTATTTTCCATCTGTATAATCGGGAGCTGGGGTCTTTCAAAGTGAAAAGCCATTGTAGTGGTCTATGATCGCATTCTATTTGAAAATGACGTCCCCATAAGTAGGGTTTAAAATGCTTGCAACTGTCAACTATTGCTAGTAATTCTCGTTCTATTGTAGAATATTTCCTCTCGGCTGGATTCAAAGTACGAGAGTAATATGCAATGGGGTGTCCCTTTTGCGAAATAACGCTACCGATTGCAAAATTTGAACCATCAGTAGTTAAGGTAAATGGTTCATCGAAATTTGGATAGGCCAAAACAGGGGCATTAATTAACACGGTTTTGAGAGTTTCAAAAGCGTTCTTATAATCATGGTTTTCTACATCAATTTTTGATCCTTTTTTCAGGCAACGAGACATAGGGAAAGCTATTTTTGCGAAATCTTTTATGAACTTCCGATAATATCCTGACAAGCCGAGAAATTGCTTAATTTCTTTGGCTGTTTTCGGGATTGGATATTCTTTTACGGTTCTGATTTTCTCAGGATTCGGCTTTATTCCGTTTTGTGACACTACATGTCCGAGAAAGGCAACCTCTTTGTGGAGAAACTCTGTTTTATCTAACTGAATTTTGAGGTTCACCTCCCTAAGTTTTTGAAAAACTAAAGTTAGATGTTGTATATGTTCGTCCAAAGACTTGCTGTAGACAATTATGTCATCAATGTATACAAAACAGAATTTATACAGAAATGGGCGCAGGACATTATCCATTACGCGCTGGAAAGTAGCAGGCGCGTTACGTAGACCAAATGACATTCGTTTGAACATTGTCTATTATCGACTGTAAAAGCGGTTTTTTCGACAGATCTTGGGTCCATTTCTATCTGATGGAAACCTTGAGCCAAATCTAGAGTGCTGAAATATTGGCATTTTCCTAAATTGTCAAGGATTTCCTCTATCTTTGGGAGAGGGTATTTGTCCTCGACAGTCTTATTATTTAACTGTCTAAAATCAATAACCAACCTCCATTTCTTTTGGCCTGAAGCATCGGATTTCTTTGGAACAATCCAAACTGGGTTGCAATAAGGCGATTCGCTTTGGGTTATTATGCCCTGATCTAAGAGTTTTTCAACTTCGCTATTAATTATTTCTTTTAAGTGAGGTGGATAGCGATAGTTCTTATGGTAAACTGGTTCTTCATCGGTAGTGCGGATGTAATGTTTTACCGCATTTGAGAATGACAAGTCGCACCCCGGATAGTAGAATATATCAGAATAGTGAGAGCAAAGCTTAAAAATAGCTGTACGCTCAAGGTCGTTCGCATGTTGGGTACGTAAATATTCGTATATGTCATTCTCCGCGACAGAATTGATTTCTATCGGTTGCACATTTATGCTATCAAGTGGTTCCACAAATATAGGTTTATTAGGGTTCCAATCAAACCGCGTTTCGGTTGGGTAAAGTACCTGATAATTTTGCGCGTGTAAAATCGCGTCGGCGAAGTGGTGTCCGTTGATTTCAAAGTTTGGGACATAAACATCGCCTTCCTTAATATTAACTGGGACTGAAGTGAATGACGAATTATGAGTGGCTTGGAAATATTTTTGCTTATAAGGAGAGTGCAGATAGAACATTATATCCTTGTTACCTAAAGTTATAGTATTTCTTGCGTAATCAATTTTTGCACCTAATTTAACAAAATCAGCAGTGCCGATTAGAGCATCAAAATACTTATGCCACTGCATTACTCTAAAATTAATAGTTGAATTGATACCATACTCATTAAAGATAGGAAAACTAACATTATCGTTACCTATCGTTTCGGCATGTACCGATTGTATACAAAAATTTTCTTTAAAGATATATTCTGGGAATAGAGAATATGCTATGTTCGGATTCATTATCGAATTGCATGCACCGCTATCTATTAATATTTTTAGACCATGCAATGTGATGAAAGGTAATTCTGGCGCATTATATATATTATTTAAGTCTTCGGAGGTAATGGCCGGACCATGTGAAAATCCTGATTATCAAATTCGTCCTCTAATGTAAAAGCTTCTGTAGGGGAGTAGGGTGTATTAATGCTATCATCGAACTCTTGTTCAACATGATAATTCTGTTCGGTTTCTTCGGGATGAAAATTATAATTTAGAGAACTATCTACAAAGTCTTCGTGAGTATTCATGTCTCCTCGAATAGTGGATACACCGGACATAGGTTTCGGAGCATTACTGTGATGTTGTGGGGAATATCGTCTCCCGATATTGCTTGGAGTGGGATATGGGCGATTAAAAGGTTTCTGAAATGATGTGTTTGGACGTACAGAATATTGTGGATTATGTCTGACTTCGGTAGTTGGCATTATTCTTGGCTGGTTAATAACTTGAGGCTGTACAGGTGAGGGTGAGTGGTTAAAAGGTTTGGATCTAGTGTTAGAGTTTAACACGGGGTTAGGAAAAAGTCCTCCGAAATTGTTGTGTGGAGGTCGGTAATAAGTAGGTTCGAAAGGTTTATTTAACTTCGGGTGAGCCTGTTTCTGTGAACCCCTCAACTGGTCCATATAGTTTTCATACGCCCTGTCATTGTCGTACGATCGGCAAATCCTAAGGGCTTGACCGAGGTCTGGGATCTGAGCATACCTTAGATACGACCGATAGGGCTCCAGGATTCCAGCCTTAGTGCTTCTATCTCATTCAATTTCATGGTTAAAATTGGATCCGAATAATTTATTTTACAGAGATTCTTATATCGCACGGTTAACGAATCCAGACGTTCGTGATATTGCGTATAGGACTCATTATGTTTTTGGAAGCAGTTGGAAACTTCTTTGAGCAAAATTTGCTCATTCTTAACGTCTCCGTATTTTCGTACGAGTTTTTCCTTAAATTTATCATAGCTATTGTTAGCTTCGATATCCAAAATGCATCGTGCTTCTCCCTTTACTTTCGACTTGACAACGTTAAATAAAAATTCGTTAATTAACTGGGCATGAGGTGCCGCAGCTTGACGATTAAAATTTGTTATGAACGAATCGCATCTAGCGAGGAAATAATCCAGACTACAGGAGTTAGAGCCATCGAATTCGGGTAGCAACTGGATATGCGCATATTCAAATTTTGAGAGTATCTCCGTTTCCATACTGAATAATAAAGTTTGAAACAAAGAGAAGAGAAAAATTGAACCAGATAATCTGAACTTGGATTCACAATGTTGGAGTGAAATAGGCGAAAATCTATTTAGACTGCACCTCTACACTGAATTTGCAAAGACCACAATAAATTTGTTAAAATTGACTCACAGACACGAAAAGATGATCAGCGATGTCAGCATCCTCGTCTGGCGGTGAGTCGTGGACGTCCTCGTTGAGCTGTGTACAGTGAAGACGGATAGGCAGCAGGCTGGCTGGCAGGTAGGCCAAAGGCTTCTTAATTGTTGAAGAAGTTGTCGCTCACCTCCAGCAGCTCGAAAGTCGATCTGGCTACGATAGACAGCTTGCCTATCCCGGCTGAGCCCCCAGTTAAGTTTCCGTCAGCTCCTTCTATAAGGTTAAAAGGATCAGGAATTACAGTCCTCAGGTTCGGACCGTATACTGTACCAAGCGTCGTGAAATAATTGAAGACTTTTAACAGCAAGTATTTATTGTCGTCTATTGCTATACAGACTCTGGTTACTTGAAAGATCTTGAGTAGAGTGAACCGCCGAGTATGGGCGACCATCCCTTTTATACGTTGGAGGGGAGACAGGGTTGGATACAAAGTTCTCCACTGTTTACAAAAATAGGTTAAAATATGACTAGCGAGCCAGCTCCTTCTCATGAGAAAAACTGGTCGCTCCCTCTTAATGAGGAACATAAGTTATGGTGAGTTGGGGTTGAACTTGTAACCCTCTCTTAACAAATACATAAGTTTTCAGAAGTCATGGGAACGTTTGGGGGACCAAGGCGGGGTCATAGGTTATGGGTAATATACATAAAGTTTTAGGAGTGATAGACTCTTTGGGGGGAAACAGACAGGGTCACAGGGTATGGGCAATGTACATAACTCCTGTAGTGTTCTTAGTTGGGCGTCTTGGAGTCTTGAACGGGTACTATACGATTTCTTAGTCACACAGCAGGTACAGGTTGGGGCAATTTTCTTCCTTCCTCTTCCTCGTGCGCGTGTAATCTCATTAGTCGAAAAACAGTGCATATGCACTGTGTGGAGTCAAAGAAAAACATTTCCTATTCCACGAAGAAGAGCCGAGAATTTTGACCGAAGTGGTAGATTTTCTGGTCGGCTTGCGTTTTTATTTCTATAAGTTATTGAAAGTGTCTTCTTCTCTCCGGATGTCCTTCTTTCAGAAAATGAATTTAACTGTACTATCTAGACATCTTCCTCTTTCCTGCTCCTCTCTTCCATGACCTCCTCCTTCTGAGCCTTTTCTCCTTGCAACTTGCCAGCTCATCTCTGCCGTCTCACTACGTGGTAAAACAACACTCCATGTGACGTATCAAAGCCAATCGTATTGAATTTTCCAAGATCGCGGGATCCGCAATTTCGAAGGAAGGGGCTGAACCTGGGGTCATCGTCCCCTGGTAGCCTACTAGCCTTAATCCTCACACTTTGTTTATAGGCACGAACTTAGGCGACAGTACAGCGTCCGGCCAAATGCTGGAAATACCAGTATATGAATATATTTTCGTCTAATTATCGAAACATTGGATATTAAATGAAGAGCATTCCTCTGTGCTACATAACGTACTCATGTCTCATTGCATCTGCGCAAATAAAGTACTTCTCGGAAACATTCCTTGTGAGTTTCGCTTCCTATTCTCTTTACCTTCTGTTTTCGTGTGTATTACAATCGGAGTAGGGCATGAATTTGAAAAAAAAAAATCTTCCTGGAGCCTGAGTGGTCTGCATGTGGTAACCAACCAACGAATCAGTTTAGTTTAACTAGTTCTGTACAATACAATATAAAAGAACTATCTTGCCCATGACTGCTCTGAACTAATGCTTCTAACATGGTTGTGTGCAGTTATTTACCGTGATTTATCACAACTTACTCTCTTTACATTATATCGATGATCTATAACTTTCCCATTCTATCATACTTTCTTTTTTGCTTATATCCCTAGGTCTCAATTCTTTCTCTGCCTGTTTTATTATAAGAGTAGGCAAATCAGTATTTGCAAAATCTTCGGAACATAGCGCGCTGGTAGTCGAAAACTAATTTTTTTTTTCGGAGAACAGTTTTCAAAGCAAGTTTTAACTTCCGTCTGAATTGTTTCATTTTTACTGTCGATTGAACTATATAGTAAACTTTCTAACAACAAGAACACTAACGAGCTTCTGGAAGTGGATGATCAGTCGAACTTGATCAAGTTCAGGGCACATCGTTTAAAAGAGATAATTGATGTAATGGGTTTTAAATGAGCCCCGACATCCACAGGAGATGATTATCGTTTGGGGCATCCTCAGTGAGGTGAATACACCAGAGATGATAGACAAATGTATTGATAAACGACGGATCGAATTTCGCAGAGGAATAATTTCATGTTGGAAATAAGCTACTTAGGTTTATATTAATATTATTTATATTCTTAGTAAACGTATATACAGACAGCGCTAAGTTGTTTCTGCCACACCCTTTACTTGTTATACCTTAAACTTTACTTGACATACAACGTATCCTGAATTGAACACAACATGACGAGTTTGTACGTCGATACATATCTACTGACGAAACATGGAAGCACGCAAAGAGTATCTTAATATAGATGGAGTGGCAATGCCAGGACTTGCAGGGTGACTGTCATCCCCACTCCAATAGGATCAAGTCGCTCGTAGGCCCATAACAACCCATGTAAAAACGGTGCTTTTTGAGTCCGCTAAAATATATCTTAGGACTGTTTCACACTAACCCCATTATCCGACACGGATAATAAAGGGTAAAAAACTAATGAGAGCCTGATTCTTCCTCAGCTAGTACCTGGTTTTTCGGCCACGGGCCGAGAGCTTCACATCTGTTCCGCATTATTCGTCCAGTCTACAATTTGCTTGTTCCTAGTCATATTATTGTGTTCCTCAACTAAAAGATTTTTGCACGTGTATTTTTGCATTTATTATCATAGAGAATATAGATTTATTGATAAATTTAGTTCATGTTCAGTCTGTTAAGTGGGACAAAACAATAGACACACACAAAGATAGAATACATTTTTGAAATGCCTGGATAGAAGCTTGCAAATATTAAAAATGGTTATGAAGATATGAATGAAAAAAAGAATGGAATATGCTAAAGAAAGTACAAAATATTGATTATTCAACTCTTATTATATTTAAATATTAAGTGTTTTAAATTCTGGTAATTACAGGGAAAAAATATACAATTAAACATACATAGTTGATTAGAAATTAAAAAATGAAATTGGTATGATGTTTTACTTACACTTAAAATAATTCAAAAAATTTCTTGTTGCTCCTGCAACGTTCGGAGCCGAATTGAGTGAAAACAATGGCAAGGAAAATGAACGCAAACCTCATAATATGCTAACAATATTTTTAAGCTACAAAATTTACATTTCAAAGATTCAAGAATACATTAAAAATGATAATAATATAGAATTATATATATAATTCAAATACTGCTTATGCTTTTAAATTTAAAGAATTGAAATTTTATTTTATGTGGAGCATTTCGCTCATTTAGGCCCCGGATGTTGCAGGACCAACAAGAATTTTTAAAATTATTTTTATTGTAAGACATCATACCAATTCTATTTTTTAATTTCTATTCAACTATGTATAATTAATTGTGTAAATATTATTGTAGAAAGAAATGAGGAGATCACTAAATTTGGGGGACGAAACGTTTTCTAATTTTTTTCCTTTTCTGACTTTTGGCCACTGTTTGTATTTTATTTATAGTATTAAGCCAGATAATATAATTACTTTATTGATGTATATATATATATTAAATGTTTGATATTTGCCTATTTTCTGAACCAATATTAGTTAAAAAATAATTCATTTAAAATTTTTTAAATTCTGGTATTTACAAGAAAACAATATTTATACATCATACGGCATTATAAATGTTTGGTTTACGCATATATTAAATGAAACACGAAGAATGGCCAAAAGTCAGAAATGGAAAAAATTAATTAGAAAACGTTTCGTCCCCCCAAATTTACGGTCCTCCTCGGTTATTATATTATACAATTAAGTATACATAATTGAATAGAAATTAATAAATAAAATTGGCATGATGTAATTACAATTAAAATAATTAAAAAATTTCTTGTTGCTCTTGCAACGTTCAGAGCCGAAATGAGTAAAACAATGGCAAGGAAACGTCGCAAAACACACAACAAAGTAACAATATTTTTCACTTGAAGATAATGACAGTGAGCGTGTTCGAAACGTCGTTTTTGTACAACGTTTTTTTTTGTTAATCGCATACACCGGGATATCCTTCGTCTGTTACTGCAAAATATATATTTAAAAGATTCCAGAGTACACAAGTAAATCATAATAGTACAGAATCATATATTAAATTTAAATATTGCGTTTTTTTACATTTAAATTTAAGATTTGATTTTATGTGGAGCGTTTCGCAGGAGCAACAAGCAAATTTTGTATTATTATAATTGTAAGTACCCCATAAAACAAATTTTATTGATGAAATGTATTTAACCATGTATACTAATTTTTTAATTTTATTTATGATGGTTTTCTTTTCAAAATTTATTTGTAATTAAATGTTCGTATTCCTTCATATGTGAAATACGAAACGACGATAACAGAAATTTGTATATAATAAATCACTAATGTTGTTATAAATTTTTATATTATATTGTACTTTTTGTACTTATTAAATTTTTTCTGTGTGGAGAAACGTTGAGAAAAAAATGAGGAAACTGCTAGAAATTGATTGGCAAATCGTCATGAATAACGTAGATACTATGTTTGTAAAAATAAATGAAGCTCATTGTTTAGTTGTAGTAGTGCTTCACCTTATGTAATGCCGGTAGTACACGCTCGCCGAGGCGACCCCAGCACGAGACATTTCCAAGTACTATGAAGAACGTGGTAGTTTATATGACTGCAGCATATGCTGCTTATTGTTATTACAAATATTTGCATGTTATTTGTAATTAAAGAAATCCACAAGCCTTGGAAGAGAAGGTGGTGGATGAAAACAATCAATCGGAATAGAACAAGCGATTTTCCACGTACTTAAATTTGGATTTTAATATTATTTTGTTAAATTTTGATAAATTTTTATACAGGGAACACATGGACAATCAGTTAGGCGATTTGCTGATGGAACCTGTTGATGAATTTAAAAATTTTACTCGAATGGCCGCAGTGGATTTTGAGTATCTTTTAAACAAAATCTCAACAATGATTTCCCAAAGAGTTACTTAAATGAGACAATGAAATACGTCTTGAAATTACTTTGAGATATTGTAAATGATGGGGAATATTAATTAATGAATTTAATAATTGGGTTTAAATATATACATTTAGTAATTGTAAACACAATAATTTTAAAATGGGTCGTGCGTGTATATATTATGTACAAAAATAATGAATTAAAATGGGGTTATATTAAAGATCTCAGGGTAATTATGGTTTGGGTGACCACGTGTAGCAGATTTTCCGTTCGTTGACGAACCTGAGTTGTTTTCATATGCGTCTCACTGTACCTTCCGTGTTGTGGAACTTGAAGCGGCCGGTCGACAATAGCACAAAGTCGTGCTGCCGGAATTGAGGAAACTCCGCTTTTCCCTCTTTCTTCCCTTGTTAAGACCTTTCTTCCCTGCTTCCTCGATTGATCAAAGCATGGTCCACCTCTCCGCTGCCACCTCACCAATCTGCTCTCGCCACCAATCTCCTTTCGCCACCACCTTGTATCACAAGAAATCTCTCGTTCTACACCGCCAATCTGTTCTCCTCACCAATCTCCTCTCTTCACCTCCTTATATTACCAGCAATCTCTCTCCACCACTCTCCTTCAATATCCTCTCGCCACCACCTTGTATCACCAGAAATCTCCCTTGTTTCATTTGGGGAACACACGCCACCCGGTCACCAAATTCCCAGGCAGATTAGGACATTCCGAAACGAGGTGTCCGAGCTTTATGGCCCAAGTGTCAGCCGCAGCCCCTTTGTTTAGATTCCGAGCCGCCAAGACGGCGCGCGGAAAAACCCCACCTTCCTGGCCAGCAAATATTTGTTATTTAAGTTTCCGTAAATAATAAAAAAAATTGAACGGGGGTTCTACTGCGCTACAATATTTAGCTGCAGGAGACAGTTTCAAAAGTCTACAATATTTATTTAAAGTTTCCAGCGAAATAATATAATAATTTTCAGATGTTCGTTGCCAAGCATCTGCTACTTTTTGCATTCTCTTATGGTTTTCATGAGAGGAGTGCCACAAACAGTTACCCTGATAAAATTACAATAATTGGAGGGTAAAGCCGTTTGTCCAGTCCATTATTCACTGCAAAATTCAATCACCGAAAACCAAAATAAAAAACTACGCCAGAAGCCCACAGTTCACGTGTAGTGAACTCCATGTCTGGTCTCGGCGAGAGTGTACTGCCGGCGTAACATATACCACACAGACAGCGCTCGTGCAGAGGACGGTCACCACGTGGCTGGGCCGAGCGCATCTGCAGTGTACACGGTGTAGTGGACAATCGCTGGCCAAAGAATATACAGCTGAAAAGGAGACTTATTGAGAACTAAGGTGAATTAACCCGCGATTTTCTATTGCGTTGCATTTATTGGCTTCTATCGCAACATACTGCTTCACGAAATCTGACACTGGAACACCCGGACAATATTCTCTCTCAACATTTGTGATGTCGTGTAAATTGAAAAATAGAATTTGCAGTGTATTCAGCACAATTAAAAATGTGGGTAGATTTGAAAGTACTAAGTAGTGAAGCGCATGTTGTTCTCAATTCCGTTCACCCGTCTCCAGCGATATGGAAATGTTTGCTTGACCGAACGAGACACATTTCTGTGCTACACTTGCTTAGCACGAACTTCAACCTTACGGAAATATAATGGGATCTCACTTAATTTCAACATTTTTCCATGTATTGGATATTTCTTTACTACGACCGCAAGGAATTCAGTTGGGTCATTCCATGTCAAGTGGCCTGATTTCAGGATTGTGCCCCGCTTCAACGTAATGGATTTTAAAGAAATTTTGTGTCGGTATTAGTACATGTCCCCAATGAAAATTGGTAAACTTTCACATTCTAAAATTTAATATTTGTGGAGATACTGTAGTTTAACTCTATGTAGGAACCTTTTACGCTGTGACTCTGAAATTTCAGCAACTTTGTTACATCTTGTTACATCTCTGGCAGTATATTATTATAAAAAACGAAACTTGACTTTCTTCTACAACGTTATGTGCATTTTAAACGAAAATATGAGTAATTTTGCTTACATAAATTGAAGCAGTCGGCCAAAAAATATTGAAGTGTGAAAAGAAACTTTAAAGTCTGACTTTTATATATCTGGAAGTAAAGCTACGAAAAATGTGAAACTTTGCACTCAATAAACTAGCATTACAAGGTCTTCGAATGTAAAATTTCATTTACAAATTGAGTGTAAGTTGACGAGTTTTGCAAAAACGCCAAAAATAAGGTATTTATAGCCTACTTTTATGAAAAACTATCATATAGAAAGTATTTTTAATGCATTTTACTCGTAAGAGCATGTTTTAAACTTCTTAAAACCGTAGACGTGATCTTTGATCGCAGGCGTATAAAGGGCTTCAAATTGGGGACAAACTGGATAACCTTGCATTACAATGTTGTATACTTCAATGTGCATTCAGGCAGGTTCTTTTTAATTTTTGTTTTAAATTACTAAACAACGAAGGATTCATGTTTCGTCGTAGGTATATAGGATCTTGGAAATATGACAAATTGTTAATTTTTCATTGCCTTTGCGTACTATTTTCCTTTTATTTCTGTTGGAGTTTAAGTTGTTCTGATTCACTTTTCACTGGCTTTAGGAATGTGCTTCTACACTAATGGCATAACAATACATAATCTTTTTAAAGCATAGTATTCTGTAATATGCGATTTAAACGTCTTTTTCTCCAATTTTTCAGTGACTTTAATAATGTCATTGAGTCAATTGGTATTATTTCTACTTTGCCAAATTGCATTGTAGGAGAAAATTTATCATCAACTTGCCATGTTTCTTTCTATTCCAAGAAAATTGGGCTGCGTTATGGCAACAGTTTGTCAGATCGTGAAAAAATACTTCTCACTCGACGATCAGAGCTTGAGCTCACAGACAATGACTTTCATAACAATAATTTTTGGAACTATATGAAATAAGGCAACAGTCATGCTGCAACCTATTTAATAAAACAAAACACACAGCTAAGCATGTCAATCTAGCAAGTACCATGTCAGTTGATTTAAAAACCAGGTCAAAAATTTTGGTCCAAGTGAAAATCTGAATTCATTTCTTTGGCCCAAGGCACATCAGAGTCTTTAGCATCAGAGAATTCTAGAAACGTTCCGGACACTGTGAATCGGAGTTGACTGACTTAGGGAGTTCCCCATTAAAATTTCAAAGGTTGAGCAGTAGCCATAAAACTGACTACATTAAACAAACAATTGAACGAGTGCAAAAAAGTGGTAGGTGAAAAGAAAACACTATCTGCTGGAGTAGCAGCTGCGAATATTGGGTAAACTAGGAAAACCTGTGATGTTTTCATGCCAATTCAATGTAGATAGATATATGACAGCCACAGAAATGTCGTACTTCTAAATTTTAAGACCTTAAATGCCCAGGATGAAAGAACCTGCCCACTTTTTAAAACATGCTCTTTTTAAGAAAAATAATTTAAAAGAAATTCTGAAAGATGATTTTTATAAAAGTAGGCCAAAAGTTCGCTATATTTGGTGGTTTTTCAAATATCGTCAACTTTTAACTCGATTTGTAAAGCACTGGACAGAATTAGGTAAATAAAATTTTACAGTCAAAAACATTTTGATGTTAAGTTATTAAGTTCCACAATTTTCATATATTTCTAGAGATATAAAAAGCCAAACTTGTAATTTTTTCACACACTAATTTTTTCGGCCGACTTTGCTCAAATTATGGATTCAAAATTTGTACATACTTTTTTTTCTTTGGGGTTTAAAGAGCAGAAAATTTTGTATAAGACAGCCACGTCTCATGTCTTATAATAAAATATTGCCAGAGATATTACATCTCAAAACTGCTGAAATTTCCGTGTCATATGGTAAAAGTTTAATGTATGGAGTCATAAAAATTACTGTATTTCTGTAAGTTTAAGTTGTTCTGATTCACTTTTCACTGGCTTTAGGAATGTGCTTCTACACTAATGGCATAACAATACATAATCTTTTTAAAGCATAGTATTCTGTAATATGCGATTTAAACGTCTTTTTCTCCAATTTTTCAGTGACTTTAATAATGTCATTGAGTCAATTGGTATTATTTCTACTTTGCCAAATTGCATTGTAGGAGAAAATTTATCATCAACTTGCCATGTTTCTTTCTGTTCCAAGAAAATTGGGCTGCGTTATGGCAACAGTTTGTCAGATCGTGAAAAAATACTTCTCACTCGACGATCAGAGCTTGAGCTCACAGACAATGACTTTCATAACAATAATTTTTGGAACTATATGAAATAAGGCAACAGTCATGCTGCAACCTATTTAATAAAACAAAACACACAGCTAAGCATGTCAATCTAGCAAGTACCATGTCAGTTGATTTAAAAACCAGGTCAAAAATTTTGGTCCAAGTGAAAATCTGAATTCATTTCTTTGGCCCAAGGCACATCAGAGTCTTTAGCATCAGAGAATTCTAGAAACGTTCCGGACACTGTGAATCGGAGTTGACTGACTTAGGGAGTTCCCCATTAAAATTTCAAAGGTTGAGCAGTAGCCATAAAACTGACTACATTAAACAAAAAATTGAACGAGTGCAAAAAAGTGGTAGGTGAAAAGAAAACACTATCTGCTGGAGTAGCAGCTGCGAATATTGGGTAAACTAGGAAAACCTGTGATGTTTTCATGCCAATTCAATGTAGATAGATATATGACTGCCACAGAAATGTCGTACTTCTAAATTTTAAGGCCTTAAATTCCCACGATGAAAGAACCTGCCCACTTTTTAAAACATGCTCCTTTTAAGAAAAATAATTTAAAAGAAATTCTGAAAGATGGTTTTTATAAAAGTAGGCTAAAAGTTCGCTATATTTGGCGGTTTTTCAAATATCGTCAACTTTTAACTCGATTTGTAAAGCACTGGACAGAATTAGGTAAATAAAATTTTACAGTCAAAAACATTGTGATGTTAAGTTATTAAGTTCCACAATTTTCTACCTTTACTTCCAGAGATATAAAAAGCCAAACTTGTAATTTTTTTCACAATTTCTTCGGTCGACTTTGCTTAAAATTATGTATGCCAAATTTGTTCTTACTTTTTTTGTTCTTTGGGGTTCAAAGAGCAGAAAATGCTGTGCAAGACAGCCACGTCTCATGTCTTATAATAAAATATTGCCAGAGATATTACATCTCAAAACTGCTGAAATTTCCGTGTCATATGGTAAAAGTTTAATGTATGGAGTCATAAAAATGACTGTATTTCTGTAAGTACTTCAATAGAGAACGTAAAACTTTGCCAGTGCTCATTGGCGACATTTCTAAACATTCACACATAATTTCATTGAAATTGGAGATGGTCGAGCCCAGATCACTTCACATGAAATGACCCAGTTGGTCATTCCATCATATTAGTACGAGCTTTCAACACACAGTATCCGGATATCATTTATAATAAATTTATAGCATTGGTTTGGGCGTCTTAACTAGTCACCATCTTGGTTCAATAGACAGTTGTGCAAACAACGTTTTCAACGAGTCTGCAGTCGGTTGCCTTAGAAGCGATTCATTCCTGACGGGAATTGCTGGAATTTTCTTCCAATACTGCTTCGTAAATTAATTTAGAACGATTAATTCCTTAAAGTGATTGGTATTTATAGTTCTTAACCTTTTTGATAATCCACTGTATGTTACTTTGTTTTTATCATAATTCTTATCTATCCTAAGACTTGTTTTCTGCCCCATTAATATCAAATTCATTAGACCCTTAAATATAATCTTGCCCAATAGTATTACGCTTATCTATCTCATTTAGTTTCCCCAATCTTAATTTTATTCAAATATTGATTCCTATAAGACTTCCTTCACGTTGAATTTTCTAAATTAATTAGCGACTTGCAAAATTTAGATAAAAATGCTGTAAATATGAGTAATGTATAACATAATAGTTTTTTTGGCAACACTCGGGTTCATGCGAATTAGATTCATTTTTCCTCGGGCGTTAAGGGATTCTAAATTCCTATCTGTCCTTCGCTCCAGTTTTGATCACTTTTCACGAAAAAACTATCCAACTGATTTCATTAAAACTTTGTTATATGGAGTCGTGAGAAGTTTATAGTTTCTTGAGTAAAAATTTTTATAAAAAAAATATCAATTTCGATTTAAATTTATTTCGTAATGTATGGTTGAAAGAATTTGTGGTTATCTGGTTGAAACAAGAAGACAAAGACTTCTTTGCATCAGGTATAAAAAGACTAGTCCAACGTTGGGAGAAGTGTCTTAATATTCGTGGGGATTGTATTCAGAAGTTGTAACTGTCCCATTTTGTAAAAATAGTTTTTTTCTAGATCAAATAGCCTCGTTAATTATTCAGTGTCACTTGTATATGTAAATTAATGGGTTCTTTAATTAAAGCCAGTTTAATGTTAACGAAATTTAATTTTCCGTTATCATTATGGTTGAGTGAAATCATCATGTGTGTTTTAAAGGTTGTAAATACTAGTAATTATTTTTATCATTCCACCTGAGTAATTATTCCTGAGGTCGTCACCTTTACGAAAGAATAGCTATATACTGAGTATCTTTTTTTATTGCCCTTGTGGTGCTTCTGCGCTCAACGTTATCGCAGTTATATGATATTCCTCCTTCCTTTCGTTCCCACGTGCGGTCCTAATATTCTTCCAACGAATGTAGTATAGCAGTACGAAGATTCCACTGTGCTGTAGTCGGGCCAATGTCTAAGGACGTGATCGTTTCTGTCTGACCCAACGTTATCAGTTATTTTCGGTGACCGAAGAGGTCGTTACGTAAGCTATCTCCAGGTCCAAAACAGTAAACTTATTTACAAAGCAAAACCTCAAATGCTTTGGAGAAGCCTGCGACTTTTATGAGAGCTGCGACTGAATGCGTGTTTACGAGGAGCTTGTGGAGTTTGCATTAACATTTAAACGTTACCGAGAAGGACAAGGTCTGGACACGAGGAAACCATTACATCTATTCTCCGTATGGAAATTACTTAAGCACGGAATGCCAACGGAAGATCTCCTAGTGATTAAACCTTCTGATTGCCACTTGGAGGTCTTCTGTCAAATTTCTCATGTTAAGGGTTTCTAACAATAATGTGTCTCAGAATAAACAAATTGAGTGCAAGTCTGAAAAAAGACGCGAAATAAAATCGAGTGAACCGAATAGACTTCAAAATTTTTATGGTTTAAATTTGCTACGTAAAAGTTCAAATCAAATTATAACATGTTATTTGAATTGTATAATATTATGTCAATAAACGAAGATTGAAATTGGGTTTCCATTCTTTAATATCAATTTATAAACTGAACAGTCTTTACAACATCGGTACTTAGTAAGTTATAACATGTTATCAAAACTAAAGGAGTACATTGTAAAACACTCGTGTTTTATATATTGTTGGAACTGCTAGGATTGTGAATACTCCATTATAGATCAAAAATATCTTCCACAATAGATTTCATCCTAATTAATACAAATTATATTTATAGGAAGTTTCGTAGGGTATGCGGCGTTGCCCAGGTATTTATTTAAATTACTCTAAAAATGAATTCATTCGACGCATACTTAAATTGGCATAAATTCTTCACTGATGGTGGTTACCTTCAAATTAACCAAGAAAATCCCGGTTTCCTAAGAGTGAAAAATATTCCCTGTGCTTTGAATTTAAATTCTCCTGTTACTCCAGCAGGAGTACAAAACACTCACGATACATTAAAGAAATAAAAAAGAGTCATTTTACCTTTAAAGGAGTTAAAACAATCTCGGTATCATAATGGGGTGACAAATATTCCTGCTTGCATATGTTAAGCTTTGGGTATAAAGTGAACTCTCTTAAAATATATACGACAGAAATATTTGAAATTATTAGATTAGAAACTTGTACCTACTTTAATACGGGAGGTTTAAAATATTTGCCTTTTCTTTCTTTAATTTATTTTCTGTTGCATAAATAGCTAGGTCATGAGCGACAGTTACATGGAATAGAATTTCATATTAATATTTCGTCATTGAGGTTGATTTCTCAGAGGAGTGGGTGACGTTTCTCTCTGTTCAGGTCTCGATGATGTGTGTTGTAGTGTCTCGCCGGCTGCAAATAGAGAGGAACTGCTTGTGATTAGATGGAGGTGCTTTAAGTTGGGTCCAGTTTGGTTCCAGTGTAGGTCGAGGTGGTTGGGTTAGCTGTCCGACTAGCTGCCGGTAAAGGTGAATGACAGATTTGGGGGTTTGGGCAGCCATTTTAGATTCATGGTCAGCTATTTCATTTCCTTGTATATCTATTGAGCGCGGATCCAGGGGACTACGATTTTTCCCCGTTTTGGTGAGCTTCTTGTGTTTTTCCATGTCCTTTTTTTGTGCCTTTGGAGAAATATTTGACGGAGGTGAGATGTGCTTTCTTTTGGGAGATGTTTAAATAAGAGTGATTGCCATTTGTATGAGGAATAAATCGGCGGTCTTTTATGGATGTTGAGGGAATCGTTGGGGAGTGGTTGTTGCAGAGAGTGGCGCTGCCTACTCCAGAGTTGTTCTTCTAGCCGTTTGTGTTTAAATAATTAAAGTCGGAGTATTTTCGGCAAAGTTGTAAAAATTTGTCTTTCCATTCTTCTTGACTGTAGTGCTGATTGGAGAAGGTTTTGTGGGATGTATCAGTATATACTCCCTGGGGAGAAGGTATTGGAGAGTCTCCATTTTTGGTTTTTAAGTTGTAGAAGCTGACATTTTTCTTGAGTCTTGTACAGAATAGGTGAATTTTGGTGGTCCCGTGATTGTGGTTCGGACTGGTGACGTTTCTGATGATAGGGTTCTTGTGCTTCTATTGAAACGCTTCCGATGTTAGGATTATTGAAGCATCAAATTGTGATCCTTAGTAAGTCAGAGTGTACTTTTGTCCGCACCCCGGTTTTCCATGCTATTGCTTTTAGTATGTTCAAGCGTTGTTTTCATTCTTCAAAGGTGGAGTGGATATGATTTTCGAAGGAGAGTTTGAGGTCGAAGATGACTCCCAAGATCTTTAGATTTTTGACGAATTGGACTATTTCTTCTCCGATTTTTAGTGAGGTGGGTTCACTTTGCGATTCCTGGAGAAGAGGATTGATTTGGTTTCTTGAGTGCTGAAGTGGAAGCAGTTTTTTTGTGACCAGGAATACAATTGGTCGAGAACATTATATCTGATACATTAGCTCCTTTCACTGGATCGTAAGCTCGTCAAAGGAGTTTTGGATTGATGTGCCATAATATTTCAATTGTTTTTAGTAAAATTTGTGATCTATGGTGTAGAAAGTCTTTAACAGATTAGTAAATATGCCAGCCACCTTCAGTCGTACATTTTGCATTTCATAGTCTTTCCTTTAAGGTAATCATGCTCTGATGATGTTAAAATATTATATTTATTTAAGGAATTGAGTAATCTGACGTATTTTTTTCTTCAAATATTTTCGAAAAATAGGACGGAGTGAAATGGGCCTATGAATTGATTATTCTAGACTAACAAATAACTGTGACAAAACACATTTCATGCAATTTCACACACTCAACACAACTTTACAATCTATAACACTTAAATACGACAGCAAAAATGTAAATGAAACTTCCTCTGTTAAATTCTTAGGTCTCTTAGTAAATAATAAATTAAATTGGACTGATCAGATTAATCAATTACTTAAGAAACTCAGCTCAGCTACATATGCTGTCAGAGCAATGTCCACCTTCAGTGATTTAAAAACAAGAAAATTAGTATACTTTGCATATTTTCATTCTATTTTATCATATGGTATTATATTTTGGGGCAACTCAGTAGGCATAGATAAGATTTTTATTAGTCAAAAACGTGTTATTAGAGCAATATGTCAGGTTTCCTCACGAACTTCTTGCAGAACTCTGTTCAAAAAGTTAGGTATTTTCACTTTGACGTGCCAATACATTTATTCATTGATGTTATTTTTAATCACAAATAGGCACTTATTTTTGAATAATTCTGATATTCATCCCTTCAATACAAGGAACAAAAATAATCTGTATAAAAAATGTAAAACATTGTCAATTGCACAGAAAGGTGTGCATTATTCAGGGATATCCATCTTCAACAGACTGCCGCACAGAATTAAACAGTTGTCCGATAATCAAGGTAAATTTAACACTGAATTACGCTCATTTTTGCTTAGCCACTCCTTCTATTCAATAAAGGAATTTATAGAAGAATCGGAGAAGAGTAATTTATAATAGTTTATAATACAAAAATTTGTTATAAGTATATTTTTCTTTTATACAATAAAATAATGTAATAAATGTACACCCTGACCCATTCCACATCCTTGAAGCTTAGCTTCTTTACAGGATCTACGGAATATGATTATTATTATTCGGATGGCGATCCTTTCTTAAACAGAGTATTACTTCGGCGATTCTCAAACCATCAGGAAATATTCCAACGGCAAGAAATATGATTTTAAGTGGAAAGGGGATAGAAGGAGCACATAAGTTTACCATATTTATGATACCCTACATATCTGCTGTTTAGGAACACTTCAAATTTCCTGTTACAGTAATTATATCAGCTTTATTTATTGATTTAATTAATATACTATTCGTAATTTTAGGAGCTGAATTTTGCAATAGATTGTAGAAATCCTCATCTTAACTCTCAGCATTACTTTTAACCAGAACGTTTGCAACATTTACGAAATACTTGTTGAAGTTGCACGCCGCGTCTCTCCCGGAAAAACTTTCCTTTTGTTATTGGTTCGTTTGCCTGTCACATTTTTAATGACATTCCAGGTTTCGTTGATCTCATTATCTGCATTCGCTATGTAACTGGAAGAATGAGTTTTTTCGCTGCCACGAGCACACTCTTGTAAATATGTCGGTAAGTTTTAATGTAGTTTTTAATCCAGGAGAGGCCGAAGACTTTAAGTTTGTTCAAGTAACAGAGTTTATTCCGCGATATTCGAATACTGTTCGTAATCCCATTACTGGCTTATCGTGGTTTGTACGACTTAATTTAATGGGGGCTACTACATAAACAATCGATACAAAAACATTTAGAAAGTTTTCAATAATCGAATTTAAGTCATCAGTTCTATGATTTTCGAGAAGAGGGAGCCAATCAATTGCATACATTTTCTCTGAAATTAATTAGGTGGAGATTTCTTGCTCGTATCCATGGGGCCGGACTTAATCTTTATAAGTGTTCATAAATTGGGCTTTAAAATCCCAGTTTCAATTACGCGTATCCTGTAAGAAACATTGTCTAAGTTCCGACAATGTTGTCGAGTTTTAATTGGAGAAGTTACCAAAATACCAAAGGCATTTAACAAGTTTTCTAATTGACGCTTTTTTCGGGTGTTATCCAGGAAGTTTGTTAAAATCACCAGCAACTTTAATCTTTTCCTTTTCCTTTACTTTTACTTAAAGTTGATACTAGAAGACTGAAAAAAGATTCTGATTCATTTTCCGTTTTTCTAGAAGTACAGTGAATTAATTATATTTCTGTTGGATTTCTCGGATATCAGTTCCACCACACTACGTATTCTAGACTTAAAGCACGAATGTCTGGTCTATCTTCACGATGTTTAGCGAACTTCTTACTTACGTGAGTCACCATTGTTCATTATGCTTCGGCTCGAATTCGAAATTCTTACGTATCCTTCCAGAGTTGAGCAAATTACATTTATTTCATTCTACCAACTTGTTCAGTTAACGCCAGAACATCCAAATTCACTTCCTGAAGGGACAACATAGCTTCTCGCTCTAGATTATTGAGTAAAAGACTTTGAATATTTAGATGACAAATAGGTAATTTGACTTGCTTTACCTGATTATTGACTACATTTGATACGCGGACTGAAACTTTCCGCAAAAGCGTCGAAAGGCTACAGAGCTAAAAGCATGACATTTGATTGCAAACGCGTAAGACATTTTCAGTAAACTTTAAAGGTTGTTTTAAAGGATAATGAGTAAGATGGAAGCCACGGAGCAACGGATGGAAAAACATGGAGCAGAGGAGTGTTAATAATGGAGATCAAATAGACAATAAAATTTGCAATTGGTTAAAAAAGTTTATCTATAGCTTAGGTATAGCTGGAAGAGATACAGGAAAACAGAAAAAAGAAAATGTAAAAGGTTAAGGAAGAAATAACATATGAATAGGATTTGTACAGGGAAATAAGTCGTATAGAACGGATTCTACATTATATGAAGATAAACATGAGATAGATTGTACGAAGAAGGGAATGATCGATCGAGTTTAATTCGAAGAAAGAGTTCGAAATGCGATGAGACGAAATGCGGAGGGGGGAAATAACCAGAATTAAGGAAATAAATTTAATGGAAGGATCCAGAAGAGATTACAGGGTAATGTGGAACTAATATACAAAAACAAGATTGGAGAATTAATGGCAGCTAAGAAGTATCAAGAAGAATTGATACGATTGCAAAAGAGGTGAGGTAGCGACTAATATGAAAGGATAGTATGGCGGTGATCAGAATAATGGTTATATAGATTTGAAACTGCCTACATTTATGAAGATAGAAAGCTTCAATCATCGCAGATTTATTAAGAAGTTAGAAAAAATTTTCGAAATAGAGGGGATATCAGCGAGTAATCGGCAGACGTTCTTTCTTCAATGACTGGAAACAACGGTGTCACTACGAACGAAAGGGTTATTGGCGTGGAAGGAACATACAAACAAGTGCGACATTTATTTTTGGAGTATTAGGGAAGGACAAAATCTGAGGTAATAAGGACTTTTTACGACCATACCTTTCGACCTGGAGGAGGACACACTATAGCGAATCACTGCAATCAGTATAGAACTCGAAAGAAATACGTAGACCACCTGTTAACGGATTAAACGCTAGGTAAAGAGATTTTGGACAAATATGCTTGATAGATGGAGGTCACAAGGATAAATGTGAACAGGATGAAACGAAGACCAGAAATATTTGGACCTACGTGGAATAAAGAGAACAATGAGAATCAGGATACGCGAATAGAACAATTGGACCAGGTCAGCAATAGAAAAATAAGAGTGAAAAGCAGATGACAGTAAACTAGAACGAGCCTGGGAACAATCGTTTATGTTGACGTGAATGTGACTTCTCACGGAAAGACTTGCTAAAATTAGACTCAATTTACGGGTGCACAATGTATATTTCAAAAAAGAAATTGATGGAAATCCTCATGAAGCATTGGAGAAATTACGAAGGCTCTCGTAAAGAGAAATTAAAGAGGACGTTAGTAATATTGCGATTCCTAACAATATCTTAAACTTCATTAGTCTGGGGGAGAATTTTGATTTACCGTTTAGCAATAACAATAAATCTGTATATCATTTAATCCCTGACACGGAAAGTATTATTTCCTTGTTGTTCACTTTCGATGGTCATAAGAATGGCGCGCGGAACTAAATCAATAAATTTATCAGTAAAAGTGTGTGTAGGACTAGTAATGTTACTTAAGATCAGTTCAATAGGTTGTTTGTGATGAGAGAGAAATGAGATATTTTTTTAAAAAAAGAATAAGTCCTTGGTAATAATAAAAGCAGATAAAAGTAAAATTAGCTTATCTTACATAAGAAATTGTACAGAAAAATTGATGAAATTGTAGAAGATCAGCTGGTTTACAAAAAAGTGTGTGTAAATCCGTGAGATGATTTAAGTAGAAACGTAAGTGGGCATTTGAAAAACTGAGTGAAATATAAATTCACTGAAAATAAATTAAATTTGAAACTAGATTGTCCATACTATATTGAACCTGTCATGAAAGGTATCTTAAAAACGCAGAAGCCCGACTTACCGATGCGTCCTTTAGTGGATGGGATAGGAGGACCCACTTTTTATCTAAATTCCGTAATAGATATTTAGATATATTAAGTATAAATAATCTATGCGATGTAAAAAATGTTGTAGAGGTAAAGCGGAAATTGTGTGAAATTAATAACTTAACGCGAGATCATCGAATGGTGTTCTTCGATTATACTGCCCCCCCCCCCAAGATTACCATGTTTTATATAGAAACTCGAAAAAAAAGAATTTTGACCAAAAAACCAAATTAAACTTATCGTCGTAACAATCCCAGGAAGAAAATTTCCCACGGCTTACCAGTAAGAATTGCTGCCAATTGACTTGGAGCAACGCCCGGTTCTTGCAGCCACGTGACCATCTGCTTCGCTCTCCATTCTTCCACTTCCTAGTTCGTCAAATCTCCGCCAAGAATGCCCTTCTCACTTTCTGCAAAATTATTTACCTAGCTCCTCTCCCCTCTCCCTTTTTCATTACAGCTCCCACATTTGGTGGAAAATGGCCTCACCATCCCCAGCCGAATCTATTAAATGTTTCCTGGTTGGCTTGGGTTTTTAAGGGCGAAGGCGGTTTCCGGGAGCCTGACTATATTTAAACGGAAGCTTCTTCCTAGAATTGTTTATCTGTACCTGTCCAAGTTTGTATCAGCCGAACATTTAACACACATTCGCACTAGATGAATTGTAAAATAATTAAATAAAATAATAATTCACTAAGTGGGAGTTACCAACGCAATTTAGCCGGTAAACACTAAGTTATATTAAAATGACAAATTAAATTCAAGTCCATGAAATAAATTAGAATTGAAATTTCACGATAGAGGCTCTACTTGTATGTAGTTACGCAGGACGTACGTGTGTTTGAGAATTTGTGTTTAGAGTTGATGTTGAATTTGACAGGCTAAGTTATAATGTAAACTGATTTACTCACGGATGAATATGTTATTTATGGACGAAAGCTTCTGTCTCCATCTTTGGTATGTGAATATTTTTTCGTATAAATAATTTGATGGCGTAAATTTTAATGGCTTTAATTTATCTTGTTTACTTTATTTCTAGGTAAGTCGTTTCACGCGTGCAGCTTATTTGGTTATACGTCACGCAAAGTGAAAAAGATTCAAATGTTTTATTTAATTCACACGATGTCAGCAGGGAATTCTTGCGACAAGTGTCCTTCGTATTTGCTTACTGCGATAATGTATTGTCACGCGAATGGGATCAAGCACTTTATCGTGTTGAGATACTGAAACTCGGTCCAAATATTTGAACTGATAGTAGTAAGGAGCCTGAGAAGATCCTTTTCATTTTAAGTTGCAAAATTTCAAACTGCGAGAAATGCTCAAGCAGTCCCACTGGAACGTTTCATCGTGTCCCACAAAACTGACTCGTTTCTCAAAGTTGCCAGCCAACCACCAGAAATTTATTTTGCATTGTTTAGTTTCATCTGTGAATATACTCGTGACTTGTGTAAGTTTATTTATTTTTTTTCTCCATGGCTCTACAGCTCATTGAGGGCCTGGGCCTACCGAGTCGACTGCGGACTGTCATCTTGCATGATACATTCCAAATTTGGAGTGACACGTGGTCAGCGTATCGTGTGTAACTTTATAGCATTACTTAAAATTAATATATTATCTGACGACATATATATATGGGTCAGAAAATTACATTGCCAGGTTAATTAGAACAATTAATAATTACAGGAAAAAGAGACAAAGTTTGTGTCTTACCTGAAGTTCACTGATGGTAGCCACCATGTAGGATTTGAGATTCTGGAATTTTCGGAGGCACCGCACCCTTCATCAGAATGTTAGGAAATCATTTCCAGTGATATTCTCGTTTTAGAGTACTTTTAAAGTGTAAAATCTATTAAATGAAATTGACACGAGAATGTGATAATTCAGTGAATAATCGTTACATTTTCGTCACATAAACACAACCTGTAGCCTATGAGCATTACTGTGGTGTACAGATAGAGGGACAGAATAAGTCACGAGCTCCACATATATTTTGCAACGCTTGTTCAGTTTAACTACAAGAATGGCTGCAAAGTAAGCAACAATCTATTGCTTTTAGGGGGTTGCAGTGGTTTGGTGGGAGTCTACGAACCATACAGTTGACTACTATTTCTCCTCAAGTCCAACTATAAATCCAGGATTGTCAATGAAAAACGAGGAAAAGTACAATATCCAAATCTTCCATCTGCTATTTGACCTCTCTCACATTCTGGTATTTAACCTGTTCCCACTCCAACCCAAAATTATGACCTTCAAGTAGAAAACGAAGGCAGCGTGGAAGAGGAACAAAACAAGCCCATCACATCCCATTAGCCCATTACCCTGATTTTGACTACTGAGTCAATCGGAAATGAGTGATCTCATTTAGAGATGGGCTAAACCGTTCTTTTCAGTGATTTTCATGATTCACCGCTCATTATATATATATATATATATATATATATATATATGGATTATTCACCGCACCAAATTTACCAATATGACTCTTACCTTGTTTCCATGAATGTACACATGATTTTCTAGTGAATATATGAGTTTATAATTTTTTGACAAATTATATACACTTTTCTTCATTTATTAATAAAGAAAAAAATTCTTATAAAATTAAATAAGTGCCTCTAGGAAATTTATTTTAATAATTCAGTTATTTGGATGGTCACTAATGGATTTGGATTTTTCTTTTAAAGTGGAACAAAAGTACTGTCAATATTCATATACATATGCTTGTATTGTAATTGTTATGCCACTGAAGAAAAATTATTACACAACTCTACAGCAGACAGGTAAATAAAACAAAAGTATTTTTCCACTCGAAAAGTTGAATTTTTAATTTTTTTATACTAATCTTGTACATACGTCCTTTGTATTAATATTAAGAAAAATTGAACGTAATTAAGGACTTGATCCAAATTTTACTTCTATATTATAAGAAATGAAAATTATTAATAATGTTAATAAAAGCATAATATAGTGTGAAGCGATATTGAGATATTAAAGTGAAAATTGTAGTATAATATTTGTCAATTGTCATATTTGCACAATCAGATAAGAGAATTTAATATTTACAATATTTTGTGCATATGTCACTTAATTTAAGAAAAAGTTTCTGATTTCCGCGATCTGATTCCTGAGTTAGTGATTCAAACTCTGGGATCGCTGGTCCGGTGATCTGATTCGTGAGTGAGTGATTCAAACAGCTGGTTGCTCTCGAATCGCAGGAGCGGAGTGAATCAAAAGAGCTACCGCTCTCTTTTTACGATTCAATGACCACTCCGCTGAAGGAGCTAGTTTGAATCAGATCTCGATCGGATCATCCATCTCTAACCTCATGCGATACCTTTACCAGTCGAAGGAAAAGGCGGAACGTCTAGAAATGCAATCTTCTTAGACATGATGTCGCGTCTCGTAGTACAGACAACGTCCAAGGGATCTGCTTCATTTCTTTAGAAGAAACATTCTTGTTGTTTGATACAGCATTAATGACTTGATGAAGTATTTGAATTTTAATGATTCAACTCCGAGCTTAGTTTGGGAGCTGTATTGTGTACAACGGCGACTGTCTTCCTTATATTGGTCATGCTGTTCATGCAAACATGCAGTCCTTCTCGACTGAATCAAATATACTGAACACAAATGGAAAGTCTGTGGCGAACTAAAGTCATAGCTGTACACGGTCAATGACGAGTCAGAGTGACAGCCCAGGGGTGAATCACCCTACTCGGTGAACCCGTCTGACAGTCTTCAGTATCCTGCCGTAAGTCAGCGGTACCACTTGTCCATTTAAAAAACATCAACCGGTTTGCCTGTAATAATGGCAATAATGTAAAAATTAACGTCTGTGGAACCAATGAAAATAGATACGACCATAAAGAGAACTAATTAACAAATTTAGATATGCCGACGCTCCGTTGTTGGCTTTGTGTCTTACTCAAATGACTCATATAAAGTAAAATGACAAAATTTGAAACAATCGGAAAACAAAGATATAATGTCTATAATGTCGTATCTATAATTATCAAAGACAATAATGGCAATTGTCAATAAAAGAACAGCGAAGCGTTGACGTTGTGTGAAAGAATCGTTAAAACTCGAAAAAAGTATACGTATATATTTACTGTGTAAATTTCAGCGACAAATTCATTATTTCGTAACAAGCAGGGGTTCAAGAAATTGTTCGAAATGGTTGAAGTCCATCTGTGCAGATGAAAGGATAGTACAATCAAATAATGGGTCCATATTGAAAAGAGCCAAATTGGTGTAATATGATTCTGCATTTATTTGGAGAGATCCGTTAATGGAGTGAAAGTTTATTAGTGTAATAAATAGGTTGATAGATGCTCTAAATTGTTACTTCACCTATTGTATGTCTTAGGATATAAATCTCAGCGAAATACTTAATCTTAAGGGCAGAAATAAGTGATAAGCAGGCAATTATTAACATTTATTACGAGTATTTTAACTATTCAAAATGAAAAAGTTCCTACTCCTTAGAATAACTTATAAATAAAATTACTGCCGCTAATAATTCTAATTAAACACCTTTTTTCGTTTTATTGTAACTGAAATTCATTTTGCCTATCGGATATTATTGTACCGCTCATCCTACATTTCTTTTAAACTACAAGCACTGCAATAATATTAATTCAAATAATTACGGTACAACAACACGTGCCTTTTCCATGAATGCAGAGTAAATTGACGATAATGAATGTGTAACGCGTGACGTAACATGTGTCGAATATTGTTCACTTTCTGAACAATTTGTCCGAATCTCTTTATTCGTGGGATCCGCTTTGCGAGAAGACAATAGAATTGTATAAAATTATGCAACTATTGAGAAACTTTCTTATTGTTCTTCTTCTGGGCCGCTATAGTCATTAACCCCTTAGCAACGGCAAACGGGGTAGCAGGTAGAAATTCTTTGTCCTGGCTCCACCACTTTGGAGTCGGGGTGCTGGACGGACCTAAATGCACCTAAGATTGACGCTGAGACATCAAAATATGGGTCTAGGACGATTCGGCGCAACGACTATTGGGCGCAGCCGTTTCGGCGCAGGCCAGTTCGGCGCGAGGTTGGGCGCGGGTCATTACGTGAAGATAAACAACAATATCGTCGACATTTGTCTCAAACAAGTTAGTTTATACAAATCTGATATTAATATTATTAAATTGTAAAACAGCCTATATTTCAGAAAAAAAAGTGATATAAACTTTATTAACAGTAGTTCGTACACTACGTTTCGTTCCTAAATTTTAAAACTTCATCTCATCTTGTATGATTATAATAAAAATGAAAATAAATATTTACAATATAATATGTATAATACAGTTACGTTATAAAATGAAAATTTTTTCACGAAAACAAATTAAAATTGATAAAATTGTTGTGCATGTCGCACAAGCGAGGATACAGAGATAACAGCTACAAAGAATAACTCATAAGCGTATTGTTAGTTTCAGAATTACAATTTAAAAATTCAACAATGAGTTACTGGTGTTTAGAGTAAGTAAATACTTAATATTATCATAAGTTGTGCAATCTTATTATTACCAAATGTACATTTCTAATAATCCTGATGTTATCCTTACTAAATCTGCCAAAGGAACATGACTGAATTGTTTTATAAAGTTGAAACGTTATTATCAGATAAATACATAAAATTTGCAATAAAAATTAAATTCATTACTTTAATTATTGATCGATTAGAAATTAACTTGAAAGGATTTGTGGACAGAAGCGCTTTTAACCCCTAGTTGTTAACTTCTGATATTGCCAGAGCCTATGATCTAGCATATAATTTATCTGTCAGAATTATCGTTTCTTGTAGTAGCAGCCCTCTTCATAACATTTCTATATTTTTATATAATTCTCTTAATGAGGAAAATAATTTTACAGTCGAAACGTCTTTTTAAGATTTTTGATCATTTAAACGTCACTAATGATCACGTTTTCTTATCATTAGATGAAGTGTTCTTATTTAATTTTTACCCTATGCATCAATTATACCAAGTTTTAAAAATAGATGGGATAACTACTTTTCCAAATTGACAAAAATTATTTTATCAAAAATTCTTATCTTAATGAATGTAGTTATAAATTCCACTTATTTTTCGTTCAATAACATTTACTATCACGAATTCATTGGTTCTACCTTGGGAATTTTGCTTTGCCTTTTTTTCGCGCAAATTATGAGAGATTTGGAAGCCTTATGTATTACATATTTAGATTTAAAACCACGGAGATATTTCAAGTATGATGACTTTTTTGTATCATCCTCAGATTCCACATAAACCATTTGCTCAATACTTTTAATAATTACAACCCTGAAAGAAGCTTTATAATTGAAATTGAAAAAGATTGCTGTCAGTTTTCTTGATGTTTTGGTTATTGTTTCTATCAATAAGATAGTCACCAATTGCTATCAAAAGATCTACTTAATCAGGAATAATTCTTAATTATATGTCAAATCAGACAATTCCATAAGATACTATGGTTAATAATTTAGTAAATAGGGACGTAAAATTATATCGTCAGCGCTATCATAAATTTAATCTGGGAAAAACATGAATTGTGTTCTTAATATTTATCCTTTGCATTTCGTTTACAAATACATTAAAATTGGGTTGACGAAGATTAATACGAAATTAATAATTTACCCGTAAAATTACGCAGTAAAAAAGAATACAAACTTAATGACTTATGATTTAATGAATAATAATATCCGATATAACTTAAAATCTTGCAATAATTTAAACTATGTTAGAATATTAAAAATAAAATTAATCATTTCGGTACAAATAGGCTATATACCAAATTATCTGTTTAGAATGTAATTACAGTTATATTGGTCAAACTATACGCACTTTTAATATCCGCATTAATGGGACTTGAAAAAAATAAAATTCAATGTAAAAAAATTATTCAGTTTTGTGGAAGCATATATATTGAAAGGACCATAAGATTTATTAGAAAAATATTATAATTTCAGATGTAAAATATATTTATTTTAGACTGATGAGTGAGTTGCATCACATCAGAACAATTCGGCTATTATTATTATTAAAAAAGACAAGTAATTTAAATAAATTTAAATCGCTACTTTTATAAAAATTATGTTTCACTCATGCATAAATATTTCGATTTTTATTCTGAACACAAAACTCTCATGAGTTATTGTTACTAATTGTACAATTAATAAATAATTTGGCATATTCAAATACTAATAAATAGTCCAGATAATTTGTCATAAAACGTAGCCTAATATGTATTTAAATAAACCTATGACGCTTCGTCCATATTTGTGGAATTCATCATGTAAATTATAATTGGAAAACATATATTTAAATGCAATTTTTTTTGGGTCGTGTTCTCCGTCCAGCGACGCTTACAGCCTGATGGTCGCAAATGTATTTAATACATATTAACTTTGTACTGACGAATTGGCTGGACTTGTATCTATTTTTCTGTTATTTCTGCCTCTTCGCTTTTGGGACATGCTTTTTCATCCGTTTTAATTCCTTTATTCCGTGAGTAAATTTTCATTTTACAAGAAAATTGTATTATACATAATCTATTCTAAATAATTATTTTATATTATTAGTTTTATTCACTTTAGGTAAGGAACGAAACGTCTTGTACGAACTGCTGTTATTAAACATTATCTTAAATTTTTCTTACTTACTTACTTGTTTTTCTAATAATGTTTTACAAACTCTGATGATAAAAGTGTTTAGGAATATATTTAAAAATTTTGATAAACATTAAATTATATGACTTGTAATATAGAGTTTCGCGCCGAATCGGCTGCTTTACGTCTAATAATGTTATGTGAGTTTCGCACCGAACTGGCCCGCGCCGAAACGGCTTCGCCCAAGTGGTTGCGCCGAATGGTCCCATCCCGTTAAATTATCTAGATATACGTGATTCGCGGTGTCAGTCCGCCATTCACACTCAATAATACTGGCAGTTTCTGCTAATACTGACCGTCAGATTGGTCGTGTAAGAGCTCCTTTGGGAATGCAAGTGGGGCATACTGAATACTGCTGCTTTTTATGTATGTGGAACAGTAAGAATAAAAAAAAACATTATAATGAAGTAGACTGTTCTGCAAGAAATAGAGAAAATTGAGAAAGAACCGATCAGGATATTTCTGTAATGGAATAAAAATATAAAGGCCGTTGGAATGAAGCAATGCTTGCTTGGGGATTACTGTTGGTCTGTGTGTAAGGATGCTTAGGAACTCGCAAGAGGCAAACCAAAAGACAACATAAAGTGCAAACATCAGTGAGCCATCACCATGGCTTGAGGTTTCACCATTTTCTCCAGGCAGTAGCTGTCAATACTTGGCCATGATGTACGTTACGATTCAAATCTCCTAAGCCACAATTCTGTCCTACGACGCATTGCGTGGGTTTGTTTTCCAGTGTACTACAATGAAAACGTAACCATCAGTTAAAGTAGAGCTCGGTTAGTCCTCCGTCTGTCGCCGACTGTACAGAGACTGTTGCTAAACATAGATAAGCCGAACACACCACTGAACCTATCTACGTATGGAATTGGGACATCGCCAACGAAGAGGCCTTGGCCTTGGATTACAACCCGAAAACTTACAGATCCTCAAAAAACCAAACTTAGGATGACCGCACTGAGATCTGCATTCGTGATACCCAAGTCCTGAACGGAAAATAAGAATTCTTGTGCATTTTGAAGAGCAATGCTGTAGTTAACATTCATTTATAAATACATCTGGTGAAGCGTAGAGCGAGGAGAAACCTCGCAGCATTGTCGACGTCTAGAAAGTTCCAGAAGTAATCATTGCCATGCATGATATGAGATTTTTTTAGAGTAAACCGTAAGGGGAGCTTTATTCAGATTTAATATTGGTGTTCCATTCTCTGATTTGAAGAGGGCGAAATCTAAGATAAGAATAGGGTCTGTGAATTGAGTGATACTAGATGAGGAATAACGGTAACTGTCAAGCGATCAGGGTTCAGGGGAAACGTCCGAAACTAATAAAACTTAATTCTTTTCATGGACTTAGCATCAAGGAGGTAAATTCTATTAAATCGCCAATCCAACCTACCATCAAGGAAGTATCAGTGCTTTGCATTTTCAAAATGGAAACGTTCTGTTTTGTGAAGAAAACTTTAACTTATTAAATGAAAACGAATTTCATGAACACTATTGGAAGTAATCATCGGGTGCAAAGTTGTTCCCAAACATCGTATTGGAGTAATTTGACTGGAATTTGAGTACATGTCCAGTTTTTGTTGATCATCTCCGGCTCGTCATACTCGGAAAATGAGTAGTCGATAAATAAACACATTGTAATTATATATATGTATTTATTCATGTAAAAAATTATCATAAAGATTATCAATTTGTACAACAAAACATCCAGTATATACAATATAAAAATAATGTGTATATCATTAACATGTAGACATGGAGGTAGGTTAAACCATTTACTTAACCTACTTTAGTGAATGGGTTAGGCTTCTTTTGTGTGTGTGTACTCGAGAGGTTTACGACGCAGTTAGGTGAGGGTTGACAGGCAGTGAACTGATTATTACATATGATAATGTGGCATGATTGTAAGGTGGGTTAGGATAAGCCTGAATGTTCAGGGGGAAGGATGATGTCAAATGGGAGTTTTCTTTTGAGCCGACGAAAGCGTGGAGGTGGAGGAGGATTGTCATGGAATTGCTGGATCGTTTAGGTGGTTCGGGTGCTTTTAATTAGGGAGGTTATGGATTTGGAGAATACGGAGTTTACTTCGGGAAGTTTGAGGCAATGGTGGATGACGAAATTTCTAAGGTAGCAGACAGAGTTTGTAATTTTTTGGCTGAATGTATTTTGGCTGTTGTTCCCCATATGGACGAGGCATGGGACCAGGTGGCTTATATTATGGACAGGTTATAAGCAGCGTTTTGTGCTGATGGTAACAGGGGCTATAGGGGACATAGGGTTCTGAATTTATGGTTAAATTTGGGGAGATGATTGATATGAGGTTTCCACGAGAGTTTTGAATCAAACATGATCCCGATGTAAGAGGTTTCTGTTTTTGTAGGGATAAATGAATTGTTTAGGTAGAGGTGGATTTGGGGAGGAGATTTTTTGTCAATGTGAATGAGACGGTTATTGATTTGACGGGGTTAATGCTGATTCGCCATAGTTGGGACCATTGTTCTAG